>CM031857.1:68784194-68937395 GCA_018697195.1 Certhia americana | reverse complement strand
AAAGAAAGAAAGAAAGAAAGAAAGAAAGAAAGAAAGAAAGAAAGAAAGAAAGAAAGAAAGAAAATGAAGAGAAGAGATCCGTAAAAGGTAGTTTGACTGACAGCCAGGACATGATTCACTTTACAAGCACTACAGCACAAAATCTTCACTAATATTAACAAGCATTTTATTTCTAAGTAAATTAGCTCTAAGTTCCCATTGAAAGCTGTTACTAAAACATATTTTTTTCCTTCTTTGCCTTTCAAAAGCTTTCATGAAAAGTTTCATATGCACAAATAGTGCATTTCCTTACCTACTATAAACACAAAAGACTTTTTGCTTTGGAAACAAATGTAGGGGAACAGCTGTGCTGATGAGCTACTCAGAGCTCCTATTGAATCTGCAGCTGCTTCTCTCTGTCCTCAGAAAACTCCTGGCTTGATTGACAGATGGAGAGAGAACCACATGAAGAGGAGACCAGATACCAGTCGCAGGCTTAAATCAGTTGCCTTAAATCTATGAAAATTACAGTTCTTATTTTTAGCTGCTTATGTGGCAGCCATTTAGTCACAAACTGAAACTTCTGAGTAGTTACAAATCTCTCTTCCGGAATTTTAAGCCACTTAAACTTTATCCAGGTTGAAACCGGTAGGTTTGCACTGCTGGCATATCAAACTTAGCTGATAAGTTTAAAGCAGGAAAGAGTGTTTATTGACACCAATAAATTTTTCAGGAACAAGCTATAACAATTAAAAACTTTTGCCAAGCTCTTCTGCTTTCTTTGTGGGACTTCTTGATCTTGTGGTTTGATTAGAAGCTTTAGCCATGCATTCAGGTATGTATAAATCACATGTACTGATGGCTACCAAAACAGTGACTCTCACCTGTTCCAGTCTGAAACATCTGATTAGGATAACTGTGTGTCTCACTGATGTAGTCTGTAATAGCTGGGGAGATGCAAGACTCATCAGTCTTCAAGGCAGTGGCTAAATCTAGATCCCCTTCTCCTATTATTTCAGCAAATTGCGTACAGGAAACAGATGCTGTTTTACATAGAAAATAATTTTCAGACATTCAGGTCACAGAATTTGGACCCAAAGTAACATTTATGTCTTTACACAGAGCACATAGACAGGTTTTTTGTCTCACCTTGAAGGTGCTTAGCATATATCAAGTGAAAAATAGATTAGATTGTTTCTCCCAAAATTTAGGGTTCTAAATGCCATATTTAGTGCCAAAATAGTTTACTGAATTGCTGTCTTAAGATATGGCTTCTTTTCTAGAAAAGCTAAAAGTAATTTTTTCTTTTTGCTTTAGGAGTTATAGTCCTACAACTCCACCCTGAAAAATGATATGATTATTATTACAAAAATTGGCAGATATACAGGAGGTACAGTGGGTACTTGAAAACTTGGGGGCTGCAATCTAAACTGGGAGGTGAACTGGGAACACTTCAGAGCTGATGGGTCTGGAGAAGGACCCTGTCTCCAAACCACAGCAAGCTTTCTCTCTCTCATTTCTTTCCTATGGGATGGTTACCTGGGAGTGCTCTCTGGATGAGAGCCATCAAATGCTTCCACCAGACTCTGACTCAGGGCATACTGCAGTGCACGCCTGCAGTTTGGTTTAGATGCACTCAGAGTTGATGTTTTTTACTATCCTACAGCTCTGCAGTGATAGGTATCTGCCCAACCACCCAGGGCGAGATCCTGTCACCAGTGGCTTACCACAGCACTGGCACATGAACCTTCCAGCCCTTCCTATGGGATGCAGATCTAGTTTGCCTCTGACACCTGTTTCAATTTCTCTGCCCTACATTTAAGAGCTGAATATAATATTTCTTTCCTCCAGCAAGATCAAAAGGCCACTCAATTTTTTCTTGTCTCCTGATTCACATCCTTTTGCATGAATCCCTTGATTATGTTTGGTTGTTTGAATGTTAAAGAAGGTATATTATTGCCTTAAGGGAGGGAAAGCTGCCAATGAATATTAAACACGCTGTGGTCCAGTTTCTGCACAAGAAGCCATCATTCGATATTAACTAACCAGTCAGGCCTGGCCTTAGAAGTTCAGTGCTTTACATGAGATAGATTTGTTGGGTTTTCTTAAGTTTTCTTGTTTCATGTCCAGTTAATATCTTCTAAAAACTGATAGATGGACACAAATATGTGTGTGTTCATGTACTGGTATGTGACTGTTCACAAGTGTTATGCACATATATGCAAACACACACATAATGTGACATTGAATTGTCTGAGAAAGCTACATTATAACTGAGGTACATGTTTTTACCCATGCTGTATTGAATTAGTGTTTGCTCTGTATTCTTAGATCCCTTTTGGGATCCAGGTCTTGGAAATTATACACACATATAGGTGACCTCAGACAGCCACCACTTTTTTTTTTTTTTTTTTCTTACTATATAATATTTTTGCCTTTCTTCCCCAAGGACAGAACACTCTCTGCAAAACTGGATCTAATATGCAACTACATATCACTAGTTATACTTCATTAGTTAAAAACCCAACTCTTATTTTCCAGCCCTGCAGAATCAGAAGCATCAAGTCTGTTGTTCTAGAAAGAATATGTTCCCAGTTTCAGAAGGGCCATAAGACCAGATTTTCCGAGCATACCAGGGAGTTAAGTAACTATAACTTTGTCTGGGTATATATATACCTACAGTTAAGTAACTTCATAGTCCAATTCATCACACCTGACAACATACAGTAAAGAACATGCTGGGAATAAGGCTTTTGGATTACTTTCTTGGTTTACAGCAAACTGTATTTTCCTGAGTATAAAACAAGATAGTCTTCATGTGGTCTGAATCTGAATGTTTCCCAACAGTGTTTATTCTGTAAATAAAAAAAACCACCCAATATTGTCCTCTAGACTAAACTCTCTGTGATCAATTTTTTCAGGTTTTGTAACTTTCTGAAAACCCTCTAGTCAGTTTTTTAATAACTTTCAAAGATGGAGATGAAGTAAAATTTAGAATATGTAAAGGCTGTCTGAGGAAGAGTTTTCTACAAAATCTAGAGGACATTAAGGATATTAAGCTGTGTAATATGGCAGAAAGACAAACCATAGTTACCTATCCAGCAACTAGAAGTTTGCAAAACATTGGGAACATGATTTCTATCACAAGAGACAAGTGCAAAAGTGAGCTGTAGGAGAGTCAGTGAAGCTGTTCACATGTTGAAAGTAAAAAAAGAAAAAGCTTAGTCATTTTACTGAGTTCCAAGATCCAGCTGTTTTAAATGTGTTATTTATATATTTGACTTTATCAAAATTAATGGATGTCTGAGCATTGGAAATCTACATCACAGATTCAGATGTCGAGGGCTTGAAAATATATACAAAAACCTAAAAAGTGCAAGCCAAAGATATCTTCATATCTATTCTAAACAATTTTATAATCTATCTTCCATACTTTCAGATGAATATTATTATTTTTTGTTAGGCTAGTTTACTGTGGTGACAAGAAGAATGGGAATTAATTACTCCACTTGTATGGAAGAAAATGTAGATAGCCAATACTCTGGTTTACATTTTAAGTCAGTTAGGAGTATTTTAAAGCTGATTATGTCTTATAAGTAATTTTGCTTAATAAATTTATTATATTTTGAGTAACAAAAATATTAATTATTTATATTTTTGTTTATGTGTTCAGTTAGTTGTAGTTTTGTTATATTCTGTGTAAATATCAATATTCTTGTTACTGTACTTTAATTTTAATATTTTATTTCCTCATTGTCCTAAAGTTTTTTGAGCTAGGGTAACAACACATCTCCTTCTTGGTAGTCTAACCCATTCAATCTCTACTTAGAGTTTTTTGTTTCATTGATTCATTCTCCCAATGCTTGTAATATGATAAATATGTGGAAACTTGAAAACCGTATCTTGTTTACATGGCTATGCAGCTGCCAAAACAGCTGCCATTTCAGTTTTTAAAAGGGAAACAAGGGCCTCTTATCTGCTGTGGAGGAAAAATAGACTGATCCTTCCATTCATTTTTCATGTATCTCAAACACATTTGATGACATAGAAGATTCAACCTTGAAAAAGATATCAACCTCTATGAATAGTACTGTAATGCATTTGGTAAAAATAATTTAATTTCTTATATTAAAGAATTGTTATGTATCAAGGTTATGAGGAACTGAAAACTGCAAAAGATGGGAGTGCTTCCAAAGAATTCAACACTACCACTAAACAATATGATTCCTGTTCAGCAGATATCAGGCAAAGGAAAATAAAACTGGTGCTGATGGATCCTGGTGGATGCTGTATGTTTCCATTAGAAATGAATTTTTATATTTTCAAAAAATTGTTAAATTGAAAGATTAAGTGGAAGAAAAATATAAATATAAATTTTATATCAAAATATTTCTTTTTGATAGCATTGTTATTGATATTGACCATAGAATGGTGTAAAAGCTAAAGCACCCTAATTTATGCCACTCTAGAAAGACTCATCATCAAAAAAAAAACAAAACAAAAAACAAAAAAATCCCAAACTTTTGAAAAAAGATATTTATGATTTTCACAAAAAGTGTTAAAAATGTATTTTTAGGAAATATTTTGCTTTTGTTGAATCATAATTTGTTAGTGGAAGAATGTTTCATGAGATGCTCAAACTCCAGAGCTGAGCATTCTTGGCTGGGAGCAAAATCAATTATAGGTCCATATCTCACAAAAGGATGCAAGACCAGAATTTTAGTAGGGACATTCTATCTTCTGCTGACATAGAACAGCAGAGTTACCTAATCTTCCATCAACTGCTAGATTTAGAATCAATATTTGCTAAAACATTTCCATGGGAGCAAAACTTGAGTTACTCATGCTAATAACATAACTCATGGGCTGTAAGCAACTTGTGTCTGAGGAATTAATACAGATGGTCTTAGTGTATTTTAAAGCAATGCTCAGTGGCTTTCAAAATGTGTCATATCCCTACCCATAACCCTTCCAGATCTGTGATGAGTTAAGTTTGACCTTGCCAACTAATCTTTAAAAAGGCAGAAATAGAAAAAGTTTTCTTTACTGAGTTTCCATCATGATCTACCTACATACAAAATGTACATAATTTGTATCTCTAAGGATAGCATTTAGCTACCTGTGTCTCTGTCTCATCATGATTACAGCATCTATAAAACCTGATGCCGACATTTAACTTCTATATTTCATTTCATTGTAACTTGAAATAGGGAAAGTCTACTATTTGCACCACTTTCAGATACTTATTTTTTAATAATATTTCTTAATCTTTGAATTTGTACTCTAATTCGAGTTACAATAAAAGTTAAGAAAGTAGACAAAAATTGCTCTTTTCTTTGTTAACCAAATGTAATAATTTTAAAATCTGAGCTATTTAGCTGTACCTTACTCAAATTTTAAATCCTTTAGAGGAAAATCAAGACTTTTCCTCTAATGACCTCTTTCAATGTATTCTGTGTATACTGCCAGGAATATAAAACATAAATACCTTTTAGCTGTTTCAGCTACATAATAACGCTCTTCTGTAAAGAAGCCTTTATTCCTCGAAACAAAATGTTCATGCTATGTTTTATGAAACTAGCCACAGAAGATTGATACAGGGAACTGTACATATTCTCCTGACTCTACATTTCAAAAATAAGAGATATCTTCTAAATAATATAATGCAGCACTCAGATCTATTGTCTGAGGTTTTATTTTTCAAAGTATGACCTAATCTGGTGTCCTGTCGTTGTTTTGGCAGAACATGAAACAGCAAATATGTTAAATTTGAGTGGTTTCCTGCAATGTTATTCTATCAAACTGGCAATTTCCGAAAGGATTTGGAAAGGAGTTTGCAATTCCTTAGACACCAGGGAGGTCCAGCAATGTCTGCCAAGATGATCTGCAGCTCAAGCTGGTCCTAATATCTGAGCACATAAAAACATTCCTTTTACTCCAATTTATTTTTAGGCCTAATCTTAAACAGATTTGAGAACCTTCTGAGTATCCACTGTTAGCACTTCCGAATGTAAAGGACCTGATATCAGTATTTTTATACTTTGTGGCACATGAAAAAATACACATTGCTTTCTCAGAGGGTTTTTAAACAGAACATTTTAATTGCAAAACTGAAACCATTCCATCTAAAAAGAGAAAGCAAGCAATAGCCAAAGAGGAGATGGTACAAATAAGGACAGGGTTACTAGGAGCCTTATCTGTGTGAGCATGTACTTAATCTGTAGGCTGTGTACTTCACACACTTTTTATTATCGCCAACAAATCATGATGTTTCCAAGATGGTAGCAACGTGGAAGAAATCTGTGATTCAGTTGTGGTTTTGGAGCCAGCTCAAATTGCAACTTCTGGAAAAGATCTAATTGGAAACCTAATTCTTCATCTAGACTCATTGGTCTCCAGCCTTAGAGCAGGGACCAATGTTATGTGGGATAAGGATGGGGGCTTAGTCCTAACATGATGGATGAAGCAGAAAACCTGTAAACCTGAAATCATTTAGTTTACTCCATCATTGCCATTTGGAATCACCATAGCCTAGCACCAACTTACCAACATCTCTAAGTCTGGATATGGCAGTTATGTAAAACTCATGAGAACTTCTTGTCTGTGAATAATATCAACCTCAGAAAACTCCTCTTGCTTGTTTCTTGCAAGAGAGATGTGTCTACTTTTATGTTTTAATGAGTTGCCATTGAATGAATTAATTTTGAAGTGCTAATGGAAAAATACTTTGTCAGCAAAAATAAGGAAAAGCACTAACTATGGAGACAATCCATGAAAAGGAGGTGCTTCTGAAGGCTGCTCAACATCTTGGGGGACAGTAAAATGAAGTAATATTTTCTTGGTTTCCTTGTGCAGAAAAGGAAAGTCACAGAGGTAGAAGAAACCAAAAGAAGAAAGTAAAAAAACTGTGCTACTAGAACAAAGCAAAATTGAAGGGCATATTTTGGGGTTGGTTTCTTTTTTTTTTTTTTTTTTCCATTGTGTTTTGTTTTTTGGGTTTTTTTCCCTCAGAAAATGATGCTGGCATATTGATTCTAAGATACTATCGTGCAAAAATCTTTTTCTAAATTCTGTTTCTGCAGTCTAGAAATGCATACTAGTCTAAGGTATTCACTATTTTATCAGAAGTAATTTAGTCTTTGCCCACATTGCAGTACTCTCATCAAAATTATTTTTCTACTTGTATTTATAGTTTCTTATAAGTTCCCAAAATTCAAAATCTTAATTTCTTTGAAGCAAAGAAGACTAAGGCAAAACTGAAATTTGGACCAAAGACCACACCAGTTTGGATTAAATAAAGTTATGGGACTTTACAAGACATATTTTGCACACGCTCAGTATATTTTGTATATGAGTACATAAGGTTTGCCATCTGAAACATATGGTCCTCACTTTTTGTATGTAAACTTTAGTGGCATAGTCATGATCATCCAGTTTAATCTAAATAGGTACTCTGTTCTTCTAAGAAAAGGTGATATGTGAAAGAGGAGGATGCCATCCTCCTGAGGTGGAAGCCTTTCTCCTAAGCAGACTACAGAAAATCATGTCCACTTTCTTTCTTGAACAAATACTAGTGGACAACCAGGCCCCAAAATTTCTGGTTTCAGGGACAAACACAGTAGGGATTGTCTTCGTAGTGCCTTTATGTAGTGTATTTAGGCAGAGAGAGAACATCAAGGTTTTATGTAAGGCACATATTCTTATGTCATGCAATTCACATGGGTATGGAGAAGCCACACCTCACAAAAAAAAAAAAAAAAAAAAGGGAATATGAGGTAAGAAATTCAATAACATTACCCTTTTTCTGTAATGAGACATTAAGAAGTGAGAAACAAGAGTCCAATACTATTCACAGAGATTGGCGAACATTTTAGATAATGCTAGTGGACAGAAAAAAGAGGTCTAAATATATGTTTGAACTATTTGTTTGTTTGTTTGTTTCCAAATTTCACTATTGCTTACATATTTATAGTGACCAATACTAAGTAACTGAAAAAACTCTAGTTGAGTCAAAGCTCTCTATCAGAACTGCTTATTTCCACATGCATCCTAGTTACATGAAGTTTGATGTAGTTGCAGGTGAAATGGACTGTAGAAAATGCCACAACATTATTCCAGTTGTTTGAGGCCTCTCATACAGGACCATCCCACAAAATACTAATCAAAGGATGAAGATCATAACTACTACTCAAATTAAGGAGTATGGGATAGATTTAGACAATTTCACATCATTACATTAAGGTCAACCACATGGTTAATATGTGTCATATTTAATCTATTATTTTTGAGAGAATGCCAAATAATTGAAGCTGAAGGGAAGCCGGATTGTGTTGATTTCTGTGAGAGATGAACAGGTTCCAGGGGTGTTTAAACAGGCAGTTTCAGATTTTTTATGAAGATTGTGTATTTGAATGACATATTTTTTTAACTCTTATTGATTTGTCTAAAAATGCTAAGAGAGATAGTACATATGGCAAGAAAACAAAGATTTTCCATGCTTGAGATTTAGTTCTGTTAGATAATAAGCACTTTCAGGTCTTAAAAAAGTCTTTAAACGTTGGCAGATTTTTAAAAATTTTAAAGATTTTTTTGGTGTTGTATCACAAAATATTCATGTGGCAAGGGACTCCAGGAAACCATTATTCTGCCCTTCTGCTCAAAGAAAGGACAACTCTGAGGTCAGAACTTGCTCTGCATTTCTTAAGAACTCAGTGGTTGCAGCAAAGGGCATTTACACAATTTCCTGGACTTTTTTTTCAATTTCCATGGAAAGAAGAACAGAGGGAGGAAGAAATGATCAAGAGGAAGTAATGGGAAGCACTTTTTTCACCTTTGTTATCTGCAGCCAGGAGCAAGGAAAACGCTGTGTGTTTGTGCCTTTCGTAGCTGAGTACATGGAGCTGTAAAGCAATAACAAATGATGCAGGTTCGGTGACCCTACCCTTAATAGAGGTCTTTCAAGTGCCAACAATGTCGTCAATTGGTCTACATCCGTTGGGACAGAATCTCATAATCCATCAAGCTTTATTAATTTCCTAGGATTAAGGGAATAATTACTGTGTAGCTCTGTGCAAAACACATATCTTTGCCACTAGCTAAGACTCAGGTTTCTGTTCGCTCTTCAAACAAGTAGCTAACTATTGAAGATATAGTTCACTGTAGACTTTAATGCTACTTTCATTTGTATTTCAGAAAAGAATCAAGTGTCATGTTTTTAAAAGCATATGTTGGGGTTTTTTTTCACTCTAATACTGACTGCTTACTGAACACACGGGATCTGCTAATGAGTGTGGATTCAGTTTGATCTCAGCTAGGAAATTTCATCCACTGGTTTCTTCACCCAGAAAGAAAAATAATTAGTGACGCTGATGTGAATATAATGACAAATCCATATACAATATGAAGGGAAATTTTGAAAACTACAAATTGGAATATAATCAAATTTTATACTAAGGAATGACGAAGAACATATGATGTATGGTGCCTAGGGTTTTAGGACAATAATATTGCTGTGTGATATCAATTGATATGAAAAATAATTGCAAAATATTTTACAGGTGCATATATATTTATTAAATATGTGTATGTCCGACATTTCCTGTTTGTTATAACCTTGGTGATCCACAAACATTCTAGTTATGAAATTCAGAAGGAAAAAATATCCAGATAGAAGGTGTGTACCCGAGATTAATAGGTGGTCAACAAGAGAACATTGTTGAAGCCTAACAGTACTTCAGGCAATTCTTACAGCTCAAGTCAGAGAAACTATTTAGAGTGCTAATTTCATGCTTGTGAAACTTGTGTTTTGGGCATGGTCGTGTCACATTGCATCACTTAATTCCATGTTTGACTGGCAGGAAAGTTGTACTAAATGTGGTTGTTGCTATAATTCATTATATATTTTCATATGTTTTTTACCTTGTAAACAGAAAAACTGACTTTGCTGACATTTTCATTCAAGTCCAGTGCATGAAAAAACTCATGGCTGTAATTAACTGCAAGAAACTCCTTCATTTTGCAAAAATTGATCATTTATCAGCATATATTGTTTTATCTTCAGAGTCTATATAAAATATATTAGAATATCTCAAATGACTTGAAAATACAGACTGTGTCCCAGAGATAAAATTTCTTGTTCGTGTCTAAGAATAATTCTGTGCTTAGTGGAATTTTGGAAATATTTATATGCAAACACATTTAAACGTCTTTGATATAAATCAGCACCTGGTGCACAATTTCAGTCAATTTTGGTACAAATGATCCTTAGAATTGCCTGTGAAGCTCTTCCTATAACAATCTCAGGCAAGTGATGGGGTTACAATGCCTCAAGAAGGTATTGACCCCCAACAGGTGATTATAAAAATGGGCATAGTTTGCTCTAAATGCAAGTTAATGTAATCTGATTCATAATGGTTCCTCATGGAGACTCTTGTGGCTTATAGTAATGTTTTGCTTTGAATATGCAGATACACAAAAGCATCCCCAATTAGCCTCTCATGAGATAGTAGGCATGGCCTCCCACATACGTGTCCTGGCTCCACAGACCTGTGTTTCAGTGCAAGTGGAGCTGAGATCACAAATTCATCTGCTGCAGGTATAATAAGAGCAATCAGATGCTATTACTTTTTTTTTTAATTAAACATTCAGTTTTCAATTTGGTGAGACACACTCTTACACACCTGTTCCACCTTACAGAAGAAGAAAAAGAAGTAAAAATCAGAGGGAAAGGGGGAAAAAAAAGACATAAGGAAAAGACAGGTAATATGTTCCTGTCACTAAAGACAACTATGAAATTATTTCCATCAGGATGTTAAACAGCAAGCTCCAAAGTTAGACACTTTAAACCAAATGAGTAGAAAATTTGCACTCTAGATATTTAAAGCATCTGGAAGAGGATCTCTGAATAGAACTTCACTGAGAAGTTCTTAATTTCAAAGAAGTCTTGGAAAACTGGAAATAATAAATGGCTACAGAAAATTATTATTTTTTCAAAATTAAAAAAAAAAAGAAATATATTAGATACTAAAAGCTAATTTGTCAATATGGGGTGGAGTAGATACAGGATTTTACCAACAGAAATATTAAGAGTGACTACCACCAGTAACAACAGTTGTAACAGAGTTATGGGCAATAAAATATTAGACTTATGCCATGCTATTTAAATTGAGAAAACAAGTTTTAGAAAGCATGAAACCAGCCTTAGTGAATTCTGCACTACTGCAGAATCTATCTGTAAACATTTCTCCTCCAACTTTAGATTTTAGAGATACTATAATCGCTAAGTGTTTTCACTTCTGTAGAACCACATGGCAGTTCTTGAATAAGTGGCTCAAATCTTGTTAGCAGTCAAATGGATTTTGTCTGTCATTATGCCAGTGGGTTTGCTGAACTGATCAGTGCTGTCTTACAACATGTTGAGACAAGGTTCCTCTTTGTACTTGTTCTTCCTATGTTAAAGAATACCAGGGCCTTTGACACTATGAAATTTTTAATTTGTTTTTCTCATATTTAATGTTGTTGTCATCTGGACTGTTTTCTTCTGTTTACTATTCAGGTCAGTAATACCTTTCTTTTAAGAAGGAAGTTGAAAGTCACAGGAATCTCATCTGGATATATTAGGGCTAAGTGGAACTGGAATTATTATTTCTAGCATTTTATGCAAAGCACATAAATAATTTTTTGTGCATAATGAGCTTGTTTTCATCTTAAGGACTTCCTTTCTTTTACTGGTATAACTCGCCAGACAGTATTCTGAGTCTTTTCTGCTTCCTAAAAGAAAGAATTTTATTTCTAGTTCTTGCATTTGGCACTGGTCTTTTCAATTTTCTATCCTGTTCAATTTAAACATTTTCCCAGCATTCATTAATTTATTTTAAATTCTGATCACAGATTCTTAAATTTATACAGCCTCTGTGGCCTTGTTGTCATCTGTAAATGCCATCAATATAAATTATATTCTGTAATTTAAGCTGTTATGGCACAGAATTAATTAATCTAGGCTCAGGGTAGACTTTTAAGTAATCCTATTTGGAATACATTGCAAATTTGAGATGAATATATTGATAATCATTCTTTGAAGCAAGATACACAGATTCTCCCTCTCCTGATTGACTGGACTAGATCCAATTTGGAAGCAAGATAGCCTCATTTACATTGCTATGCTTCTTTCAATATCAGGTTGGTACATTGTCAGGGGGTGGTACTGGGAGATAAATCTTCCATGGCTGTTACCAGCCTAGGGATTATTCAGTGAAGGCCTGTTCAACGGGTCTGAAAAAAACTGGGGAATGTTGGACTGCATCATTATCTAGTACAAGGTTGTGTAATCTACTGAGTCCTCATAATCACACAGCCAGTATAGAGACTTTCTTTGTGTGCTTTCCTGCCTACATAATTTGTAATGATTTTAGAGCTGTCAGACCAGCCTAGACACAACTTCTATTTCTGTAGGTTTCAACAGTGACCAATGCATCTGGGAAAACCTCAGATCTCTGTCTGAACTGACCATAACCTCTTGAGTCTTGAGCATTAAAGTGTAAAGTTATTGGGAAGAGTACATCCAAGAAAATCTAGTGTCTAAGCAATGTGTTGAAGGTGCTATAGGTTTATTTGGGGAAGGATGGTACAATGGAAGTTACATCATTCTTGAAAAAAAAGTTTTATGTCAAGTAAAAGAAACAATAATTTCTCCATTGTTTGTAAATCACAATACATTCCTAAAAGACCTTCCTAGTCAGAGTAGAAATCCTAGCTGTACATTTTAGATGACCAGGAAATGGATGTCTCATCTGTCACACAAATATGAAGCCCTGGAAAGTATAATATAGTGTTACACAGTACAGGTGCATTGTTGAGATGACTTGCTGATGGTAATTTAGGGGAGGAAGATCTATTTCTTGCAGTTGAAGAAAGAATTTTGTCAGTGACAAGAAGGATGACTTACATGCCTCACATTCCTCAGAGCTGAAAATAATGAAGGTGGAAGGAGAGGGGAAAAAAATCAAATTTCTACTAAGGAATCAGCAGGGAACTTAATGCAGGTGCAATATTTCTCAAGACAAAGAGTTTTTTTTATTTCACCTCCATCTTATTCCATGAAAATGAACTATTTCCCTCTCCTTCTCTTTATCAGCATAAAGTAGATTAAAATGTCGATACCCTTTCCTGACAAAGATATTTTTACAGTCATTAGTCAAGGTGATGGAGCAGGATTAACTTCCAACAGAACTTAAAATAGTTTCAGTAAGTTAGCATAGTTCCACATAGGTTTGTTAATCTGTCCAGTTTTATTATCTATGCTGAATTACTTTCTGCATCAACTGCTGCATGACTGTAACCTACTGTACTCTCCCAAATCTGACAAAAAAGCCATATATTTCATTGAGACAGCATATGAATCCAATCACTGAAATGACTATTACAAATATACTTTTACTACAGAATTATTCAAGACTGTGTTTTACCCCTGTATTGCTGGAATTCATACTATTTAGTTCTGAACAGAAAATGTAGGGTTTCTGCAGGTAAACATTTAATGGAAATGTTTGAAAACATTTTGTTGCTCTTACCAGGAGTTTCTTCATCTGTATTTTGAATCTAGAACATGACTTCACTCATGAGTATAAGTATCTAAAGTGATTTGACTACAAAATTCATTCAAAGTGTGGAAAGAAGCAAGTCCTTTGACAATGGACAAGAGCTCTCTTTGTAGATATCTTGTCAGGTCCTACAGATATTGTTGCAAGGCCTTTACTGTTTGAAAACAATTTCTTAAGTGCAAGCATGATAGAAATTAACTTAATTAATTACCTGGATCTTTTTGATCTAGGGTATCAATATTAGCAAATGGAGAGAATTCAGAGGTGCCTGTCTTGCTCAACAAAACTGAGATTTACAACTCCAAAATACACTCTGAATTACCTGCTTTAACAGACTTGTAAAGGTAGATTCTTCTACAAGAAAGTGTCCTTCAGCATGAATATTGATTAAGTTTTATCTTCAAAATTACAGATAAAAAACTAGAAAAGTATAAAATTCCAAACTGTTGACAAATATTTATATTTTCTTCTATTTTTCCATTAGAATAAATAAAATTACAAAAACTCCCAAGGCTGGAAGCTTACATGGGATAATAATTTCAATTTATCTTTAGTCACTTGAATCATTATGCAGATATTATTTTTCAGAATTATATATATAAACCATTATTTTTTTGTGTTCACCCAGTGTTGTGTGTGACAGAATACAGAACAGAATTCATTTTATGTATCTCTGCTTAGGTACATAATTTCTTAATTTGGAAGTATTCTCAAAATTTAGATGAACAATCAACAAATATAACACTAACACACATGACTGAGACTTAAGATCCGATATATACTCATAATCAGCCTGCAAACTTATATTGATTACTTAAGATATTCATCAAGATAAAATCAGATCTGGAACCTCATTTAAAGAAAAATACTAAATCAAAAGCATTGTTTGAAATATCAATATACCATAATATACCCACTAATGTTCCTTCCGTAACACATCTTTATGTCCTTAACTGAAGGCAGAACTCATTGTGCCATCTACTTACCCATGTACAATTTATATTTTCTCAACTGACCTAGTGATTGCTTTACATGGAACACACATAACAAACATAATATAATATAATATAGTGCATATGCAGATAGAAAATCACTGAGTGTCCAAGCCAGGAGAAATTCTTCATTATTTAAATTAATTTGAATTTTAACACTCCTATTAGAAAATGGGTTTTATCTTATGTAATCAAATGTTTTTTGTGTAGAAATCAGTGAAATCAATAACAGAAAAAAAATTATACACGGCAAGCAGCTTATGTTTACTACATAACTCCTCCAGTGATGAGGGCAATTCAGATTTTTTCACTATAACAAGCAATCTCTGAGGAAATGCTATATCCACATCTCCATATATCACTGTTAGGGGACAGAATTTTGGCTGGAATTCTTTATTTTTCTATCAACTTTTGTTCAGGTATATAGCTGTACTTTGAAGACTTAAGGACATATTCTGCCATCATTTTTCACACCATAACAGCACTTTGGCAAAACAACTGCAGTGCACCTATGAGAAGGCCCACAGAAACACCAACACAAAATCCATGAAGTACAAATGAGTAGGATCTGCAGGAAGTATTTATGTAGGACAGAGTATATGTGTAATCAGGCCTCTGAGATAGAGTCTGACAAAATGTGAATAGTGATTGGATTTTAGTTTAGATTTTGGTTTGTTATTTTGATTCATACCTGGCCTCCTCCCTGTGAAATCAGTAGAACCATTACCAAGTCACACCACTATAATGGTGTGCAGAAGTCAGACCCCTCATTTTTTACATATTTTGAAAAGAACTCTGAATAATTGAGGCACTCTATAAAGAAGGAATATTATTATGTGAAATCTGGAAGACTGCATCTTCCATCTATCAGACAGAAAGTCTACTATTTCACTTTTAAAATGCACCAGCAAGAGTTAAGTGAGGTGGTAGCTTTATGATAGCACATAAAGATCACAACAGCTGCATTCCATGTCCATTGCATGGAGTTCCACAGAAAGAAGAATTAATTTTAATTTTATTTCCGTCATTGGCTCAGATGATCTAGTGGCTATGCAGTGACTTTGGTATAATTTTGTTTCTTGCCTGTGGTCCACTTTGCCTCAACATTAAAATAATGGAATGCAGCCATTATACCAGAAACACCCTGGAAGAGGTTCATGTCTGTCCAGGAGACAAGAGGATTCTGTATGTCTGATTTCAGCTGGAAATGCTATAGCAGCATGTGGAAGTCTTGAAGTGTAAGTGAGAAAAGAAAAGTGTGATTAAACAATAGGGAAAGCCTTCCTTCCTGACAGCTCTACAAAGCTGCAAGGGACAGCCAAGAATTTCTCACAGAATATTGAGTGCACATGTTAAGAAGGAAGGGTGTGTTAAATGGTTAAGATGTAATGGCCTTGTTTCAGGGAGACATAGTAAGCCATGATGTGTAAGGAAATTATGAACTTTAATAAAACTTGATAGCAGATTAATACAAATATTTGAAAAAAAAAATTTTGTAACTTCACCATTGGCAAAATACCAATCCAGGGCCCACTTCTATAATGCAACAAATTTCTGTCAGTATCATTTAAAAAGTCACAACCAACTAATTTTTTGAAGTCTAATGTTTTCTTTGTTCTAGTTTCACATTTTCCATACTTTCCCTATGTTTGTTAAAGGTTAGCAAATAAACAATGTGTTATGGCAGTGAGGTCTCCAGACTTACTTTTCTTCTTCTCACTGTAGGGAAGTTCTGGATTTCTCTCTTTCTATCACTTTTAGCTTTAGCTATGACTCTACTTCAGTGATTTTTCATAAAGAACTTCACTGAAGGCATATGTCAAATGCCAGTGAATCAGATGTTAATGCTGCATTACTTATCAGCTATTTTCTTGATGACAAACTGTGTTTCCAGAAAAAAAGCTAGGTTTGGACAATAACTTTTCTTCATAGTTATGGGAAACAGAATAGCCACTCCATAGTTTTCTCTTTCAGCTTCCTTTTATAAACCAGATTTTGACCTGTGCTAACATTGTATAACCTAAGCAAATCCTTCTGAAATTCCACAAGTGTGTTCATATGCCAAAATAAAAATTTTCTGGTTGAGTTTGAGGCAAATGAAGCAAAGCATTTCTGTCGATGTGAGGGTTCAAACTGAAGTGATCTCACATTGTTTTGGGTTTTTTCTGTTTTCTCTCTTTTCACTTGCCAAAGCTTCAAAATGGTTTTGCCTGAAATCTGCAAATCAGTTTAATTTTGTTAGACAAAAGTAGTGGACTCCAAAGAGTTGTGCCAGGGGGCTGGCCTAAAAGAAAAGAGGACACTGGGAGCCACATGAGAAAGCAGTAAGCTGTCTAGCAAGGTGTGTCTTGGGAATAAGAGAAATCAGCCTTTGTTCCACCAGTTTTGGATGTTCTATGAGAGGAGCAGAACAAGAAAATACCTCTTAATGTAGTTTTTTGTTGTACAAAGAGGATCTCCTTTTGGAAGTATTATCATGGGACTATTCACATAAATATTTCAACGATTCTGTATAAAATGAACACAGAGCAAAGGGAGATTAAGACATTTGAGAGCTAAACAGAAAGAAAAAAAATTAAATACTTTTTTAGGCACCTTACCACCCCTTGCAAATTCTCTTACTCCTGCATATTTCATTTGAGTATATGTGAAATTTCACAGCTGAACTTGCACAAGTATAGTAGTAGAAGAGGGTTGAACTACTTCAGAATCTTAATCACTAAAGCTGTATCCACTGTTCATCACTTTTGCTTTTAAGATGAAATTATATTTTTCGGAGTAATTCTCATGATCTATGGTGTATTATGGTTTATGATATTGGCTGAAATTGTTTTTGTTCAGGCCCACAGTCCAGTAATTGTGAAACCAGGAAACTAAGCTTGATGGTTACTTCTGCTTTTCACCCTTCTTAGATTTGGAAAGTCTTTTTTTTTTTTCACATCAAGCAACATACTAGGATTCCCTTAGCTATAGATTTTGCCTCTGGGCCTTATCAGGAATTAGACATGTCTCATAGAACTGGCTTTGGTTCATACACCATAATCAGCTGAACACCCTCTGAACAAATATCCTTTCATGGACAGTAATCTTCATTCCAGATTTTGGAAACCAGTCACCAAGTAAGGAAGGAATTTATTTTTATTTCCAGTACTGTACATGTGGGTGGGTATATTTAAAGAACTAAACCAACATTGGTCCTCCATGTTATCCTTCCTCCGTGCCTGAAGGAAGTTGTCACAGTTTAATGGCCTTCTCTAATGTAAAATAAAACCTAAATTAAATTCAGTTTTCACCAGTTTTGTATTTAAGCTTTTTAGTGCTTGATTTCCTAAAGAGCAGCTAATGATACAAAGTTCCTACCTGAACCTTGCAAATCAACCTAATTGCCTTATACTATAATTTGCATAACTTTTGAACAAGATAGTCACTGTATTCCAGGTAGTCTTGATGTCCTGTTAGGGATCAAACATTTATTTCAATCAAATAAATCTCTGTTTTCCCCCACTAAGCAGTGTTATATGTCTGCGCCGAGTTTGAGATTAAAAGATCAGGGACTTTGAAGACAATTAAACATTTGTTCTACCATATCCCTTCTTGAAAAAGAAGAGCTTCTCTGTGAAAGAAAAACAACAAATTCATAGTTCTTTTTGAGATAGGATGCAGTGATCTGATACAGATAAGATACACTCCTTTTGCTCTATTCAAATGTTAGGTTATCTAATGCAAATATTATTTTCCAGTAACTGAAATCATTCATTTACCCACACCTCTAGACAACCCTGAATGCAAATCTCTTTCACATACTGAAGTAGCTTTCACTAGCTTATTTTCATGAAACACTAATGGCTTTGTACTCTGACTGTTGTTTTCTCCCTAAGATTATGAAACTTTTTAAGGATTGCATGAAAGCAAAGAGTACTTAAAGCAAAGAGAGTGGTCTATTATTTCATTCTACATTTTTTCTATCATATTTATATGAACCATCTGTGTTAGAAGTTTTATAGTTGAATTTTTCATCTAAATTTTAATACAGTTTACAAATACTTTTAAGATATGTATTTTGGATATTATATGTTATATTATTATTTAGGTGCAGTGTACCTGTAAAGTCATCTTCTACCTTATACTTACTATGTAATTTATCCCAAGTCTTTTCTGCTTCTCTTTCGTGGTGTTTATTTTCCTGCTAACTTTTAAAGAGATTTAACATAAAATATATGCCTTTTAATCTTTGCTTGTCTTTGTAAAATTAGCAATGATTTAAAACCTTAAAGCAAACAGTAATAGCTCTGCTGTATGATAGAGAAACCAGGGAACAAGAACCACTTCACAAACATAAGGCAAACAAGACGCCCTTAAACTGCCTCCTACTGATCATACAGAGCAGCCTCAAATTGATTGAAGGGATTCAGCCAAAATAGGAAGTTCTTGTGGTGAGACGGCTGATATGGTCAGGCTGGAAAACCTCTCAACTGCTTCCTGTGGTCACCCAAATTCCAGGGCCTTGCAGAACCAGAGGACACTCTGAATAAAGGATTTCTTAGAATTTGCTCTGCAGTAGTCAGGGGCTCTGCAAATGGCATGTGACTCAGTACTGGATGATTTCAGTTCCTTGAGCAAACTAAGATAATGTAGAAAAATTTTTCCCTGCTTACCCTGGAAAGATTCCCATTAATAAGAGGCACCACATTCAAGGGAAGTTTTCTGTGTAACTTTGCAGACATTTTGGTGGTATATGTCAACCTTCAGCTTCAGCTGGCTTCAGCATAAGAAACAGGAACTCTACTGACACCTGTTACTGCATATTCTTAACAAGGGTATGTGAACACTGTGAGCTTGGTAGCTACAATCACATTCACCATGAAAAGTCTTCTACAAAAAGGGTACAAGTTCTAACTTGCAAATTATAAGATGCTGCCTCAAAGCTCTGCACATCCTCAAGTTTTCCACCCCTGTAGCAGGCATGGAGGAAAAAATGATGATCTTCACTTTCCTTGCAGAAATAGATTCTGAAAGAAGAAATACATGCTGCTGTACTGACAAGTCCTTGCTGGAAAACTATTTCTCTTTAGCAGACCTGAAACACAGTGCATTCATCTCTGCACCTTGGTTCACAGGCCTTAGACTCTGCTCTAAACAAATATGTGAAGCAGATAAAGGTAACATTATCACCTCCTCTATGCAGGAGAGGAACTAATCTGTGAGTATACTTCCCTGTAGCCAGTCTGCAGAGCTGGAACAAAGCTGGCCTCAGGCCTCCCAGGGTAGGACTCTCTCAGTGTTTCAGTTCTGTTTCATTGCTCAGTCTCACATCTGTCTTAGTGGATCCCAGGTACAGGGATCTCTCTCTGGAAATCTTTTCCTTCATGGATCTAGAACACTGATATATCTTCCCCTTTCTCCAGTTTCTTACTCTCCTACCTTTGACAATCCTATACCAATTGCATATAGATCCCTGTTGTCTACTGGCATTTTGTTTTCACTCATGTGTGCTCAGTGTGTAAAATAGAAAATTTTGTCACATTGGCAACTAGTGTGATGAAATAGAATGCAGGCATGTTTAAATATTTTAGGCATCTAGCTCTGATGAGGCAGAGATGAACTGATTTTTTTTTTTTTTTTTTTTGAAGCCAGATGCTCACCTGAGCTCTGATAAAGTCAGCAGAGCATATACACAAATCCTTCAGAGCTGATCTATTTCACTTAAAACAACAGCTTCCACTAATCACATCAGCTCTACTGTTAAATAAAAGAGAATGCCAAGGCACTGGCTTTCTGCCAAAACCTCAACTCCTTCAGGCAGATATCTATTGAAAAAATCTAGATTGAGAAGTCTAGCACAGAGGCAGAGAAAGATGGAGAGTAATTAGATATTGCAGAATCAGAGTACCAATGATCAACCTTCTCCCTGACCCTCTTTCATCTAGCAATATAGATACACTCAGTGAGTTCATAATTTGTATTCCTAGGGTTCATTTTATTGGCTTTGCAAGACAGGATTTTGTCTCTTTCACACATATGTTCATAGAAAAAAAAGGGAGCCAATTGTCTGAAAATCCAAATTTAGATGCTCTGAATTACTTATTGCAGAATCATTATTTTTGGTCAATGTAAACTACATGAGTTCTTAAAATTTACCTCTACAGTTTCAGATATGCCCTCTTACCTGCTGCTGGTTATAGAAGAAGGTGTCTTACCATTTGAAGAGATAATTAGTCTAGGTCCTACTTCTAGGAGCCTCACTTTCTGCTGGTAACAGTTCTCAGTTCAGTGATTTCAGTTCTGTCCTGGAATCTTGCAGACATCACTATGCTCAACATCTCAGTTTGTAAACCCCTGTTTGTTTTTAGCCTTACATACATACATGGGTGTTTAAATATAAGCTGTTTCTTTTTCTTTTTTTTTTTTTTTTTTTCTTCTATTTGTGACAGCTTCCCAAGGTTTGAACCTTTAAAAGCCTTGATTCTCTCATGGACCTGTTTTCAACTGCTCTAGTCTACTTATAAGTATTGTGGCCATCATTTTTTTGTCTGTGTAAGCCAATAAATATGTAAAATATGCAAAATCAGATTGTTCACAGGGGAAAAGGTGTCTGGTTTTTGACAATGGTGATTGATTTCTTTCCAGACGCAGTCTTGTTATAACTATTTGTTACCAGATACAGCATTTAAAGAAAATTTTATGAGTCTAGTTTCTGGCCCAAATCCTTGCTCTATAGCCCTTGCAATACAGAAAGGATATAATAAGATTTTGTAATGCAGCCTTTGAAGATATGTTCCAAAGAATTCAGTTCAGCATTTATGGGGGAAAACTGTGTTCAGAAGGAATGTCAACCAGCTCTGAGCTAGTTCAATTTGAACAATTTAATTTTGAATTGAAGCCTCCTGGGCTACCATTTTTTCCAGATTATTGATCTCATGAGTTACTAATCTTCCATCTGGAAACAGAGAGAATCCAGGAAGGGCAAGTGGAAGAGTTCCAAAGAAGGTCTGTGAAAACATTGCTTGGAGGATGTTAGAAACTACAGGAACTTGGTGTGATTGCCATCACACAGCAGGTGCAGTGTCTTTATCACTAAGGAATAAAAAATTATAAGATCTCTAGTTTTCTTTATGAGAGCATCCCCTGAAGGATGATATGAGGCAATTTGAGGCATTGCCCAGAGGGAAATGAGTGGCCATGCTTGCTCAGCCTCCTCTTCCTGCAATAATTTTTGAAAAGGGTGTGGACTTTTGGAATGCTGAATTGATGCTGATGAAGCAAATGAACTAAGTGAAAAATTGCCACCTCTCCTAAGTGAGAATCAATTACAGCAGAGTTTGCCCGCTCCATAATCTGCACAAGTGATTCATCCTGAACCACAGTGCAGCCATTCAAAGGGAATACTGAAGTCTCACTTCAAATTATTACTCAGAATTGAGTAGGAGGAAGTCCCTGTTTAGTAGCGTGATGCATTCTAGAACCCCATCTCAGAACTCCTTGGCAGGATGGAAACATTTTCTCTTGGACCTAAGTTGAGTCTGAAATGTTTAATGAGTTTAGTCATACCATGAAGTGAAGTAAGGATGAGAAACAGATCATTTGGGTGAGGTCCAAAATACACCATGCCTAAATCTGGACTTCCTCATCATCACTCAGAGTGTGATAGAGTTTGCCCTCAACAAAATTATTTTTTAAGCATCTTTAAAAAGCCAAGTTTTCAACAAGGGTAATTAGTGGGGATTGGCTGCAGTCTATTTTTGCTCTTCTGCAGGAAAGAAGCTTTTTGTTTGTTTGTTTGGGGTTTCTTGGTTTGGAGTTTCTGTTTGATTTCCTTCTTTTGCAGCATCAAAGAAACTGCAGTTGCACAGAATGATGGCAAAGTCTGAATGACAGCCATTGTTTGACACCAATACTCCGACTACTGCTGAAACAGCAAAATCCTATATTTGTACCTCTAGAAAATGTGTATAATAAATATACTGTCAGGTGTTTGTCTAGAATTAGGTTGCATTCAGTACTAGGTGATTACTCCACTACTGTGTTTTAGGAAATCTGACACAAATCTTCAAGAATTTCCCTTCTCTCACTAAATGAAAGATTTGCCTTCTGCACTTCATTTTTCCCACCTATGAAATAGGGGAATCTGAAGGACTACAATGATTAGCAACATTCATATCACCATGAGAGAAGCATAAAAGCACAGATGAAATACTGAACAACATGTAATGACACAACCAAATGGGATTGCAGCTGAATAATACATACCAGAATGTCTTACTGGGCTGCATGAGCTTCATTCATTGCTAGAATCGGAGGCCTAATTATATGAATTACAGATAAAATCTAAACCCCCCTCCGTCCAAACAAACAAACACAAATTGCTTTTAATGGTAGTGAACTGTCTGGAAAATGAGATTTGAGCAGCATTAGTTATGTTGACTGAATGAGAATAATCATTACAGAAAGAGGTCCCAGTCAGAGGACACTCATCTCATGAGCTAAGAAACTGCATACAGGTAAGTGGTTGAGGAGATTCCAGTAGACCCTGGATGAAAAACATTCTGGTTTTAGTTAAACTGTAGAACTTTCTATATATAAAGCGGAATTTTTGGATTTCACATCTGTTATCTGCAAAGGAAACTACATTTATCTGATAGAATCATAACAGAAAGGTGTATACTGTAAGCGACCTTAAAGATCATGTAGTTCTAAACTCCCTGGATAAGTGGCCACCTTCCACTAGACCAGGTTGCTCAGGGCCCCATCCAACCTGGCCTTGAACACTTACAAGTGCAGGGCAACCACAGCTTCTCTGGGAAACTCATTGTAATATCTCATCACCTTCACAGAAAATAATTTCTTCCTTACAGCTAATCTAAACTCACCCTCTTTCAGTTTGGATCCATACCCCCATGTCCTGCTACTACATGAATGTAAATGTTCTCTCTCCGTCTTTTCTGTAGGCTGCCGTCAGGTACTGGAAGGCTGCAATTATGCCACCCAAAGTCACTTCTTTTCCAAACTGAACAATCCCAATTCTCTCAGCCTTTCCTCATAGGAGAGGTGCTCCATACTTGCTCCACCAGGTCCCTGTCCTTCCTGTGCTGGGGCCCCAGAGCTGGATGCAGCCCTGCAGGTGGGGTCTCAGTAGAGCAGAGCAGAGGGGCAGAATCCCCTCCCTCCCCTGCTGCCCACACTGCTCTGGATGCAGCCCAGGACACGTTTGGTTTCTGGGCTGGGAGTACCCATGGCTGGGTCATGTCCAGCCTCTCATCTACCAACACCCCCAAGTCATTCTTGGAAGAACTGTTCATTGCCCAGCTTGTATCGATAGTGGCAATTGCCCCCACCCAAGTGCAGAACCTTGCACATGCTCTTGTTAAACCTCATAAGATTCCCAGCCTTCTCAAAGTTGTCCAAGTCCCTCTGGATAGCATCCCATCCTTCAGTTGTCTCATCTACACCACACAGCTTGGTGTCACCTGCAAATTTTCTGAGGGTGCCCTCAATCCCTTTGTCTATATCAGTACTGAAGATATAAAATAGAAGTGGTCCCTGAAGGGCACCACCATCTAATTTCCTGAAAGGTCAGGTAAGTCTGATTTTGGAGTCCATGCTTAAGAAACTGCTTCTTCATGCTATAAGACTCTTTAATATTTGTGTCTGTAGTATATTTATGCCTGTTTTTGCACACCTCTGCAATAGCTCTTGCCTTGGAAGGTGTGAGCAGAAGAGCTTTTATACTTAGTCCATGAGGAATCCTCAGATAAATCCTTAAACTAGTAATTTTATCTAAAGCCCTGGAGATATCAATATGATAGACTTCACATCAGCAAATAAACCTCATGATATATGAACAAAAAACTCCTATATGTTTGACTTTACCCTGAACATATTAGCTCTAGTGCTAATGTTCTCACAGCACTGAGTAGAAGAATAAAATGTGTAAAATGTTCTCTGTTTTCTTAATTTTTCAGAGACAAAAAAAAATTCCCTATTTTTCCCTATCAGGTTGGAAAAGCACACCTGTAGTTGGATGTCCAGGCTTGTGAGAGACTTGTAGCTGCACAATAATCCTTCTGAGCACAGTTGGCCATCCACCTTTCTTTATACCAGGTTTCTCCATTCCTGACCTTCCACAAATAATCACATCAAGCACATTTTCTTGGCAGTAAATGGTAGAGAAAAAGAAAGGTGCAGAAAACCAGTTTATTAGCCTTCTTTTTGATGGTGTCTGACATGCTTACAGGCAGAGAAGACTTTTTGTCTTGTCACTGTGCAAGCCTATTTCACGTTCCCCAATCCTTTTTTTGATATTACAGTGACTTCCCCAAATGAACCCTTTTTCTCCTTTCTTTCTCAGTAAACTTGCTGTAGGAGATTGATGACAAGGTAACATAAATCTAAACTGTAAAGACGGTTTCTCTAAGTCCTTCCTGAACTCTAAAGGTAAAAAAAAAACATAAAGAAAAGAATAACTGGTCTCCTTTGTATGTGGGGGAAGGGGAAGAGGTGGGGACAGAGAAGGATTATGTTGCAAATGGTTTCTGAGTATTTGCCACTGTAAATAACTTTTCTAAAAACAATTAATGAACTAAAGTAAGACTGGGACAATGTCCCAATGTTATGGTATTTCCTTATTTATATCTTTTTTGACCAAAATTTGCAATAAATGTGTCTCATTTTTTTTGTTTGCTTTTGTTTTTGTTATAGTAAATGTTCAGCATTTTGTGTCATGATGGGAATTCTAATGAATGCAAAATAAAAGCATTAGTGAGGGGTAATGCCCAGGATATGAATCAGGTAAGTACATGTATTCATTAGCACTGATTACTAACACTCTTTCATGCTATTGTACATCGTAATGCGGGTCAATCAGATGCACCACAAAAAGAATTATAAAAGAGTTACTGACACTTTTCATGTTCACTTCCAACTCTGGATTGATCCAAAGTTTGTTCACAAAAATGCTGGTATAATCTTAGCCCAGAACACCAGAGCTTCCACTCTCTTTTTGAGAAATACAGCCCTCTTGAGGGGTTTAGAAATGTAAGTGCCCAGAAGAAATGGGTCCTGAAAAGAGTCTGCTCCGAACAGCAACCTTTACACATGTCACAAGTGAAGGAATGTTTGTGCCTATCCATGGGGAATTAACTACTTCCCCTTGCAGCCTAGCCACTTCAAAGATAAAGTAGCAGCTTTTTTTCTTTCTTCTGTTTATTTTTTTTATCTCCTTCAGGATGCTAATATAACCAACAGGTATGCAATGCTGATCAATGCAGCTTATTTTATAAAAGACACTGGAAATCAGAGAAATTTCAACAGAGGAGTGGAAAAAGTCCCACATTTGGTGTATAACGTGCAAAATTGCTGGAGTCTCATCATCAATGACAGTCCGCAAAAGCAGCACAATCTCAAATGAGGAGACATTTGTCAGAGATGTAGGAAGACAGAACCTCACCTGGTGCAACCCTTTTGCTTTCAGTCAGACCATGCATTAGGTCAGTTTGCCAGTTATGCCTTTAAAACAACTTCTTTTTGCTGCTGCCTGAATAAAACATAGCACTAATGTTCCCATTCTTTTTTCTTTTCTGAATTGCCAGTTCTTTCAGCAAAAGTTTGATAATATGTTTTCATTTCAATAGATTTTTCTCCTTAAGAAAATTAAACAATTAATCAAAAAATTATCAAAAAATATCTACGTAATAGTGTAATTGGCTAAACACTTCTTCTAGACAAATGCTTCCTAAATGGTGTTCACAGCCCAGACACTACTAAATCTGAGGCCGTCCATGGCTTTTGTTATTGAATTCTAAGATATAGTTTTAAGTGGAAATGACCTTGCAGTATCACCAGCATTTTTTTCCCCTTCTGCTTCCAATTTTACCACTGAATTTATCATACTCATTAGAATCATTTACCACAGAAATGTGCTGTAACTAACATAACACTATGGCTTAGAAGATAGAGAATAAATGTATGCCTTAGGAACAGAGAGCATCACTTTTTTAGTATGTTAAATGCATGTCTTGGTTTGAACAACAGGTGTCTGCTAAGGAAGGGCAGGATCCTGCCTTGGAATGGAGACTGCAAATCCCTCCCTCCAAATTATTAGAATTATGAAACTAAGGGACTCTCAGACAAAGATATAGGAGTAGGAATAACAGTTCTTTATTAGAAAAATTAAAATAAAAATGCAGTGATATAAAAAACCCAACCCCCCTGACAGAGTAAGAATACAACCTGATACCCTGTGGGTCAGGGTGTTGGTGGCAGTCCCATTAAATGGTGGCTGCAGTCCTAGTGGCAGATGTGGCTCTGATGAAGGAGATGATCCTGTAGAAAAGTGGAGTTTTTTGCTGAAGGTCCAGTGGTGATAGATGGGCCTGGTTTTCCTCTGAGAATCCAGTGGAAAAGGCTGCTTGGTGCTCCAGATCTCAGACTTTTATCCAGGTAGGAATGGTTTGGCTCCTCCTCCTGAGTGGAGCATCTCTCAATGGGATGATGTAATTTTATCAGTCATAAAGTGAGACTCAATGGTCAATTAGCAGAAGATATCTCCCTGGAGGGAGGATGGGTCATGGAAATGATAAAAAAACATGTCCCAGCTGTTTTTTTAACAGCTGGCTCATTAAGTGAGGGTTACCCCACCCCCACTCCCTACCCCAGTTTCAACAGATGGTGACAGAATACCTACTTTTGGTTACATCTTGCACTGCAACCCAAGACAATGGACTTTTCTGCTTCTCCCAGGGAACAACCAAATCCAACAGCCAATAGGTCATGTCCTAGGTAAGCAAACTCTTCTTTAACATCTGCTACTGGCAGTAGCCAATGTGAGACCAAGGATGCTAATGATGATGGTTTCCACAGATCTGTGATTCATACAAGGTGGTGTATGTGCAGATGCAACTTCTTTCTGGTCTCCAGCTGTGCATTCTTCTATATCTTGATACGCAAGTTAGGTCTTTCTGTATTAAATAGATTTGTTCCATCTTAAGTCACAGTGATCTCCAGTTGTAAGTTATAGTCTGCTTTTATAAAGATGTTCTGCAGGTTTTACTCATTTCTCACTCAGCTTTTGCTCAGGAAATTTCCAAATTATTTCCTGATGGATTTTGTCCTACTAACACAATTGATAAACTAACAAGGATCTTCATGATATAATTTCTGTCTGTTGATACCACTAAATATATTATTAATTTCTATTAGAGTAAGTAGTGTTTATTCAGTCTTTTTCAGACTATGTTTCATTTGTCTTGGTTTTCGGCAGCAGAGACTGCAGCTATGAGTTTTGTAAAATTCTCAGTGCTTTCCTTCCTTATGGCTGAAAAATTTCATATCTTAGTACCTTTTTGAAGACAGAAAACTTTCTGATGTGTTTGCTTGGTTTTGTTTTTTTTTTTCCCAAATGATTATCTCAAGTAGCAGAGCACACAGATGAGTTCCTTCAAAGCATGTAAATATTTCAATAACTAAGTCTTAAGGGTTCCGCTGTCAGATCTTGGACCTTATTATATTCCCAGGATTCGCTAGTGGAGGTTAGGCACCTGTTAAATAGCCCAATAGCAGCTAAGCTGAAAGAAATAGAACAGAAGACAGGTGTGTAAGTTTGATAGTTTAGCAGCTGATTGATGAGAAATAGGTGCCAATGTGTATTTTGAAATGTACACATTTGTACAAGTGTACAGGTGTGAAATATTTAATCCAAACTTGGAGAACTGTCCAGCACCTAGAACGGTCTGTGTGGGATGAGATGGAGATCATATCAGACACTTGAGGAGCAGCATGGATCTGATCGTCAGCCTTCCTTTCTTCTTCATCACAGAAGAAAGCTTAGGAAGCACGGAATGAACCCAAACTGTATAGGTCCTTAAGATTTTTAGATTACTTTGGAATGGTTGCAGCTAATTAAACTTCATTTTTTTGTAAGAGGGTTGCCTCAGAATCGGTGAGAATTTGCTTACGATAGTTCTGGGCTTTGGGGAGCCCAATTACTCCATTATACCTGCACATCAGTGGAAGAATTACTCATCTTAGGCAAATATATAGGTAAAGACTACAGGGCAGTTGAATTAGATGCTAAAGTATATCTGAGGACTTAATGCACTGCTCTCATTTATACCTGATTGTTTTAAATCATATTTTGCCTTTAAGAGTGTCTCATAATTATATTAGTTCTCTAGGTCAAAGCACGCTATTTTCCATTTCTATATTTTAATAATTACCTTGTTATTTCTATTTTTTAATGCATTTACTATTCTTAGTTTCTTTGTTTCCTGATCAATACATGGCAGAAACTTTCTCATCTATAGCAGGCAAATTAGCCTGAGGATGCAAATGGTAATTTTTCAGTAAATTATTCAAAAAAATTGACAAACATTCCTATAGGGTCAGGGTTATCAAATTCTTGAGAAATTTTCCAGTGAAGCCATGATATTTTGAATTGGACATTTGAAAACCTGTAAACAGAAATACTATAAAAGGCAGAATAATGACAGACTCTATGATAGAGGCTCAGATAGAGGTCCAGGCAGAAGGAAAATTGACTGAATCTCAAACCATTCCATGCAGGAACTTAGAATGACTTCTAGAAGTCACAAGTAAGCAGGTTTTGGTCCAATTGGGAGAAACATGCTTGCTTTTACATGTTCGTCTAAAATGAAACACAGTTCAGAACTTAAAATATTCAGCTCACTATTGTTCTTTGGCGGTCTGATTCATGAATAAATGAATGCTATACAAAGACTCCTTTTGATTTTAGCAGACTTCAGCTCAATCCCCACATGAGTTGCAGGAGACATCATATCAGCACATAACGAAATAGAGATAAGCATCCGGATACCTTCACCTTATTTGCAGGAAGATAATACGCCTATGTTTGACGTATTGAAATTGAATACTGTGACATTTTAGACTCTATGGTTCAAATAATTTTTTCTTATCAGAGTTTCTCTACTGTAATCTAGGTCTAGATGTTTACTGTTCTTTTGTTCCCTACACCATTTATGAGAGACCAGTTCATGAGTCTATGCACTTGATAATCTAATTCAGCCCTCATGGCATCATTCTGTGGGCTGTTAGAAAAAAACCTTCTGGCTTCATTGAAAGCCGCTTCTCTATGAAAATTTGCAAAATAATGTAAAGAGAGACTAGAAACAAAATGGTCCTTTTCTTTCCCTACAAGTCCAAATACTTATGGACCAAAACAAGATCCCAGTGGTCCTCTCCACTAATGTCAATGGGTAAACTGGGTATGGAGTACAGCTAGGAATGGGACACAGAGGGAGGGAGCAATACATGTGTGCCATGCCTCTCCCTGTCAGGTTGACTGAGGTTTACTAAATGTTCATATTGAACCAGACTGTGCTTGAAGTAGAGTACAAACTGTCCCAGTCCCTAAATCAAATTTTAACTGATGCCCATGAGGTGCATTCTGTTTGTAACTGCTGCAACAGAGAGCATCTCATAATAGCCCAACTCTGAAATAGACAGAGACCTGAAAGAGAGAAGGCCCTTAGGAGTCCTTACACTCAGTTTAAGGGACAGTAGGTCTGGGTACCACAGAATAAGTTTATAATAAAGCACCCTATGCAAATGCATACAGCCTGGAAAAATGCCCTCCTATCTGTCAATTCACATTACAGCAACTATGTTTTTTTTGAAGTATGAGGTTTAGTAATTGTTTCATTTTTAACATTAGAAGTAAAATGTAATTTCTTATTGAAGTTGCTTGCTCTAGAGCATTTGTTTATATGAAACTCTGAACAAGAAGTAACCCCAAATGCTCCATTTTTCTTTAACTGTGATTGACTTCAGTTTTCAGAGTTCTTGAAGTGTAGCTCCCTGCTGTATGAGTATCCAAAAAGATCTTAATACTTCATAGATGTTACCACAAATAGCTTTTCTTTCTCCTTTGTTTTAAATGAGACTCATCAACAAAGTGTAGTTTAAGACCTGGGTATTAATGCACCTGAGTCACTTCTTTTCCATGACAGTATTCCAAGCCAAGGCTGCTATTGTCTTTTAGTTTCTCAAATATTTGCTAGTCACTAACTATTAATATGCTATTAGTAAAATGAGAAAAAAATAGAAAGCATAAAACAAAATATGCATATGGTTGTCTTTTAAAATCCTTGGTATTCCTGCTGGACCCAAATTCCTTGACTGAATATCAAGGCAGTTTTCATTATAGGAAGCAATTTATTTGTAAAGATTCAAGTCTTTCTTCCAGGTTTTGTTCTGTGTATGTGTGCCTGGGTTTTTTCAGTTTTCTGGGGGTTTGTTTGTTTGTTTTCAGAAGAGGAAATGTTAAGAATAGACCACTATTTGCTTATTTAAATGGTGAAGTCTTCATACATTACAATTCTAATTTTTTTTCTCATAAAAATTTTTTAAAAAGACTTTTCACTATGCACCAGTTAAAAAATCAGTTACATGAGCTAGAAAATTAGAGGTTTCCCTTTGGCTGGATACAGATGACCACAATTACAGGCCATGTAAACTCTTCCTATCCTTCCTGTACTAACCAAATTTATGTTTCCTCCAACATTCAAATGAGAAATCAGTCAAGGACTATAAAAAGAATTATCAAGACTGCCATGGCAAGCTTTATGTGTGTGTGAAAGAGAGGTCAAACTGGGAAAAAAAGTGGCAATACTTTTTAGGACTATTGGTAATAAGAGAGATGAAGTAATAAAGGAATTTATGCATAAGATAGCTATGTTCAGCTTGGTCTAATTGTGATTATTATTGCTCCACTTCTGGAAAGCATCTTTCTGCAGGACAGCACTGAAGCTGATGCTTAATTTGAAGTGTGTGTTTGTCCTTGTGAAATCAGTGAATACAATAAGCAGGTGCTTAAAGTCAGTCATGACATTAGGTGTTAATCTGAATGGGACAGATTTCAGCGTAAACCTCAGCATTTTCCTGAATCAAGTCCAAGCTATGTTTTAACAGAAGAAATGTTTTCATGGCTGTGAGTAAGATTTGTAGGCAGAAATAATGGATATTATTAGATTAATTGTTTGGGCTTCTTTGCCCAAAAGCAGGACTGCTCTTTAATTAATAGTAAACAAATTATTGCTGCAAGTATTAAAAAAAGCAATGGAACTCAATCCTGTTTTTCTTATGCAATAAACTTGCTTCTTACTGTGATACCTGTTGGGAAAACAACCCACAAAGTCAAGCCTGTTATTTTTCTGCACATATTCCCAATTGACTGCAGTCAGGTATTTCTCAGATGACCCAGAAAGCAAGCTTTATATTATTATTATTATGTTTTACTCCATTAAACTTGATTTCTGACACACAGGTAGTGTGTGTGGGCTTCATATCTCGTGCTTCTAAATCTCATCACTTAATATGCACACTGAACCTTTCTATTGGAATATTTTACACAATGAACAAAAGAATGCCATTTGCAAAAAGCATAAGAACCTATTTCTACTGTATGCTATTCCATCCTCTCTTATCTAGCCACTTTATCCACATGGATTTCTTCCAGAAGATAAATCTTTCAATCAGGATTTCTTTATGAGCTGCAGCCCTTGTATTGTGAGGTGTGTATCAAAATTTCAAGACAAATTCTGTTCTCTTGATTTTGGTAAACAGTACAAAAGCTTAAAAACCAAGAAACCTTAGATGTCTATTCATTCAAGTTAGAAAAACCTTTTGTAATATTTTTTTTTCTGCTCAAGAAAAGTGAACAAGGCTGTTCTGTGCATTATCCTAAATATATAGGAAGTCCCATATATTAAATCAAAATTCAGGCACTAAAAAGAGTTTAGACTGGCCATAAAGGTTCTTTTAAATCAATTTCTGATGCATTTTGTTAATTTATTTATTCATTACACTGTTAGGTGATGGTGCACAAAAGATGTTCTCTTAAAAGCTCTATGAAAAATAGTCATGATGAATCTTAAATCTCCCCTAATGAAACATTAATGTAAAGGCCATTATTGTTTACATTCAGGTATGCAAACCTCCTTCATCTTTCTTCTCTGAATTTTTCTCCCTCCTTTCTCCCAACCAGATTTGTTCTGCCATTTCCAGAGTTCTGTTTTGTTGTTGCAATCAAGACTATCTACTACAGCTGGATAAAAATAATAATTTTCATTCCATTAGAAATTCACATATTGTTGTCTTGTAAACTCATCATTTTCATGTATTTAAAATAAGCTAAAAACCTCTACAAAAATCCATACTACCAAACCTATCTGGAAATACTTATACATACCTTACATTTGCATTACATATCTAAACTTTAATATTTACTTTTAACAAAGACTGATATAAAATACACCCCTCTGCATTTCTAAAGCATTGCATATAAACTGATGTTACTTCCAGTTGTGTCAGATGATTTGTGCTAGTTGTCCAGGCAATGGCTACGCTCAACAAGCCCACACCTCATCATGCACACTTCTATTCAGGATCCCTGACAAAATCTCATGGGGCAACAAGGTCTTCCAGGATCTGTGTTTCCCTTTGTGTGCTTCATGAAGGTTTGAGTTATTTCCCCTCTCATCTCAAATGTAACATGAAAGGTGCAAGTGACAGCCAAACCCTCTGAAATGATGGACTCAGAACAAAACTAAGGTGTGCACTGAAGTCTGAGTGTCTCACCTGTTGTCCTAGCTGTGGTACAGTGGGAGTCCATTCAACAGTGCTTCTGCAAACAAAATAACAACCAGTTAGACAGTGAAGGAAATGGTGAGGAAATCTGTTTGACCTATTCTTGAATGGGTTGTGACAAAGGTAAATATAATTTATTTTAACTTTCTTTTAACAAGTGAACCTTGAATAGAGTATTCAAATTGTATCCTGATATGAAATTAATCAGGCTTAAATGAACGCAAGGAGGGTTTTTTTTGTAATTAAGCAAATTCTTTAGCTACCTTAAAATATTAGGTTTTATAAACCTTGTAGAATTTAGTCTCAAACTAAATCTGACACATGCTGACAAGTACCCCTTGGAGCAGTGTTTTAGTGTAAAAGCTTCTGTTTATAACAAAAAACCTCAGGAATTACTAAAAATCTAATTGTGTAACTGTCCAAAGTGCAAGCATTTTCCCCACAATGCAATTACTTTTAATTATGGCATTTTATCAAAAATGGCATATTTATTATAGTGCTTACAGTAAGCCATAGCAGAAGGATATTGACTCTTTGAAAGATCTTTCAAAATTATTTAAACATCACTTTATTTGCAGTGCACAGACCAATCTTTCCTATTAATGAAAGATTCCTTTACCAATTTCCCATAATAAAGTAGTTTATAGTATTTTCTAAATGAAGTGAGCAGCATCAACTTTCAATGCAACAGTGTTATTTTGAAACCTTAGGAACTTTTTTTCATATTCCACCTGGGAGATGATTTAAGAACTGCTCTTTTAAGAGCTGTGTCTTTTTTAATATTTTAACAAGTTTCTAGACCTCCTGGTGTGTCTGTAATATTGAAGTTGCTTCAAGAAAATGTTCTCATTTTAGTTTTAGAGTTATTCAGACAGCTTTGTGAAATCATACTGAGCTGGAACAAGGTGAGTTGGATGACACCATACAGTGTCTGTTTCATTCCTTTGCACATTTATCTCTGCTAACTCATTTTTTGATTTCCACCTTATTTTCCAAAGTTGTATGTTTTAGTCCTCATCCTAGTTTTAAAAGTTCATTCCTGAGCCTAATATTTTCTTTCCAAAAAAAGTCCTGTTGATGTTCTCATTGATGTCCCTGGACCTAGAAAAGTCCCTGGACTTAAGAAAAAAACAACTTTACCTTCTTCACCAGACCTGATCTTCACAAATGCTACCACCCTACTGATTTCAACATCTCACAGTATTGTTAGATATTCAGAATAACCATTTTTAACTAATTTTATGTGCCTGTTCATACCAAGGTCAATAATATTTTGAAGCACAGCATAGAGTAGTTAGCATCTCTTGAATGTTTTGGTATCATTTTAATGTACATATCAATTAGCAGTGATTGTAGCAATTCACATGGGATAAACTCAAAAAGTTGCTGTCTGTTTTCCTATGTGAATCAAACATCTTTTGACAATGATTTCACAAGCAATACTTCAAATCTTAATATAAATAACATAATATAAATAACATCTGTCTGTGCATGTGCATGAAGAGGGGCGTGTGTGTGTGTTTGATGTGTGTACTTTGTATATGTATTTGTATCCTGCTGGTGCACACCTGGAACTCACTGCTGAATGTAGCTTAGGCTAGTGAGGACACATACTCAGCCAGGAAGAGACATAAGCTGAGGTGGTATAACATGTAATTCTATAAAAACAAATTAGTAATCAAATACAGAGGCAAATTACATCAGGTTTTTGGTTTTTTTTTCTGGCAGGGGCCATGCGTTGGCAAATGCACAAGAAAACAAAACCTTCTGGTCACTGCTTCTGAATGATTTTCCACCTATTCCTCTATTTTAGCAGAGCTGAACCAGGACATTTCTTGGGCTCAAAACTCTTGAAACAAATAGACATTACCAACAAATTCATGGTTTTTTCTTCAGCTCAACCCTCCCAATCAACAAACAACAGCTCCTCCTCATACAAGTCCAAAGTCCTTGCAAGAAACACTCAACCACTTGTCCATCACTCTAGGTGAATTCTCTATACTAAGTAGCACTTTCAACAGCTCACTGAAAATATTTATACAAAATGATACAGAACCATAAGCACAGATATATCCAATGATATTTCTATGTAGAATTTAATATAATGATTGATGCTATTTGCTGTTGAAGACTGGGTAATAACTTGCCTTTGCCATCTGAGTCATAATGATACCTGTTTTTTGGCTGACAGAGGCTAAACCACTCCATGCCAACGACCAAAAAGCATTTAAATGAATCCAATGAAGTCTGGAATATTCAGTTCTAGATAAAGTAATTTTTAGACATAAGTGCCTATGCAATTTTTTCTTCCCAGAGATAAAAAACATCTCACACTGGAGAAGCAAACAGGTATACGAGCTCTCCATCATCAACGTTTGGTACCAGTTGCTTCAGTGGTAGAAGCAAAAAACCACAGAATGCCCTGTTACAAGTTATTCTTCATCCTGGGAAAATTTTAGTTATTTTATCCTATAGTTAGAGGTTGACTATTTTCCTTAAGTATGAAGCCATATTTGCCTTCCAAAACATCTTTAATTGATTTTATGTTTGGAACACCTACTCTTAAAAAGTAATAACTGGAAGTCTAATCCTAATGACAGAACCATTAACAGTGGCTTCAAATAATAGAACTCTTTCTGCCCCACATGTCATCAGATGCCAGAAATATGTGAATTAATTAATTAAATTCATTCATTTAAAGAAAACTCAGTACTAAGTTTCAGTACCCACAACAATGAAGCCAGGAAATTAGGGCTAGGTCGTGGCCTGCAAAGTGCAGGATTTTGTACACTGCCCCTGTCCTACACCCACGTGGTACAGATCTAGTTTGAAAAACTTTTTACCTTGACAGGATGTCTTCTGTGATAGTAGAAACAAAAATCCAGAGTGATTGCTAAAAAATAAAAAAAAAAATCCAGAACAATTGCATTCAATGTCCTATTCAGGTACAAATTCTCATTTGGTTGTGTTTAGGGCTTATGAACAGCAATTTCCAAGTTCTGCTTAAGTCAGTAGAGAGGCCAGACCCTTCAGGCAGGACTTGCAATGAGTTAAGTGTAGACTGAGCCTTAAAGGATTATGCAAAAAAAAGTCTCTTCTATCTTTTCACAACCTGTAGAAAGATGAGCCATAATGACAAGGAGTTTGCAGAAAGGAACCCACTTCCAGGGGAGACTCAAAAGTCTAGGAAAAAATAGCTAGAAAAAGTAGAGAGACTGGGATGGAAATGTGCAGCAAATCCACCATATTGATTGTTGTTGTTGTTGGTTATCAACTACAGTTGCAGGTTTCCATTATTATGATCATCATAAGAAATATTCTATGTAATAATTTATGGGAGATTCAGGAGGCTGGAAGAGGCCTCAGGTGAATCAAATGAATTCCCAGTGACTGAAGGGGAAGCTGGCTTTAAGGACATTGCAATTTCTTAGAAGACTCTTGGCAAAAGAAAAATCTTCTGGTTGCTGATGGAGAACAATGAGGACATTAATGCCTTAAAAACATTTTAGATGCAGCATAAATTGATGGGGACAAAATATGTAAAGAATAAATTCACCCACTCTTCACTTTTTCACCTGTCCCACCCAGATGTCTGTCCATCTATGTATTTCCTCTTTCTTTTCCCAGACATCTTTACACTCTGGTCCTCGATATCAATATTTCTATGGTCAATCTGAATGATTGATAGATACCATTTGTCCTCTTCCTTCGAATTTGAATTTGAATTTGAATTTGAAAGTCTTAAGAATGGTGCATCATCCCAACTAAGGTGCAAAATAGCCATTTCGAAGAACCCTTTAATAACATTAATCACAAAAAGCCAAAGCAAATGTTCCAGGAGAAACTCACATCACAGTTTCTCGGCTGTGTTAAAGATCTCCAAACTGCTGCTATAGTAAATGGAGCATTTTTGCTCTAATGTGTCATGTTGTGTGCAGGGAGGAAAAAATGCCGGTCATTCTTTACATAATTTTTACCGAATTCCCAGAGTAAATTCATCTAGTTACTCAAAAAAAAAAAAAAAAAAAAAAGAAAAAGAAAAAAAAAGGCAGGAAGTAATTTATCTGCCTTTTTGATTACATATCTTCTCTTAAAAGGGAAAGATAATAGAACTACAAGTTGACCTAAGTCAAGTACATCTGTTATTTTCTTGCCATGTACTATTGCTCTGGTTTATGTCCAGTTTGGTAAAGTTCCAAAGATCATCCTAGAGAAAATTTTAGAGAAAAACGTACTTATAATCTGTGTATGTTGATTGTAGGGAGAAAGGCAAATTTAGTTTAAAAAAATTATAAGCTTGCCTTTATTCCTGATGCACGTTTGATGTAATGAGGACTAACTTTCTGTGTTAGCATTTTCCCATTCTTAATTTGCTGTGTGAATAGTTGATTATTTGTTCTAATTTTATCACCACTTTGCATTAATAAAACCCAGCATATCTTCCATAATATTCCCTGGGGAAGATGCTTGTGATTACACCATTGCCTAGTGAACAGGAATACAACAAAGAAGAATTGGAGACAACCAATTCTTTTTGGAGCTTTTTTTTCTCTCTCTCTCTCTCTCTCTCTTTTTTTTTTTTTTTTTTTTTTTTTTTTTTTTTTTAAATTCATCATTAAAAAGATGAAAACAAGAAATTGGGAATTGAAAACTGAGACTTTAAATTTCCTATTTGTTAGGAGGAACAAAACTTAAAAGATTGTCATCAAAAGATTAGATGAAGGAGTTGACTTTGTCAGCAAAAACAACTATAAAATTTCAACTAGTTTAACTCATCATCTCTCTACTTTTCAGAAAGAAAACATGGAAGTTGTTGGCTCATATGTATACAAATAAAACATAAGCTTCCTTTTACGATAAATAAAAGATTATTTTTTCTCTTCTGCTTTTAATTCTTCTGTAGTTGTTTTTCCTCTTGAGCCTGTCCAAGGCAAATTGTCCACATTCTACAGAATACAACTTCTATATTTCATAAATACAAGATTTTTTTTTTTTTTCAGGAGGAAAAGCAAAGAACATGAAGGAAAACTCTGATATTATGTGTCAATCTCAAAAATTAAATTTTCCAAACAATGTATTTTTCTCTTTTTGCCTTCCCTTCCCTCCAAAAAATAGAAGACTAGAAGAAGCCTTGTCAAGAATGTGTGCTCCTTCTAACTTGTGTATTTTTTATTAGTCAGCAATTGACAATATGCTTTGTCAAATGAATCTGAGGCATATCCAAATTTCCTTCATAACTCTCTTAAGGAAAAAAAAGAAGCAAATCCTTCAAAAGCCAGTCATAGTATTTGCCATATTGGAAAATACATTTTTTTTCCTCTCTGTATCAGCAGATGCCAGATTATTTTCCCCAAGGTTACAAAAATTCAAGTCAGAACTCAACCTGGCATCTCTGCTATAAAAATGTCATACATGTTCTGTCAGTCAAATACTGTGCCACTATGTCAACTCTATGCAATGACTAACCAGGGTATTTCCTTCAGTTATTGTAGATATTTCTGAACAGATAATGTGTAATTATTGCATTCTCTTCCAGCATTTTAATGTCCTTTTATCAACAAAAGTTATGACAGGTTAATATATCCCTGTGCTTTTTACTTATCTGTACTCTTTTCCTTAGTGATATGTCATTCCCAATTCATGGTTTGAAGCTTCTGGGCAGAAAAAAATGAGCTCAATCAAAGCTCAAACATAATGGAGTAATCAGAAAGAAAAAAGCTAATTGTTATACCCAAAACCATTTATTTTATTCCCCTAAGCAATACTGCAGGCTCAGATGCATTAAACAAAGTTAAATCAAATAGTCATGATGTCTGTATGTTCAATTACGCACAGCCCAAGCCAGACATTCTTTTTGAGCCAATCTTCCACAAAGCTATGCCAGTTTACACCTGTCAGAATCTGGCCATGGCACAACTTAAATCTATCCAGATCTCTTTCTTCCTTTTTTAATTTTTTTTTCTTTTTTTTTTTTTTTTTCTCAACAAAAAAAAAAAAAAAAAAAAAAAAAAAAAGACATAACAGACCATGTTATAAAAAATAACACCTGAATAATATGATGATCCAAAGATAAAGATATTTTTTTCTTAAAATAGCTTGAATGTGATTTTTATAATATGTTTATATTTTTTTATATCACAGTTTAAACCACTCTTTTGCAAGCCTTTAGTCCACTCATACTCTCATGTATATGAAGAATAGGTTACTTTTCATGTTGCATCTCTGGGCATTATTCTGGTCAATGTCTTTGGGTGTTTGACAAGAGTCCAACTGCCACAACTGTTGGAGCAAAGAGCTCAGCTATGGATTTTTTTATAGGACAGGTATTTTCAAAGAAATAATTTTAGGAGGTTATTTACATGGGAAGTGAAAATATGTCAATAAATGCATTGAAACTGTTTTCTAGGTCTCAAATTTATTAGGCTTGCAGACACAATACATCTTATCACCTGAAGAATTAATGAAAATTGCTATATTAAAGACATTAAAAATGTCAAACACCTAATACCAACTATACCACAGTAGCATGATTTATCTTAAAACCAAATAGATAAACAGGAATAAGAGGAGGAGATTTTTATATTCTTAAAATCTGAAGGGAGCAAATTGTGCAAAGATGTCTCAATTAACACCTCAGTCTTATGTTCAGGTCTCAACTTTAATGTATCAGTGGAAGTGCAATAGCTTGAATTGTAATTTAATTGCTCGTATAATAAATATTTCACAATAATCGCATATTTTAACATAAAGTAATCTTCTAGTTAAATCTCTTAAAAAGATCTTGTTCAAAATAGAGAACTAAAACTTTTCTTTATGTGTTTATTTTTTCTGCTTTTTGCTTCTTTCAAAATTCCTAATTTCATAAAAGCTGCTTTGTTACAAAATTTTAAAGGTCTCATCGAAATAAACTAAATTATTTTTAATTTCTTGAGATATCTGATTACAAAGCTGAAGAAGAAAATATTTTATTTCAAATTTATATTTATATATCGACATATAATACTTATCCATTCATTCATTCAACTTAAAATATTCATTCATATAAAGCCATCTATGGGTTATGCTATGCAGTGTGCAAAGATCACTTGGACACTTCCTATAGTACGGATATACCTTCACTTTATCTCAAGGGTAAATATGCAACATTATGTTTTATTTTCTTTGTTGTTCCTCTAAGGAGGACTTGACTGTTAATTTCTCCATACATTTCATATACATACCTGGGTAAAAAGAATATTTGAGGGTTTTTGATTCTACTTCAATAAGCTAATTATAATTCAAAATGCATATTGTGTATTAATTATGGGAGTAATAATTGTGGGTACATAATTGTGTATTAATCCAGGGAGGGAATTCTTTTTGCTATTAACTGTCTCTAAGAAACTTTAGGCTTTCCATTAGAACTGCTTTTGCATGGTAAAGGTATTTTACTGCCTTAGGAAAATACTGTTATTAAACTCATAATATGGATTAAAAGTTTGAAAACACCTATCTTTTTTAGATTTTGCAATGTCTAGTTTGATATGTACTTTTAAGATAAACTTTCAACAGAATTCATCACTTGCAATTAAGAAACTTTTAATTTGTTGCTCTTAGTTGCTAAGGCTACTCAATTGCATTATTATTACTATTAAACTCTGTTCCCCGAAATATTCAGTGTGTAAGCTTATTGGTGAATCTTACATTATCTACGCCCTCTTGTAATTTATTTTTAGAAGTCATACTTTACAACTGTAAAAATGAAAGATGAGTCTGAACCATGCTCTGTTTTCATAACACCAATATGACTAAATTTCAAGGCATTGGTTATATATATCCATAGGCACTTCTGAGGGATTTTCCTTAAATTAAAATTTTAGTATCCTGGAACCGGAAGAGATCACAAGAAGTGCCATTCCTGACAGGTGCATGTCCAGCCTGTCCTCATGGACCCTAAAATTCTTTAGCAGTCACCTCCTTCTTTGCCCATCACTGCTGACAAACACCACACAGCAGTGTGTGGAGCAGGATTACTAAAAATTACTGATATATTCTACTATTCTACTTTCTCAAGTATGATGACCCTTGTTAGTTTCCTGGAACCTATAATATCATGCATCAGGAAGCAGGCTGCTGCCAAAAGCACTCAGTCTCCGAATACTGCCAATGTGTAGTTTACATCTCTGTTCTGTCCCAGATACCACAGTGGCTGAAAACCTTTCTCACATGAGCATGTGAAAAAATAAAAATGTCTAAGTATTTTGAAACCTATTTTCCTGATAATTTCAAGTTTCTGTTCTTTTTTAATAATGACACAGTCTTCTAAGTACTTCCACAGTCATGATTTAAAAAAAAAAGAAACTAAAATCTTCTACAGCTTCGAATTGCAGCTTCTCACCTGCAAATTCTTTTGAGTAGTAGCTTTGGCACTGTGCAGGTTATAAGCAGACACCCAAGAAAAGAAAACAGAGAACAAGAAAGAATATTCTTTAATGTTTCAGGAATATTTTTCCAAGACCATAATTACTAATAAAACTCCAGGACTTGTAGACCAGGGGAATATCTTAAATTTTGGGTTAATAATGTTGCTTCTATTCCAGGACCAATATAATGACATTTAATTTTTGAGAAAATGCAGTTAAAAAAAATCAAGTTGGCATAATCTTTGATAATATCTCTTGGATTTGAATTATGATATCTTGTGGCATGTCACCAATATCATTCAGTTTCCCTAAACTCTGCAAAAAACTTTAGCAATCAAGAGAATCTGTAGTACAGTCAAGCCACAGAAGATCATATTTCCTGGTGGAGTCACACCCAATCAGTCTGCAACACTCAATATTTTAACAGCCCAATGCTATGCTACCAATTCAAAGGCAATTCTGACTATAGCACAGCTTAAAGACAACAGCAAAAAAATATTTTGGTAACAGAAAATGAGACATTTATTCAGGATAATTTCATATACTAACATTTTAATGGTCAAGTTTTAGATCTAAGCCAACAAATTATTCATTACAGTAATTAAAATAATTACATATATACATCTAGATAAAATAACTAGCATTCATCTTTTTCTAGAAAGCTGGCTGCTCCAATGAAATGAGTAACAGAAGAGCTGGTGTCATAAAACAGAACACAGAGATGGAAAGTCTAACATCAAAATTTAAAAGCAAGTTCCATGCCTTTTTCAAAAATGGTAAAGTGTGATACATTTTTAATCATATGATTATTTCCCCTTCTGCTAATTCTTTTTAAAAATGCAATACAGTCAGCACATGGCAGTGGATTGGTAGAAGTGCCAAGGTGTAGGACCACAGCAAGTATGGAATGAAAGTACCCTATGTATTGTGCCTGCATCTAGAAGTCATCAAATGGAGAAAATGTGGGATGTTGAGAACAAATAGTATGGCTGTACTTGATCTTTTCCAGGAAATGGAAGATTTTGTTCTGCCTCACTGTCCTCCAGGTAGGAGGGGACAGGAGGCCGGTTCCCTGATATGTAACCTGTCCCCCTTTCTGAGAACATTCACGGAAAAGGTGTCTGTGTGCTAAAATATCCCTGTTCAGCCTGTATCCCTGCTTGTTGATGTGTCCACCATGATGCAAACCAGTTATTTTACAGAAACATAAGCCCAGCCTATATTTTTTCTTCAAATTATGCACAGTTACACACTGCCTAGCAATCTGAACGTCTTCAGTGTTGTGTTGGTTTTGGCTGGGGTAGAGTGGCGGCATTTTGGATTTGTGCTGAACACAGGGTTGATAATGCAGAACTGGGTTTTTTATTGCTGAGCACAACTTACACAGAGCCAAGGCACCTGTAGCTTTTCCTGCTGCCACACTGATGAGGAAATTGGGGTTGTATGGGAGGTTGGGAGGAAACAAAGACAGGAGAGGTGACCCCAATTGACCAAAGAGATATTACATTCAATATGACATCATGCTCAGTAAATAAAGGGGAAAGAAGAAGGAAGAGAAGAAGGGGATTTTGGAGTGACAGCATTTGTCCTCCCAAATGCTCAGCTCTCCTGGAGATGGCTGAACCATGGGTAGCAGTAAATTAATTCCTGCTTTTCCTTTGGTTTTATGTGCAGCTTTTGCTTTTCCAATTAAATTGTCTTTATCTCAGCCATGGGTTCTTGAGCTTTTATTCTCAGATTTTCTCCTCAGTCCTGCTGGTGGAGGAGTGAGAGAAAGGTAATTGATTGTTGTCTGGGGTTGAACCACAACAAATGTAAAAATGAAGTGATAGAATAGAAAGTATGATCTTTAGTACCTCCAGAACCATAGAGAAAGTGAAGTATATAGATGTGCCAGTTAATTGCTTGAGAGTGTTACTCAGAAGGATATAGGGAAGCTGAGGAAGAAAGCTGAAAGACTGTCTTAATGCTGCTACAGGAGAAGTAACAAAGGATAACAAAGGATAAAATTCATGTCCCATGCCTTGATAATCAACAAGAGAGGAAATATATTTTATCAGTCCAATCACCCCTAGCTCTTACAACCTTCCACCATTTCCAGTAGCTTACTTCACAGCACAGATTACCTTACTTTCCTACATCTCTGCTTGTTCAGGTTTTCCAAACTGCTTTGTTTGACCAGACAAACCTTTGTTCCGCTTCATACTCAAATTTTGTCTCATATCTGACCCGTTTTTAATATCTGTTTGAAAGTTGAAGTTAGATGGAAGAAGGACATTAGAAAGTTTTGGTAAGCATGTAAATCTTGAAAACATCCGTTGTGGATACCAAATAATTTGTACCATATCACAAACAAACTAAAGCCATTATGTAGACAGATGCTTCCACAGACCCAATCTTGAATCAGATTTCTCTCCATTTGGCCTGGTTTCCAGGGCAGGCAGTAATATCCATAGTTGTACTCCAGCCATTCTGCTCTGTGCCTCATGCACTGTTACCAACAGAGACACATTTTTCCACATAAACACCATCAGGCTGCAGTTAGGCCAATTGCTTGTAGTCAGCCCCTACTTTCTTCAGAAAAGCTCTCTGCCTGTGGGGAACATAATATGCAGCAACATTATCCAAGTAGTGAAATTCAAATGATTCTGCTTTGTCTTGTTATTCCAACAGGCACATTCTGATTGGTAACGTTAAAACAGTTTTTTGCCTGTCCCACTAAAACAAGTACTCAAGTGAGGTAAAAAATTCTAATAAACAAAAAAGACCAACAATAAATCTTTAATAATATATATAAAGGAAAAGGAATTGTCTTTGTGTAATAACTTTGGATGCTTGAGTCATGTCTTATATAGAGAGACTGAGAAAGGTGTCACTGCAGAAGACCACAGAAGTAACTCTTGCTGTGGACATCTTGCAGGTTTCCTGGAGCCAGGCTGTTGTCAGAAAAGTGATAATGTTAAAAGAGAACACAGAAATACTGAGGAGAACCTGAAGAGGAAACTATAATGATGCAGAAGTAATTGAAATGTAAAACGGGGTATAAATCAGAATAGTACTATTCTGATTTTTCTACCAAAATAGAAGTTCTTTTCCTTGTTTTCCAGAGTAATTAGGCTGATTGTTGTCAGAATTTTTTAATTTACAAGTTGCACAGAGACAATTTTGTATGCAAAGGTCATAATTAAGATAATTATAAATCCTCTAAATATAACAATTAAAATAAAAGTGAATTTACTTCTATATAATAATACAATATGATTTTTGTACCCAAGTAACCTACTGTAAGAGAGCCTGGTAGTCTCTCAGTATATCTCAAAGAACTGCAACTTTATACAAAGAAGAAACTGCTTTTTAACTGAAGACAAGACATGGTGGGAATCATTTTACAGTAAAAATTTTTCTTAGTAAGGGAAAGAATAACATGTTGTATTTACTGTCACTCATTCTTCATCCAAAACACTTTGACAAAAATTACATATTCCATGATTTAGGAGTCTGCCAGTCCATAAGTTGCCACAATGTTAAGTTTTTGTGGTTTTGCACCGATGTTTTTAAAGCTGGGTCATAAGTGATAATTCAGGAAACCCAGACTGTTTCTGTTTGCTTGTTTATTTTTTATGCTGTAAATTAGACTGAATATAATCTTGTCTTTGTGTCATCAACTCTACATCAGAAAATCATAGATCATAATGCAGTATTCAGTGCCATGGTTTTTACTGAGGATTAATGCTTTCGGTATCCTGGGACAAAACAATGGTTGAATGGGACTTTTCTTTACATTTTACTTTTTGTCTGAGGGAGGGTGATTGCAGCTACTTCTGTTTAAAATTCCACACCAGGCCTTTAAAATCAATATAGAAAGAAAACGTGTTACATCATTTAACCAAATACCATATATTTTCCTCCCCAAAAAAGTGTTTGGATTTATCTTCTGAACTCTTACCTCTGATAGCAGCTGTTGTCTTGGCATTGTGCCTGTAAAAAGGAAAAAGAGAGGGAAAGAAGAATAGAAAATAAAAAAGAGGGAGAAGTAAAAAGAGAAGGGGGAGGGGGGAAGAAAAGAAAAAAAGAAAAAAAGAAAGCAAAAGCAAAAGAAAAAGCAAAAGAAAAAGAAAAAGAAGAAAAAGAAAAAGAAGAAAAAAAAGAAAAAAGCAAAAAGCAAAAGCAAAAGCAAAAGCAAAAGCAAAAGAAAAAGCAAAAGAAAAAGAAAAAGAAAAAGAAAAAGAAAAAGAAAAAGAAAAAGAAAAAGAAAAAGAAAAAGAAAAAGAAAAAATAAATATTTGTAAATGTTTTAGACATGTAGTTCATGCTTTGCTGAATGGTTCTTTATACATTATATTTATGGGATATTTGGCTTGTTTTGTGATTTTGTTTCAACTTTTAAGGAGTGCCGTTAATGTGATTAATTAACAAGATTTTATTGGCTAAAAATCTGCACAGCCAAACATATGTGATTTTTAAAATGTATTTTTTCAGGTGAAACTATAAAATAGGGTCCTAATTAAGCCCTGCTGTTTCCTGAGATTTTGTGTGCACTACGCTGGGAAGAAAAGTTACATGGAACTTTACTTGATCATGGAAGAAAAATCTGGAGAGTAAATTCAGGCATTCTATTCAGTTTTTAAATATAGTTTTCACTTGAGGGCTACAGTGAATTTATGCCCATGTTAAACATTAAAGCTCTGTTATGGGGCCAAATAAGGGGAAAACTCAAATCAGCTCAAACATCACAAGGGCAAAACTTCAGCACCAGTGCAGCAGACACCACTAGGACTCCTATATTTGCTCTGAAATGCTGTGATTGGCCACAGAGTTTGTTATTATGACATTTTATTACATGCATTCTCTTTCCATTACTTTGCTAATTTGGGAAGCTTATTTTCTATAATGTAAAACAATTTGTAATAAACATAATGTATTATAAAAGGGATTTGAAGCTTTGGAATTATCTTTGTGGGAACTGAAACCATACTATACTCCACTGATAACTTAACCCACTTCAAAGGCAAGTTCCTTATAAAAATTTGGGGGAATGTTTAACATAATCAATGATTTGCACAAATTTCTGGCAGAATTTGTGTTTGTGTCTCCTGTGAGGTATCTACATAGTTAAGACTCTGATGTGCAAGTACAAACATAGATACATGAACTCTGTCAAAAAAACACTGCCACTTTAACAAAGTGTCATAAATCACCATGGAATCCACAGAAAATGATAAGCAGAAATTCTAGAATTGGAGAGAGCTTTTTTTTTTCAGTAGTTCAGGAAAAACTATAATATTCCCTGTTAGTAAAAGGTTCACCTTCATGTGTGTACTTGTAACAAAAATAAGCTCACCAAATTTTTTAAATAGATCTTTTAATGCAAATAGTAAAGCATTCTTGTTGACATTTTCAGCTGTAAATCCTGTCTCAGTTATTTTTCACTGAAATACGGAAAAGGAGTCTGGATGAAAATAAATTGTGTACATACAAATTTCCTTTTTTATAAGTTCTTCTATAGCTGATTCCCTGACTCTTAAATTGTTTGGGCTAGAAAAAGTGACCATGGTACGTGCTATTTGCACATCGTTGCCTTTCTCATTCCCCTTGCTCCATACTCATATTTTGGGACAATGTAAATGATTTCAATTTTCTTTCATGTATTTATTTCCATTTTATGTATTCTACACAGAACTTCTAAATGGAGATTATGTCCAGGATGAAGCTGTTGGCTTAGAAATGAACAGTCATAGAACTTTATATAGATGTTCATCTCCTTCATTTGAATTTTCTTTTTTTAATACCTTTATACCTGACATGACCTGATATAATCTAGGCAAGTGTCATTCTTCGAAATTGGGCATTGAAACAAGGCTTTCTTAAGGTACCTCCCATTGTTCATAGCCCTCTTTAGGCACCAAGGTAAACTTCAAAAATCCCACCCCTTGACTTTTCAAGTGTGTCATGCAAAATGCTGCCATCTTCTCTCAGCTTGAAGAATGGAACTCATGCAAGAGCACATCACTGAACAATGGTGCTGTGACAGCCAGACACCCTCCTCCACAATGACGTGCCTTGACAAAAATCTTTGCTGACCCCCTTCAACACAGTCAAATTTGCCTTGTCATGGTAGCCATGTCAATGAAAGACATATTCCAATGAATAAAACATTAGGATGCACCTAGTCCATTCAGCTGCACTGGAGAAGCACACATAAACTGCTTTTGCTGGAAGTGATATTTGTAGCACATGAAAAAATATTGAAGAAATTATTTTTCAGTGGATTTCTGAAGTCTCTTCAGCTGTTTGCATCAGTAAGTCTTTTAATAGCAAGTTTCATAATAAGATCGAAAGGCATTTTGCACACCAAATGTCCTATAGAAACAAAATCCAACTTTTAAAATATTTTTCCAGTTGTCTTGCCTACAAAAAGCCTTCAGTGACTGTGAAGGATGTTTTTTGCTTAGGTTTTCCCCCCTTTTCAGCAGGTTTTAGGCCTTGGGGTATTGGTATCCAAGTAGTTAAAACTACATCAGCACTAATAGCTATGAGCTCATCTTGTATAAGCACATTTTTAGTTAAACACCGCAATCTTGGAAAAAAATGTTAGTGTGCTTAAACAGCCTGGCTCAGAATAGCTCACAATATGACGCATACCACAGGAAATAAAGTGGTATGAGGCACCTACAAAATATTTTTCAAACAAGTCATTGAAGCTGTAAGCCCCATGCCTCAGCTTTAGGAAGTCACTTATTAAGAATCAACACCAGCCGTGCCAAGCTAAGCTCTTGCTCTTGGTGATTTTCCAATTGAATATTCAGGGCCCTGTCTCGGTCTTGTTTTCAGGGAAGTACATGCCTGGAATGTTAGCAAGCTATTTGCTGGAAAAAATGCCCACAACAGGCCCAATGTTGATCACATTAATGCATTTGAGTGGGTATAGAGTGCAAATGATTGAAAGTGCTTCCAGATCTTGGTTGCCGGGGACAAAGCAGGCTCTGTTCTCTGATCTGATGGTCATTTTTTTCAGCGGAGGATGTGGTGCAGGAAGAGGGAGCAGTGCCAATCTCTGTCTAATGGCTCCAAACAGGGCCTGGGCCTGGCTCTTTGGATGCTGATGAGTGGGAAATGAAACACAGATGGGTCAGATGGGTAAGGAGAGGGGGGATTACAGGTCAGGCCAAAGAGTTGGAATAAATTAAATGCTTATGAGGTACAGAATGGCACATTGTTAAAGCAAACGGACAGGGAAAAAAACATTTCAGCATTGTTAGGCACAGTGTGCAGAAAAAAACATCCCGTCTTCCCAGACCCCTTTTGCATATCACATCCTCATTGGGATTACCGCCTGCTTGATATATGAATTGCTTTCTTTAACATGGGTACTGCAAGCCTGTGGTGCTCTGCAGTACCTAAGAGGAGGTTATTTTCCAGTAAACACTTCAGATGTCATTTACTGGGAAGAATACTTTGGCTCCTGCTCCTGATTATAAGATAGCCAGGTTCCTAACTCCCTAGAGATTTCCAACAAAAGGGTAGGTAACCACATACATATACTCTGGGAAAATTAGGTGACAGAAAGTGTATTTCATGCATTCTCAAAATGCTGAGTCCATATCTGTGTTTATTGCTTTCAAATCTTTGCGTCTGTATGAAAGAAAAATTATTTGGGTTAAAGGAACATTTTTAAAGGATTCTCATTAAGAAATAAAACTGAGAGGTTTTTCTGGACACAAATTGCAACAGCAATTTTACCTCTTATGCAAAAGAAACTCCTTCACAACACTGATATAAAAAATATTTTTATTAAATTATATGGACACAGATTCACTGCACTTATTTTGACTTCTATTCCATACATAATAACCAAAAATGTATTACTGAGCTCCCAAGCTCTCTGTTGACTTGCACAGATGTAGGGTTACAGGTTTGAAAACCATCACATTAATAAAACTTGAAAGAGAAAACCATGTCCGTGACTTTAAACTAAGTTTTCACTGGCTATTTTTCTTCAATCCTCAAGTCCAGGTTCTTCCTTGACCTGTGAGTATTATTTACCCCTCCTACAAAGATGATCAAGTAGAACAGGAAAATAAATTCTGGTCCTTCTACACAGCATGGCTAGAAATCAGGTGGGAGTCCTCAGAATGTGTTACATGTGTGTATCAAAATTGAGATCAAAGATACGAAATGTTCCTGCTAGTAACAGAATCGCTGAAAAAAGTCCTGAACAACATGCAAGGAACCTCTTAAGTCCTTTGAGGCACAGAAAACCTGTTATCTTTGAGCAGCCTAAATGGCTGGATTACTCATCTCCCCTTTTCCATCAGTTTTCACACCATGATCCATCTGAGGTGCTGCCATTGGTAACATCTCAGAATTTCCCAGTATCTCTTTTCTTTTACTGCCTTCCTTCTTCCCAGATGATAGCACAGACTCTGTTCTACATGTGCTGATGAGCAAGACAGAAGACATGTCTGGAGAGGCCAGTTGGCATGCCAGAGCAGATACTGTGGAGTTCACAGCTTTTTCATGGGTCGAAGCACTGAGGGGAAGAAAAATATTAGACCACCTGGAGTGTTGGACCCTTAATCATCCACTGATCACTAGAAAACCTGAGTAAAATCTGTATTTTTAAGACAATGTTTTATTGAATTTTGTTGAGGCTGATTGCAAGAGGTATTGTGCACTAGGAGATCTAAAGAACAGAAGTACTGATGGTCAGGATTTTGCAGGAAATAATGCCTGAAAGAATTAGGGCAATAGAAATAGAAATAATGGAAGAAGAAAAAGCAGAAAACCAGCAAGTTCATGAAAGTAAAAATAGAAACACAGTCATAAGAAATTGTCTTCATATAGCAAATAAAAGCAACATTCTTCTGAGGGAAGAGAAAGGGAAGGCAGGGCATGGCAATATTCAGATGAGAAGGTTCCCTGATAGGGAGCCTGCTAGAGGAACTAAGTAGATAATTTTTAAAAATTGTTTTCTGAAATTCCCTTCTCCTTCCTGATTGAGAGAAGGGGCTTAGATCTGGTAGGAAGAAGAACAGAGTAGGGACCAGACCCATCTGAAAGACTGGTATTTACACAGTCAGAAAGGAATCAGGAGAGCTCAGGCTGGAATGCAGCATGCCTGTGCTCCTATACAGTACCACACTGTCTGAGCTCTGCAGTGTTTCTCACAGCCAATGGGAATGATTTCTTTTCCTTTTAGTTACTGTTCTAGCAAGTAGCAAGACATATAGCAAGACAACATGCAAACCCATGAATGTCTCTGTCTTTCAAATTTCTGTTCAATCTAGAAAACTGTTTTCTGAATAACTGAAATAGGTCTTTTCCTCACCCAAACTCTCTAATTTAAAACAGCATTTCTAGTGGTTTCAGTCCTAGTTTAGACTAAAACGAGAATCAATTTTTGAAAAAAATTTTAGGATGAAGGGACTACATCATATTTGCAAAGAACAAAAATGTAAGGGAGAGTTAATTCAAAGCATGAGCCATTGCAAATGCACTTTGCCATATCCCATCACTTCTTGAAATATTTAAATGTTGCCCTTATTAGTAAGACACTTATATTTAAATATAAGCCCTTATTAGTAAGACACTTATACAACTTGCCCTGACTATCTGGCATCCCCATAAGTCATCATCTAGTACAGGGTGAATGGCTTTGCTGGACAACCCTGGTTGCGGCTATGCCCTGCCCATGCAGGACACATCCTTGGACTTGGGTCATCTTTCAAGGTAGAACAGGCAGAAATGTCCATCTAGGTTTTCTTGCAGAAAGCACGCTCAGAAATGTAAGTGTGGACTGTAAGCAATTAAAAATTACAGATGTTAAATTATGATCAGAAGAGCCCTAAGGTAGTGTAGACATAGGTACTGTAGTCTTGGAGAAGGTAAAATGTGCTCTTGTGATCCTACAAAAGAAATTTCGTCAGTGAGAGCTCCCTCATCATAGCATAGCATTTAGTGGTAGCCATCAGAATTACAGTGAGGGAAAGTGAGACCATTGTCCCACTCAGATGGCTGAAAAACAGTCTGGTCATTGAAAAAGAAATACATTTCACCTTGCTTCAATATCTCCAACCTGCCTATACTTACGGCACATAAGGACTTTCCTAGGATGAAACACGACTGAATTCTTTATCCTCACTTTTGAGGACAAAGTTTTTCTTACTGAGCTGGAAAGTTCAATGTAGAAGGAAAACCCACATCAGAGCTAAATTTGTCTACCTCTTGGTCTAACAATAAATGATATTGTTTATTATTAGGAAAAATATATCTCATTGGGAAGCTGCTGTTAATGTCACTCTCAGGGTTCTTTAAAAAACTTTTTTTTATTTCTTTATGAAACCTTTCCAAATACTGTTAAGTAACCTAGACCTCAGAAATTAAAAAAGCATTCTATCTTCTGGAGCTAATGTAGATTTTAGCTCTTATATTTATTCATGATGAATTCATATTAAATAGCTCACCCCTAAATGACTCACTAAGATAATGAGAGGTATTAGGTACTTAGGATGATGGACCCACTTAGGTAATGAAGTGAAAGAACCTAGATGGAAAAATAGATCTGATTCTCAAAACCAGTGGTTTGTGAGGAGTGTTTTTCTAAATAAGAAGGGTAACTCAGTATGTAAAAACAGCAATGGAAAGGGAATCTGGTCCAACTTATGCAAAAAAGCCTCACTCTTCAGTATTTGCTAATTCTCAACCCTGCCTCTCTGGCCTCTACTTTTAGAACAAGGCTTCTTTAACTCCTGCTGATGCAATAACTAAAAGCAGGGCTCAGCCTTCAATGTCCGGTGTTAAACTGGTGCTGTGCTGCTAATGTGCTCCATTGTATGGCACTGCAAAGAGTAAAGCCCTCATGCAGTAAGCACCCTTACAGGAAATTATTCCATTATCTGATTCATGTCACAGAGGATTTCCTCCTATGTAAAACATTAACACAAATTGCTGAGCTACAAGATTTATTCATTTACTGTGCCACATTTTTCACAGGATTTTACCTTCTTGCATACAGACATTACCATACAAACCTATTTCTGCACAAAGAAAATTAATTTTAAAATATAAAAAATTCAGTATAGCACTTATTCTGTCAAGAAGTGTTTTTCCTAGAGTGGGAGATTCTTGAAGCAGATTTGGCTGAATACAGTACATTATGACCTTTGGAATAAAATGAAAAGCCTGTGGGACAATACCAGATTTTGGCAGGATGCAGTTGTCGCTTTTCAGTTTTCACGTCAGCCACTGGCCAAACGCCACACCACAGCCTTGTTCTAACAGTGTAACTCACACCACAGCCATCACCATCCCATGTCCTGAATGCCCTGTACCAATGACTACCTACTCTGAAATAAAACATTGCCTGTCATTTCCTGCTGCATATTCCTCAAAGAACAGTAGTAGAGGTGTTCTGAATATAAAAGTTGCAGATGCCTCTGAAATATTCATGTAGTTTCACTTTTGCCTCCTGTGTCCAGGATTTCTCCCAGTTTGCCTTTTAATTTTTTGATATTGTTTTGCTGGATAGATACTCTGTTGCAGAGGACTATGAATAAAGAAATAAAAAAAACCCAAAAACTATTTCATACTTGTAAGGATTAATTTGACTTCTTTTACGTGTTCATCTGGGTAACTGGCAATTTATAAAAATATCACCCCAAAGTTCTGAATCTAGCATTCAGTATAGAAGCACAGAAAATCCATCCTTAGAAATTCCTAATAATCTTTGATCTCAAAAATATACAACTCTTCCACAGAATATACTCCGTCTCTGCCTGCTACTTTCCCAAAAACATTTGGCTAATAACTTTTAGAGAATTCTGAGTTACTATGGAAAAAATTCTAATGATCTTACTCAGATTTTACTCAGATACATCTCAGATAATTTCCCTTGGAAGGACAAGAACTAGCCAGTTTATGTTAATCATGGGATATTCATGGAGTTCTCCCCTTCCTCGTTGTGGTACTTTGCTCTAGGTACATAGAAGAGGTTAGCAGTTTTCAGATATATGCAGTTTTGATGAAAAGCACTTAGCATGAAAGTTCAAAAAATTGTTTTCAGAATCTCAGACTTTCTAGAAGTGGAGTTTTATTTACCTTCAGGTAGATGTGTGAGTACCAGGAACCCAGAGGGCTGCAGGCAAGACCTGCAACTTGAGAAAAGAGCAGATGCCATTTACTGACTTCAGGATTTGCTAGGCAAACCAGAAGATCCATTATATTCCTCACCAGACAAAATCTATCATTCAACTTGAGAAATTACGGGAAAAAGGGATAGGGTAGAGGTTTGTTCCTCCAATGCCACATTCAATATATTTGGTCTGTTCTCACACTTTGCTGAAGATGATATGTGTAAATGTTGGCTTGCCAACATTTTCTAACTTAAGCTAATTCCAGAAAATTGATCAGTTGCTAAAGGAAGTAGTGGATAGGACTCCAGAATCCGGCTGGTGCACAAGTGTCATATGAGAAAGATGTGCAAACAGATTAGATTATTATGATGAAGATAAAAAAAAAGATAAAAGGAGTTTGTTTTAATATTGCAGAATAAAATTATGAATGCTAAACCTTTACATCTGGCTGAAACGATTGATGTAAATAATTGGAGAGATACCAACAGGGAGGAATGTTGAAGGTCAAGGTGCTAATAAGTAGAAATCAAGGATATGATCGGATAACAAGGGATTTTCTCCCTATGATGCATTTTCAGAAATGTTAATTATTAATATTGGAGAATAAAAATGGGCTGTTACACCCTTTGTCTTTGAGGCAAAGGGATCAGGAGTCCATCAACGATTCTGTCATGATTGATCATGCTCTAAAATACAGCAGTTAATTGCTGTTTCTCATATGGCTGAAAAAGGGGTAGCAGCAGCAGTGGGCCACATTTTCAGTTGTATGGTACCAGTCTTATGCCAGCAAAGTTTCAGTAAAGTTCAGTTGCACTGGTATAAAACTTATGTAAAGTGTTGAAAGCCGTGCCTAATATATCTACCTCTCTTGCTTGAAAATCAATATTAGCAAGGTTTTCCAGACGTTGTAGTGCCTGTACAAGCTGCTTTTCTTGGACCACTCTTGGGCTGCACAGGATCTCTGCAGAGGAGGAGGGGAGTGGCTGCTCAGATCTGCCCCGAGGCCTGAACTCTGTTCCCCAGTCAGCACCATGGTCTGATTTATAACCTGATCCAAGAATCTTACCTACAATGCAGCTATATCAACACCTGCATCCTGGGAAAACAAATGCTTTTTAAGGTGAGATTGTTGGGTACAAATAAGCTGCAAAGCATAAAGTTGGCTCAGAGCCAGGCCCAACAAATGGCATTGGGCACTGCAATGCTCAGTGCTGCTGGTTTCAGAATTAAGTATTAAAGGGACCATTAAAATGACATGTAAAATCAACCTGTTACTGTGAGGTGCTAAGTGCTTCCACTGAAATGTTTTAAGGGAGCTGAACCTTCTCCGCATCTTATAAGACTGGACCCATATTTTCCAAAAATGTGATGAAATTATGGTTTGTTTTTTTTTTACATCTTGACAAATCAATTTCCTGAATGAGTGTTGACTTCACAGAAGGAGCTGCACATGTTGCATTCCATTAGAAAAATTTACTAATCCTTTTTCTTTTTCAGCTGATGTTTATGGTGCTCTGTGAATACCAAAAACTAATGTTAATTTATTTATCATTAAAAATAAGGAAATGAGGCTAAGCAGCAAGAAGCAAAAGTCTGGAAAGTGTGAAAGTATGTCTTGTGTTCATTACCTATTATAGAAAGAAAGATACAGAAAGGTATTATTTTTGTTTCACTCGATAATCTCAAAGGGACAACAAATAAATTGAGGGTGACTGAACTATTAAAAATTGCTTATTTAATGGCTTCTCTCTCACTAGGGAAAAACTTTTCAGTCTGTTTAGACTGAAACAATCTATGTGGAAAAAATCTGGTCCCATACATTTGTTTTGGCGCCAGTTACAAGCCCCTCTGCCTCAACTGTTTCATTTTGATCTTTTTTAGTTACCTTTCCATCAAGATGAACATGAAAACTTCAGTGGAGACCATCTCTAAATATAGCAGGGATTAAAAGGTAATTTTCTTCATGTGTAAAACTATCTCAGGCTCAATTGTTGTCTGTCAGATAGATATCTATGTTTGGTTTCTACCATAATCCAAGTTGTGATCACACCCCTAAAGTAGACATTCACTTAAATATTTCTCTCTTTAGGAAATACTTTGGTCTTTGTACAAACAAAAATACTTTGTACAAACAAAATGCCTAATCTGACTTGGAAAAAGGATCTGGAGAAGCTCTTTACAGAGAGGCTAATACGGGGTGGAAGGAAGATTTCTGCAGAGTGCAGAAAGACAAGGAGGAGATAAGTTGAATTTTTAGAACAATGAAAAGGAAGGCAATGAAAGAGACCCTAGAAAACAAGGGGCTGCTTTTCTAGTACCTGAAGTGAGGGGTTTCTTCTGGCTAAATTGGTGCATAATTTTTCTTTGTGTTTGGGGAATAAATGGTTCCTAGCTCAGGTTTCATTTTATAAACTTATTGTTTAATAAGTAATCTCAGCATTTATTATATATTGTACTTACTTTATGCTTAGAAAAATTAGATCACTTGTTTCAGAGAATCCCAAATTTGAATGATAGTCTTTCATTAGCCAAAGAACATGGATTTTACTAGGTGCTTACTAATAAGATGACTGAGTAGTTCCACCAAAAGGTCAAACAAGACCAAATATTTAATATGCTTCTATTCCTATGCTGGTTTCCCCAATCTGCAAAAACAAAAACTGAAAGAGTTTTTCATATTGTTGTAATTACTATAATCACTGTTCGAGTTTATCTTTTCAAGTACAGCCAGATTGTCTCTTCAATTATAAACATTAATTTGAATATAATATAGTCAGCTTTCCAAACTAAAGTGAATGGAATTGTTTCAATGGAATGAAAATTCAGGAATTTTCCAAACCAGAAAGACAGGATGGAAATACATCGAAATCTGAGAAAGTTAGTAAGGGTCAGCTTAGTAGGAAATATCTTATTACCAGAGGGAGGTTTAAAATCACTTCAGAAAAATGGAAGTGCAGGAGTCATTTCTCATTTTAAAAATATGCCACAGTCAGTAGTCATGAAAAAGATGATTTATAGTAGGATTCCATGTTTAAGTTTTAGGTGTTTAACAGTAAATGTGTGCTTACGTGCTTTTCCAAATAGAAGTGTATTTAAGCAAGTGCTTAAGCTCAGAATTGAACTAATGCCTTGAAGGTCTAAGAGGACACCCCTCAATCCTGGATTTACCTACCTACTTTTAATCACTTCACTCACTAGCAGAGACATATATAAAATAGGAGCCTTGTCATCCTACTCTCTGCTGGGAGATTTATTGAATATGGATGGAGTCTAGAGCAAAGTTAAATTCAGTGGGATGAATCCAGCTCAATACTGAACTGAATCTAATCTAAATAAATGGTCTTTTTCTTTCAAGCTGCCTCATTAGGAAATGTGGGAGAAGACTGAGTTCACAGTATGACATGAAATCACCTAAAAATATGAAAACAGCAGAAATATGATGCAGTCACCAACAGTTAAAATATTTGTCTGGAAAATGAGAAAACAGGAATAAAAAATTCTGCCTGAGGGGATTCAAAACTTCTTGCATTTTGTTTCTCAGATTATGGTTGCAGCCACTGCAGTAAAAGCCATAGCAAGCCAGGATAAGACCACAACACATTCTTCCTCATGAAGCAATGTCATTGTTCAAAGAAGAATTCAATGTTTATAGGTAAAAGAGAAAATAAGGAGATATCTTGTGTTGCTCTGTGATTACAACAGTCATCTATAAAGAAAGTTATAAATTCTCATCCTTGCTGGCCATGCTCATTATGCTTTTTAAAACTCAGTGAGACTTTAATGGAAAATTAATCTGTGTCTAGTAGAAATGGAAGCGCTAATGTCCTGACTTGTGTATTCACTGCAATTGTTGCTCACGTGTTGTACATTTTTTTAAATAGCAACATGTAACAAAAGGATTTGTACCTAAGCATGACTTAACTACCTACATATAAAACTAGGAAACTAAAATTCCTGCAAGCTGTAAATGGAGATTTACATTAGACTTGGACTTGAGTTAAATGTTACATCCCTTGTAAATCTGCTCACTGATTATCATATGGGTATCACATGTTAAATAAGAATTTATTAGAATGCACCACATGAATGTTGGCATAGTACAGCAGTCAGAACCTGTGTCAAACCTGAAGCTCTCTGGAAAATTGGGATGTGTCTGGATCAAGTTGAAACAGACCACTCATTCTGTGTCTGAGATACGAGTGACAGTCAAGGCAATGAAATTCAGAAAACAATACTTTTTTTTACAACAGATGGTTCTGAATGGTTTTCAGTCAGTTAAGGTAATTAGAAACCTAAGATTCACAACAACATGTATCTCATCTAAGAGATCATCCAGGAGGAGGGAAAAACCAACAGAGCAATTTGTGACTGATCTGAGACTAAAGAGCTTGCAATATTAGCTGGCAACTCCCTGATAGAAAACAGGTCACAGGAATATGGAGGGAGGTGGGGGCAGTGAATAAGAAAAGCATGATCCATATGATGAACCTAGAAATCATTATTAGCAAAACAGTTGGCATTCGACAGGCAACGAAAGCTTTAACTTAAGAATGAAATTTCCTAAAGATGTTGTCTGACACTTTAGTGAGAGGTTCAAACCATTGTAAGAAAAGGAAGTAAGAATAGGAAAATTGCTGAATGAGCCAAAGAATCAACTGCTCATGTACAAATGAAAAATCCTCTTACCCCAAAACAGACAATGATGTTTATTGCTCTGGGAGTAACCAAAAAGGACTACTAGTGTGTATTCATTTTCTAGCCATTTAGATTAAAAAAGAGACAAATCTCTGCTTGTTTTAAGTTCTAAAGATATCTTTCTATCTATCTATCTATAAAATGTGACAACTTTCCTCTGCCTATGAGAGGAGACATATTGGGGAACATGCATAATGCCAAATAGCTTTCAACAGGGTGCCCTAAGAAAAACAGAAGGTATTTGTTCACACTCAACAGTCCCTTTGAAAAATATTGTCTCTGCAGACTACCATTTGGGTTCTTTCCAGCCCCTGAGGGGTTTGACTGCAAATATAGCATTTTTGTTGGTAAGGAGGATACAAAAGACTATAAACATGATGTTTAACTATGAGAAGAAAAAGTTGTGTTGCATAACCAGAAGCTTTGGAAAACATGGATCAGCTAAGATAAATCGGAACAAGCAGAAATATAGCTTCTATGTGATGATGATTACATATGTGTGTGTAAAACAGCAAATGGTAGGTCACATCAGAGTTGAGGCTTTCAATAGCAGGCATGTTTTACTAGATGTGAAATTGATACAAAAATATTTGAAAATATGATTCATGTATATTAACAGCCTAAAGTGACTACCTGGGAATGTTACAGTGCAAAGTTATTCAACAGACATGAGAAACTGAAGCAAAGAAGCTCCGATCCAGAAATATCACGACATTAGGAGCAGCATTAAATTCTTAGAAGATGTTGCAAATGAGCTATTGACTTGGTCTTCATGTAACAGCACAGCTGAAACTGGAAACCAGTGTTTTATCAATCACAGATTCTAATAAAGAACAAAGAAAAGTTATTCATCTGCTCAAATCTTTGGTCTTGATCAATGGTGTAAAAAATTTTCATGCTTTTGTTCACACAACGATTCTGGTAGCTTAAACTGCCTGTAAATTTGCTCTCAAGGCTAGAAAGTGGCCCAGAAATACCCACCCTAAAGGGAATATTCTTTCAGTTAAAAGTGGCTGATTTGCACAACAATCTGACAGTCACCAGCACCCTTTCTAGAGGACTCAACAGAAAGGACAAGATCAACATTCATCAAAAAAAGTTGTTTATCCATCTCTTTATTTAAAATTGCGCAATGTCTACTTGAAATTGAAATAAGGTCACTTGTGACTTGACAGTACATAAAAGGAAATTATAGCACATATCCTGTATCACAAAATAGGGTTTAGTGTCTGGCCACACTTTGTGAAAATAGCGCTGTAACTGTGGGGAAAATGAACATGAAAAGAAGTAGTGACCAATACAATGTCTGGCAATCTTAAGAAGTTGGCACCTTAAGAGATCCACACAGAAACAGTTATGTGTTTTTCATTTGTCTGAAAGGGGAAAATTAAGATATCTTGCAGGCAATGATCCCAACATTTGAGGCATAAGACATGAAAGTAAAAAATCAAGAGTAGTGCTATCTTCTGAAAGCAATGATCTTTATTACTTGAAGAGCCTCAGTTGGCCTTAACTGCTCCACAGACCAGTTGAACATTCTTAGTAATTTGAATTATTTTATTGGTTACTCATATGTGCAACAGTGTATTAAGTAACGCTGTTTCTCAAGTGATCTAATTCCACACCTTGACTTCACAGACACTAATCCCTAAAAGGATGTGAGTAGGGTACTGTGTTCCCAACATTGTTTGGCAAAGGCAGTTAGACCCAAGTGCAGAAAAAATTGGTTTTATGAAACCTTCCAATCAGAACAGTGTTCACTGTGTGTGACTTAATTAAAAAAAAGAAAACAAAAAACCAAAAAACAAAAAACAAAAAACCACAAAATCCTTTGGATTTGGAACCTTTGGTGATGGCAAAAATGAGTTTATCTGCCTTACACCCTCTGGAGGCATTGAATGGTGTCTAGAAAGACTTTGTACAATGACTTCTTTTCCATTAAAGCAAATATATGGCCCCAGAATACAGTTTGTCCCATGAATTATGCAGGGTTAATCTGAGGAGTTTGCCTCTCTAATCTGCCTTGTTTTAAAGATTAAGCACTATGCTTTTTTTGCTTGGGTTCTCTGTGTGTGGGGGGTATGTGGGCAATGGGAACACATCCCAATATAGGAAGTGCATCCATCAGTCAGGAAAGAAGGGTATTATCTATAAGGGGAAACTTTACCAAAAGCCCAGGAGTACCAAACCCTTAGTCAGCTACTTTCTTCTCCTTGTTAACTATCACTGCATCAGAGTTAAGTGGAAGCTGACAAACAGTTGTTTTCGTATAAACATAATTTCAACTATAACCATGTTCATGTACTTGGTACCTATCACATTATGGCAATACATGTTCTTTGTGAACCAGGTGTTCACTCAGGGAAAAGGAGGCAGAAAGCTTTTCAACTCCTAAGGCTGCAGGCACTTTAAGAATAAAGGGCATAACTTTTCAGATTTTATACATTCTAAAACCTTCCACAAACAAACACAGCTAACACTATAGCGCAAATGCTTTTACTTCCTCTCAGCATCATTTTACAGCTTTCAGCTTATGGAAATGTTTGTCCAAATTTGGTTCAAATAGCCCTTCAGAAACTTTTTAATAGTCTAATGAAATCTTGAGAGGAGGGGGTGGACAAGCTATCACTCCAATCCCTGTTGTTAAAAAACACCTTTTGTGTGGAATTTGCGTGAATCCCTCCCCAGAGGTGCGGAATGCAATAAAGATAAGAAGGACTACACCTTGCAGCACAGATCCGTGGGGCTGTATGAAAGGGGCTTCACAGTTACCAGCTGTCTGCTCTGGTCTGTTTCTGGAGAACAGCTGGGAATGCATTCTCCAGGGATTGCATCTGGCTGGATTCCTCTGCACTCAAATCCCATTGATCTGGTTCCGTCCTAGCCCTCTGTACTTGCAGTTCAAAGAACAGCGAGGTCTGTAAAGAAATTATTGCCATATTGTTCAATCGGCCACAGTGAGCAATATATAGGATTATAATTAGGAACACATTAAGGGAAACAGCTCAGTGGAGATAAGCTGTTTGACTGCATAGGCTTTTTGATGAGGGCTTAGTGCCAATCCCAGAATAAAAAAGATTAAATGTTTGTTACCAATTCTTTTGAACTGCTGGCAGAACATGTGGTAAAGCATTTTTGATTCAAATTAAAAGCATCCTAGGATAAAAATAACCCTGTTCTGTTAGACCTTTCCAAGTGAAACCATTTGTAAGCTGATTTATTGTCTTTTCCTTCACCGCCTTCCACCAGCATGATTAACATATGCATTTCTGAATCACATGTAAGCCTGGACAGGTATTTGTCTTGTTACACATCTGTGGAACAAATGGCAGTACAAATTGTATACAGAACAGATGTAGATTTTCAAAGTCTCAGCAAATTGTATTTGACCAAGCGCAAAGATAAAAGTTTTATTTATCAAACAAGTTTTATTGTTTCTTTCCGGTGGAGACAGTTCTATGAGGAGTCAGCAGTCTGCAGGTGACAATATTGATGCAGAGCCCATGGTAGATAAGGCAGACAGGTTTATAATCAGAGAGAACCTGTAGGAAGTGAAACACTACCAAAGAAGAAAGCAGATATCCACTAATATCTTTATGAAATGCTTATCACTGCATTTTGTGGTGTCTATTTTTTGTATCTGGGAGATATAATTTTTAGAATTCTTTTTGCAGTCTCTAGATTTTAAACTGGCACCAAGCGTACCAGAGAGACTGGAATTTGACAGATTCATGCTACATTCATGGAGCCTCTCACATAAAGACAGGTTTATGATGTTGCTCCATGTAAATCACCAGGGTTGAGGGAAAGAGCTACGTTCTCACTCACATCCTCCTACACATAGAAATACCATATTTTACATCATTTTTGAGCTCCATTTTTAGTGAACTGCCTAAAGATATGCAATTGGATACGTACTGATTGCCTGGACCGGAAAATATATGTAATAACATTAACGGAAATATCCACAGCAGGCTGCTCAGCTCTGTTGAAGAAACAGAGGTTGGAAAAAAAGTCAGGAAATTTGTAACAAGAAGTTGGATTTAGGAGGCTAAAAACATAAAGTGATCTTACATTCAGAACATATTTCTTCTTTTGGGAAATCCAGTCTAATTATACTAAATGTTTTTAAGCAGTACTATTTTTTCAACATGTGGAACCTTCATGAAATTGCTTCAATTCCCATCTATTTCGGATTTAGAGAATTTGTGCTACGTCTAACATAGCAAGGAACACATTTGTTCCAAGTGAGGAGCAGTCATTTCACACATGATGTAGTCAGGAGATGGCAGCCTGTTGTAGGGACAGACTTCCAGGAGGCTGCTGACCAAAACTGCCAATTGCTTTTGGCCAGGGGCATTCCCAGGTGGCATCTTTGTGGATAGACAGAAATGCCCTTCTGTTTAAGGCAGGCTTCCCATCCTCCATAACAAGCTCTCAGCTGTTCACCACATCTCAGACATATCTGTAAAGCTTCTGCTTCTGAGTCTTGTCCCTGGCATTTTTATGCAGCCCTTGCCCTTTCCTCAAAGGTGACTCACTCTTAGTTTTGACTGTACCAATGTCAACTCTGACAAAATCAACTCTTACTCATTACTTTCTCAAGGAAAATCTAATTGAATTCATTATGAGATTTCACTGAAAGGATGGAGTCAAACGACTGCAGAAACTGACATGTATTTTCTGAAGCCTGCCAATTTTTTTGAGATCACTGTTTGAGAGTTGCAATAGATGACATGAAATTGTTTTAAGGACTTAAATAGGACTTAAATTGAGCATGAGACATTGACATTAGTGAAATATTTACTGTAGTAGATGTTTATGATAATCTTAATCAAGCTTTAGGCCAAAGCTTTTGTTAATTACTGCAAAGCAGTGTCAAACTTGGTAAGGAACTCAAAAGCAACAAAACAGGGTGTATCAGCCTGGTGTCTGGCCTGGGTACCAAGCACAGAGAAAGACTGTTTTGGTAGCAGTATTCAGAAATCAAGACTCATCCTACCACAAGCATCTGTAGTTCCTTGGCCAAGGATTCTTTTTCCTGGGGTGGGGTCCTGATTCTCCATTTCCTGCTTCTGTCTTTTTGAAATAAAGCCTTAGTTACATGCTCCCCTGGTTTACCCACATACTTCCTTTGAAGGTACAATCAACCCATGCTGCTGTTCTTATCAAAAGCCTATGTCTGCTGGGAAGTGTTAAAAGAAAAAGTCATCTAGACTCACTGATTTGATTTACCTGGCAAACTAGTGTTACTCATATTTTGGGGGATAGAAGGAGATATAATATGATTAGAAAGAAATGTTATATTAAAATGTTCACATGCCTTATATCCAGCAGGACAGTAAAAGGAATAATGAAAATCAAATCCAACAGCCTCTGGTATTGTGGTGCAATGGTAACATTGCTGCATGATGATGAAAGAAAGTTCAGATGTGACTTGTGCAAAAAGGATTAAAAAGTAAAAAACAGAAAAGAGGAGATTGTCTTCTTAAAGAAGGAAAATAAAAACAGAGAAGAGAGCTAGTTACCCAGTGAAGTCTTTCTGAAAATTACAGTTTTAGAATTATAGTTTAGAATGGAATTTTTTATTTGAGAATTTTTTTAAGCAGCGAGAAGTAGCTTTAGAATGGGGAATAGAATATTTTTTTTTTCACTTAAGAATGTTATTTTAAAATTAAAATGAATTTTTTATCGCCAATGCTAAAGTGCCACAAATAAACTTGTAAGTTTATTTTCTTCTTAGATACATATCAGAAAGCACTTATTAAGTGTATTTCACAGGGAAAGTTAAATAATTGTTTCTTTTTATTAAAAAAGAACTAACTGAAAATTTAATATATTTTTGTGCACTCTCATTCTTTTTTCACCTCTGTTAGCCTTTCTTTCTGTCCTCATCACCTAGAAAAATATCCCATAATAAGATGTATTTCCTCATTCTCAGTTTTAGAATACTTAGCACTACTCCTATTTTTCAGAGCACCAGCTAAAAAGCAAAATAAAACACCTTCAAAGCAACCACATCACACAATTTTTTCTCTTGGCTTCTAAAGTGGAAGATACATACCTGCCTACCTGAACAGCCTATTATCCATTGCCTTGCTTGTATACATGCTCACTCAAAATTATCTAAAGGAATTGCAGGATGAGAGCCAGACACCGCTAGTTTGGGTTTCCATTTGGCACCCAATTTTCACTTGCCTTTCCAAAGGAACAAAGAACTATAGATTTGCAACAATAAAGGCATAGCTTCATAAGTGTTTTCTTCACAAATATTACTCTCTCCCAGACTCTCAGACTTTCCCTATGTGTCCATCTTCCCTTCAGCATGACACTCTTTTGGCCATGAGTGAACACACCCTAGGGGGCTCTTTCCCACAGGCTCACACACCAGACCACCTGTGAGGCCAGTACAGGCACAAAGTGCAGCAGCTGGGGCTGGGGATGGAGAGTGAGGGTGTATGAAGACTGATGCTGGTTGCCCTGCTTCTGGATGCAAGATGACTTCTATTTACACTAAATGGAACCCTTTTATTGGGATCTGCTGTCCTTCCAGCAAAAAACTCTAGCCAAAGGACAGTATTCATGAGTGGCAGTCTCCCCAAAGGCCATTAACAGTAAAAGTGAGCTAAGGAAAATGTCTCCCATCTAGGGAAAATCTCCCATCTTCATTTCTGTTGTCCCGCAATGCCAATGGAAGCTGCCAGCTGAGAGTGAACTGCATTTAGATGGCTGTTACAGAAGTGATAGACAAGACTGCTAGTTGGTAAAACAGATGGTAGGATTCTTGGACATGTCTTTTATCACAGAACACATTAGACTTCAGTAAGTGAGCAAACAGTCCTAACCAGATGAAGAACAAGTACTAGAAAAAGCTAGACTACTTGGAAAGCATGCTTAGAAGGTTTTGTGAACAGTGACACTTGGCCAGTGTTTGCCTGGAGAGGTCTCACACTGTGTTATTATAACCTGATTTGCAATTTTTCTCACATTTCTCTTTCTTAAGAGAATTTTTATCCAAATGCCCATAGAGATGTCACTGTGCGTGCCACAGTAACTCATCTCTTACTCGAGAAGGTTTCTACTCTTTTTCATTGCTGCACAAATTATGTGTTCTCCACAAGATTCTATAAACCTTATAGGAGTCAACCATAAAGTTGTTCAGACCCTAAAATAGATGCAGCCATAAAAAGGTGTTTAATCTAAGAAAATAAAGAGCATTTCTGAGCCACGTTTGTACTATGCTTAGTGTTCCTTTGCGTGTTTAAGATAGCACAACTGTAAAAGGACATATTTACAGCCAAGGCAGAGGACCTCAGGAGTCCAGGTAGGGAGGTTATTTGCATATCCGTACACACAAATTTACTAAATCTATGCTGTGAAAAGGGACAAAGTTTCAGAACTCTCCTCACAAAAGAGCCTCCATGAAAACCATGGGAGCATGTGCATGCCTTTGGCCCAGTCTCCCGTAAACTCCTGCCTGCCTAAGGTTGGAAGGCACTCAGCAAAAGCCAGGATTTAACTTAGCTCCTCCCCAAAGCAAAGAATGGCATTTTCAGTGGCACATATCCAAGAAAAGTTCTGGGAGGCAGAGCATTTCTGGGATGGTGTGGCACAATTTCCTTCCTGTTTCCTTTTTGCTCCCAAATGCTACTAATTCACTGCAGGCTTTCATCAGCATGGAGCTATTTCCCTGTCGTCTCCTGCTCACATGCTCTAGTTAGTCAGGAGGAAAGGAAAGGCCATGGTCTCTCTTCCTTCCCAGTACTCCATATCCTACTTGCTCTGTCCACCTGGTCTCGGTAGATTTGAGGAGCATCATTGCTGCTGCACCCAACTCTTTCCCTTGGATAATCCAAACCTTTTTCTCCAGCATTCAATTAATGAAGGAGGTTATGGCAAACTTTTTCTTCATCATAAGTGCTCATGTAAATCAAAGGAATATGGTTAATATTGTGTAGTGGAACTGTAGAAATTTACTAAAACTTGAAGTCCTTAAACAAAATTCTTACTACATGGAACCTAGATCAAATTATCTGAGTTTTTCCAAAAACAACGTCAAGACAATGTTGTTAAGAGAAGATACCCAGAATATGATAAATAAATAAATTCTGCAAATTGTTTGAATAAAAAAGCCCAATGCATCTGCAGGAAATGGTTCAGATAACTTGGACAAGCCCCAGCTTTGCTAAGTAGAAGTCTTGGCAAGTTTCAGGATCTTTTCATATTATTGTTGGCAGGCCACTGCCTGCTACCATGATACCTTCAATTGCTGGGGTACCACACTTCAGAAAGTTTTGTTATGGTTAATTAAGCAACAGGCACAGCAAAGCCTGTTTATTCATATTTTACAGTAACATTAATAAGGAAATAAGCATGTGAATTGAAATTACCAATTGGCTCAGCAGTTTCTCATATCTCAGAAAATTGGAAACAGCCTGTTCTCATTTCTCATTGACTTTTTAATTTTTCATTTGAATCACAGAGCATTGTATCTATTCCATATAAGGAATTTAATATATTTAAAGAAATTATTTGCTTGATATAATTTCATTTTAAAGTATATGCTTTGCAGATGTCATTTTCATGGATTAATTTACCCAGAATTCAGAATGACTATTAGACATTCTGTCTTTCAAAAGACATTTAGTATGTTATTCACATTGTTGATAATAGTACAAATATAAAACTCTAGAATAGAGAGGGAACCTGTGTGATTACTCTGTACTGGTGACTATGCAAAGTCTACATATGTATTTAGCTTCCAAGCAGATAATTCCATATTACATATGAAAGTCTTGGTTATACCAGGAAAAAACTTTAGCCTAGTCTAAAATATTGTTTTGCTATAATGGGAATGATAAGTTGTCATTCAAGTCTATGAAGTCAAACAACTTTTCATAGTAGAGGATAGATGTTATGGTAGCTGTTTGATTAAAAATATATCTCACAGGGATCATGAATTTTCTATATTATTATCTGGACAAGGAAAAGAGCCAGATAGAACATAGTAAATTGACTGCACAAAAAAAAATGTGTTGGTTGCTCTTATAATTTTGCTTATATCAGGACTCTCACGCACAAGCTGTACCGGAGCAACTGATGCACTCACAGATACAGCAGGCCATATCATATTTGTCTGTGTAGCAACATTATTCAGGAAGGTGTTTCACCATGATTCTCACTGTGTACTGTGGAAATCCTCTAAGACTTCCCAACCTCATTTCATTTGTCTACACATTTGCCATTACCAGATAAACTAAGATGCTGCAGTCAAAAAATTGATGAAAATATGTGCATTATGAAGGCTTATTGTCTCCTACCACTACTCGCAAATTTAGATGTTCTGGATACATCTATAGCAGAAAATTAAAGATCACTTGTTTTGTTTTTTCCATTTGTATTTCTAAAATCTTTTGTCTTCAAAGACAGAGTGCCTACATTCATATTGTCTGCTAGGAATGGCTGTGTCTGCTCTCAAACTATGCCAAGAAATTGTTTGGTGTAGTCCCAAGTGGAACAGACCAAAATCCCACCATGGGCTGTTTAAATAATAATATTACAGATGACTGAATTCCAGTAGCCAGGTTCATTCCTTGACATTACTTAATTTACCATTAGACATGAAACCGTCAAAGAAGAATACACCTAACCTAGACATATAGTTTATCAGTGCAGATGCTTTTACTTGAGCTAATGCCACCATGTTGCTTTCATAGCCAAAGAATAAAGTCCATATACTTAATGAATAATTAATTTCACATAATTTAGCTTTCTGTAATAGAGTGAGATTAACCATTCTTTCTCCCTCTTTAATGTTAAAGAGGTCTCAGGTGGCTAGTTCAAACGTAGATGTCCACCACAGAGCAGGTGTTTTGGGACCCTTCAGAGAACCCATTTTTCTGCAAAGAGGTAGCGCTGATTCCTTCTCAGCCTCTCCTTTTCTCTCAACTTCTCCTTGCATTTCATTTTGGGGCAGCAGTATGACAAAAAGCAGTGCTTGAAAGTATTTTTGTTTGTTTTGCTATGTAATAACTAATAATTAAATCTGTCTGGAAGTTACACAAAAGCCTTCTATCCCTGGATTTCCAGTCAGTCTATGCCACAAGATGAGAAACCAGATATACTAACAGAGCAACTCAAACCCTTCCAAAGCTGTCAACTTTCCTGAAAAATACATCACAGGCAATTAGGAAAAAGATTAAAGCTCAAGGGATGTCATTCAATCAATTTCCAACTGATAATGCAAAATCACAAAGTGTTCAGTGGCATTATGACTGCTGGGAACCAACCTTATTCTATTGTTGGGAATATGCTTTGACTGATCAAACTATTATGTCTGCATTGTGAGCTCACTTCTTGCAAGGCTCCTCAAACTTGTTCAAACAGCATGAGTAAACTTTATTCATTATTTATCTTACAGTAAAGAGTGCAGTTTTATGTTACTTACAAAAAGAAATAGTGACATTTTCTTTCCTCAAAAGCTTCCAAATTAAAGGCAGACAAAAACAAAGTGTCTGGCAAGGAGTAGGAGAATATAACTGTGGAGATATTTGGATGAATACTGTACTAGATGTACATATAGTTTTTAATGTGCTGGATTTAACTGTGTTATTTCAACTTTACATCTCTATAAATCTGGTAAAACCCATAGAACCCAATGGAACAAAAAGAAAAAAAGCTACAGTAATCACCATGTACCTTTACACATAAAAATCTGTACTTTTATGTGTGATCTGTGAGGAGGTTATCCTCTTTTTCAGAGATACGGTTAGAAGAGTTGCTCATTGTCAGTTTTAAAAGGTGCCAAGAATACACCTGCTAGCACGCACTAAGATGTCCAAAAAAATACTCAGGCTGTGTTTTTCCATTCATAAGATCTTTTTGAAAAAAGGTCATTAAAGCATGAGACAAAAAAATGAGTGATCATGTAATAGCAAGGGGAAAAAAAGGCAGAAAAAAGGTGCATTTTCTCACTATATAAACTCCAAATCAGCTTTTCACCAAACATATAAATGGGATTCATTTCCCCTTGAATGTCATAATACATTTTTCATTGAAGTTTTTAACTATGGAACAAAATCTGTATGTTTAAAATTGCCTGCTGCTTTGGGCTTTACCTCACAGACCCACTTATGAGTGCTTAATTTTAAGGGATCAAATCCCTAATGTCCTCTAACAGCCAGGAATATTACTGCCAGTTTCAAAAGAATTGAGAAAGGGTCACCTTGCAATCCTACCTACAAAGAGCAATTTCTTTCTGAAGAACAATCTAAGAGGACTAAGGTGCAGTAAAATATAACAGGCTATTTTCATTCTGAACTGTCTAAAAGACACATGGAAAAGGCAAAAGAGGCACTTGTTCACAGAGAATGTGGAGTGGCAGGCATGTAATGATGGAAAATTTACTTTGTTTTGGTCTTTATAAAACACTATCTGGAAGTATATAGACAATACTCAGCTAAACATAACAGAACCTGGAGATCAGAGAGAACAGCATTTATAATTCTTATAATACAGTTTCTCACTTGTATTAAACTCTAGACCTGAGAGATGCCTATACCTTTAAGGAAGCCTCAAGCCAACTAATAGCACTACTTTGGAATGAAGTGTGCTTGAATCTTGTCTCTCTCATATTCATAGAAGGATCTTTTTACAATTGAGATAAAAACCTACATGCACCTGGGATTTAGAGCTTGAAATCTCCCAGACTTGGAGGTAAGAATGAGGTTCTCCTCATTACACATCTGGAAAGTTTCTTTTTAAGCTCATGGGTAGAGGAACAAGTTGTGCTCAGACTTCTGCAGAATTTTTAGAGAACCAGATGTGTAAGACCATTTCCCTCATTTTCAGAAAAAAACAGTCCCACAGCTCCCTCCTTCTTGGAAAATACCTTCACCACCACAGAGCCTTAAGCTGAAAGTTTTCCACTCTGCAGCGCAAAATGGGGCCATTGGGAAAATAAGCAAGAAGGAAGCTGATTCTCTTATTTAGTGATGAGCACAGTGCTTTCAGAAAAGAAAAAGATTTTATATTCTCTTTATCTACACCACATGTGTTCAGTATTCATTAAGATATTTATTGACCAAAACACAAAGTTAAAGAAAAAGTCAGAACTTCAAACAGTCCATTAATCCTCAGTGGAAGTCTATAGAGTCATTTGCTCCAGGGTAATCTTATTCTCTGTCCTAAGTCTGGGGAATTTAAAGTGGATTCATCACTCTTTGCAGTGCAGCAGGTTAAAGACAGTTGAGGAGGACTGTAAAAACACCTGGTTGTTGGGGGACAAGTATTGTTGCCCAGAGCTCAGTATGGGGGCTAATTCTGTTTAATATCTGTGTCCAGTTCTGGGTCCCCAAATTCAGGAAGGACATTGAGGTGATTGAAGGGCATCAAAGCTGGTGAAGGGTCTGTAAGACAAGTCTTACAAGGAGCAGCTGAGGGAGCTGAGGCTGTTTCACCTGGAGAAAAGGATGCTCAGAGGGGACCTTATCACTCTCTACAGCTACCTGAAAAGAGGCTGTAGCCAGGTGGGGGGACAGCCTCTTCCACCTGAAACAAGTGACAGGATGAGAGGAAGTGGCCTCAAGTTGTGACAGAGGAGGTTTTGATTGGGTATTAGGAAAACAAGCTCTGGGAGAGACTGACCAGGAAAATGGTGGAGTCACAATCCCTGGAGGAATCTGAAAGATGCATAGTTGTGGCACTTGGGGACATGGTTTAGTGTGGACTTGCAGTGTTGGCTTAATGGTTGGATTGATCTTAGAGGTCTTCTTCTACCCAAACAATTTTACAGTCTAAGATTCCATGACATGTCTGGGCTTTAAGTTTTTTAAGCTGCTTCACCACTTGATGAATAAACACATACAACTCGTCATTACTCCTACCAACAAGATCTTGCAAGTGTGTAGATTAACTTCATCAACATGAGATGAACACTATCTGAAACTCTGCTGAACACATTTGGTTTTGCCTATGTTTTGTCTGCATTCATCTTAATTGCTGTATATATTTCTTAGTTTACCTAGTTTATCTTAATTTATTGGCCATAATGCCAATGTCACTGCTTCTGGATGACACATAGCACTATTCTCTGGGATTTTTTGTTCAGTCTAAAGCCTGTTTTCACCATTGAGAACTCTCATGCAACTTTGTTTTTGCTAAATCTTAGGGAATAATTTTCATAAGGTTCTCCAGACCTTTTTTTTTTTTTTTGACCAGAGACTTGTCTAGCCTGTGTTTGCTCTCATATTTAATTTAAAATAAATCATATCTGGATTCAAGGATATCTGTTGCAGTTAGAACTTCCATTATCTCTTTACCATGTGCCAAAACAAAACTGATAAAAGCATTACTTCCTGTTGTTTCTGTGATTCAGAAAGAAAAGTTTGAGCCTTCAAATCTAGCTATATCAGGATGCTATCAATATAAAACACAAATATTTTTCAGACTATTTATATGAAAGTAAGTTTCCCATAACAAAAAAATTATGACGATGTTTCTAACTCTTAATTCATTAAGAAAACTTGTATCTATGTATAAATCCAGTGTGGAGTCACATCAGATTTCTGACATAAACTATCAATATCAATAACTATTTTTAGGTTTATTTGGCAGGTGGGAATTTGGGTTTCAATTGGTTTAAACTCGGATTTGCAAAATTTGGTGCTGGTTGCAAAATCAGATATTCTTGACAGATTTTTTTATATATATATGTATTATATAAAATATAATATATATATATAAAATAGTATATATTTTAGTATATATACTAACATATAATAGTATGTGTATATATATATAATATATATTTTTATATATATAAATTATATTTATTATTATTAATTTTTTTTAATCCACAAGAAAGATATGTCTGTAGTATTTTCTGTTTCTACTTACTGGCCTGGCTTGAGTCAGGAATTTTAAAAGTGACTACAGAACAAAAACCAGACAAGAAACTTCATGTCAGCTTTTTTCACTGATTCATTGGAAACACACTTTGAGTTTTGCACAGTTGCTTAAGGTTAGTTCTTCTTTTCTTTAAACTTGTTTTCTAATTCCAGATTTGACAAAGACTCTGTCAGTAGAGCCATCAGGGAAAGGGGTCTCTGGCAGTTTCAGCCTTAGTGGTAAAATTAGTAGATAGAGTTTGCTAGCAAAACCTGGCACTCACCAGCCTACATTGAACATATGTAATGAATTTTCAGCAAATACCCTTAGCATGATGAACACAGACTGATTAGGCTTTTTTCTCCATTGTGAAGGCAAGGGGAAAATGCTTAGTGACAAGTGACACAGAAATCTTCGGGACAGATTCACCCCCAAATGTGATTAGAGAATTTAAAAGCTCCAGAATTTTAGACACCATAACCAAAGCAGTTATTCTCTTATGTAACTAAACAATAGCATTTTTGAGTAAATTAGGCCTTTAAAGTCACACTGAAGGTTATTTTAATAACTTTCATTTTGCACATAACTTTCAAGACTGAGGTTGTTATTACAGCTATTGTTATTTCATTTCTGCTTTTCAATATTGAGATACTGTATCCATATACACTAAAGATGAAACTCTGTGTTTGAATAGTTTGAGAGGTCAACTATAAAAACACAAAAATATATTCAAATAATGTCTAGATTTTCATGGCAATAGAGCTATTAACAATTTTTAACTTGGCTCTAATGCCAGAAGAGTGACTGCATTAGAGAAATGAGGCATTCAGCCTCCATGGTGACTATATTTAGACCTACTCTTGCTGCTCTACATGAGAAACAAGAGTCCAGCAGAATTTTTCACTGATACCATTGTATCATTGTTCAGATAACTATTTTGTCTCCAGACTGCTTCTTTTGAATGCAGTTAAAAGTTCCTACACGCTTGGTCAAATATAAAATTATTATCATAACTTGGCTGTGAAACATCACAGGAAATATTAATCACAGACTTTTTCGTAATCAAGATGGGCTTGAAGCAACTGAAGGCATAAATAATTCTTAAAGCTCACAAATACCATATATTTTTCCCTGCCTATTCTCCATAATTACAGATCTTTGCTGTTCATCATATGACTTGGTTAATTTTTTCATGCATTTTTGTCCTGGCTTCCAGGTAAATGTTTGTCAAACATTAATTCCTGGAAAATAGCTGGGCCACCTGCATCCAAATAGCAAAACTCCTAGAGGTGATGATTGAGGGGTGTGGGAGTACTGCTATCTGTCTCCAACTCCATCCTTAGTTTGGCGTGCCTGCTTAAATTCTGTTGCAAATGGGATTATTCAGAGTTTAAAATCAAACATATGCTTAAGTATTTTGGCAAATCATAGTATTATCCGTGGAACTCACTCCATATATTAAGAGCAGACCTGAAAATATCCAGTTGGACAGTTTTTTAAGGTTTAGTGTGTGAAAAAATGTTGATTCTGTCTGACCTTTTTTTCAATTTGGGTTTGCAAGCAAAAATTTCATATTTTGTAACTTGATGGGAATATTATGGATGAGATAAAAATCAACCTCTTTTCCAGCTGCTGGAAAGAGTTAGGTGTTTTGTATTAAGTGGTCAAGTGACAGCGTGAAGTGTACAATAAAAATAATCAATATGTTTCTCCAACTGTCTCTTCTTAGCCATCTCTAGCACCTGTGCTGCATCTTAAGAGTTCATTGATTTAGCTCAGGTCACTGGCATAGTTTTCTGTGGAGAAATACAGATATAGGGGGGTTTTTTAACCCCTAAATCCTAATAGCATGGGCACAGAAGAATCCAGCCACAGCAGGATTCTCTAATTGCTTAGAGATTTTGTTCCACAACAGATAACATCTCTATTTTCCTTCATTCAATGTTATTCAGCCTTTTGAAATGTTGAGAGAAAATCTGTTGAAACAAGTGTTTTGTATTTATTTTTAAAAATTCTGATGGAAGTCTATGAACAAATTGGAAATGGTTTTCATCAACAATCAGGAAGATAAATATCTGAAACAGCATTTGTCAGCAGGCTTTTATTTTATTTTTGCAAAGACTGGAATATAACCTTTAGAGTACTATACAAAACGCAATCTGGAAACCCAAAGAGAAAGGAAAAGGAAATCCACGTCTGGCTAGCAGATATCCTTTCTTCCATTCACCAGTCCTTAACTTTAAAAAGACCACAGAAAAACTTCCTTGTGAAGGGAAGAGGATCCCTTCAGACGCTAATCTCTTCCTTCTTGTTACCAGTGACAAGACCAGAGGGAATGGCCTGAAGATAGTTGTGTCAGGGAAGGTTTAAGGTATTAGATTGGGTATTAGAAAAAAGGTTCTTCACTCAGAGGTTTGTTGAGCACTGGGATGAGCTCCACAAGGAAATGGCCACAGCTTGAAGCCTGTCTGAGTTACTGAAGTTTCTGGACAACACCCTCAGGCACATGGGGGATCATCCTGCACAGGGCTAGAAGTTGGACTCAAAGATTCTTGTTGGTCACTTACAATGCAGAAACTTCTGTGATACTGGGATTCTATGACACTTACAATGCAGAAACTTCTGTGATTCTGGGATTCTGTGACACTGTACCTGCAGTTCATGCACTTGTGACCCTGCTTCAATGTTTTTTTCTTTTCCTCCCCTCCCCTCCTCTTATCTTCTCTCTCTACCACCCTCCTCCCCTCTCCACTCCAACTTAGTCCTTCAGGCACAATGATCCATAAAAACCCATATACTGGTCATCAGTAGCTTTCCAGAGGCAAATTGCAGTTAGAAGAGTTAGAAACATTGGAATGCCAGTCTATGGTATAGAGTACGTATGTGGTGGTGAGAATTTGTGGTTGTTGTCTGCTACTAGTGACTTAATGTTACTTTTCTGACATTTCTATGTCAGGTATCTGTGAAGAAATTTCACCCAGCTGACAGGTAAGGTTACGTGTACTTTTGGTATAACATTTTCTGGTGTCATCACGCATGCCAGAAGTTATTGAAACTGCATAGGAGTAGATACCCCTTGTCTTTCCACAGTTATTTATATCTAGAGATCAAGTTAGCTCCTTTCAGTTTTGTAGACTGCATTTCTGAGCTCGAGTGTTAGACTTTGTATTGAGCACTGTGTGAAAATACATCTCGCAGCCAAATCTTCAAATAAGCTGAAGTCATAAAGAAAATATCAGACATAGCAGTCGTGAGGCACAGGAGCACTACACATAAAATGAATGCGCGGTGCCCCGGCCGGGGGGAGCGGTGGTAGGGTGTTCTTCGCGGAGGGCTCGCGCTGCTGAAATCTGCTTCCCTTGGCCCTCAGCCAGGGCCCCGGCTTGGCCAAACTGGGAGCACGATGTAAGGCCTGTCTGTTCAGCAGGGCGGCTGAAATGCTGTTGGATTACTCTTAGCAATAGGATACGGTCCGGGGAGTCGTGCAGAATTTTTCTTTTTTTTTTTTTTTTTAAATTTTGTTGTTTATAAGATCCTTGGTTATAAGGAGATCTGTCTTTCTCTGATGTTTAGGATTGTCATTCAGGAAGCGCAGGGCAGATACACGATAATGAGAGGCCAATATTAATTAATTAGATTTGCTTCCTTTTCAATCAGGCACTGCATACTTGAATGAGAGTACAATAAAATCATGCTCTAAATCATAGATTAAGGATGACTATTTCCTTCTTAGTAGAGAGCACAATTTCTAATCAACTGTCCTTGATTTCAAGTACAGACCATCCTCTCAGACATGTCACCTTGCATTTAGCAAATTAATTCCACATTTTCCAATTTGAAGTTATCCAAGTTCTTGCCAATTTGTGCTGGGATTACTTCCTGAGCTATAGACAGTTTAAGAGGTATATGTTGTTGTTGTTGTTGTTTTAAAACCTGCTGTGTTGGAGGGAAATGAAGTCTTGACTTTGATGTTCTTAGTGCCTTTACAGCTGTAGAGTTGGACCATCTGTGCCTCCTCAGGTTATCTCAGGGAAGAGCAGTGGGATACAGCTAGAAGCCTCTGGGGATGAGATGTCTCTGGATGAAAAGAGTGGCTGAGGAGTCTCACAGCCATCAGATCCTGGCTGCCAAGGCATTGCCTGTAAGGGGTATTGGAATTATCTCAAATTGTCCTGGGCTAATTTATAGCTTGCTTTGTTGCCTTGATTGCAAGATCAACCAGATGGTTAAAAGCAGGATTTCCCCAATTTTGTTCTCGGGGTAAGATACTCAGCATCTTTTGAACTTAATTACTGTGAAGGTGTCTCCTCTGCTTTGTGAATTGTCTTTGCTACTGAAAAGAGCAACTAGCGAAGTCTGGTTTCCTGCAGTTTTGTGTCTTGTGTTCCATTCACTGGAATATCCCTATTTACTCTGCAAATCCTCAACTTCCAGACCTGCTGGAAAGGCAGTGGCATCATTTTTTGTGGCTGAACCACATATGTGTTGGCTGTCTGGTTATTGAAGCAAGTGTTTTTTGATCAGATGGTAGTTGCATCTTGACTTTTGCACATCCTCAAGGGAAAGAAAAGAGATCTGTCTGTACATTGTCCATAAATGGGATCCTAAGAGGCTCTACTTCCCAAACAATTGGTTACTGCTGATTAAACGTAGAGGAATTATATCAAAATGTGGCTAACCAGTTTTTATGGTTCTAGGGGGTCTGATAATAAACAGAAATGGAAGGCTATTCAGACATTCAGACAATGTAATAATGCACACCTTGCTTTTTTGGGAAACAGGGGGAAAATAGTTCTAAAGCCAGACATTCACTTAGTCTGGCCAAAAACTTTTGAAGAAAACTCTTAATGGATAAAAGGTATTTCAGATTAAAAAAAAAAAAAAAGCAGGTTACTTATCATTGTGTCTTCTGATAAAGAAAATAAAAGAGAATCACTTTAGTTAAGTCTTTTTTTTCTTTATACATTATATAGCCATTATTTATACATGGAAATATAAATTCTGAATCACATTCAAAACTAAGGTTGGGGTTTCTTTAATTCAAGGATTCAACTATTAACAAGCACAAATTTATGCTGTCCAAAATTATAGTTGTTTCTCTTCGGAAAACAACTTTATAAAATTTAAAAATAAACTTAATTCATAAAGTGATTGATGCAAATATACATTTTAAGAAATATGCTATTATATTTAGTGTTTAGGGTTTTTTCCTAATAAATTACCTTAGTAACACGCTAGTACTTGATTTTGTGCTCACCAAAGGGACACAGTGGCCCTTTTAAATTAAAAGAGCAAAACTTTGTAAGGCCAGAAGGGATCATTAGGCTGATTTATGTTGCACAACAGTGTAACACAGAATATGGAATTTTAACAAGTACTTTTGTCATGAAGTCCATGACTATATTCTGAAAGTGTACCTTTTAGACCTAAACTTGATTTAAGCACTATAACTGCCAAAGGATCCAGAACTTCCTAGAAAGGGTGTAGCAGAGGTTATTTTCTTCAGCCTCTATTTTGCAACCATGACAAATCTTTTTCTGGTGAGATATGTGCAGACTCTACTTTATAAATTACCTGCTTCCCCAGACGTTTTCAAAGCAGATGGCCAAAAAAAGATGAGGTTTTGCAAGAGGGAGCGGGAAACAAGCCAGAAAATGTAGCACATGAGAAAGGGAGAAATGTCACAGATAGGGTAGGTTAAGACACATGAAGAAGATAAGGGCAATCTACAGCAAGAAGGAGGAATATGACTATTTTAGTTACTTTCCACTATTCTGGGGAAGAACAACTTTTGTAAATCCAATTCAGCAAGCCAGTCCTTTCCACAGTCTTTGCACTACTGATAAGTAAACACTTGAAGAAGCCCACAACATCTGAACAACTACATCACCCAGGCAACACCAGGAGTGGGAGAGGCAAATAAGAAATGAGCCATTGTTAAAGAATCAGCCTAATTTAATCTGGAACAATGACCTCTGGAATGCACAAATCATACTTTTTTCCATGATATAACTTGTGAGGAGGAATTAACATAATTTAAAAATTATTCACCTCCAAAGAGTAAAATAAGTTTGGATTTCTTGAAAATTTCATATTAATTTTCATGATTTCTAGCTTTAATAACCTTACTTTCGGGATCACCTGGCCACAGTTTTATTAATCAATCGTTCCTCAGTTCAAAAATGGCATTTTTCAAAACACAAAGATGTGATGTTCTGTAATTCATCTACAATGTATGGTTATCAAACCAGCATATCTTAGGTGTGCAACTGGAATTTTTGGAAAGATGTCACTTCAATTTGTCTATATTTTATTTATCATATAATTTCAAATATTACAATATTTCATACTTAGAGTTCTGAGTGTTTTTAACCATGATAACAATTTTGTGTCCAGTCCATTCCTAAGACTAATAGAGTAAATAAAATATTACTGGTTTGGGAGTTTTTTTGGCCTTAAAATGCTACTATAAACTGTCAGGTTCCATTCAATTTTAACTTTACTTTTTATACAGAAATAAAAATATAAGAAAGTAGACAGATGAAAGCCAGAGAAAGTGAGCTATATATTAACTGAAAGTAAAATATTCTCCTTTTTTAATGCCAAAGATTGATGTTCTAGGATAAATCCAAGTTGAATTAACATAGGTCAATAACTGAAAATTGCTATTAATTTACCAACCCTATATCCTTTTACAAACAATTCAAATTTTGCTTTTCAGTCTGGATCTATTTCTATTATAGCTCTGAAGCACTGAGCTCCCTCTTGTGACTAGCACCTGAACATTATTCTGATTTTGGAACTACACATCCTGCACATATTCTTGAGAGAAGCAGAACTGTTCAGATACTGATTTCCGTCAGAACAACCTTACTTGCATCTAATAATGTTCTTTAAAAATGGCAACAGTGGCTACCTGGAAGGAATACAGACTTAATCTTCCTTATTTTTGATAGCTCACCCTTTGCATAGCTGCTTTTTCAAAGTGAAAGATACTGTGTCTCCTCAAAAGTTTTCATTTCTAATGCTGAATCAGTGTCTTCACGAAAATTATTTGATCACTCCCCAGTGACTTATTATGCAATAAACACAATATAGTGACCAGTAATCAAATGAAGACTAAATATAAATTTACCAACCATAGAGCCAGGAAATACAATCCATCATATCTGACAGCAATTTCCTTTCAGAGTTGTAAGGGTGTATTTCTTTATTTACACTCAGTGATGAAGGTATAATGGTTCATTAGCATAGCACGGTCATTTCTATGTGATCTGTGTTGCCTTTGTACAGCTTATTCCAAGATGGTATCAAGGAATAGCATTCACAGCTGCGTTACTATGAATACAGTATGTTCAATAACTGTGAACTTTTGTTTGATGCAGACATATTGGTAGAAATGTTTTGCATAGAAATGACCCTCAGTAGAAGACTGAATATGAGAAATAGTCTGAAATGGACAGAACAAGAGGAATCCAGGTCAATATGCCCTTCTTTAACTTTCTGACCTGGAACGTGAGTTCTTTAAGACTATTTCTTGGTAGATGAGAAAGGATAAGTAACACACCCCCTTCATACATAAGTTCAAAATTAAGTGGTCATAGCTGGAAAAAAACACTGTGAATAATCCAATCTATATGTTTCCAATAATTTTAAAGGCTTTTTAAGACTTTTATAATACTTTTAGGTAAAAACAGAAACAAAAGAACAATTAAAAGACATCTTGCTTAAAAGACTTTTTGTAAGAACATTCATTTTCATCTCTTCTAAGTTCTAATATTAGCTTGTACCAAAACCTTCAGACTGCCATTTTTAACATACTCAGTTATGCAATTCCCATCATCTGACAGTGTAAAAATAGGATTAAGTTTACAGTTGCTACCATTGCAAAGTGCCCCAAATTTAACATTGAATATAAACTTCCTATTTTCTCAGATTACTGCAAAATCAATTTTATTGCATCTAATGTACAGGTAGGCACATGTCTCTGTGACAAAGAAAATGTCTTTGCTAATCTTGTTATCCACAGATGCAGTAATATATTTTTCCAGGCAATAGAAAAACACATACCCTGAACTCTACAGTCCTTACTCATACTAGCCTGCTGCTGAAGTGGACTGGAGCTTTGAACAGTGTAGAGTTACAGCTTAATGAATGCTAGTTCTTCTGTATAGGAGAAATTCATATGCTTTCATACTCTCTCAGCTTCATTTCCTTCCAAGGCTCATTAATTTTTAAAAGAGCCAGCTTTCTTACCCTTGCCTCCTAGTAGGTGGTGTTGCACTACCATAAATATAAGGGTATTTACAATTTTTGCTGGAAGAAGAGTATGATAAAGCTCAGCTGCACAGTCAAAGAGGTTTGGCTAAGTATCCACATCAACTCTAAGGAAAAGCTTCAGCAGATTTCATGGTGGTCACTGGGTTGCCTAATTTGGCCATATAATGTTTCTTTTATTGGGCAGAAAGCAGCTTGATTGTTATTTCTAGGACTCTAGCAATTTGTCTGGACTCAGATGCTGTGCCTGTCAAACCCAATCCTAGAGTGAAGAGAGAAATGGTCCTTTTCAGAATTCTAGGTTTACCCCACTGCAACTTAGGGACTCATTCAGCAAAGTGGAGCATGTATTAAATAATGCGTTCATTCTCAGGTGTTCAAATTATTGAATGTGGAGAAGTTGAATGTTGTTGCTAAAGCAGTCAAAAGGAGACAAGTGGAAACAGCTGCAGCAGTCATGAATAACCTGAAAGACCAGGTCCACAAGCAAAATCTTACATATCACATAATCACTTTTCAGTTCCTCATCTTCACAGCAATGTTCTCAGTCCTCAGACTTGGTATTGTTGTCACTCCCTTCAAGTCAATAAAAAGTCTTTTCCCTTCCATTCAGTCATTATCCTCTATTTCTTGAGTAGTTCTGTGACCAGCTGTCTAAATGACATATTATATTACCTTATCTCTACAGAGTGAGATACAGCTCCAATTATATGGTGTATTTCCACCACTTACTTTCTTTGATTTTTCTGTTCATTCTTTACCTTCTTAAGGAGACCAAACAAAGTTTCAGAGTGAAAATGAGAATGTAATCATCTGGCTGATTAGTGGAAGGCCCTTTAAAACCTGCCAAAATATGGAAAAAACTATTTTCTTTCCTTTTCTATCCTACTGCCATGTAGTTATCTGAGAAATATTTCACAGGATCTTTGAATCAGAATTCAGGTACTTTGTCAAAAGCCTGAATTCTACAAACGAAACTGGTATTAAAAATCACAAGGTCCTCATTAAATAGGCTGGCATACTAAGCTGAGTTTTGCTTGAGCAAAATTAGGGAAGGATTGCAGCATTAACAAGTTTTTCTGTGCTTCTTTGTGAGAATAGTGCTCTGAGTGCTTCAGTGTCACACAATTCATGGTCAACAATAATCCTTGGGTTGGTTAGGTGGCCAACCCAAATTTTGCTCACTGAAGAGAAACTCAAAAAAATCTTTTCATGAGTTTAGTTAAGCCAAAGAATATATTTCTATTATAGAAATATAATTTCTATATAACCAGAGGTTACTACTTCTTGAAAGATGTCTACCAACTTGTGTGAAGTCAAAGCAAGTTTGATTCAAATTCAAATCCTCATAGCATGGATCATTGCAGCTCTAGGTAAACTTTATGCTGATAAAAGGAGGAAGGAAAGTTCTTTGCTTCCCACTGCATTCATACATGTGTTACACACACAAGACCAATTCTTGTGCCAACAGAGTGGCCTTGAACCTTTCAAAATATTAGATACTGAACAATTTATTACTGGGCCTTTTGAAAGTGCTGAAGAGCTTCAGTCATGGAAAGATCCATGAACAAGAATTGTAAAACTTATTCCTAACAAAGGCCCTGAAAAACAATTGATTGTTTGATAGCTAATCCTAAAAGCACCTCTGATCCATAATTGCCACCTTGAAGGCCCCATTTACTATAATTTATAGTTTTGCTTTTATACATAGTATTTAAACTCCTGGAACTGTACAGCTGTATGGTGGAGATTTTATAACAAGGAGGTCTAGAAGGTAATCTCTCATAATGGTTAATCAAAGTAGTTGACAATAAAGAGGAATTGGTTGCATACCTGATCCATAATCAAGTTCATATCACACTGATATGGGAACTTAAAATTTCTATTGTCAGGGTGAATGTTACTGAAAGATGCTTGTGTAGGCCCCTTTCATTTTGTGCCTGTTTATGCTGCTCCACTCTATAGAAAGGATTTGAATGTCAGTTGAGTGAGAGAAAGAATCACACTAATTTAGCACATGTAAGATTCTTGGATGCAGTGTTTTCAATAAGAAATAGCCATGGATTCAATGAAAAGCAAAATGTTCCTCACTTTCCTTAGAAGACTTTGTCTTTGGCTGTCTCTGATGACTGTCTCAGGATATCTTGGCTTAGTGGATAGAGAGGCTCCCTCCAGAGAGCTGTGGAGGAAGGAGTGGGCTCCAAACTGAACAGAAGATCAGAATTTGAATACTTCAATGGGCGTATATGAGTGCTCACTGTTAGCAGAAGGCAACTAACAGCACCACTGTTTTTCCTCAGAGAATGTCAAACTCTACAGTGGTGACATCCAGGCACATTGTTTCCCAGTATCTCCTCAGACAGACCCTCCCTTTTTGACAAGATTACAGATTTAGGAGTTCATAGGCACTTTTTTTTCTTTCTGGGCCTCAGTCTTCCTGTTTGTTTTTGAGGAGCATCCCAGCTCAAGAAATGTCCTCCTCCCCAGACTTGACCTGCATGTCTGGGAAGCAAAAAACCAAGTTCAATCACCCCAGCATTGAGGAAGGCATGGTGCCCATGTCTCTTGTTCCCAAGCGCTCCTACTGCTGGGTTATTACACAAAGAATGGGTAACATCACCTGCAGCACCTCCTCTGCCTGTACTATAGAAGGACACATTTTTACTTTACTTTCTCAAAGACTTGAGATAGGCAGCTGCTCTCAAGAAAGGACCTTCTGTTTAGCTGGATTCAGGCAGCTGTTGAATACCATGGCAAAAACATCTTAGCCATAGAAAGGACTACAATAACTTGAAGTCAGTGAACTTAGACATTTCTTCCTACAGATGCTATTTTGAAACATCTATCCCTTACTCCACACTGCTTAGGAAGCTTAGCTCAATGAGTGATGATTTTATTTTCATTCAGAAACCAGGACAAAATTCAGAGAAGCTTTAAAGCTCATTCTCTAATGACACTGAGACTCAGATAATTCCTTAAATACCTGTCTTTATTGAATGCACCCCTTAACCCCAAGGGATGTAGGAACACAAATTCCTCTGGGCCGTTTTTTTAATTCCCTTCCCTTTCCTGTCTGAATGGGATCCATTCTCCTAAAGGGGGACTGGATTTTTGAAAATCTCATCCATAAAATGCTCATTATTGTGGGAAACTTTGCACAGCCGTCAGAGAGAGTTTTCAGTCGTGTAAGCCAAGCCAAACTGAATGTGGCAGAGTTCACCTGGAGCACTACCCCTGAGTATATTTTTCAGTAAGTAGGTAAATTAGCCGCGCACGCATGCACGGCACAACTTCCTTCCGAACATTCAGCTGTCATTTAAACCTCTGCTGCTTTATTTGAAAATGTCTAAGCTCATACGATGGGCAGCTTTCAAGGACTCATAACTCACCCAAATGAAAACCAGTTTTCACAAAAGTGCTGCAAGGCTTCTTGATGGAAAAGGTTTCCTTACTGAGTGCCATTGTTTCCAGTTGTTTCATCCTGCTAGGTGTCTAAAAGAGAAAGTCACAAGAATTTGTATTTGTATAAGAACTTTCACTCTCTCTTTCAAAAATATAGCACTGAGGATAAGCTTAGCAGGAGTAAGAAGGATTAGGCATTTATGTGGATAATGAGAACATCCATGATTACATCAGTGGGGTGAATAGGATGAAAACACTGTGGCGACCAGCCCTCTCCTGGAATCTTTTAACATTTGTTTAAAAATTTTATAAGAGAAAAACTCCTATAATGGTGTAAACAAAGGGACTGGGTTAATCAGACATGGATTAAATTAAAGTCACCCACCTAAACACATTGATTGTGGAGATTAAAAGCACCATCACCTTTCATCTATCTTGTTTACCTCCCAAGCACCCTCTGGCTTTTGTGTGGCATTTTGGTTTCCATGGCCACTGAAGGTTCCTTCCTATAATCAAAAACGACCTCCTGTTATAAAAGACTCAGAGTCTTTGCTCAGCAGGCCATTTCCCCCTTTTATTATTCTTTTCTCTTGCCTTCAGGGAAAGCTTTGTGTGAGCAGGACAGAGCACTTGGTTGGTTGGCAGTTGACCTCAGCTGCACACAATGAGCTCTGAGTGCTACCTGAAATGTGTGACAAAGAGGGAAGGGTCACTGGCTTAGAGCATTACAAGGGCATGGGCAAGCAACTGTGATGACACTTGCCAAATGTTAGCATTCACCTAATTCAGGAGGGTCCCTGCTGATTGACAGTTCCTCACTCTTCAGCAGCTAAAGACAGAAAATGCACAAGTTCATTAATTAATAACCCTGGTAGACTCCAAAGATATAAGAGCTAAAAGAAAAAAACAAAACAACAAACCCCGACCAAAAAAAACCCAAAAAACCCCCATAAAGAAAGTAGCTTGGTAGGAGGGAGCCAGTTCAGGGTGAAATATGTACAAAGTGTATATATACATATATTTTTTTAAGAGCACGCCTCACTAGTTTAAAACCATTTTAATAGCCTACAGGCAAAATTTGTCATGGTATGTAGCTGAGTGCTGTGCTTGCTTAAAATGCTTTTGACAATGTGAGGAAAGCCTTTAAGCATTTGATGAAGGTAAGTTAGTTAGCAGGGCTTGGAAGCCAGTTTGCAGGTTCCAAGATAATTCCTCGGGATCCAATTAAACTGTTGAATTTTACATTCATTCCATTTTTCTAATGCTTTTAGCTAAGGGGATTTCTCCCATACATAACCTGCTCACACACCCCCCATACTCACAAATCAATGATTTTAAATACAGATCTATGTGACTTTTTATCTGGTTTCACCCTTTGATTGTTGAAGTGTTACTCTTGAAAAAAAAAAAAAAAAAATGCTTTGAGCACATTTTTCTTTCCTGGCTACAACAGCAGGGAGATTTAACGCTGTATATCATAGCTGATTGCAGAGGTTATATGAGACTAGTGCCTGTGCCTTTAGTGCCTGCTAAAGACAGCAAAATGTTGACAATTTCTTATGTTGGCTACTTTTTGTGCTGCTCAGATGTCAGCTGTAGGACACCCCAAAACAGGATATAAGAGCAACAAAATTTCTCTTGCATAAGGGGACTTACACTGAGGGAAATCCATCATTTTCAGAGCTATCAAATTTTCAACAAATACTATTCAAAGATCAGTTTAGCTGTGTAAGAACTCTTATGATAAAAAAAAAGAAGCAAATGTGGAAGTTCAAGGCATTTCAATAAATACTATTTTTACATTTGCGCACAGCAGATCCTGTAGTGTAACCTTTTTCCTTCCTGGTACAGGAACAGAAATCTTTTCTGACATTTTCCATCACATTTGTATCTTTCTTTGACATAAACATTAGTGCTCTTGTCATAACAAAGAATATATTGAGCAGTCGGACTTAAAAGAAATTGAAATCTGTCTCACAAAGTGATCTTGAAATCATGCAATATGTCAAAAACCATGATGTAACATTTTATTATGTTTTATACTACTTTTCACTCAGTCTGATTTAATAGCTTTTAGCAGAGTGAATTCTATCAAAAATCATGACAGAATTAAGACATTTATATGCACTAATCCATCAAAGAACATTTGAAACTCAACACTGCAACTTGTCTTTGTGGTTGAAACTTTTATAGAGTAAATATACAATACCAACATGACCAGTGAATCTTTCTGCAGTGAAATGCTGCAGTTCATCTGGGAGCAGGCACTTTCACTCCTCACTTGTGATGAGCATAAATTGGTCTTGTAGCTGAAAACATTTCTCCTGACAGAGGATATTGAGGACAGAGGTTTCTGCCAGGAACTCTACACTGCTGTTCAGGCAGCTTTCATCTTTGGAATGTTAGGTTCAGATCTGCTTTAGATCATAAAAGAGCAGTGAGTTTCTCCACACTGGTAGGAATCAGGTCACAGCATGGCATAAACAGAACTTGAAGAAGAAAGGATTTTTGTTGTTGAAAAAGATTTCATTACGAAAAGAGAGTTGTTTTTTGTTTGATTTTTTTTTTTTTTTGCTAGGATTGAATGACAGTATACAGAAATATGTGACAAGAATAAGTGGATGGATTAAATTTAAGCATACTGCAATGTGCACTTTCTTTTCCCTGCAGAGCAAAGGAAAGACAGAAGGAAGCAAGGCCAAAGAGGCATCCTTTTCTAACATGGTTAAAATAGCCTAGTGTTAATTTTTACATACTAAAACTATCATGCAGTTCATAAGAGAAATTCAGAATATGTCATTATATAGTGGGCATAAATGAGGCTTGTCATAAACAATGAAATTACTTGGGAGCCCCTGCCTTAAATAGCATCCAATGGCATCATCAAAATAATCCCCACACAGTGGGGATGATGTTATCCAAAGACCCAGTTAAATTTCTCCTGAAAAGCTACTGCTGACATCAGTGGACTTGGAATGCCTTTTAAATAATAATCAGTTACCTATCACCAATAAACATTAGCTAAGTTCTGCTTCTTGTACCTTATTTCTGGATTCCCTTGTAGTTATATTTTCAAATATCAGGCAGGAATTTTTTATGTAAAATTAATGTTCTTGTGAAATCTTTGTTCTAAATTATCTTCCTACAGACAGTCACTCCACTTCCAGTGCCTTCAAAACCAGCTAAGCTAAAGCACCTGAATGCAAATTCAGCTATAAAAGAATAACATGATACACATCTGGAGGAAAGATCATTTAGCAGATTGATTTGGTCAACAGTCACTGAACATTTTCCCTGCTGCCATCTTAAGACTTATACTTCTAATCGATTGCACTCCCTGCTCCATGACCCCCAGCAGCACTGTTCTTCATTCCAATGGCAATAGTTCCCACTCGGCTTCTCAGGCCGTGCATTGTAAGCATTGTGAACAAAGCTTCTGGCAAGGGGCAGTATTCTTCTGTCTCATCTCTATCATCTTCAAGTCATCTCTTTAAAGGAAATAAGCTGCAGGTGTGTATGCTTCCCCCTCCACTCTTTCCCTTCACTTCTTAGAAAGGTCAATTAATGGGATTCAAATTCTCTCACTGCACATTAGACTCTTAAAGTGAGGGCAAAGTGCACATGTGAAAGGGCAAGTGTGAACACACACACATCCATGTGCATAGGAACAGCCCTACACTTGAGGAATGTACCTCTTTACATTTGTGCATGTAATAAATGTTGGGAGGGGCCATGACATTCCCTCTCTGCTCCACTGAAAGTAGGATTTAGCAAACAGCACAGTGGGATTGCCATCTTGATCCAGGTTTTCAGTTCCTATAAATTAAATGTATCAAACAATAAATAACACAAAGCAGATAAGAATATAACTGAATTCAAAACAATAAGGCAAACATTTTGACATAGCTTTCTACAGTAATTTAAAATAAATAAAACCAAAACAACACATTAAAACAATCATTTATTTCAAATAAAGAGGAGAGAGAAGAAACATAAAAAATGTACTGACATATCATTTTTATGAGATACTCTTTCTCCTGATGGATAGAATATATGTAGATAATCATATAAAAACTTAGACAAAAAAAATGAGTCCAGAATCAGAGATACATTTTTCAATTTCAATCAACAGTTCCCCATATCAGGATTTCCATCAACTTCTAATTTCAAGGTTTATCTCAGGGAGAATTAGCTTATTTCACTAAGTTGTGTAATTCTATTAAAATCAATGGAACCATATGTATTAGTAAAACAGGGTATGATTAACAATTTCATTCTAACTTTGGCCTATTCTAGCTTAAGAGCATTATAAGAAATATCTATTAAACAAATATGTCCTTTCTGAATCATAACAATGTAGTTTTCATGAAGAAATTTTATGAGTAGATTTTGAGCTAAGAAACAGAAAATTGAAATATTTTTACAGAACCAAGACTGGAAAAAATATAATTTACTTATATGCTTGACAAACCTCCTGGCTTTTTGACAGGACAGCCATTTGGCAATGTCCAAGTCATGCAGCTGAGGTTCTGGGAAGGGTTTGAAAAATAAACCAAGATGAACATCGTGGAGGAAATTGATGTCAGGCTCCTACCAATGAAATACATCTTCCAGAAAAGTCCAGGGTAATACCAAAGCTTTTTCCTGGGTTTCAGAAAACATCATACTGAGTTGTCCCACAAGCAGGAATTTGTTGAGCTGCCCTGTGACTACAAGACCTTGTGGTACAGAAGCTGGCACCATGGGCTTGGATACGTTTGCAGGACTGAAAAAGGTGACCTAAATCCCTCCTTGAGTGTATATCCAGAGGTATTTTTCATAGAGCCACAAGGTTCTAGAACTATGGTTCAGTTCCTGTGGAAACCTTGCTTAACACTCCCAATACCTAAGAGCAAACTAAGGTAAGGAACTATCCTTCATTACATCTTCCTTTCCTGAGGAAGGGGATCAATATACAACTGTCTTTCAATTAGTTATCACCTTCATCCCATTTCTCATTGGCCGATGGGAAATGAAAGCCTGATCTGTCAGCACGTGGGTAATTTTTTAACCTTTGGAACTTTCCTTCCAAGTCTGACATTTCTTCAAGGTATTGATAGGCAGCAGATTTATCTTTCAAGCATTCATTGTCTCTGTAGCAGTGGGATTTGTAAATTGCATCACTCAGCATCCCTTTGAGATGGCATGCAAAACACTGGAAGAGGAAACACTTTCATTTTCTTCCAGCCAAAAAGTGCAACAGAAAGATTACTGAAGAGGCTGATCATTACACAAATAAGAGGTTTATGTGTTCCATAGTATTTGCCCAGCTTAAAAGACATAATTTACTCTTTTTCAGAGCATGGTCCTCTCTTACAAGCTGAAATTCCTGTCTGCCAGAGAAGGTTTCTAGCCATGAGGACAAGGTCTTCTTCCCCGTTGTTTTCCTACAGCAGTCTCATTCCCATGCCCACTTCTGAAGAACCAGTCCATAGAGGAAGTGACAGTGAGCTAAGTGGCCTTTTTATGCATGTGAAAGGTTTATTGAAGTTTCAAATCATCTAACTCAAGGCTCTTAGAGTTGATCTCACAAGGTTATTGACACATTGAGAGTAATCTGTTTTGTAGAGAAAAATGACATGGACTTTGGATAGCTAACCAGGATTCCTTTGTCACTAAACAGGTTTTATGCTGGAATTAAGTACATCTTAAGGCTGAATTTGTCAACAAGGAATACAATTTAGTTTTTCCAAGTATGTTCTACACATGCATAGACTTGAATATCATGTGCAAATTTGATTCTGTGTAGAGAGTTACCAACAACTTGCTTGAGACTGCCTTCCTTGACAGGAAATAAATATGTGGTAGGCAACTCAGCCCATTGATTGCTTATACCACCCAACTCAAACAAAAGCTATCCTACCTTCCAAAAAGAGAATATTCACTGTCACACAGTTGTTAGTATGAATCTACTGGCTCCTTTTGGGATGTCCAATATGGTTATAAACCTATCATCTTCACCAATGAGTCACCAATCTGCCGTTGTAAAAAAAAAAAGATAAAAAAAAGAAGGCAAATGGTCTACTGGGCTGCATTAAAACATTGTCAGCAGTTCAAGGGAGGTGATCCTTCCCCTCTGCACTGTACACTCTGCACTGGAGTGACACATATGAAGTGACTCAAAACAGCCTCAAACTTTCTTTGATTCCAGGTGATTCCATTTTCAGCTTGCCTGGGTACAACGGGTTTCTTCTCAACATCTTTTCCAGTGCATTTGAGCAACAGGCATTTGTTACTCTCCCTAATCTCCTAAACTTTGAGGGGTTTTTTGAGTATACTTTTTTTTTCACTACAAATGAAACTTGAAAATGGGAAGAGGAAGGGTATCCTACCTAACAATCACCTCCATTTCTGTTTTTAATTTACCATATGACATGTTTAGTTTCATGAAACTCTGTTTGTCTAGAGGGAATGGGCTCTATCTGTGCTTTGTTTGCTCCCCTAGCAAATGAAAAAACTAGCTAGACACTTATGTGGACAGTCCTGTCACAAAATGAACCTCACAGCCAACTGCACATGTAAGAAGGCAAACAGTAGCTAAAATTTATCTGAGCAGGGGGCAAGTCATCCCTAAAGAGACTAAAGCTTCAATTTGATGCTGCCAGTTGTTTTCCCTTCTCTCCAGTATTTTAGGTGCCATTTTTAAGGATTGGTACCAGGGGCTGAATTCCCATCACAGAGAGCTGTCCTCTGCATGGGATTTATTTGTGGTATTTTAAAACCAGGCAGGAAGGTGGAAATCAGCATCACAGGACATAGCTGAAAGATCTGGTTCCCTTCCAAAATCATTGGATGATTCTTTATGTACTACAAAATCTTCCTGCTCCCATACTCTTCATGACTTTGACTCCCTGATATTTTTTTGTGGGGGGATGCAGGCAATTTGATATACAATTTTGTATAAAGAATATTAAAAATATTAAATACATTAAATTCAAATATGGTAAGGAATTTAAATCCTTGTGCTGTATTTTTTAATTAAATTTTCAGTTAAATTCCTTGTAGTAAAATTAGCATGATAGCTTATAGACAAGAAACTCTGATGACTGTATAAACTAATTAAGGCCCTTTTAAGAGTTTAAATATTTTTATAGCAATTTTTCTGGAAGATAATCTGACTTTGATTGTGCCAAAGCCAAAGAAAACTCAAAACCCTGAGACACAGTCATTTCTAAATCTACTTGTAATTAGAAGTTTGCAGGTGAATTTGAAATATCAGACTTGCAAAACGTTTTAAAGCAGCATTTCATATTTTCAGGAGCTCTGGGAAAAAACTTGTCAGTATCAGGGACTGGTGATTCAGATTTCATTGGGGTCATCCAAATAACTGATTTTATTAGCCACATGCTTTCTTATTTGTGTTAGATGACTATGCAACAGCTTTTTATTTTGTGAACAGAACCTTTGATTTTTCTGTTATAAATCTGAAATTAAAAAATAGTCCTAAGGAACTGTCACTTTCTCCAGTTCCACTGTACTGTATAGAAAATGAAGTCCATATTCTTTTAAATGAAATTAAATATAGGACATTTTGTTCTTAAGCAACTGCAGTAGGAAAATAGCAGTAATTCAAGCAGTAGTGCAGTCATTTGAATCCAAAGGCAACTTCTGGCTCTAGATCTTCATTGCAGAGGCACCTGTCTCCAGGGTATAGTAATTTTTGGGTTTTCTTTTTCTTTTTTTTTTTCCTGGGTTGCAGGCACAATCTCTGATATATCTTTCTCAGGACTTTTACTTTTATGTTGTTTAGCTGTACCTCTGTTCAGTGTACTATGTTCTGCAAATCCTAATCTTTGACATTACTACATCGTCTCTATGGACCACAAAACTTAGGGTTGTGTGCACCCCTCTCATTTAACCAGTTTCACTATGGCACTGAGTGACATCATTTTTGAGTTCCTCCTGACTCCATGTTCCTAAACACTGTTGATATAATGATCCAAGCCACTTTTGAAAATGCCAAGTAGTCTCCAGAAACATTTAGGTGCTCTTGAATACTCTTTAGATCACGGATCCTATGGAAGTAAAATCAAACATTCTAAAATCAAAAAAAAAGCCAGAAACATTTTGGAAAGAAAAAGAAAAAGAAAAAAAATATCATGATGCTAATTCTAAAAAGTTGTTTATAAATAGTATAATAACAAACTTATGTATTGTTTGTATTTCAATAGAAAATAAAATATCATGTACCACATTTGTAATTTAAGCATCTGTTTAAAAAAACCTCCCATGAATCTACAGGAAAATCAATCATCTGATAATGGTGAAGACATTCCTGTATGTCAGCATGAAAGTATGATATGTTTCCAGATGCATTTTCCCCGAGTAAAAGAAAAAAAAAAAAAACACAACCATTTCACAGCACTTTGCTTTGCTGGACCAAATTTATCTCTGTTGTAGCCTGGTGATGTCAACAGAGTTACAGTGTGGATGAATACAGGTCATTGTTTGTGAAGTTGGCAGTGAGTGAATGTGTGGGAGGAGAAAAATGAGATCCTCTAACCCATATTTGCAGAAAAAACATGAGTATGAGTTTAGACACATACTCCTATTAAAACTGCACCATAATTTTGCCACTGGAAGTTTCAGAACAAATGGGCTCCAAATGAAACAGAGTGAGGGCGTTTCTCCAAGCTCTTTCCTGCACTGCTGTCAGTGCTACAGTGTGACCATGTGATGCTGGGCTTGGGATGTAGGACACAGGAACAAGGCTTTTCTTAGTGGTTTCCAGACCATGAATTCCAGCTAAGCTAGGTGTCTGCCTTCTGCCTAGAATTTACCTGGCATTAATTAAAAGTTAAGCAAAAAAAAAAAAAAAAAAAAAAAAAAAAAAAATTCCACATTGATCTCTTGGCTAAGTTTGATGCAGGTACCCTGGGGAGAAGCTTAAGTGCCATGCTGGGTATCAGGTTTTCTTTAGTATAAAGATTCTTCTAAGTCCTAAATACTATTATCTGAAAAAGAATCCAAGTGCAGCAGAAAGCTGCAGCACAAGTAATGTGTTCATGTTCCAATACTGGGTAGTTTAGGAATTTACTCTGCACATCAGTGGGTCAAGCTTTCAGGGACAGACCCCAGGTGTGCTCAAGGGCTTTGGGACATCAGATTACTGGGCTACAGAGATATTCTTTATGACTTGCTCGACTTGTAGTCACACCACGGACATGCACTGGTTTTTGTTTTGGGTTCTTCATTGCCAAGTCAGAAACCAATGCATTTAACCTCAAAGCAGCAGCTTTGGGAATCAGCAAAGATATCTGGATGGATACCTGCAATGCAAGGCAGACTACAGCAGAACAGGTATCCAGCTGACACGCAGTCAGACCAAAAGTGATTCCTTCAGGACAACTTATCTCCTTCACCCCCTCCACCCGAGCTTTGTTCCCCACTTTACCAACTACTGCAGTGCTTTGCAGAGCTTCTCACCATGAGCAGCAGACCAGAGCAGAGAGTCCTGAAAAAGGCAACACTTACAGCTTAGAAGTGAGACCATTGTCTGAACCCATCTCTGTACACAGGACTGAAAAGAACCACAGGGCCTGGTATTTTGGAAAAAAATGTAGCTTTCTCTGTCAATCATTCCTTCAAAATTGAGTGACTTGTATAAAACTGCTATGATTTTTGGACCATATCTAATGCTACATAATAGCCTTTGGCATCAAAAATAAGCATAATGTCCTTATTGCTAGAAAGGGTGAATGAAAATGCAAAATATGCAGATTGGAGGTGGACCTTGATATGCATTGGAGTATACTGATACATGCCAGGACAGTTCAAAACTACTCTTCCATTTCTGAATTTGTATGAAGAACAAACAAAACAAAACACAAAAACTCCAGAAATCCAAACATTTTTATGTTTGCCACTCAAACTTCTTGCAAGGTAATTTGGGATTTCAGTTAATATGAATTTCCTCCCCACAGCCCAGTAGTAGGAAGTGTAAAGGAAAACATCTCCAGGAGGCACTCTTACTTTTCATAGCACATACATACATTACCTGCACTCTTACCATACATACCACACCCACCTCCTTCAGTCCCAGGGAAGCATCCCCTGCTTCCTACTCCCCCATTTAAGAAACAGTAAATAGTAAATTCGTTTATGGCTTCCATTTTATTAATAGTGGCAATCGGAGGAACTTTTATGGATATGCTTTGTTCACTTCAGCTCTCGCTTTGTTTTCCAAGATGGGAACCCCCACAGGACACTCATAAATGGACAAATTTACAATCTAGCCTGTTGTGTACACTTTACAATGTGTAAAGTGCCCACAGCAGCATCTACATCGAAGCTGTCTTTGTGCTCATGCACCAGCTGTGATGCCAGAGGGCACAGGGTCAGAGCAGAGGGCTTCCTCTGGCTTTCTGCAAACTGGGATCAGCCAACCTTCATTTATCTGTGGTTAAGGACTTGTTTTGGTTTCTCAAATCATGACTCCACAGAGCTGTTTGGATATTTTTAATCGAAAGACAAAGCACTTCCTCTTCCAAACTTGGTGCCTGCAAGGAGCATAACAAACTAATCATTCAGAATAATTAATTCTGTCAGAAAAATCTCTACAATTCCTACTAACGCTGAGCGTTTTGTAATCCTAATGAAAGGAAAAACCTGTCACTGTGATAATTTTCGATTGACCCATTTTCTTCAGTGGCTGGGGAGAGGGGAATGTTGTTTGTTTTTATCTCTAAGTACCATAAGCATGAAAATGATATCCGTAAATCTTATATTTCAGCCTTGCATTTCCAACTCAGCCTTCAAAGGAAACATTAACTAGTCCAAAGAGCCAAGTAAGATTGTCAGATTGGTCATTCATATATGCATAGCAGAGTTACCTGTGAGTTTAGTTTCAAAATATTCCCAGGACACAGAAACGTTAGTTTTCTCCATTTCTAAATGGGAATCTGAGATGGAGAAAATATGAGCAGCTTGCCAAGGCCATGGAGGTAGCCCTTGCAAAGCCAAGGACTGGAATCCAAATTGTGAGTGCTTTAACCTAGCACTTAAAAGCACACCCTCCCTGTGGGTTTTAGTGTAATACAAGAAGCTTAGGATTGAAAAACCATTTCTAAAGCCAGGTTTTCTGAGAATGTGTGGAAAAAAAAATCAGTTTCCTACATTTGCCTAATATTGTAAACCCCCAACCGCCAACTTAAGTGAGAAAGCTGCCAAACAAACACAAACAAAACAAAATAAAAAGCACTAAAAGGGAAAATGCCTGAAGTTTTAGAGTTCTTTTTCATATTGTCAGGCTTTAAGGTCATCTATATCTTCTGTATTTGACAGCTGAATGTTAAATGTGGCAGACATTTGCATTTCTCATTACCAAAGACAGACTGGTATAGGAAATTCGTTCTTTAATATGCAGCCTTTTATTTCTAGGTCACTAATTTGAATCGATTCCTGATCAATGGTGACTGAAAGGCATTCATATCCTGCAGCTGTTCTGTGGTCTGTGTTAAATGAGGGGACATCTTAGTTATTTCCCAGCAGTAGCCCCTCTCTCTCAGTACCAGAACAAGCCGTCAGTTTTCACAGAGATGCTATGGCCTGATTGCACATGGCACTTGCAAATATCCGAAAAGTGATTAACCTATTTTTGCTCTGTTTTGTAAGGCGTGTATTTGTTTTTTCAAGTAAGCCATATTTTTTTTTTATGGTAAGCTTTTTAAATATTAAATGGGATCATCTTGCTGCTTTTGTATAAATGCGTTCTGCCTGTATTCAACACTGTGACTCCTGTTGTGATGCTACCGGCAGTGGTCGGAGGTTGATTCTTTACATGCACAATGAGGAGTGCCAAAACAAGCGTAGGCAGTTTTTCTGAGTGGGATTCATAGCCTTTAACTTCAACTATATACATGTCATCTGTTTGGCTTAAATGAATCATCTAGATTGCCACAGTACTCCAAATATCTCCTTCAAAAAATGCATCCACAGAGGCTTTGTCAATAGCAAGCAGAGATGTTGGTTTCTTTCAGAATTCCACCTTAAACATTTTTTATACTCCCTTCTGTATTAGCTGCAGAAACCCTCTATTACTGTACAGAATAAATCAGCTTTGTTTTTAAGGATCTATATATATTATCTAGCAGATATTATGGTTGAGAAAGACAAATTCAATCGCTATATTCATACTTTCCAGGTATCAGATTCCTGGTGAGTTGTTGAAGATAATGAAATGCAGTGGAGCTTGTTGCTGGGGTTTTTTCCCCAAAATTTCTCCAACCCCTCTGACATGACCTCCCAAAAGATTGACAAAACATCTACAATGCACAATACTTTTTCTCCCAAAATATCTCTGCTTTAAACAATGCTTCCCACAAATTGCTATCTGTCTCTGGCAGTGTGTGGAAGAATAATCATTCACTTACCCACAAAAAAAATTCTAGCCTTTATTATAGTTCTTTTTTCCCTTTCTCCAAACATGTTAATACCTGCTGAACAGAAACAACACTAAGAGTCATAATAACTGTCTCCTGACTCTAGTTCCCCAATACAGTGACTTGTTGAGTTTTTCTTTTAGCATTTTGATAACAATAACATGTAGCCAAATTGTCTGGTAGCATTAAAATTTGTCAGAGGAAGTGTATAACTTGGCTGTAAAAATTCACTGAAACTTGGCATAAAGGGTTTTAGACCAGAACCAAGTTTTCTCCACAAACAATTAAATTCTTCCTTCAGATTCTTTCCATGATCTAAAAAGAAACTTTAAATGCTTTCAAAGAGACAAGTTACAAGCCAGTAAACTATGACGTGTCTAACTATTCTTGTGAGATGTAGAAAGAGGGAATGAAAAATGAAACTTACAGTGCCTTCAAGATTTCATGTACAAACAAGTTTATGTTTAAGTAGCATTTTAAAGAATTTCATAGGCATTTAGTTCACAGCCTCAAAGTTCACTTAAGATATTGCACATGAAATACACTTCATTATATGTTTTGGGTTTTCTATTTTTCTTGAAGCCACATTTTTTACAATCTTGGGGGGTGTAAGGGGAAGCATATGATGAGTATTAGTCTGCAGGTGAACAGAAAATTTAAAATAGAGAGAAATATTATTTTTTGTTATCCATTATACCCGTATAAACATGGCTTCTCTATGCTTAGAGTCAATGGAGTTACTCTGCATTTAGCTTTATTCGACAAAGAAGGTTATTACAAATAATTAGTTTTTGTATTACCGAAGCAAACTGGAACACTTAGCCAGGAATGAGGACCACACTGCTTTAGGCATTGTACAATGAGAACAAAAAAAGGAAGATTTCAGGAGCCTTGAAAACTTACACCAGATGGAATCAGACAGCCTGATGGGAGAGCTGAAGGAAGCTGCAATGGGACTTTTTGAGGTCAGGAAACAAAGTAGGTTTGCATGAGTTTGTGGGGATTTCCTCCCACTCCTAAGTGATGAGAAAGATGAAAAATTGAAAATACATGGCTGAAAATTAAAGAGGAGATGATAGAAATTGATAACACAATCCTAATGGAGGTAGTAGTCAGCCTTTTAGTACTGATTAGTGCCATTTAAGTGGGAATAAGGAAAGGTGGTGCATTTGTTATAACAGAGAAGGAGGAGACTGCAAAGAGACAAACAGAATTATGACAGACTCAGGGCAACAGATGGGGATAATGATCTTGACAGCAGCAATCCAAATAGATACGATGAGAGTATGGTTGCAGTTGACAGGAACAAAAGCAGGGGATACTGCAGTTAGTGAGATACATGGTTGCAACACCAAAACTAGTCTGGATATGGGTTTTAGCTATATGGCTGAGAAAAAAAAGGCCTGTGCTTGTGACACAATGCAAAAAAGAATTCACAAGACGTAAATATATTCTGGAAATAAGGGGCCTACAGAGAATATCACTCTCTCAAGCTAAATGGCAGGCCAGGAGGTTTGGTTGTTCACTGGGTTCAAGAAGAAGAGGCACACTGGAGATGTAGGTGTAATTACTGTAGCCTTGCAGGTTGTGGACAGACTGATGAAAAGGAGAGGGAAAGAAAAAAGAAAATGCAAAGGAAGGGGAAAAAGTAACACAGAGGTGAGACTCCCAGCTGGGAGGCAGCTTTTGACACTCTGCTCATACCAAGCAGCATTTCAGCCTCATGCCCCTCAAATAGCATTTATGCACAGACTGGTGGCAGTACCCCTCATCCACAGCAGTTACATATGCGAACATATGTGGCAAAGTCTGTTCCTCCATGCTCTTAAAAACAGATCATGAAATGTTTAATTCACTTTAAGACTTGTTTGGTTTTGGTTTTGGGGTTTTTTTTTAATTTAAGTGTTTCTGGGAGTATCTATATATCCTGACTATTACTTCCTGGCACAGCTTTGGACTTCATTCAATTTCTTGTGTTCTAGCTTCACTGATTTCTATCTCATTGTTGAGACACCTCAGAATTAGCATATTAACCCTTAAAATTCTTTGGATTGGATTCAGAATATTTCGCTCCATTAAAACTCCAGCATTTTAAAGCATCTGATTTTAACCAGCCTTTATTGATGGACTATGTTACGTCAAGAAATGAAAAAAAAACAATGTACTTTAAGCATGCCAAGCAAGCTGAAATTTCAGGTTACATTTAGCTAAGTTCATTTGAAATCTCCAATTCTGACAGAGTCCTACCGGTCCTACTGTTTTTCTCTCTTCTTATCCAGAGATGTTTCCTTTCCTCAAGTGGATTTTAAATATCTAAGTTTTGCATTTTCAAAATTTAAATGCAGGTGGATTATGCATATAGAGCTATGAGTTTGGCATTCAAATGTGTCAAAACAAAATATTTTTAAGCCAGATGCTCATATATGTACACATTTTTCCTGACTCATACAGGAAGAATATTCTTTTAACATATCTGGCTGGTATCCTTTATGTACACTGATATATATACACTGGTGTTCTTAATATATGCTTGTTCCTAAAGAATGAATAATCTTCCTCTGCCTCATATCTTTAAAAGGGCTTTTATTGATTAAAGTCACATTTATTCTAATGTTTCAGGAATTTGCAGGTTTTAGTCTTCTACTGTTTTTTTAGTTATTCCCTTAATAAAATCCCTCCTCATTTTTTTTTTCTTTGCATGTGATAAATCAAGTTACTTTTTCACTCTGGACTCCATTATGGGATCACAGTGGCTATACAAACCACACGGAGTTAAGCAAACAAAGGAATTTTTTCATTTTCTCTTTCATTCAATAAAGTTCCATTTTCTGTCACCCTGCAACCTTTTGACCTGCGTCCTAATGGCACTGGTCACTCAAGGGCAAAAGTTCAGCTGGAGGTTAAGTCTGTGTGTGTTTGCACTGGGCAGGGAGACAGTGGGTTCTTGCTTCTTGTTGTCTCCCCCCAGCCCTGCCATCACTCTCCAAACACCGGCCTCACCCCTGCTGAGCTCTCCCTGCTCCAGACCTCCCTCTGTGAAGAAGGTAAGGAGGGCTGGGAGTGAGATTTCCCCCAGCCTTTTGTTTTTCTTGCATCTGTCAACAGAAAAACAGTCTTATTTTCTTGCTCTGGGGGTGAGAAGGCAAGGGAGAACTATCCAGCAGGGACATTGCATCCAGTGATAACTGCCTACGGCCACTCCTGTCAATCACTGTTACATTCTTCTTTGCCTTATAGAAGTCGCCTCAATTTCTGAGAGAGAATATGGACCCCTTCCTTGTTCTCAGCACTGCTGGCACAAATTGTCTCAGGATATTGGCTCCTGCTGTGAATGGGGAGTTCCCTATTATGCACTTTACAGTGTGATTTTTCAAGACACTCAGAAAGTAAATGCTACCTCAGATGCACCCACCTCTCCCAGTACCCTCCAGTGGGCTTTTCCAGGTGGCCTGGTGATCTCCAGACACATTTCTACAGATCACTAGTGTCATGCATGACCTGGAGAGTCACACTGCTAGACCCCTCCATATTACTGATTCTGGTATGACATGTTGTCCTCTCTTTCATAAGAATATGGCACTACCTGGTGCAATAGCTCCTGCAAGGCAGCTCCTCTCAGCCTCCTCTTGGTTGCCAGACCCTGAGCTCTTCAGGCAGCCCCTGCTTCACCATCAGACACTGGGTCACCAGCCAGCCAGTGAAATCACACATACCCAAAACACCTTCTTGAACGGGTGACTTGCCTGAGAGATGCAGTGTAGAAAAAGATTGCACTGCTTTTGGAGGAGTTGTCTCCCTCCCTGACAAAGGGGACTGGTGAACAGGGTATCACTGAGTCCATTTCTGGCTCTGTAGACAAGCAGGAACAGGGCAAACTGTGCTGAGTGGCTTAGACAGTTGTTCCTCTGCAAGGGGGACAGATAAAGTCTTAGCTCTACTTGGCATTGACTGAAACCTCATCGTTTCCTCAAGAAAATCCTTGGCTTAAAGGTCTGACAGGCTGCTGTAGTATGAACTCTTAACTTAAAAGACCAAATGATGTTTTCCCTGTAACAGGCTGTGAAGTGGAAATCGCACAGTCTCAGAATGGCTCAGAATGAGGGCTCGTAGCAGTGCAGATGGTGCAGTTCCTCCCCATCTCTCCTGTGAAATACCACGCTGCACCACTTCCAGAGAATCTCACAGCTCCTAAGAGCAGCAGAGAGGGCATAGGTTGTGGAGGATCTTTTCTGGAAGTTGGGCAGTTGAACAGCTCATGCCCAAAACATAGTCCAGATGGCCCTGCAAATAGTGGAGCTTGGGTGTCTCTGCTTCTGCTGTGAGGCTATGCCTAACCTAAGCTGGGCCAAGAGAACATGGTGGTTCCTATCAAAACACTTCTGAGCTGCAATTTCTGTGTGCTGCAAAGCAGACTTGGTGGAAAAATGGGCAATAGGTAAATATTTCCTTTTTAAGCATCCCAGAAAGAAAGCCTAAGGGCCCTGTCCTGAGGAGACTGAGGTTTGACTCAGAGAGTTCAGTTATGTAGTCTACATTTTAAGCATGGTTGCACCAGTTCCAGTACAACCCTTCATGTGCTGAAGATAAGCTCAGGTATAAATACTTGCTGGATAGGATAAACCAATCAGGGTTCTCTCTTAGCCCAGAGGAACATTACTTAAGCATTAAAACTTATGTGGGATTCAGATTGCTCTGTTTTACTCTGGTTTAAAGTGATTTGTAAAGGCTTGTACACAAGATTACTAGAATACACTGAAAAGTTCAGACAGCTTTCTGGGTACAAAATGAATAGGAACAAGTTTGAGTTGTCAGAAGCAACTGAAGAAGCATACTAAGTATTACTTAGTGGATTTTCAGTGGTGCCCAACAGTATTAAAACATTCAGGTATTCTCATCCCCAGGGTTTTAGAACAAACACTTAAAATCAACTTAAATTTGGTTATCAGACAATTCATTAGTGACCTGGAAAATGGCAAACTGGCTTCACTGACGAGGAAAATGGACATAATGAATAATTATGTACTAATTAGATTTGCATACAAATGTAGAAGCCTCATTTGTCAAAATTCACCATACTGTTTAGAGACCGGCACTAATCCCAAGATAGCCTGGCTTTGGGATCCAAGGCTAGTGACATCTAGAACAACATAACCATGCCCACCCTATACAGCAGTTTGTCCTGAGTGGTCCTCAGTACCGTTAGTACCTGAGATGTTTTTATTACTCTTTTCATGTTTTGTTCCAGTTAAAAGAGCCCAAAATAGCAAAGGGAGTGCGTTACAGATGCCAGGGAGGAGTGAAGATATTTTTTGTCTTCCTCAGTGAGTGCTATGAAGGCCTATAAGGGTGTTTGAAGCTTGGGATGCTGTCAGAGGATAGACTGAGGTCAGATTGGTACAGTCATGTTATCTGAAATGAACCCTAATATTTAGCCACTCCTGAACTTTGTCACAGTGGCAGCTAACTGGGGCAGTCCAAGATGGAGTCAGGGAAAGAAATGGTAGTTAAACAATAAGGAAAATCAGGGATACAGGGCTTGAGGAGAGGATTATGGCCTCTATTGTTTCTTGTGATAGTCATACAATCAGAAAACGTCTCGGCAATGAGGGGATACCCAAATATTGAGAAGATGCTGTTTCAGCTTCTGCAAATATGCCTCTCAGGGTCCAGGTGACTACAAAAGATATACTCAATACATTTGTATGAACTGTTAGGTAGGAGACAGTGTTAAGATTTTTAAAGAAAGCCAAAGTTCCTTCTTAGTCCCCTTAGTGTGACAATTAAAGCTTTTGGGAAAAAAAAGCAAAAAGATGTGTATCAAAAGACTTAGAAACATTAATGTTGTAAAGCACCTTATATGAAAATTTTATTTGGCAGACATTAGTATAGGTGCTTCTGGGAAAAGGTGTGGTGTTTATGTGCCTTGTATAGCTCTAGTTTCTTTATACATGAATATAGATTATATAGATTATATAGAAGTAGAGATAGATAGATAGATAGATAGATAGATAGATAGATAGATAGATAGATAGATAGACAGACAGATAGATAGATAGATAGATAGATAGATAGATAGATAGATAGATAGATAGATAGATAGATAGATAGATAGATAGATAGATAGATAGATTAGATAGATAGATAGACAGACAGACAGACAGACAGGTAGACAGATAAAGATGTATATCTAGTCCTGCTAAACTCAAGTTAAATTTTCTTTACTTATTGCAGTCCATTTATTTTTGATCTATTTAGTAGAGGTTCCAAAGAATATTAAAATGTTTTCCAACAATAACAGTTTTATAGATTTTGATAGTGTTTAAAAATATTATTCATAATTAGTATTTCATATTATTGAAGCAACACAGTAAAAAATTAAATGCAGCCACATTCAGAGATGTTTCAAAAAATATTTTTTGTATATGAGTTCTTTCACAGAAAAGTATTTCTGCAGAAAAATGCTATTTTATATTTTATAAAGGATTTACAGTCTGATGATAAAATGGGATTAAATACAGAAAGCTGTTATTTTTAAATCATAATTTATATATACTTGTATATATATATAATTGACATTGAATGTTCATCTACTTGCAACTTCTTTTATGTTCATATATCCTTGCATTCCAGCATCTTTAAAAGTTGGGTTTATGTAACAGCAGACAAAGAAGGAGAGCTACTCATGGAACCATTTGTCAGAATTTAAAGTAGATTGGATGCATAGTAACCAGTAATTAATTACACAAATGTCATTCTGGAGACTAGAGATAATCATAGCTCATATGCTGCAAATTCCACATGGATGATCTTTTTGTCTTACAGTGGGAAAGCAAGGTAAAGCATCAGTGTACTCTTCAGCACCACAGAAGAACACATTACTTGCCTTTCTAGGCAGAGGTAATGCTGAAATCACCGCAGAGGACAGCAGTAAAATGTGTGCTCTGCTTCCACCTTACTCAGGGCCTCATGTGTTTCATTAGCTTGACTGGACCCCAACAGCAGCACACAATTCAGTTTGAGTGTGCTTCTCTGGTCTTGCTGCAGTTACAGCCCTGAATCTTGTCCAGACTCTGACATTAAAAGCTAAATTGCACATATGCCCACCCAAACTGCAGACCCCACTCTAATCGCAGCATAAACCTACCCTGGAACCAACCTAGAAGACCAGACAGTGACTGGAGGTCTAAGGAGACCTGGTTTTCATCACTAAAGAAAATGCATCTTTAAATGATGGGAAGATTTTACTAATCAGCTATTAGCTCTCAACTAATGCATTCTTTTGGAGAGCTGTCTGACTGTACCATTGTGTCTTCCCTTTTCATTGTTAATCTGCCAGACCAAGCTGAAGGAAGAAGTCTCCAAAGCAGGTTGATTTATGCCAGGGAGGCTTTCTGGACTGCTGAAACCAGGGAAGCAATTTGGCACTCAGTTTATACTATTTACAGAGAAAAATGTAAGGCAGCAGGGAGGAGGGGAGTAGGATGAGTCTGAAGAAAGCTAAGAATTGCTAATGATGGCTCGGCAGGACTGTTAATACCTTTTCTTCTTGTTCTGATATTCTTTGTTGATAGCCCAGTGACCTTAATTGATTTTTTTTAAAAAAAAAGAAATTTGCACAGGGTTTTTTTCATGATTTTCCATGATTTTGGCTATTTTCATTACACCATCACCATTAGGTTCTGAGTTCTTGCTGTCAGTGACACACATGTGGTTAACACATGAGTATCTATGAATAGGTCTCTTTAACAGTACCCCTGGGATAATTCTTAAAACTGTATAAAGCTGTCTCATTTTTACTAGGAAAGGAGGGGTAGTTTGAAAAAGGACACTTGTAAATTGAATATACTGAAGTAGGTGATCCACATTGATTGTATTCAAGTATGTTTCTTTCAAACCAGAGTTTAGGGTGACCCTATGGTGGGAAGCTATAACATACACTAAACAATGTCCCTATGACTGTGAAAAGAGAAGGGTTCTCCAGCTGTCATCCTCAAAAACAAACATTTCAAAAGTGTGGGTTTTATACTCCTTTCCTGTCTCTTCTGCATCACAAGGGATGTGTCCAAACTGGAGGCAGATGCAGGCTTACATCCTGTTTTCTCTGCACTTTAGTTTGATGGAGGTACTGGAAGATTTAAAGGTTCATTCCTTGTTTCTGCAAATGTCTTTTCCCCTCAAATTTGAGCATAGAACACAGCCACTTCTGACCCTAATGTGCCTAATACACAGAGGTACCAGGGTACATGAACATAGGTCACACTGCCAACCTTGCTTAGCCTTCAGCAGGGGGCATCACCCAGGTGACCCAGAGAGACAGAACACCACTCCAAAGGACTGGCTCAGCAAAAGAAAATACCCCAAAAATGGGAGACAAGAACAGGGCCTGTGCCATATTCTGCAACTGACAATTTCAGACAACAGCTGTCATTGAAAACACCAGTCCAGAGGGGTCACTGCCTACAGCCACATTTTGTTACCATTTTCCAGACCCCTGCAAGCCAGAAGAAGGGCTGTTTGGGCCCATGCAGCTGCTCATTTAAGCATTATGAGAAAGGAAGGCCAAGAGCCAAAGCCAATCAGTTTCAAAGTGTAGGAGTGGACTGGAAAGAGTCATGACATCTTTAGGTGAGGTAAGATTCACTGTAGACCAAAAAGTTTTTAGAGAAATCTTCCTCCAGTAATCCTTTCAATTTTTCTCTGTTTTAATTGTTGTAATCCATCTACCTCTTAACACTAACACCAAAATACAGTGTACCTTGAAGAGTGGCATAGGGGCAAACAAGTACCAATATCAGAATTTCTCATTCAATTCAAGCAATATTGGATTTCTGGAAAGGTCAACTCTTGACTCACCTAATGTTACAATTGATGCTTCAGGCTTTTTACTGTTTCTTCTAATGTCTTCATGATCCTACTAATTTTAAGTAAAGATATGATTTAGACCTGTACTCTCCCTCTCTTTCTCATTGTGATTGAGGCTTTTACATCAAGCAACTTCCAGACACCCCTTAGTTGTGCACGTAACCCCTGCTATTTGTACCAGCTAAACAAAACTAGTTCAAAACTCTGCCCAAGGGAAAGCCAGAAAGCAGGTAATTATTGAAACTTCCCTGCACAGTTTTCCTGTACCTGCAGCAAATAGATAAGCTCTACACAAGGTTGAACACTGTTCCCCAGCCAATTCAATTGCACAGATAACAAATTGTCAGTACTCAGCCAACAGATCTCTCAACATCCCTAATTTGCTGAGGATGGAAATGGAACTCCATTTGCCTAATGCATTCTGGAGTTTGATGGAGATAATTCTGCATCTAAACTGTCAGAGGAATGTTGGAGCAACAGATCATCTTCTTCCCATGCAGGCAGCTGTAATGAAGACATGTTCTTATCCTCTATTTTTTGAATGAGATCTAAGCAATAGTAACCCTGTTGTAACAACACAAAACCAAAACTAAATTCATCCATTTTATTGAGCGCCATTGATTGACTACAACAATAAAGTGGTAATACCTGTCCTCCAATGATTTTATCTTTATTGTTCACAGCTTAATTGTCCCTCTGGAACTAGGATATACAAATGTATTATTAAAATGAGACATCTGGCATTGCCCCTAAATGCCTCTATGTCAGGAATTTACTATCTATTACTTGTAACAGTAAATCTGTTGTGCACATCTGCAGCAGCAGAGAAAATCACATCTGACAGCAATGATACAAAACATTCACAGGAGCTTTGGAAAGGCACAAGACTGAATGAATCCAGGCTTTTGCAGTCCTTTACGATCTTCACTGAACCTGATCAAGCTGAAGAAACCCATTTTATGGCACTTTTCTCAATTTCAAATCAGCCATCATTTCCTGAAGCAGAACACCAAGAAATCTTTCAAATAAATATGCCTATAATAAGCTCTTTTTCGTGGCACATTTTATGAGCTGGAAAATGTGTAAATGTTTGTGGGCTTCATGGTTTGGAGTTTAGAAGCTTTGTCTACCAGAAATAATCTTAAATGCTCATGTGAAAAAACAAACCCAAAAAACTCCTAAACAATCTATATGACCAAGATACTACCTCAAAACCTAATTCCTTTAAAAGACATTTGAGAGATGACAGTTTCCTTAAAAAATTGTCCAGTAGAATTCTTGGAATTAAGGAAATGCTAACATTTTCTTATATATATTGTTTCATCTTACCCTAGGTTTATGAAAGAGAAAAAAAATCATATTTTTATTTTGCTCCATATATGGGGTAAAACTTCATATTTAAAATTTAATTCCAGAAATAAATAAATATGTTTTATTTGATGGGTACGTAGTTTTGTTTTGCATATTCCATATTCCTGAAAGTCTGGTAAAATTTAAAATTAGAAATTCTGATCCTCTCCTAGCCTTCCTATATATAAAAGTAATTGTGTATAAAGATCAAAGCTATAATATGGAAAAAATAATTTACATCTTCATTTTAAACATGCAAGGTCAGATGAACTTTTTTTTTCAGATTCAGTGAGGGAGTAAAAGAGACTCTACTATGAATACTTTCAGGACACCACAATTAATCAATTTAGTCTAAACAGCATACATAATGTTTCATGTTATCTGAGGATAGGATTTCATAAAGGAAGGGACTTTTAATTCATAAGTTAAAGAAAAAAAAAAAGTCTTCCTTAAAAGAAGATTTGCTCTGTATTTCGCGGTGGGGTTTTTTGGTTTTCTTTTCCAACATAGCCATAGTTTATCACAGTTATACAATAAGTATCTATTTGGTGATCTTCTCACCTGGTAATTGCTTCTCATATGTCTGTCTTCACATATCTTCATATGTTTAAAATGGTGCTCTTTGATGAACAAGCCAGAACACTGGTTTTGTCTGCCAAGACTGATACACAGGTTTTTTCTACATTTTTAGAGCAAGGATATATTCTGTCATATATTCTGCTGCTTCTCAAAATCAGCAATAAGGACTTAATACAGAATCAGAAAAGAGTTTTTTATTTCTATAAGCCTGCTTTGTCTGGAAGTTGTTTTTATTTTTCATGACATTGAAGAAACAACTCCAATATCAATAAATGTTTTATGGTCTTAATGTAGCACTCAGGGGAAATAACACTGCATCTCCAAATTCTCTATTTTTTCTTTCAGCAGACCGGTAATTCCCTATTTGGGTGACACATATGACAAGTAAATCATTAAACACCCCTCTATATTCTAGATATGGCTTTGCAAGTCACAAGGGGAATACTGCAATTCTTTCTCAAGAAGAGAGAAGAGGCTGTATCTATGCAACAAGAGATAACTCACACAAAAGCATGAAAATATCTGATCAGGAGCGGGGAAGAAAAACCCTGTGAAGCTGCACAAATGAGCAAAAGAGAGAGAGTTACACACTGAGGCAAGCACATGCACATCCTCCTGGCATGAAAGCGTGTTAGCTGACTGCTCTGTTCCGGCGAGGTGCCAGCCACAGAACAAGCATTGCTCATTTCAATTGCCAGGAGCCACTTCTCAACTGGCAAACATCTGAAGTATGGGAGTTTTTTAGGAATATCAGTTTCAATGCATAATATTTTACCAGAAATGTAAAATAATAATAATAATACAGTTTAATTAGATAAAATGGAAACAGTATGAATGCATGTACTTCTTGCAGCATACAACTCTTGTCAGAAAAACGCCTTTCTTAGAATTAAGTGCTATTTCCCTGTGGCCTGCATAGTGGTAGTAAGCAGCATGGTAAACTGACATTTGCATTTGCTCTCTCACATGCATGTTCTTTTACCACCAGATATCATGTGAGAATCCAGGATTAATCTCAAATATCTCTAGATTCTTGTACTTTTGAACAAATTAATAAAAAGCTTTTAATAATGAGGATTAACATTATTCCTGCTATGATTTATTTCTGCTTTACTCAGGATACCAGCACCATCCCCTGTCCCTTGGATCCAGAAAAATAATCTACTATAATAAAGAATGCATGTGGAAAGAAGCCATCAAGAACAAGACTACAAACCAACATAAGGATGGGAAAGGAAAATTTAAGCAGAATGTATTCCATCAAACTGGAAGTGGCATGTGCCCAAGAGTTAATATTTCTACATGTGCCATGGGATCTTGAAAAACAGCCTTTGGTGACTGCATTCTTCTTGTACCCCAGCAGAAGGTTGGTCCTTTAAACAGTACTGTGTACCTGGATAGTGGGACATGAGTTCAATATTGACAGAGGGAAGCTTGCCACCTACTGAATCACCACCTGAATCACCCTGCAGCTAAACCACAGATTACAGAACTGGAAGTGTGTGCTGCTGTGCTGGAAGCCATTGGTGACGATGCTACACCAAGGTCTAAAGCAGGGAAACTTCACAGGTTTCAGGTTTTCTGTCTTGTGGTTCCTTGGCACAGGAAATGCGAAGTGTACACAACAGGCTATAAAATCCACTTTTAGTATAAACCACAGAGCTTGACGTGCATGAGGCTTGAGAAAATAGTTTCCATTTTCTGTAATAGTGATAGTGTATACAACTTCTACCTGTAAATGTAAAATACAAGCTTGAATTATCTAAACATCCGCCCTTAAGCCTCTCACAGCTGCAAAACCCTGAAGCAGCCGAAGGAAGAAACATGGCTATGGTTAGCGCTACATTTGAACCACTGGAAAAATAAAGACTGATCCTTATTAAAAACTTAAAACTATTTGAGAGGTTTTTTCCAGGCCATTGAAAATGTTAAGGTGGTGGTGGTGGTGAGTCTTGAGCTCATGTCAGTTTGCTTTCTGCAGCTGCTGCTTTCAATACTGTTGTATGAATTTGACCATTGTTACTTAAAGATTTGCTGCAAATGTTTGCAGAATGTGCTGAAGTTAACTTGGTACACCAGGTATGCCAGAGGAAACACAGAGTAAGAGGTAGGATAAACTGCAACCAGGGTTTACTTTTCCTTTACATATGTAGAATAGAAGCACGACAGGGATAAGGATCTTAATTTCAATGCTCCACATTCAACGTTCCTGTACTCATTCATCCTTTCACCCTCAGTTGACACCAAGCTCCCTCTGTCCCCATGTACAGTGGCACTCACTGTGCTGCCTCCTGTAGGATCCCCCACGCCTCCCCTCTGAGCTCTGTAGCTCTCTGTGTGACACAAAGCTGGTGAAAAGCACATTTTGCCTGGGGCAGGGCAGCAGCAGAGCAGGTGGCCCACTTTGGCTAACAGGCTTGGTCCTCAGCCCTCCAGTGGCTCTTGGGAAACACAGGTTGTTTGGGGCTGAAGGCTGCAGCCATCGTGGTTCAGGGTATAATGGTACCAAGTGGTGGGACGTAAGTGTCCGACATGTCTGCAGAGAGAACGTGCTGCAAGCAAAGGGACAAGGCCAGCATGTCCCTTAGGGAAGGGTGGCAGGTTCCAGCCACCCCCGGCCAGAATGGTTCAGGAAACTGGCACCCAGGCCTGGCTTTTGTGCACTCGTTAGACAGACAGGCTTTTATTTGCATGAAAATAGACTTCAGGAAGCCATTAAAATGTAACAAAAAAGTATTTAATGCCCCAGCGCCTACCCGAGCTTATATCAACCTCCTTATTAGACCTTTCTTTTCTTTTTCTTCTCCTCCCCTCCCTTGGCATTGCTCTGCTGCACAAACAGCCCATATGGAAAACAGTGCAGCCTGGAAACACCTAGCTCTCCCTGTCCTCTTTTGCTTTTGGCTTCTGCAGCTGCTGTTTTCTCAGTGTTGTCTTGGGGCAGTTTCCTGTTGCCATAGCTGATAGCCTGCCAGCGCCTGCCTGGGCCTTTCAAGTGTCAACACTGCGAAGTTTGCTGCGCTGGCCAAACGCTTGTTAATGAGATATAGCAGCTGGGTAGGGGTGAACCACTGAGATGTATAAAGGCACGCCGCTGGTGCAGGAAGCGATGCCTTTTGAATCTTTTCAGCGCTCTGAAAGCATTCAAATCAAAGAGGGTATGTTGTATTCATTAATAAACCAAAGTTCCCATGCAATTGTGTTAAAGCCAGGAGTTTAACTTTGCTATGGACAGGTGATTTTTTCAACAGTGTTTTACGCCGGAAGACAAAGGGCAAGAAAACAAGAGTTTATGTACTGCCAAAGGCATTACTTCCCTATCTTACAGCCAGACAGAATTGTTAAACTGAGCTAGGTATTTGCCATTTCCTGACAATAAAAGCCTCTTTTTTTCCCCTTTATTTTTTATGCTTCAAAGCTTGCAGCAGCCTGCTTGATCTCCATCTCTCACAGTTTTTTTAGATCTGTTTCTCAATTTTTTGAAAACCGTGGTTAAAAGCCAGAATTAAAAAAATTTTTAAAAAAGACAACTTGTTTAAAAAAAAAGCCGAAGAGCTTATAGACAGGATTAATGACCAAAGCTGCTTTCATTCAAATGAAGCAGTCCATGTGATCTGTAGTCTGCATCTGTTTTGCTACAGAAGAACATAGGAGTGCCCAACAGCTGGGTAAAACAGGCAGAAAGCAGAAACAAAAGAAACTAGCATACAGTGTAAAGTTTTAAAGGCAACATGAGCCAAAGAGAACCTTAAAGATATTTCTAACATTTATTTTTAATTGGGTTGACACGTTTTTAGTTTCCTCTTTTTTTTCTTTTTTTTTCTTTTTTTTTTTTTTTAAGTCAGGGGCAGCTGGGGAAAAGATTGAATGCTAGGAAAACATGTTTAAAACTGAAACAACCACAGTAGTAATAGTGACAAAATTGCTTTGGAAAAGTTAAACAAAAGAAGTGTTAGGAACAGGAAAAGGCCATATGGCTCGACAGGCCTGCCATTTTCTGGTTTATCTTAATTGTTTCCCTCACTTCTCCTCAAATGAATACAAGTGTCTCAGACTCATTTATATGCTTTCATTTCCCTTTCACAGTAACTTGTTCCAAGGTAATTTAAGCCAAGCTGCCTAAATGATATTTAGCTATGTGACTGTTTAGAGAACAGCAGTTTAGTTATATTCATCAGCCTACCACAGTTACTGTACTTGTTTTTGGAATTTAGTTACACCAATCAACTAAATGCCTACTAAATGGCCCTCTTTGGGGTAAACTAAGTCAGGCTGACCCAGAAGCTTCTGTTAGGGTTGAGAAGAGTCATGCTATTCACATTCACAGAACTTAATTTTGGTTCAGGCATATTCTTTCAGTCTAAAATTTAATTCCAGTGAAGTATAAAGAGTTTGTGTGAGTCTGATTTTCTTCACAGAAATGTAGGCATTTAATTTCTATTTTTCTGACAAAAGTTTCATTTTAAGGCCATCATTTATCACATTCTTCTAGCTGAAAAGACAGATGAATCTTGAATTTCCCTGCAAAATACCCCAGAAAGACTTTCTACCAGACTCTGTCTCTGTTGGGGGAGAGAAAGAGTGCTGAGGTTTAAAGAATATTTTTATATGTGAAAAGTTGTTCCAAACAGAAGTTTTCAAATCAGGCCAGCACAATGCAGACGCCGTGAGCATTTTGGCCTAGATTTTATCTGCGGTTATTCCTGTGCTGCCTACCTTGTCATGCAGGCTTCTGTGACTGCAGAAGGTGTGGAAAGGCATTGAAGGAAGGTGCATTTAGATGTCTGGGGATGGCCATGATGTAAAAAAGGACTCTAAGTCAGGCAGGAAAGAGAGTCAAAACAAAACACTTCCTATTAATAATAACATCAAATGTAACCATGGCAAGCTGTTAAGCCTTTAAATAAACATACCATGGCAAGCTGAAGCATAAGTTTCAACCAGCTTGTTAGAACACAGTCCTCTACCATGACAGGAGTTAAGATGTTCTGCATGCACGAAGCCTGTGCCAGGGCATAATCCACATTTTGGCTACTCTGGCTACTCCGGGTAATCAGTAGATTAGTGGAGAAGCACTGCTAATGGAGGAAGACAGCGTTTTTCTCATCTTCAGGATCTCTTCAACCTCAGAAATGCTGACGTGTAGGATCTGCTCAGAAAACTCTTGTCCAGACACAAGCCAGTAAATTTGTCATTCTTACAAAAGAGAATGAATGATTAGTAAATGAGTCCATTCGGTGAATGTCTGGCCTGTGCTTCCCACTATATAGCTTCAAGAAGATAATTGCAGCAGTGGGGACACAGAAAGGAGGAACAGATATCTGAGGAGAGACAGTGGAGATCAAGTTTAAAAAACAATTTCTGTAGGTTCAACAACTTAACAGAGAAAAAGTGGGGGAGGGGGGAAGGATTTTCATATCAGCAGCTTTACTAAGTGCTTAAAACAAGGCAGGAATATAAATACATGCTTCCTTCTTCTACCACAGTAACCCCACAGGTAAGAATTCTAGGTTGCCCAGACCAGAACTCCTGCCTTGAGCAGAATACTTAAGTGAAAGGAGGTGAAATAGAAACCATAATATTCCTAGACCTGTTGAATGTTTTTTTACCTTTTTCTTTCAGTTTTTTAAATATTCACAAACTGTAAAACCTGTAACTCTGTATCCCTGAAGAGCAGAGGAATGGTTAACAGAGATAATTGCTGATGCTGTCATAGACGATGAGTTTGTCTGTTGTAAAGGCAGGGAGAGTGTGAACTCTTTTCAGAGACAATTCCCTTAAATAGGAAAAAAAATTTTTAAGGTCCTCTGAAAAGAACATCATGAAACATGGCTACTGTCCTTTGAAATCACTTGCATTTGCTACACAATTTAATTGATTTTTTATATATACAAAAATAACACAGTAAAGGATGGAAACTGAGGGCAAGCAGCTTTTATACATCTCCAAAACACTGTCTAATGTTATTATAGCACACCACTGTACATTCTGATAAAACTCAGGATATATCTGTTCCTAAACCTAGGCTTAGTTCCTAAGCTTAGCTTTGTCATAAAATCTCCAAATCATGGCTTTTTCCATACTAAATGCAATCTGCATTTGCACTTCTGAATATACATGGCTTATATTACAGTACCAGCATGAGATGTGTGCTACAAATGCATTGTCATTTCCTTTGAATGAGTGAGGTTTTCTAAATTGCAGACAGACTGTGACTGGTTCCTTCCTTGCTTATGTTAGCTTGGATTCTGTTCTCAACTTACCCTTTCTAAACTTAACCTAAATATTTTTTCTGCTATCTCTTCCTCATCTCTTTGCTTTATTGGATATTTCCCCTGACTTTAGATACATAACAAGACCTCTGCTAAATGCCAACTCCTGAGCATGAGGAAGCACATCTCTTTCCCAGATTTGTCCTTGGCAATTTAATAAAAAAGCCACACCTTAATGAAAAAGCTGCACACACACATTCACTGTCTTTCTCCTTTCATTCCAAGACTGTAGCTGTATATGTGCATGTTTGTAATAACCCTGTTTCAGAGAAAGATAGACTGAGCCCATTAGGATCTCAAACTCTCCTGTATTCTTAAAATAAACTCCTCTGTATCCCTGCAGTTTCCTTCAGCTTGTTTTCCTGCAAGCCTTCAGGGCTAATCATTCCCTGAAGGAACTGAAAACTCAATGTCTGCATCTAAAACAGGCATTTGGGGCATTTGCCCAGGGGAATAGTACAACTTGTTTTACACCCCCTTTTCAGAGAGAGCCTGCAATAAGCTGTGTGGACTACAGGGAGGAATGCTGGAGGGGATCCCAACATTATGTTAGATCTGCCAACCTGACAGGTTCAACAGAAACCTCTGAAATTTCCTATCCCTACGCAGTGACCCATGGCAAATCTGCATGACAATGTATTGTGTAATTGCAGGAAGCCAATGCAATATCGTTCAGGAACAGGAAGCTCGGAAACTGGTTACAGCCACCACCACCAGTGACAAAACCTGTCATTACCTGGTGCACTCTTTCTTCAGACACATGGATGCAATTGCAAAGTCTTATCACTCAGCTTTGCAGGGAAAATCTGCTGAAGTAAAAAAATAACATGGGAAGAGCAAAAAAAGAGACTGGGCTAGGTTGATTGCGGTCATGATTACATTACGCAGGTTGAAAGACAGTTTCAGCAATTGCTCATTGTGCATGAGAAGACAGAATTGTTTGCCATCAGCTAGGCTTCAGTTAAGTTTACTGTTTCTTATCTCTTGTTTAAGGTAGTACTTCAAAGGAGTACTTGCTTCTTGCCCTTTGACTCAAGTGGGCACAGCAGTGGGATGCCATGTGGGAGATGCAGATTTGAGAGCCTTCATGTGCTCCCAACTCTCAGGCTAACAAGAGGTAGGCAATTCTGCCAATGTTTTCTCTGCTAATTTAGATTAACTCATGAATTCATGTGCAAAACTTTCAAAGAGCAAAATTGTACCCACATGCTGACTTAGGCTAGCAAGGAAAGAAACACATCACAGGCCCCTATTAGCTGAATTTCAGACGCATTTTTAGCCAAACAGGGCTTTTGGGGTCCATGCTCATATTCCAGAAATATAAAAAGAAAAAAAAAAAAAAAAAAAAAAAGAAACTGTTTGGAAAGGAAACCAATGAGCTCCCAGGGCTTAAAATCAAACACAGGTCAATAGGCAAGCTGGTTCACTAAGGAGAACAAGCTGACTGTAGATCAAATATACGGGAGCATATAAATATATGCACTGAGAAATTTACAAAATCAGACTGGTTTTTGCCACGAACTAACTTTTTGACTCTACCTTTAAAAATTCTGAACTCTTTGTTTGTCTCAAGCAGGTGAAATCAAGTCACCAAATACTATAAAAACAGAGGGGGTGATGTATTGACCATAGGTATCTAGGCAGTAGCACCTTCAGATATAGAAATGAGCCTGAGCCTGTCCACTGTAGGAAGTATTGTCACCTCAGAGGCAAGCCAGTGGTGGTTTTGCTAATATAATCTTCTCTTGGGGGAGTAATAGCTTTGCTGGACCTAAAGAGGCTGAGGAGTTTTCAGAAAATAAAAAGATCTTAATAACTATTGCTAGAACTGACAGAGTCACAGACTCTTTGGTTCAGTAACCAAGCTCTTCCCTATCATTCCAACCCCCCTGGAAACTGATTTGACAAATTTGGTATGAATGTACAAAGTGCTTCTATATCTCAAGTGTGTAACGGGGTGGGTGGGGGGGGGGGAGGTATTAGTTCAAATTTTAATAAGCTGTATTAGCTGTATTGTTCTTTTTTTGACATTAGGTTTTGACTTCAGTATAATTTAGCCACAGAGAGATAGAAGATTTTTATTTAATGTAATGTTGAAATTATTATTTGTATTACAATAGTAGTACCCAGGTTGTGGGGTACTGAGCTGTGTTCTGATCTACAGAGTCAGACAGTAATAGGCCATTTGTGCCACAAGGAAGAATATAAAACACCCAAGATATTCAGAGCAGAACAAAGGTAACAAAGAATCTGACCAACAACTGGTCAGAGACAGAAACAAATAATATAACAAGGTCTCATCTGTCTAAATTTCAAAAGATACACCACATAAGCTTTTTGATGGGCTATTTCTAGACTAAATTTTTGTTAAAAAAAAAATAAATTTGAAAGCTTAAAAGCAGTTCCAAGAAAAGAAGTAGCTCCAATGAGGCTCTTTGGTACTCATACCACCATACCACTCTAGCACACGTTTCTACACAGTCTGGTTACTCACACCCATGTTCAGGATCCTGGAAAAGCTTGCTCAGCTCATGCTACCTCCTTTTCATTTCAGTGACACTGCTTTACATGTCCAGACTGCCCTTGATAATTGTACACTTGTAATACATAATGGAAACATCTTGTATAGGTGACCCTCTTGCATTTAATTGACCAGGATACAACTAGTACCAAGGAACACTGCACACTGCCAATAGTTCCTACTGTAATCTTAAGGACTCTTGTGGAGGAGGGTACTACTTGTTCTAAGAAAAGGAATCTGATCTGACCCTAAACAGGTAAAAAAGCAAAAAGCAAGAGAGCTCTTCTTTTTAATCAAACACTTTCCTAGAGAAAAGGAGAAACTGAAGGAGCAGAAGAGAAGAATGGGAGTGAGATTATGCTTAAGAACCTGTTCTAGTGGTTTCAGTCCTTGGTTTAAGTCAATGTCTCCCATCTCCTTGAAAATACCATAGGTATCCAGCCACTGAATTCTAAATACAGAACTCAGAGGTGCCTGCAAAATTCACTCATGTTGTGGAGCTTTTTCTGGTTACAAAGGGTACAAAGAAAGAGAAGGAGAAGCTATGTTTCAAAAGATTACTTGTTTTAATCACTAACACTTTCTATTGTTCAAGATTATACTTTTATTAAATGAGTGTTTCACTTTCAAGTACATGAGAGTATTTGAAATATTTCAAGGGCACTTCTTTTAGTTTCTAACAACTAGACGTTGCTGCCACCACTGGACTATTATTTAGAAGGAACATGAACCAGAGGTATTCTGACCTCAGCAGTTAGTTTGCTTTACTGACAGGCACATAGTTGAGTGTACATTAAATAATGGAATGCTTATTTTTAATCATTGCCATGATTAATTGAGGGTAACTCAAGAAATACTAGCCAAAATTTTCCAGTCATCCTTTTAGCTGCAGTATAACTAACAGAAGTGCATTACAGTGAAGTCAGTGAGAAGTATTTTCTCTTTATCTTTTTTAAGACAATTCTTATTAAAAGATTGTCATTATTTTTATCTTCTTACTTGTAAATAAAGTAGAAAACAAATTCCTTGCCCAACATGCTTTGGCATTTAAAACCACATTAAAAACAAGATAGAATGATAGAATCATTTAGGTCATAAAAGACCTCCAAGATCATCTAGTCCAACAACTAACCTAGAACTGCCATGTTCACCAGTAAGCCATGCCTCTAAGTGCCACATCCACAGACCTTTTAAATACCTCCAGGGATGCTGACTACTGTTCCAATGCTTGACAACCCATTCAGTGAATAAATTTTTCCTACTAAACAATCTAAAACTCCCGTAGTCCAACTTGAGGTCATTTCCTCTCATTCTACTTTTTGTACTCTAGGAGAAGAGACCAACCTCCACCTGGTTACACCCTCCTTTCAGGGAGTTGTAGAGAGTGATAAGGTCTCCCCTGACCCTCTTTTTCTCCAGGCTAAACAATCCCAGCTCCCTCAACTGATCCTCATAAGACTTGTGTTCCAGAGGTTTCCCTTCTCTGGACCTGCTCAAGCACTTCAGTGCCTTATTTTTAGTGAGGGGCTCCAAACTAAACACAGGATTCAAGGCGTGGCTGCATCAATAGAGGGAAATTCACTGCCCTGGTCCTGCTGGACAGACTCTTGCTGATACAGGCCAGGATGCCATGTGCCTTCTTGGCCACCTTGGCATATGCTGGCTCATGTTCAGCTGCTGTCAAGCAGCACCCCCAGATTGTTTCCCACTGAGCCACTTTCCTGCCACTCATCCCTCAGCCTGTAGTGATGCAGCGACTTGTTTTGACCAAAGTGCAGGACCTGGCACTTTGCCTTGTTGAACCCCATACAATTGGCCTCAACACATTGATCCAGTCTGCCCAAATTCCTCTGCAGAGCCTTCCTACCCTCCACAGATCAACACTCCCACACAAATTTGTGTCATTTATTAATTGACTTATCCCTCATCCAGATCACTGACAAAGTTATTAAACAGAACTGGCCCTAGTCCTGATTCTTAGAGAACTCCACTAGTGACCAGCTGCCAGCTGGATGTAGCCCCATTCACCATCACTCTCTGTGTCCAGACATCCAACCAATCCAACCCAGTGAAGAGAGTACCCATTCAAGCCATGAGCAGCCAATTTCCATGTGAAAATTCTGTGGAAAAAGGAGTCAAGGGCTTTACTAAAGGCCAGGTAGACAACACCCACAGCCTTTCCCTCATCCACTAAGACAACCTGGTCATAGAAGGAAATCAGGTTGGTCAAGCAGGACCTACTTTTCATAAACCCATGCTGGCAGCCCTGGTCGCCTGGTTGTCCTGTATGTGCCATGTAATCGTACTCAATATGACCTGTTCCATGACCTTCCCCAGCACTGACGTGAGGCTCACAGGGCTTTAGTTCCCTGTGAGTTCTCCTTCTGGCCTTGTAATTAGGTGGCACATTCACTGACTTTCTGTCAAGTGGAACCTCCCCAGGTAAGCAGAACTGCTAGTAAATGATGATGGAAAGAGACCCAGTGAGCACTTCTGCCAGCTCCTGCAGCATTCTTTGGTGGATCCCACCCAGCCCCATAGACTTGTGTGTATCTAAGTGGTGTAGCAAGTCACTGAGCATTTCCCCTTGGATTTATGGGAACTTCATTATGTTTCCTGTCCCTGTGTTCCAGTACAGGGAGTTTACTACACTGTGTGGTAGGTTTACAGTACTGCTCAAATTGAAGCAGCCCGGGCAACTCCACTAGTTCATAAAACTCAACCCACTTGTAAACTCCTGCTCACCTGAATTTTTGAGTTATCTGGCACCACATAGTCATACTATCTCAAACATAATGGCTCCAATGCATATTTCTAATTATTTTCTTACCTATTCGATGAAGAAATATCCTATCTTTATTATTATTATGATAGCTACTCAAAAACACTGGGGAAAAAAAAATCCTACCTCACTTCTATGTCAAGCAGTAAAAATCAAGTCTGTGACCAGGCTTTCATTTTGGGGTCAAATTCTGTGTGCAGGTGGTTCTCATTGAATTCAATATGATCCCAAAGAATTTGGCCTCTATCAGCTAGCCTAAATATATGATGCGGTTCTGCCTTTACACTGTACTGTAAAGATACTGTACCCCTTTAGTTTATGAGTCTGCTTATTATCAGTCTTTGGGAAAGAAAAGATGGTTAAATTTAGATTTCCACAGAATGTTTTGATTTAAGCAAAGGAATTCAGTGACCACCAGCTTGGAACATCCTTCTGGTGTCAGAAGAAAGCAGCAAGCACATTTGAAAAAGCTGTGCACGTACACTTGATTGATTGAAGGAGAGAACAAAGAGAATGTCAGCCCTCCAGGTTTAGATGAGGATCAGGTGGTTTCAAGCTGAAAAGAAACAGGGACCTTTGTTTTGTTTTAAGCAAAATTCTGGGAACCTTCATGGTTCCTGCATTGCTCTAAAATGCAGGAAGGAAAAACATCTACAAAAAGACTTGTTACACTATTTTTCTCACTCATTCATTCTGATGGGATGTGAAATCTCCCATATCTCCCATCTTTGAATAAACTGCTTCAAAATGATTATTCTGTTTTGACATTTGGTAAATATCAAGTGAATGATACAGTAACATTGGAGCAAACACTTTTATAGGGTTGGACATTGTAATGCTTTGACAGGAAAATCCTTATCCTCAAAAACATTTTTTAATTGTTTAGCTCCTACATGAAACAAATAATCCTCTAGGAAATAAATAAATTAATAATAATAGGCACATAGATAAATAAAAACATATGTAAAAGCAGTACACTAAAAGAGTCAGAATGATTGGCAATGCCATCAACAAACTCTAGATCTGGGAGGATTACTGTTAGCAGCCAGAGATTCCTCTCTTATTCCTGCCTGAATGCAGCAGCTCATGCTGCAGCCTGGATGAATTTCTTCCTTCACACTTTTGCCCTGCAGGGTTAGAACATAACCAGCTTGCTCATGCCTCCCACTGCAGGGACTTAGGCTGATGGATAGTTATTATTCTGCTATATTTGGCCCTCTGATCATTTTGCTAACATGGAATGAATCTGCTAAGTTTACCCCAGAAAATGCACAAAAAAGGGGGTGAAGCACTGAGAAGAATACTTTGCTCTCTTATAATATAGCCAGGAATGCTGTGCCATAGGGGGATCAAGTGAATTATTTTCAGTAAATAATGATTTTTTGGGGAAAAAAAAAAAAGACTGTCTCAACTGAAAGTGATTCTTCAATGTGAATCAGATTTGGCAAATTTGGATTGGAGAAAAAAAATAGTTAACAAATTTAAAAAATAACAAATTGTCTCATCTAAGTCTTTCTGAAAGAAAAGGGTAAAGAGAGGCTTCATTTATGAAGAGATTTGGAACAATTCACAGATCAGAGGAGGAGTACACTTTACATATTCAGATAATATTATTCAACATATAAAGCTAACACTCAAATCTTCCCTTTCCCTCATTTAGTGTGTGAGCTTAAACTGTGCCCTTTGACTTAGCAGAAAGCATAACCAGCCTAGGAAACACATGGGGTTTTCTGTGGAAAGCTATTCTGCTTTGCATGACAAATAGGAGCTACCAGGTCTGCAGTCAAACAATGCAACTCTCTCAACTCTCTGCTCCATAAGCCTGTAGTCTTTTTCTTCCCCCAATTCATATTAAGTGCAGATTTCAATAGGACAGTAAAGTAGGACCTCTCTCAAGGTTCCTAGAATTTAGTTATTGGAATTTAATTCCCTAGTGGAAAGCCCTAATCCAGAGCCTAGATCTGATGAGCTAGATGCAAAAATGATTGGAAGGAGACATGGTGTGTCTCCTTTACCACCAGCTAATATATTTAACACTAACACTTGTATATAAATGGGAGTAAACTATTCTCCCTCTGATCTATGGAATTTCTTCCATTCTGACTGATTTTCACCCAGTTTCCATGGGGGTGATAGTAGTTTCCTCCATTCAGACATGGCTCAAGCAACTGCATACAGGTCTCCCCATTGCCTTCTTCTCTGGGTTGGTGCACAAAAGGTGAGTACCTCCATGGGCTGTGCTTCTGAATAGAAGAGGATGTGTCTGCTTTGCACTGTGTGGGTCTCAAAACCAGAACATTGTAGGACCAATGCCCAAAAAGGTTGTTCTCTTTCCTTTAAAGAATGAAATCAAAATAATTTTCTCGTTACCCTACCATCTTAGAAATTGAAAATGGTGAAAGGCACTTTAATGGAAGGGAAACTCACCTTAGTGAAAATGATCCACTTTGAAAGGTGTTTTTGACCATTACACCTCAAAGAATAATTTCATCTCTGAAGGAGAAAGTTTATACTGAAGTCAGCTATAAATAGCAGAGTTGAATTTGAATGAGATACACTGTCTCTGTTCTTTGGAAGGGATTATCTTTGACTGATACGATCTGTTTTGTGTAAAATAAACCTGATATTACAGTGTGCATAGTTTAGGATATCAAACGTCCTCTTTTGTTAGTATTAATGTCATTATCAGGTTCCTCATGCATTTGACATAGGTGGATTTTTAAAAGGAAGTTGCATCTAAGTGTTCCTGTGTGTGGAAAAAAGTAAGAATTATCTCTTCCCCTTGTATATTTATCATATTACAATTCCTCTTTCTGTCTCCTGTTTTAACTGCCAAACTGCCCAATATTTCATGTATTTTCCATTCTTCTCTTAGAAAAAAAGATTTCAACTATTCAAGGTTACATTTTCCACTCCTCAGTCTAGTTACAACAAGCTGAAATGTTGCATAGAATATTTTTTGATTGTAATCAATTCAGCTCCAGTTTTTGAGATGTTACTTACCATAAACAGTTTCTTGAAATCCATATGTATTTACTGAGAGCAGCATTTGACATACACCAAAAAAAAATCTTTAGGAATATTAGTATATTTCAATGTAAGCTCAAATGAAATCAGGTATAAAATATGGAAATGTAGCTCTTTGTAAAGGAGATTTTCTGATGTGAGACTGAAAGCAGGCAAGCTGAAAATGCAGGGCTGTAATATACGTTTAGGGCACCTGCTCCCTGGAGTCACGAAGGATCCATTGCAGCAGTACCTTAACTCCCACAAAGTGTGGCAGAGCTCTAAGACCCTTTGCACAAAGGAACATGAGGATCATACTCCTTTAAGTACTGAGTGCTTGATACCTGAATATGTTTCAGGATTTTGGGAAAAGAGAGAATTCCTGTAAAGATTTTGTGGGCATTTTAGAAACAATTTCATGAGCAGCCCCCACTGAAACCAGAGGACTCTGAGAGAGCCCATAGGGAACTGCTCAATGTCTTAGGCATTTTCTTATCTCTGTCCCCAGCACCAAAAGTCTTATTTATAAAAGTGTGTGTGTGTGCGTGTGTGTGTGCGTGTGTGTGTGTGTGTGTGTGTGTATGTGTGTGTGTAAATATATATATTTAAAGCAAGATCCTTGCAAAAATGTGGCTTGGAGCATAGTTAAGTGAATGTTTCAACTGGAACAGAGGAGATGGCAACATCTGTCAGAGGAGATAGTGAAGAATTGGGCCTGTGCTAACCACCTAGCATACGTCAGCTGCTGAAATCTTTGAATCTCATTTTCAGTGACAATGTCACAGAGCACTATAACTATCTACAGATTTGTATAGTACAGAGCTTTATAGAAAGACTATGTGCACTGCTATCAGACGCTTAAAATGAATCCACATATTAGTTCACAGGGTGTCTTTTTCTTCAATCCATAACCTCATGCTAGGTGGGAAAATACAGAAGAAAAAACAGAGGAGATTAATTTTCAGATATTACTAGGGGTAATCTGGATTCTCACAAGCCTTTCACTAAAATTCATGTGCTAATTTTAGTTTTGGTAGTATTCCAGCAGCCTTTACTTGAATGTAAATAAAATTTCATCAAGAAATCAAAACTGTTCTAAAGAGCTAAATATACACTGCATTTTCTTTAGACTACAGCATCATCTGATTCCTCTTTTGGAAATTCAATATCAGGAATTATAAAATTTTACTTGTAAAAGACTTCTATTCTTCTTCTTAAAGACTTCACTTCTATTTTTAGTGGAAAAGTGATAGACATTTAGTATCAGGCATATCTATTTATAGATTGAAGAGAAATTTTGGAGTCTATTTGACGGTCTTATAGAGATTAAATATGCTGAAAGAGTATTGTCCTTGTATCTGCACCAGAAAAACACCAGCTGATCCATTAGATTGAAAAATTACAGTCTGGTCAGGGAAGTCTAGTAAACTAACAAAATATATTTGAGTGCCAGAAATAACTAGCTTGAGATTTGAATCCTCTATTTTCCCTTTTTTTCTCCATCTTTGGTTAAATACTGCCTAACAAAACCTCAGGAACCTTAGCTGGCTGTTGATAACAAGACACATCACTTCTCACTGCCCTCAGTGCTAAGTATAATAATTCATCTGTTTTTTAATCACACTATATACGTACAGATATGCAGATACATTGTTCAATGAGCAGTGAGATGAACTGGATGTTTTTCCTCATGTATTTCCACTCCACACATCCCTCCACAATCCCCTGAGAGCCCCAGCTCTCTGGTCAGCAAAACAGCAGCATGTGCCGTCCTGCAGCCAGCAGTGTGCGCAAACTGGTCACTTGCAATCCCTTCAAACATTACAGAGATAGATTAGAATGGCTTTCTTTTGCTAGTAGCCCTTATTTGCGTCTCTTTTGCCTTTACAGTCATCACTTGCTGCAAAATGTGTAGGAAGTTTGGGGTAAGTTTGGGGTCCTGGGTCCTCTGGCTTGTTAGTTTTGGTTGTCACATAGCAACCAGTTCAAAAATTATTACAGAGGAGGAATGAGCAAGACATATGGACATGCCCTTCACCATGTGATAGCCTAAGCCTCATTCCCCTGAGAAACTAAACTAAACTCATGCACATATGTGTATATATTTAAGTTAGGGAAAATATTAACGTAGTTATCTCATTTTAAATATACAGATTGTAAAAACTGCTGAAGAACAGTTCAAACAGAAAAGCAAGGGATTTTATGTGATACTTTTTTAGTTATTTCACAGTTTAAACAAAGCAGTCATGGCACTTCTCATTTCAGTTACATCAAAGTCTAGCACATGCAAAGCATAGATTCAGGCAGTTGAAGATCCAAACTCAAGCTAACAGTAACCCTGTGAAGGGAGGCTAATGTTTGTTACCTAGTTTTATTCTGTGTCTTTAAAGTGTGGTTGCAACAGGCTCAAACCAACATGTGAAGTCTGAAATGTGTTTTGGAACTCTATCAAATGATGTGAAACAATAAAATCTTGAAAGCAGTAATGCCATTAAAAAATCAGTTTCAGGTACCTTGTCATCCAAGGAGTTAAAGATAGCAATGAATCCAAGCAGGATTTTTCTTTTTGACAACTCTGGAAAAATAACCATAGGTTTTTATAGAAACCATAAAATGGTATGATGAACTATTTTTTTAGGTGTTCTTGGACCAGCTCTTGCATTGCTGTAACAAAAAATCCTTTAAAAGCAAACAGAAGCTTTTGTAAGGGTACAGCAGGAAAGCTTTGGTCCACAGCCTGTCTTTTAGGAAAAGGCTGATGCACTAGTAAGTGCTACATTCACAAATTTTCAGTAGAACAGCATTTAGATTTCCACAAAAGATACTCTAAAGAGTGGCAGAAAGCCCCAAAGCTGCAGAATACCTGCTAGTCAGCAGGCCTTGGTTCCAGTCTCTCCCTCTCAAGTGTGTCAGTGTTATGTAACAGGAGAAGGGAATGTTCCTCTCTTTTGGCAAAGGACACTGAACCCGGCAATTTGTCTTGATGGGACTGAGCAGAGCGCATGAAACCAAGTGAGTTATTGCAGCCTGTGGTTTCAGGAACTGGTTTAAAGATAGCCTCCAAATTATCAAAATTTACATAAAGAAAGACATCTGACTATGGCCATGAAATACTTCTACCAAGTTTGGAAAGCAAAACTCAAGCAATGAATGGTCTATGTCATAAATGAATTTTTTGGCTGGATGAACAGGCCAGCAAAGAAAGAACATTGAATAAGCAAAGGTTTTAATATTCTGACAATTATAAACAGTCCTTTGTTTTTTCTTTTTCTCTTACATGCACAAGGGTGTCAGCTGGGGAAGCTATATATTCATAAAACATCTGGTGTTCAGCTTGTTGTCAATCAGTCTTTTTATTTTATTTTTCCAACACTGCAGAAAAAAAATAAAAGGACTTGGACTCCTTAATTAAAGAACCAAAGCCTCTTCCTTCTGGATACAAGGCAGTGGATTGTGACTCACAGTCAATTATTTACAAGATTTGTCTTAAAGGAGGGAAGTCTTCATGGTTGGAAAGAACAGTTTCTTGTGGTTTTAATATCTTCTGGTAAAAACGGTTGAACAGATCATCTCCAGCACAATTATTTATTCACAAGACATAGAATGACATTGCCCCTAACTGGTTTAAGGCATTTACAGTGAGTAGTCCTGATTTAGAGAGACTATATATAGTAGAAAAGCAATACTTTAGCTTTTTTATCTCTACAATTATAAATGCAGTAGTAACACAAGCATGCATAGTCATATAAACATAAACATACATAAAAGCTAATTAAGCATACATAGTAATAACACTTTCACATAACTGCAATGCTTCCTAACTCCCATCATTTGCAGTAAGGCATTACAGCTTCCCCAAATAATTTATACCCTGCCAGCGCTGAGTTTGAAATCTCATTTAGCAGCTACTTACCCCATTTGGTAGTGGTGGTATCTTTTTGCACCTTACTACTGTAGGGGCACATTTGCAAAAGCTTATTTCAGCCTACCATCCCTGCAGAGGACAGAGAAGGCATTGTCTGCAGGACCACTGAAAATCTGATTCTGTTTCTGAAAGTTTAGTTAGTGACAGTCCCTTCTATCTGCAGTCTTACCTGTAGCTCTAGTGTCACTCAAGTGGACAGGAAATGCAACTGCTTAACACCTACATCCCAACTGTACCTTCACATTCAGAACTTTGGACTCTGAGAAATGCAAAAAAAGAAATACTGAAAGTTAAATTACTTAACAGCAACACCTCCTTCAATGTGTGCCAGTAAGATGTGCCATGTGTATGTGTGTGTTTATGCTTGCACGTTGACCTAACTACATGCTTGCAATTAATATTCTACACCTGAACCTCTTTTAGGCGTCAGAAGGAACCTGATGAAAGACACTTGGGCATCCCATGTGACAATGGATACCTACTCTCAGGTAATGGAATCCTGTTCCAGCTCTTCGTTTCCCCACTGACAGGAAAAGAAGCTTAGTCCTCTAGTTTACATGCAGAACCTTTTAATTAGATACCCAAAATTATCTGTCTTAATTTGAGGGTGAACACTAGTCAGTCAGTGTGATTTCAGCCTTCATTGGATTTTGCTGACCAATTTTGAAGCTTGTTTCTGTCAGTGACTGAATGAGCTTAGATGGAGAGTCAGTGATCATAGGAATTATTGGTGCAAAATGTGATTAGCAGACATTTTTGCAATAGTGTAAATAGGACATAGCACACATTTTCACATGTAAAATAAAACTTCAAAACTCAAAAATGTCTTTGAGTTCTTTCATCTCTCTTCGAAAGCCTTTTTATCCCCTCAAGGTTCATCTCTCATAAACATATTAAAACACCACAAGCAAACAAATAAGATAACTCACTGATGAAATGACTCGCCACATAAGCACCCTCACTCTGGAGGAAACCTCGCCATGACTTTGCTGTGCTTACACATTAATGAAAAAATCTTGTGTTTTGTAAATAAGCCCTGCAAAGTCTGGTGGAAAAGTGCTTTCTTCCTTGTTTCATCAATAAAGTTATTATGTGACTTTTAAAAAATTCCACTGCACTAGGAAAATTTCTGTTTCCTTTTATGTCCAGATTTAGCAGGTTTTTCAAAGCCCTTCTTATTAAGAAAAGTTGTGGCTGGAAACATGGATAAGTAGCTACAACGATTCCAGAAGCTATAAATATTCACGTTATGATATTCAAGAAATTATCCTCTCTGAGGTGGGCTTTATTGTCTCCTAGGGCCCACCTGCAGCTAGGTAAGGGCCTCCCAAAGTGAAGTGGATGGCCCTAAATGATCATAGGTGGTTTTTAAAAAATAAACATAAAATTAGTTTCACACCTACTTAGACAGTTTAGAATTTTAATGTGCAAAGTCTGCCAGGGCTTTGCAGTGAAATAAGGCCATGCATTCAAGCTCCCTGAAGCCAATCAGAAAGCCAGGCTGAGTACTACCCATTTTGCAATTAGGAATCACTGCTCCATTCTAGAGCACATCATTAAAAAGCAAACAGTTACTTTGCTCACATTTTAACATGTAGGCGCTCAAAAAAACCCAAACCCTAACAATACTTGAAAAAGAATGCTCTAGCCTCAAAACACCAAGAGATGAGATCTATTTCATGCAAGCAATCTAGCACATAGCAGGCTTTTCCAAATCTTTCTGGACATGCGCCCCCACTGCCCCTCCTTCTTCCTGCTGAGAGGCTCCCTTCTGGTGTATTTTGATACATTTATAGTTTTACTTGTGACTTCTGGATGTCTGGTAGCCCTGGCACAGGTCAAAAGCTTTTTACCTGGAGTTGCCAGCCTTATGACAAGTCAGTCGAGTCTCCTCTGAGGTGTCCTGTCTGGCCACCCACCTTCCCCTGACTTTTCCATGGAGCGGCAGCTGACAGGCAGCTCAAGCACTGCCCCCAGAGCTGCACGTGCAGCCCATCCAGCAGGTCCTGCATTTATCTTGGACTTATTCCACATCTGCCAGACACCACTTACACACATCTCCACTTTGGAAAAGCTCTAGGTATGACTGAGCTTTAGTCAAACCACTCACTGCCTTTGGAGGAGGGATGGAGAAAGGTATGTTTCACTGGTTTAAATCAGTTTTTCTTTATGTCACTCAGCACTGGGCAGTGCTTTTTCTTACTGGAGCCCTGGTATTTCGAGTGATTTAACTCTACCACCTCTATTTCACCTTTGAAGGACCATGACAAGGCAGCCTCAGACTGTGCAGTATCCCTATATTGCCTGTGGATCCTAAATAGAAATCAGCCTTCACTGTGGCTGGCATTTGTTTCATTTCTATGAAAGGACATTATGCATCCTAAAAAAGCTTTGCTAATTAACTCTGCATTGTTTTAGTTTGCTTTTGCCATTTGCTTATAGTGATGCTTAAGTCCCAAAAAATATGAATTTAATATAGCAGGACAATTCTGTCGCTGTCTTTTAGCAGTGCATTTTATATTAATGGGTTTCAGTCCCACAAAATTCCTGCCCAGTATCACATTTTTAATGCCCTTATAATAAAATTCATTAAAGGACTATGGTGCCAGAAGTGCACCTACAGTTAAATCCAGTTAAATTCAGTGAACAACAAATGTCTCAGGAGGACTCCACCATGGCTAGCCTATTATTCATACAGGGAATCAATTTAGAAAATAATATAAAATAATTTAGGGAAAAAATTAAAATTCTTGCTCTGCCAGACAATCTTGGCATTCCCCATACACTCCCAATTACCATAAGTAAGATAATTCATAAGCACTAATAAGCTCTCTGGCTTTCTTTTGCAATAAAACAACACGCTCTCTGCAACATCAGACTTGTGAGCCATCCTGGACAGACACTATTTGGGCATCACTCCCACCAGCCCACCACCTCACCAGCCCTGGCTGCAGTGACATGGCTGTTTTGTACCAGCTGGAACAAGTGCCTTTTGCCATGTAGACACAGACTTTGAGGACAAAGGTGTCCCTGAAATATTTCCTCTCTTTGTTCGTTATCCAACCCCAGCTATTTGGACTCCGTGAGCCAGAACTATGTCCAGGTTTTTCTTTACTAAGCTTCTGCTGCTATAATGATAGTACCACTTTTACATAACAACCTATGTCTAGGTCTAGGGGGGCTAATTTAAGCATCCAGCTCTAGGGTACCTGGTGAATATTCCCATCCCTGAGCAACACAGTCCTCTTATATGATGTAACATGCTTACCTTTTCTCTAAGTGGAGAGGCACATGTGTCTTTGAAGAGCTCCAGAAGACAAAACAAGCACCCTAGGCTTGTATTTCTCTGTACAGACTGAACAAGGAGTCACAAATTCTGTGTGACTCCTTCCCTACTGAAACCCAGGTCATTTCCAATTCTTCCTAGAAGAGGACCCATATTCAGAAAGATGAGTGGTTTTGCATAGCAATGGAATTGTTAGAACATGTGTAGCATCAAGACTCTACTCACGATAAAACATTCCTGACAGCACCTCTTATTCACCATAATGATCCAGCTAAAAAGAGAAGGTTTAAATAGAACAGATTAAAGTGCCAGTTGTCCTTTCTAGCTTGCCTACACTAGCTACCACACCATTATAATTTCTGCAGGGGATAGAACAGCATTAGCACTGTAAAGGAAATGTAAAATTAATTCAGAAGCTATGATTTTAATTACAGTCAGTGGAATGGGGAAGAGGGCAGAGTAGGAAATAAAAATACAAAGAGAGTATAAATAGCATTGCCTCTTAGGACAGTACTATTTATCTTACTCTGGGTATAGAGTTGCTTTATTTTCTTAACTTCCTGCTTTGGAAAGCAGCCACTAAATTAAAAGGAAATGTGGTTTTGTAATGCAAGGAAGATTTTTTTTTCTCTAAATTATAAAGCTGGAGAACCCAACCCAAAGCAATGACTAATTTAAAAAACAAGTTGGAGAAAGATTTAGCTGATTCCAAATTATTTTAAAGAAAAGGGGAAAAATAAATAAAGGAGTAATTCCTTTCCAAATAAAAAGAACTCAAATTAATAGTGATTATTAGAAACAGTTTCCTTTTCTCATACATTCATTTTTTGACTGATTTTACCTTTTTCACATTCATCAGAGAAGTTATCAGTGAGGAAAACAACACTGAAACAGATGTCTACTCATAATGTAAAGTGCTACTCATTTTCAGTAAGGATATCATAATTCCCTAAATAGGTACCTAGAAAAAGAAGCAAAGAAGAAAACAGATTTTGAAATCAATTCCTTGAAGAAAATGCATAAACCTGCAATTAATGAATGAGTGTATGATAGGTTTGTTTAAATGCACAGCCCTGTTGTGGTTGTCATCAACACAGGACAGCCCAGTGGGTCCCACACTTTCATGCCAGAAACAAATTCCCCATGGACCCTGGGCTGTGTTTCCCAGCACCAAGTGGACATGTTTAGTACTTCAGGGCACCTCAAATAGCTCCAAATGCCTTTGTTTGAAACTGGACCTCTCCCACAAGGTCATTATTCCTCATCTTTATTTTTGAAAGCACTTCTTAACTTCTTCCTTGGAACCCAGTATTTTATTTGTACCTCAGGCCCATTCAGCACACAATATTCTAGTGTTATGATAGCACAAGTAACAGCTGTGTCTCTGCTGATAAATCAAAAGCCATTTGACACTGATTGGTTTTGGGCCCTCCTGAGGAAATTTGTCTTGGAGACAGGTAGTTGGAGCAGTCCAAAATACAGTCAAAGAGGTAGTCATTTAACATGGTGGACCATCATAGGTCCTGCACACAAACCCCTTCCCTAACCTGTCCACTGGAGCAGTGTATCCACACACACACACACGTGTGCGCGCAAAACCCAAAGACTTCAAAACTAACGTGAATCTTCATGAATTCCTACTGCAGTACTGGGCTGTGATATCTCCATAATAAAATTCTGGTCTGTCATGATGGTGAAGTTCTAAAGCTTTTTGATCCACAGAGCTCTAAAATCAAATTGTCTTGAAGGAAGGGATGTTTCCTCTCTAAAAGGCAGGGAAATGTCTTCTTTTAGGGTAGACATGAAGCAGACTTCAGGAAAGAGGAATAGAGAAATAACATCTTGCCTCATCTACCTCTGTAGTCAGTGGAGAAGGACAAGACTGCTGAAGGAATGTCCATCCATAGCTTAGTATGTACTGAACACACACCTCAGGATGTCTGTCTCTCACCAATAAGTAACTGTAACACAGAGACCTGACTTTTGGATGTATGAAAGAGGTGCGAGGGCTCCCATGTGTAACTAAACTTGTCTATTGATGAAATTGACTGAAATGTTTTGATTAGATGCGACTGACAGAAGCAAATATTCCTGTGGATCTGGGCCTTTGTGGAACTGCACTGGGTGAGGAGTGTCCAGGGCTGAGCCATGCTCGATACAGATGGTTCCAGACAGCTCCAACCAACCAACCAACCAACCAACCAACCAACCAACCAATCAACCAACCAACCAATCAACCAACCAACCAACCAACCAACCAACAATAGGGCACAGCTGAGCCCTGTGTAGCAAAAGTTGTGGCGCCTCATGAAAAACATATTTAAGAATGGGGAAAAAACCACAACATAAATGAAGGGAGTGAGAAACAACAGAGGAAGGGAGGACAAGATCAGAGGAGGGGAGGACATCCCCCAGAGATTTCCCTGCAGTTTGCTCCACAAGAAGACCATGGCATGGAAGGTACTTCCCTACAACACACTTGAACAGGCTCCTGAAAGGAACTGCAGCCCTTGGCAAAGACCCATGCTGCATGAAGGAAAAAGTCTGAGGAGTAAAGAATGGCAGGAAGAAACTGACTCCCCATCCCTTTGTAAAACTCCTGGGAAAGAAGGTAGTGGAGCTGGGAATTGAGGAGTGAAATTAAACCTGAGAGGAGGGGGAAGGTGTATTAATTTCAGTCTTTCTCACCATTCGATTCTTTCAAACTGTCAATAAATAAAATAAATTTTCTCTGTGTTGAGTTTGTTTTGCACTTAAAAGTAACTGGTGAATGATCTCCCTGTCCTTATTTGAGACCATGAACTTTTCCATCCTATTTTCTCCCACCTGCTCTGTTGAGGAAGTGGAGTGAGAGAAAGCCTGGGTCAGTGTCTGGTAGGTCAGCCTACCACAGAAAGTTAAAGTTCTCATTCCTGTCATAAAACATAACTAATGGAGATTCCTTCAAATTCCGACTGGTCTAGCAGCAGAAAACAAATGTAAAAACCCCTATAAGAACACAGATGGAATCTGCATGTGCTATGCTGATTATATAGTGATGGGAATACAGCACCAGTAGGTGGAACAATCAAGAGTTGCATCAGCCTGCACCAAAACACTGGCCCAAACAATTAAGTACTTCTTGTTTAACACCGAGAATTTTCTGAAGTTTTAGGAAGAGATTATAACCTACTTTCCTCAATATGATGTAGCTCATCCTCATTTTCATTAGGCTGATTCATTATCACAAGATAAATAGAAGTGCCATAAATAGAACTGTGTTGGCCTAAACATAATTTCTGTACTTGGCACTTGACTTAGGTAAACAACCATGCACTTCCAGTGAGCCTAAGTTTGAAGCATTATCATTTCACACTCTCAATGGTGTCTTCTACAGTTAAGCAATTTAAAGCTGAGGCAGAACTGAATTAACTGCTGGGGTTGTCTGCTTTCATCCACTGATTACAGAATGAGTTTTGCACACGATTGCTCCTCTGGCACTCAGGGTGGGGAGTCAAGTCAGGATTCAGCTGCAATTTTCCCTTGGGACACACCCAGGGCCTCAAAGACCAAGCAGATCCCCAGCACACCACTGTCTGCACGGCAGCAGAGCAGGCTGGCTCTCACACTGTTGACATGGACAGTGATGAACCATAACACACCAGCTGACAGTAGGATTTAATCTCTGGGACCTGCAGAAGTACTGCCCCTGGAGTAGGCAGTGCTCCTGGAGTGGGCAGTTTTTCCTGCCACTGGAGTGCCAGAAGCCAAGACATGTACCTTACACAGAAGTAAGGGACTGGTTGTAAGACAACAATTCGTTGCTGCTAGGAACGGAGGGAGACAAATGTCACCCTCAAAGGCTGTCAGTAGCTGTAGCATTGGGTTCTTCAGAGTTTTCCTCCAGTTTTGCCAGTGATGTTAATTCAAAGTTGTGGATGTTAGCATTTAAAGAAGTAATTTAAATGATGGCATCTCTGAATTTAGCTTTCAAATGTTACGGTTTGCTGAAATAACAGAATGCACAAAGATTAATAAGTGTAATCCCACACAACTTTCTCCTAGGAAAAGAAAAAACCACAAGCAGTTTTAAAGAATAATAAGGATGTAATTCAGCATCTAAGAGTTGGTTGTTTATCATGACGGAGACTTCTATGTCTTAGCTGAATCCATGTGGGCATGCTTGGGACTGACAATAAATTCAGTGTGCCTGGGAGTGTTCTGTCTGTGTACAATCAGCTGCAGAACTGGAGATATGAACAAGACCCAATATTTATTTGCAAAGGAAATAATTTTCTTGCACTAAAAAACATCCACCCAAAGTTTAAGTGACACAGTTGTGATTTTTACCTTGCTGAGTAATATGATTTTGTGAATTATCTTCTTCCACAGTTTGCAGACTCCTTCAATGGCAGTGCTGTTCCAAGTGAAGCATGCAGTGAATAGTTAATCATTAATTCTTCATGGTTCATATTTGCTGTCTGCTTTACTGCATATAGTTTGATATAGTTCCTTCCAATAGACTTAATGCTTTCATTAGGAGTCACATGTTGGATCTTTATCTGAACTATTATCACAGACCAGACATAGCATTACAGCCCCCCTTTGTGAGCCAAAGTTACGGAGTTCAGAAAGGCTTAAAACTTAATAAATACTATGGATTTTATGGTAATGGAACAGCTGCAGTGGCAGACTGACACACACCCTGACTGAGCCTGCCTAGTTGCTGCAAACAGGTGCACCTAGAGGCTAAAGCTCTTTTTTTTTTTTTTTTTTTTTTTTTTTGTCCATGACACTAATTTCATTGTCAAAGTCTAACTTGACAATTTTCTGTGTGTGTTAGGATAATGTAAAGGAATCCAGACACATGTGGTGAACGAAATTCCTGGCTCTTGCAAAGGGGGTGATTTTTAAAATTGAAATTGCAGTTATCTTTGTATAGATAAAACAGCCGGTAACAAAAAAAATTAAAAATCTTTTGTCATTATTGGAAATCATAGGCTGTAGCATATGGGGAGACTGCCCTCAGAATAACAGAAATCACCATAAAGTTGAGTGAATTATGGTACATATTATTCATTCTAGGTACATTCCAGGAAGAGCTAAACCTTTACTTTAAATTTTCAGACATAGGCTGGGATCAGATTTATATGTGCTTTGGAAAAACTATCTTCTCACTGTGTTAAAGTACACAAGTGGGAAGGCAGAGGCATTTGAAAACTTCAGTTTAAGTGCCTTAGATCAGATCACTAGGCCTGTGGCTAACCTATTAACCACACTAGAAGTGCTTTCCTCCTCCTCACTGCATATTAATCTGCCTACTTCTTGGAAGATAACCACCACAATCATGATCAACAGCAAATAGTTGCATTTGGCGTTCCCATTTGTTGACACCTTCCATAGGGGATGCAATGAACTTAATTTATATTGGATGAATCACTCATCACACAAAGGTTTTTTCCTTCCAGTCATTTTTGGAGAGTCTGCTTAACAGGATGTGATGTCCCAAAAAGGGCAAGTGAAATCGATATAAGTTTGTGGAACAAAATACTCTTTGCATCGATACAACACTTTCTATAGGCTGATAAGCTCAACTAAGAAGTAAATTATGAGTCTGGGTAAAATCTGATGTAAATACAGCCATAATGCTTCCCCTAGCCTAACAAGAATATCCAGGTGTCTTCCAGTATCTCTGCATGACACTGAACTCTGCCATGGATACGTATCCTCAGCCCATGGCTTTTAAATGGGCAAGTTTCCTTTGTTTCAGGTAAAAAAAGGACTTTTCCTCATCAATGTGAAAGGTCCCATAAAATACAAGAGAGATGAAGCCAATGTAGTTGTAGAGAAATGTGCTGTGGAAATTAATTTAGAATTAAATCTTTTCTGAAAGTCTGTAAGCCATCCAGTAAAATTCAATACAGATTACATCTCTGCTTTGGAAATTGATGAGCTGATTGAAAGGTGGAGGTTTGCTTTAAATTCCATGTGGTTTCCCTCTGTTGGCTGGAAATCGTGTAGAAACAAAGGCATGTCCTTTTAGGATTCATATCCTTCTAGTCAGTCACTGATTCAATTTTCCAAAGACAGTTTTTGTCACCCCTCTTTTATACTTCATTTCTTGGCTTTTCAATTGGCAGCTGTGACCTGAGCATTTATGGAGATGTCACAATCAGGCTTCCTCTGCTTGATAGCTGGAAAAGTCATCTCTACTTGCCTTCAATAAATCAAACTTTCCAGACAATTTCCCCAAAATGAGACATGCTATGGGATTGTAGTGTCTCAAAACTGATTTAGAGATATTTCTCAGAGAATGCTCTTAATAATTGTCAAGCAGAGGTTTTACGCATAAAGGCCGGTGGAGGGTGTCCAGCTGGGTTTGAATTTCCTTGTGTTTAAGTCCAAAAAAGTTCCACATACTTTTTAGAAACCAGTCTATCAAATGGTGGTTGGCTGTCAGATTTGATAAAAGTTAGTTACCACATGTGCTTAGTACATGATCCAAAACAGGAAGCACAGCATCCGATGAAATAGATGACAAAGTGCCAGCAGCAGATATCTGGAATATGTGTTGCTCAAAGAAAAAATGATACTTTGCCATTGGGCAATAGTTCACAAAAATCAGCTGTAATTGCCTCCTTTCACTTGGTGCTCTGCAATTCAGGTATTTGTGCTGTTCTGAGAGCTATCTCTACACTCTTTGAAATTACTGAAGGAAACATTAGTGATTAATTTCTTCTGCCTGTTTGTCAATGAAGGATGAACATAATTTTGCTTTAACATTTCTTCAGTATACACTGCAGATTTACTAATTCAGTATAGGTTGAAATTTGGTGGTATTTGGGACAAATTTTTAAAACATATATGTTTACTTATCAATCTTAAATGCTTTTGCCTCTCCATAACTCTTTTCTCAAGACTAAAATTTTTGTGACATTTTCTGAGATTGATAAGGCTCAACAGCTTCCAATACTTCTCTAATGTGTCCTAAGGTCAAACTCCTCCTCTCTCCCTACAAGAATTACCATTTTGATTAACATCACACAAGAATGCTCTGGAAAACACTTGGCCCTCCTGTAACTTTCTTTCATCAATGTTATAAAAGATTTGTCTGGTATTTTCCATTTCCAGTCAGGACAAAATAAACTATCTTAATGCATTTGCATTTATACACTGTAGGTTTTTTGTTTTTTTTTTTTAATCATAATTATTGCTTAGGTACAAAAAGGACAAAAGTCCTTGACATGGAAGTGACAAAGAAAGTGAGGGGCCCAACTATGGTTTTTGTGGATGGCAAGAGCTTTGGCTGTTTGCAGAGAACAGGGTCCATACAAACGGAGAAGCCAGAATGCAGCTACTTAAACTCCTCACCACTCTTTTGCAGTTTGTTTTTTAAATGTAGAGTGCCTGAATTTGACCACTTTCAATTCCTTATTTTATGTTACCAATGCTTTTAACTTCAGTATTCTTTTGTTTCTAGTTTGCATTTCAGTAAAGATCCATTGTTGTTTTTCTCTGTTACTTCTAGTATTTCCCTAATTTTATTCTACTTTCCCCTACTTCTTTTATAGTCTTCATCCAGATCTTCTGTGCCCAAGCCTGTTAAACAGACAGACAGCTATGACAGCGTAGCACTAAAAAGAATATAACATGTAAATAAGTCTGTTTCCCAGAAATTACTGTATTTCGTTTCGCTCCTCTGAGGCATGATAAAACTAGTTCTGCTGGTGCCACCTAAAGTGAAGGGTTACTGTATTTTCTTTCCCTGCAGCCAATGTAAACCAGAAGCAAATTAGAACCGTTAGCCACGCTAATGGAATTGGCAATGCTCACCCACAGTAGCAATGGGAAAGGCAAGTGCAATATGTGACAACACACGTGACCCAGCTCCTCTGCAGATCAAGATGTGACTCACAAATATTGGAGTCATGAAACTGGCAGCAATATAGCCTGGTCAAGGGAAAAAACAAACTCCCAAGAAGAGATTATATTACGCAGTAGGATTTAGTTTTGAGGTTGGCTTGTATAAATTGCTTTTTTTTTTTTCCTCAGTTCCTGCAGGAAAACTGCCTGGCTGCAAGATAAAGAAAAGAATAATAAGAAAATTTATCTCAATTGCCCAGAACTACCAGAAACGTTCCCATTGATGTGCAGGCTGGATTTTCATCTCTGAGAAGTCAAACAGCCTCTGTTCAGAAGTTCAGCTACCGGATCTAAATGATTACCCCAGAAACAAGGAGCATTTGAAATAAATGGAACAGCTGTCTGTATCCCCTCAGCTATAAAAGGGGCTGAATTTCAATAAAGAAACACAAATAATGAATACAAATAATACTTTCTTGGGCTGTGCTAGGACGCAGTTGGGACCTCTTCCCTTTCAGCCTCCTGGTTCCCCCAGAGCTTAGAGACCACATGGTCCAGGGAGCTTCTGGGACTGAATGACTGGAAGGTGGATTTCCTCCTGAAACAAAACCAAAAGGAATCGAGGATGCCATCACTCAAGAGTTAGGGAAGGCTTGCTATTGTCATTTAGATTTTTTGGTGTCATTTTTGTTTCAAATAGAAGAGTGATTCCAGATAAATGTTATTTGCTCGTTTAGTGCTTGCTGTTTTTTGGGAAGGGGAGGCTGGTGATTTGTTCTCATGCTTGCATTTTTAAATCTATTTCTAAAAATTTTAGTGAAATAATTCTACTTCTAGCAGACAAAGTGTAAGAAACTAACCCAGCAAGAGGTTTTCCCCTAACTCATTTACGCTGAGCTCTTTTGAGTTATCTGACAAATGTGACAATGACTAGGCCTGTGCTAACACCTGCTTCCTAAGGCACAAAATATTGTGATAGAACAGTAAGTTTTGTGTGTGCATTTTGTCATGATTTTAAATTAAATGAAGCCTTCATCTTTATGAGAAATGTTTGGATTATTTCTGGGCTGGGACAAAGGTTTAGAGGAGAATCCATTGGATCACCTTTCTTCACTTTCAGCTTTCTGCTGACCACAGAGAGAGAGTCTGCATGATACAGGATACCCTCTGCTGTAAATATAACCAGTGACAAACTGTGAGCCCCTCCCTCTTCTTTGTTTTTCACTAAGATGCAACCTCGGGTATATTTGACGTCCAGAGATGCACTGCTGGAAGATAGCATGGCTCCAATGGTGTTCATGTCTATGTGTTTTTTGTAGTTCCTTATGAATTTTCCAGGGACGAATTCCACATTCTGGATGAGGAAGATGAGATAGCTATACTGTTTGAACAAAAATAACTTCTGGGTTTCTAGTTAAAAAAAAGAAAAATCTCTTTCAAAACAGACATGGATGTTTCATTAAAATATAAACCTAATTTTAAAAGTGTATTAAAAGCATTAACACAGTGCCTGCTGCCAGAAGAGCCCACTGCAGTGCTGTTGAAGGAAGGAGGACAGCATCGTTATTTATGAGCGTCTGCACTCTCTCAGCCTTTCATGAAACCCTAATTTTATCTGGCAGCTCTTAAGAATCTCTGAGAAAGTGGGTCCTTTGTTACCGCTGCATCCATCTAACTTCTGCACCTAAAAAGACATGGGCACTTCTTTCATAAATAAAGAAGTCCAAACATTCTGACATTAATGTCACACTACTGTTTTAGGCCCTAAACTTTCAAGCTCCTCTCTCTGGGCAAGCACCAACAAGTGCTCCTTTTTGCTCAACTTCCAGCTCTGGCTTTTACAATAGTTTTGCTGAGAGCAGAATCAGGCCTCAGTCATCTGTTTTCATCAGGGGAAAAACAAGACAAAACAAAACAAACAAAACCCCTTTATTACTCTTTGACAGGAGCAGCAGTAAGCCCAAGGGGGTTATTTTTCTTCCATTAACTTTTGCTAACCTCATCCCTCCCTCATTTTTTTTCTTAGATTTACTCCCAAACAGTTCATGCATATGTGTGCATGTGCCTGTGTGTCTGTGTGTGCATGTGTGTACATTTATCCTTGTAATGAAAAGGAATCTATCTGTTCAGATAATTTGCTGTTGTTTGCAACGTGATACAGCTAGTCCTTTTGACTTCAGTGTGAATAAACAGTCTGATCCCATAAAATAGGCCTTTTCTCTCCCAAGAGCTTGTTCCAAGACTGCGGAACCCAGGCTAGCAAAGAACATCTGCAACAGTTAGTGGAAACCCTAAGAATTCTTGTGAATAAATAGATTGGAAACTAAGCTGGAAATTTCTCAGTGAGATATAAATTTTAAAAAATGAAATCCAGTTGAAGTACCCAGATTCCCTGGGAGAATACAAGTCTAGCCAACCCAAGTCTAAATACATGTGGTAGTGATCACTGTATGCTGTTTCCAGTTTATCATCAAAAACAATCATAACAAAATTATTGTCATTCAAATTTAGCCTCTAATAAAGAACATTACAAACCTCATTTATAATGAAGATGTTTGTTGGAAAAAAATTTTAGAAGAATTTTTTAAAACTTCCTCTCTTTTGTTTTTTAATCACGTATCTTAGATAAACATTACATTTATCAGTAAAGGCCACCAATTAAGAAAAGTACAGATCAGTTAGATTTAAGGGCTGTAATTCAAGTTTTACATTGGTCAGCTTTTTAAAATATTCAGGATGATAACTCTTTGCAGATCAGACTCAGTGAACAAATGTTTAAAGGCAAAGACTTTCACTTTTATACTCTCTCTTTCCTAGAGATGTGCCTTCCTCATTTCATTTGCATGCTCACTCTCACAGTAATTAAGCTAGCACAGCCCTTAGAGACTGCCCTCAATTGTTTAGATGCTTACCACTGGCAGAGTGTTATGAAGCAAAACATTTGAGTTATAGAGATTATAAATTAATAGATACGAGTTACCAGCTTCGTGGGAAATACTTCACCCTTATAAAAAAAAAAAGGCAATATTGTTTAGCTTGATTTAGTATAACTTTGGTATGTTGAATAAATCATTTGCAGCTGGCTTAGCCCTGCACATGCTCTGGGGGTGAGGAACACATGCCTGTTATCAATTCATTATTTATGCTGCAGTTTGTTACCACTTATGTGCTGGACAGCGACATCACTGTCTACTCTACATCTGAGGGTATAACAGTAATGGCAAGAGATATCAAGCTGTTGGGAAGAAAGCAAAAGCTAGACTGTGGTTGGATTAACATTTGATTGCCTAAGCAGTTCTGCTTTGAAAGCATGGGAAAATTTGCTTAGTGAGCATGCTGGATTTTTTAAAAAACATAAAGCCTGCCAAGATCCCAAACCTAAGGGAGAAAAAAGAGCTTGTGGAGAACTTTAATTAAAGTAAATGGGGAAATCTCCCCTCTCTCTTCTGACAAAAGCATAAATGTGCTATTTCTATTTTGACTCTATGCTCAAACTGGTTCTTTTTCTCCAGCCCCCCAAAAAAGTTAAGCAAGAAATTTTCACAAGTGTTTTTTAGTGTTCCAGTCCCTATTTCCCACTCTTTTTTTTGTCTATTATGGTGAAGAGGAGAAAGTCTGTTCAAGAGAATACTGGACCAAATTGATCCAGAAGACTTAGTGTTTCTCATAAATATGTGCATGTACCAAGTGTTTACTTAGTATAGTCTGCTTTGGAGGCACTATGAAGTTTTCCCCCACTCTTTGCTATATGGATACAGGCTGCTGAAGTGACTGTACTAAGGATGCCCTCTACTGAGAAAAATGGATAGGAGAAGAGAGTAGGAGAGCTACAGAGAATCTTCACCAGCTAGTACAAGTAATAAAAGACTGCTTGCTTTCAGGTGTAGAGAATATTCAGCTTTAATTCAGTTTTCAATTTGATAACAGTTCTGATGGGCACGTGGACAAACTTGGCTAGGGAATTACAAATTATAGCAATACCAGCAAATTAAACTGGGCCAGGGAATGTTCCTGAGCAATTTGTCTTGATCATCAGGGTTGTTCAAATGCTGGAAGGGACTCCACACATCCTTGGATGACATCAATTAGCAACTTCCTGAACAAATTCTAGGTATGACTTGGCAGTTGGCACAGTTGGCACAGTCTATTTTGAATGAGGTGCAGTTGGCCACCTCATCTTGGGCAGCCAACACACTTAAAATACTCTAGATGCACATTGCTCTATACTAGCTGGAGTCATGTCAGAAAATGAACCTTGGCAGATTTGAATTATCAGTACAGATGAAGACTTAGAAAACAGGGATACAGGGAGCTCGATAAGATAACTGCTTCTAGCAGATGGCGTAGGTTGTGCAGGACAAATCCTCAGTGCTCCTGACAGATGTTTGTCTGTACAGTTCTCAAAAATTTTTAGGGACAGAGATCACATAATCACCATTGGCTGCTCATTTAATTGATAATCATACTTGTTTTCATTCATATCCACCCTAAGTACACCCTACAGCCATGCTAGGCAGCTATTTTCGTATCCCAATGGATTAAGGAAAGACTGTGTTTCTTCTCTCTTTGCAGCTACCATTTAAATATTTGGGATAACAATTTATTGTTTCAAAGTTTCCTTCTTAAAGTTAAAAATAATCATTTAATAGTTTCTTGAGTCATGGCTGGCAGGTCTGACATCATACACATATATGAAGTATTTAAGTCAACATATTGACAACTAGCAGAACATAAAATCCATCCAGTAAACGGAATTTTTGTCCTCTGTTGTAAATGTACATGCATATCCAGCTCCTGAGGCTGAGTCGTGTCATGCAAAAACAGCTAACTGAGGTATGATGAGTATGTTCTGAAGATACCTGTTTCTTACCACTGACAACAAAATTAGTTCATGTTTACTAATTCCTAATGAAAGATTTACAGAGAGTTGCTAAAACAAGAGCTGGAGAAAGAGAGGTGATCTATTACTGTTAGTGCCAAAATGTCTATCAGCAAATCCTAAATTATTGAAAACCACAACACCTGTGACATATTCCTGTAATAGCCACCACAGGCCCAAACAGAGACCAAAGGCTTCCTGGAAATGTGAATAATTTTATTCTTGCTTATATACTTTTGTGATCAATTGTTTTCTTGCAATCAGCAAGCCCATGGGCTGCAGACATTTATGGGAAAGCAGGAAATGCTGTATATGATGGACAGGGTGATGTGCTCATTGCCATATTTTTGTTCAGAGAAGTCTCCTGAGGGAGAAATAAGCATTCTATTAGAATGTGGTCTATCTGGTCTTCATATTATTATACAGAGTGACATACAAAGTGTAAAGACACTACTAACCATTTATAAATACACCTTCAGAGTGACTGGCTTCATTGAGCCCATTCTCAGAGAAGTGTCCAAAACACATCCTCCAACATTTTATCCTCTCTTAGCTATAAATAGGAGACAGATACAACTAGTCTTTCTCGAAGGTCTCTTCCTGGAGTCCAAATATCTTCTACAGTAATAAGGAGAACATTTGTAATGGAAAACAAAACTTTTTTTTTTTTCACCAGAAGGAATGCAATACTGGGATAAATATTTTTTAAATTGTGTTGACCACATGCATTATTTACCAAGTTTTCTCCACTCTATCTAAAGGAAGCTCTCCGTTACTCCCAATTTCTCTGTCAAAAGTGACCTCTCTCTCTAATGTGGGAGGAGGGATCCAGCGCTTTTTCACTGACACAATCTGTGCAGTCTTCTGAGTCCCCTCCCTTTTCAAAGGTCTTTGAGGTTTTTTCCAGGTCTTTTGACCAGAAAGGATGGAGCCAGACAGGCAAATGCTTCCCATCCCTTGGTGTCCTTGTCAATGTTATCTGAACTCCTTTGAAGATGAGAACCTGACGATCTTATCTATGCCATTGTCTCACCTTTCCTGTTAACTTCTGCAGCCTTTCCTTTTAGAGTTTCCTTTGCTTTCACAGGGGACTCAGACAGGCATCAGAGAAACCAAAAACACACAGAGCCCCTGAAAGATTGCACAGTTTTCCAAAATTGCCACAGAGAAAATTTCAGGGCAAGGAGAAACAGCGGGGTTATTAAGAGAGTCTGCACAAAATATCACAAGAAACTGATTTCTTGGTGACTGACAAATCACATGGTGCATGTTGGATAGCATTCCCTGATTTCACCATATGCCTGGAAGCTGCAACACAATGTCAGGAGACTGCAAATCCCCAGAGGCTGAGGCATCGTCCCACTAGAGCTACTGGTGACAAGGATCCCTTAGAAAAAGCTCAGGTATTTGTAATTCTTTCTGTGGAAGGATATTCTGTAATCTAAAAGTTGAAAGTCTAAAGATTGTATTGAAATCAATGTTGTGTTCTGACTTCAAGAGGGCAGTTTCTTCTGTACTGACATTCTTACAGTGTGATGCACAAATCTTTAGACTTGTGTGAACAGTTGGTTTCCTGGTGAGGCAGCAAGGATCAAGACTTAAGTGCATATTTTGGACAGATGAGTTTTATGTTACATAATGAAATGTTGAAATTAAGAGGTTAGTTTCCTTTACATTTCCCTACAGTCAGTGGAGAAAACTAGGGAGGCTCTCCAAAATACTGTTTAGAAAATATCTCTCTCTCTCTGAAGTATTATTTTGTTGTAATGCTAATACAAAAAAGTGCAGGTAGAACATGATTCGAGGCAGAGTTGATATCTATTACTGATGTAGGTGGAAGAATTAGACAAGTCCTTAGGTATAGAAACATTTCTAAAGTCTGGAAAGAGAAGCAACACATGCTTTGACATCTGGAATTGAAATTGAATAGTACATCCCAGTTAATATTTTTGGTATGCAAAAGAGGGAGTTATCAATATGAATTGTACTGAAAAGGAAGGCTTTCTTATGAAAATATATTGTCAGAAAAGAGAAGAAGAACTGGTTGTAATTGCAGGATTTTTTTTTTTTTTTTTTGGTCTTAATAGTTTTCAGTTTTCTTTCAATGGCTTCAAATAATAAGTAACAAAAAAGGACTTAGCAGCTTTTTGTAGTACTAGCATTTTCCTAGCAAACACTGCAATCTCAGCTTTTTCTGGTTAGGACTGGAACATACACAGAGAAATAACATCTCAGAAAAGAACCATATGAATATTCATATTTTTGTTTAGTAGAATAATAAAAGAGAACAGAAATGGAAAAATGAGAACAGTTCCAAAACAAATAAGTAATCAAGTTAAAACATTTTTTTGCAAAATAACCAACCAAGCTTTTGAAAGAAGATTTTTGATTAATATAAAATATTTCAATTCCAAATGAAAATTACTATTGGTGATTTAGATAATTTCACATCCTTTTTTTTTCCCAATCATTTTGTTTCAGTTTGTTTAATTTCAGGCATTGTTTAAATTAAAATATTGCTTCAAAATGAAAAATTAAAATCTTATTGTAGATATATCCAAAAATCCATAGGTAGTCTCCGGATAAGTTCATCCCACAGATTAACATTATAACTGTATAGTATGGGATTGTTTGTCTTCTTTACAGGTAGTCTGTTTTAAACTCCAGTGTCAGCAGTCTTCTGCCGTGTTTGTTGAGACAGAAATAGCCTTTGTGTTTCTAGAAAACCCTACCTTAAAAAAAATCCCATTGTATGTGTAGGACTGAATTACAGCCATACCTGTGACTTGATACAAGTCTCTTAGTGGAACTTTTTGGACAGAGACAAGTGATTAATCAAATGTGAAACATTTCTCAGAAATTATATGACACTGACAAAGCCATGAAGAGGCACACGTGGATTTCAGAATCCACTAGCTGTGAAAGTTTGCACCCAAAACCTGTTCCTATTCGTTCACTAGCCATGCTGATAAGGTACCAAGTGGATTGCTGTGGAGCTGAGCCTGAAGGCTGCCAGCCTTTTACCAGCACACATGGTAGATAAATGAACACTGTGAAATACATTATTGTCAGAGGCTGATGCCTGTGCCTGGTGCCACAGGCTGCAAATGCTGTGAGCACTGTGTACCCAGCAATGCTGTTCAGCTTTAGCCTCTCTGCAGAAGACAGTATTCACTTTCTGTGTTTCACTAAGTTACTTCTGACCACCTTGCATTAGCAAATATCCCTGAAACACTACATGCTAAACACACGCTGACCAATAAACCCAGAAAATCCCTGGCACTTTAAAAGAAAAACTAGGATTGCAATGCAGAGCATTACTTTGCAAAACTGTCCAAATGCCAGCAGGACTTTCATTGTTTAGACAAGAAAGATGGCAACAAAAGGACTACCTTAAATGACCTCTCTTAAGTAGAGTATTTGCTTATGTCACAGCAGAACATCAGTAGATCTTGAAAGCCAGGGGAATAACATGAATTTTAAACTGAACAGATGCACAGGCTAATAGAAGGTCAGAGACAGCAGCACTAACTATAATCATTTGTAACTATTTGCTGTAAGCAATATCCAAACTAAAGAAATGAAAAATAAAAGTCAGACATCTTTCAAAGCTGGATTTACACCCATAAGGGGAATTTATACAATGGATGTAAGAAATATATTTGGAGATCTATATAATTCATTGCACAATGAGAGAAAGCTCTCTGCTGTTCAGTGTTAAACTAAAATTCTAACAACATATGATCAAATCTGAATTTTTACGTTAATCATTGCAAAGTTCACTTTGCATAGAATCAGAGGATGATTAATTTCTTTTCAAAGCAGACCATAAGTAAAGAAGACAAAAAAAAAAATGAAAAATGGGGCATTATAGAGAGGAAAGATGGATGTATTCACTTGCATATATACAGAATAATGCACAAATATAATAAAAGATAATATGGTCTCCACAAAGTAAAATTTTTGAGACACATTATTGATGTAAAATATTTTTCTATCCTCAGAAACATCACAGCATGTTTGTCTATATTACATGTTATCTTTTGGAAAAATAAGCCACCATCTGGCTTGTATTTGGTAACAAGCTTTGTGTACTGAAAATAAAGTAAACATTATGATGGTAAGACAACTGCCAAGGTCTAAGTAAATAGGCTTTTTTTCCCTGAGGAAAGACAATTGAGGACCATAACCAGTGAATCTGAAGAGTTTTGGAAGGAGACAGCAAAATTCTGTTAAACAGAATTAACATTTCATAATAAACAAAATAGAAATTCCATCAAATAAGAACAACATTTTGGGGTGAGAAAATAGACTGCAGTAAGGTCAGGATCATCATGGCCTGCCTAACTGAACAGAGGAAGAACAGATTTAATAGTGTGATCATTCCATTTCATAGCTGGGATTGAGATATAATAAAAATATTATTGAATAGGAACAAAATTTAGTGTAGGAGCTTCAACCCTTACTTGTCCACAGGTGACTTCACAAGCTGTGTTTTTTATGTTACTATAGATGTCAGGTTTCAGGAGAGGCTAAAGCGCAAATCAGTGTTTGTTCCTGTCCTACCAAAAACTGAGCATTCAGAAAGACAATTTCATATATGGTGTTTTGTCATAAAAATGTACATGACTCTATCCAATAAAGTTGCAGGTAGCTGAAACTGCCATGGAAGTCCTGAGAATACAGAGGAATATTTTTTTTTTCCATCATGTGTGTATGACTTGGAAATTGAATGCCTTTTAAGATGCCAATGACACAATAAAGCTTACAGAACAAAGCTGCACTAGAATGGATTTTGCAGTCAGAGCACACACCTAGCAATCAGATAATAAGCAAAAGACAAGTCTGAGAGAACTGGGGCTCTAGCCTGGAGAAGAAAAACCTTGGAGGCAGATGGAGGTGGATCCTATCAAATGTGATAAAAGAATACACTGATATATTGATGAAGAAAAGGCAGCCAGACTCTTCTCAGTGCTGCACAGTGATAGGACATGTAGCAATGGGCAGAGGTCAACACATCTGAAATTCCATTTGAAAGCAAGAAAAAAGTCTTTTTTACCCTTAAGTTGATCAAACACTAGAACAGGTGGTCTAGAGTGATTGTGGAGTTTCCTGGAAGATATTCAAAACCTGACTGGGGATTTTCCTGGCCAACTTGCTCTAGGAGACTGTATTTGAGCAGAGAGGGTTGACTAGATCACAGAACCATAGAATATGCTAATTTGTAAGGAACTGATCATGATCATTGAGTTCAGCTCCTGGTCCTACACAACACCATGCTCAAGAGTCACACACTGCCTGATAGCCTTGTCCAAATGCTTCTTGAACTTTATCAGGCTGGTGTTGCAACTGCTTCATGTGGAGCCTGTTCCAGTGCCCAACCAACCTCTGGGTGAAGAACATTTTTCTAATATCCAACATAAACCTCCCCTGTCAAAGCTTCAGGCTATTGCCTCAGGTCCTGTCACTGGCCACCACAGACGAGAGATCAGTGTCTGCCTTTCCTCTTCCCCTCACAAGGAAGTTGTAGATTGCAATGAGGTTGCCCCTCAGTCTCCCCTTCTCCAGGCTGAAGAGACCAAGTAACCTCAGCCCCTCCTCATATGGCTTCTTCTCAAGGCCCTTCATCCTAATGGCCATCCTTTAGGCACTCTCTAATAATTTAATGTCTTTTTCATATTTCTGCACACAATATTCAAGGTGAGGCTACCCCAGTGCACAGCAAAGCAGGACAATCCCCTCCCTTGCCCAGCTGGTTATGCTGTGACTGATGCCCCACAGGACACGCTTGGCCCTCCTGGCTGCCAAGGCACTGCTGGCTCTTATTTAGTTTTCTATCAACAATGATCTCAAGAGTCCCCTTCCACCCTAAACCACTGTGTGATCCTGTGACACTTTGAAATGAAGCAAGCAAGCAGTTAAATTGTGTGCACAATCAGGAGTTTAACAGGGGCCTCAGTGCTTGAGATAGCTTTCTTTGTCATAGCAGCATGGATGAAGCCATCATACAAATAGCCTTTCTCCATAATCCAGAAAGAAAGGACATGAATGGCAGTGAGCCCATTGCCCAGAAAGGTAACTAAAGGCAACAGCTCCAAGTCCAGACATGACATAACTTGAACTAATGCAATTACAACTGCCTAGCACACATCACATCAAGACACATCTAAATGGCAGATGGATGTTTGCCATATAGTTTCATGCTCATGCCATGGGACCTGCTGGAGCTCACGGTAGCTTTATCCCTGTTGTATGTTTCCCTTGCAAGACCTGGCAGTGTGAGAGGTCACCTTCTTTTTAATTATGGTTGCTACTTTTCTTTCTACCAAGAGGATGACATGAGAAGCCATGCTAGGCAAAGGATGTGTGCTGCAGAAATATTGGTCACTCCTGCACATTCAGAAGAGTCCAAGAGCAATTAAGTCCTTTGTTTTACTCCATTTATCCACACATCTTCTACCTGGATTTCCCAGTACAGGATGATGGAAATCCTCTATTAACCTGGCTATTTGGGTCGTATTTCCCAGCGATCCTGCAAATGTGTGCAAAATCCAAAATCAGACATACTGCAGGCTACCTCTTCTTCCAGAGGGATATATAGAAAAGGAACCCAGGCCATTTACAAATGTGTTGAATAATCTTTGATAATTACTAGTTATAGTTATTTTTTTATTTCATTAAGAATAACATCTATGAGGGAGCAGGAATGTAGGAAACATAACACAGTAGATTCATCATTTCCACTGCCAGTGGAAGAGCTTTCAAAACCTTTTCAAGCAGGAGTGACCAATTCACATTCAAAGAGCTAAAATTGTTCATTATTCACCATCTAGTGGCTCAGAATTTATTTATCTGTCAGTACACTGCACCATTTAAACATGGGCTATTCTTCAACTAAACACCCAGTTAAAGCTTTAATATTCACTGATTTTTTTTTTTAATAGGAGCTGAATTGGAAATTCCCAGTCTTCTTCCTGTGATCAGAGACCCACAAGCACTTCTTTTTTCCTTTTCTTTTTTCAGACCATGAAGTTTTCAGTGCTCTTAGAAGAAAATCAGAACTATCTTGATGAAAACACGAGATAATTCCTGTTATTTTGCTAGTCAAGGACTCAGTCTAAAGCTATTACATTAAACTAGTTAAAAACACTTATAAAAATGGAGGTAGACTTTATTAGCCCATGCTGTTTGCAAGCAGAAAATAATTCTGATGTTTCAAAGAGGCTGGGAGTGGGAGGGGTGGGGGAAAGTCAAGACAAACTTTCACACAAATTTAAGTAGATTTTTCTTTCCAGACTGGAATAATGGAAACTGCAGCTTTTATAATTCTGAAGGAAGTTTTCTGGAAATAGATTTTCTGCAATTTAGTTGGATGAAACAGTCCTTAGCAGAAAAGTAAAAAACAAAAAAGGGATTCTCTCCAAAGTGGAGAGAACAGTATTCATGAAGGTTTTACTGAATTGCACAGTTTAACCCTGTCAGCAGCAGATTTAATCAACATTACTACCTATTTATTTTTTCAGTTATCATAGCAAAGGACAGCAGATGTTCCAGATATTTTAGAGAGCAAGCACAACTAGACAGTTATTAACCAATATTATTGTGTCTAAAACTGAGCTGAAAATAAATATGCTTTAGAAAATTCCATGTTGGAGCTGTTAGTATGTAGCGTGTAGACTTTAGCAGCAAGCATAATAAAGCACCAACCTGTGACAGAAGAAACCATGAGTATGTATATTTTTAGAGCTATAGGAATGTTTTGAATTCCACCTGACTAGACTATATCAGAAATACTCGCAGACAGGATGTTTTCCGAGTTATTTATAAACCCATATGTTAATGATTTATTTTAGTCAAGCAGGTGAGATGCTATAATTCAGGACATAACAAATAAAATATTCAGTGTGTCTTTCACCTATTAATATAAGTGAAAAAAGATAAAGTGAACAGCCAGAAATTTCACAGTTTGAGGTGGGAATACAGGTTATGTGAACAGTAAACAGGTTGAAAGGGAAATTCTGGATGCTCAACTGCAGGTTTTTGTATTAAACAATAAAAATACTTTAATTGTGAATTTATCTTTCTTGATTTAATTAAAGTTTAGGCAGTAGATCAGAACCCAGTGCAGTGCAAGAGTACCCAGTGAGTGTACTTATCAGAGAAAAAGTCTTCTCACTGGTTTAAATTTTAAAGAATTTTGTAAATCAAGTGTACCTTCCAGGTAACCTTCTGCTCACACTTTAGAGATGCAAGTCTAAAGTTAGGGTAGGAGTTCCAAGTACTGTTTTGATGGGCTGGAAATTACTTTTTCAGCTTTTTCTGGCATGCATTAAAGATGTATACATGTAGTAGAGGAGGAATGTAAAGAGTTATGATAAAGACCAGTGAAGTACATCATGCACACTCTACATCAAGACCAAATTTTACGCAAGAAACATTGTTTTCACAGCAGACAACAAATTTATGAAACTATTAATGTGAATTAATGCAGAAACTTACGTATCTAAGACAAACCATTCTTAGCACAGGCTCAGAAATTACCTTCCACAACATCTCAGTTTCTTGCACAACAGAAGTTTGAGGGAAGCAGCCACTTTGTACTTGGGATGTAGCTGCAATCATGAACAGGTCAAACAAAACATAAAATCTATTTGCAGAAACTTATGGAACTTGACCAGGAATCTTATAATTTAGTATTGTTTGGTTTAGAAGAGAAAGAGTATTTCCTAACTCAAGAAATATGGAAATTGAAGAGAACATAATTCAATTTTCTTCCCAGCATGTGGTTACCCAACTTTCTCTGGGAAGTCACTGTCAAGTAAATATTGACAACGCTCTAAGAAACTCCAAATTTGCTGCACATTTAACTTCTGAACAAGCTAATGGGGTGATGGGAACTGGAGAAGTGGATGGACCCCAATCTCTGTCAAGTGACAGGGCACAGCAGCTTTCACTGTGTCAAACAACAGGGTTTGCCCCAAAATCATGCTTTGGGTTGCAGTGGGGAAATCAGTAGCAGGTAGCTGATCCATGACACAGTATTTCTCGTGGAGCAAGAAGTTCTAGGTCTCAGAGACCCCAAGGACAGGGTGACATGAGGCAGGGGGGTGGCAGAGGAGCTAAGGAATCCTGAAGGACCTTACCCTTTCTCATTGTCACCCCAGATACAACTGCATCAGAAATCACAGTTATAAATTTGTGAGGGAGAGGCCAATGTAGCAAGTGTACTTGAATGTTCACAGGAGAGAGAAAACTGGGATAAAGAACTTCAGTCTATTCTATATTTGTCGATGTCCGAGATCTGCAATGCATGAACTATTTACTTAACACATAAAGTCACTGCCAAGGAATATTTTTACTGTCAATTGAATCTGGCAAATCTGTATTCTGAATTTATCTGTTATTATTTGCCTCCTTTTGTTTTCTTCATCTGTTACAGAATTAGTAATTTGAGTCTGTTATGAAGGTGCCATTTATCATTTGGAGCATCTTCCTGTGCTTCAGTCCTGTGTGATGACTGTTCTCTAGTTAAGGTTATATGTTCATTCATTGAGGTCAAAGAAGTTCCAGTCATATTCACATCCCAGTGTTCATGTAACATCCAAATATTTGGATTTAGGCCTTAAGGCTGCAAGGCAATGGACACCTGCTCTTTGATACAGAGTTCCAGTGTTTACCATGAAATGAAAAAGAAATGCAGAGTTTTATGGGAAATGCTATATATTTTGTTTTCCTCCATAAGGAGCTCAAATGGGCTAATCCACCTGCTGTTTTTTGGTGAAAATGGGAAGGTCAGTTCCTACAGTTCCTTTGTCATTATTGCAGTTTTATGAATGTGTTGCCATTTAAGGAGTTTATTTTTTTTTTGCCTACAAATATATCACACTCTTACGTGGGAATGATTTGTTTGGTTTGGGATAAGAACATATGCACAATGATTTTCTAAAGGACAGTATTGTTGGCTAAAATAAATTCTGTGGAAGAAGTGTGGCAACTTAAGAGTATTACAACCTTGATTGATACCTGTTTCTCTTTTTTTTAATTTATTTATTCACCTTTCTTGTGAATAAATCCTAAAATAGTTTTTGCCAAAATTTATATTTGTATTTTTTATATTTTGCAAATAAAGGCAAAAATTTCTACTCCTTCAGGCAAATCTTAGATGGTAGGAAATGCTGTAACTGTTCTCTCTGTGAGGTTTTCTCTACTCAAACACCTACTGCTATAAAACCTAATAAAGAACAAAATTTTCCATAAAAAAATCTATAAAATTGTCTAACAAGGCTGTCCTAGATCATACTGAAAGTCCTTGAATTCTCATCTTCCATGTCCAATTTAAAATAGGAATAAAGCACAATATTTCCATTAATTTTTTAAAAGGTATGAGTTATTTTTGTGCTTTACTGCCTAACAGTTCAGCTGTCACTGATCCTTTATTGTGGCTGATTTGCTGTCTTGTTCTATTTGAAGTCACCTGCAACCGTAAAAAGCTGCCAGACACTGCTAAAAAGACAGTACAAAAAGGCTTTGTACACATTTTGTCCTATTGTTTTGAAGAACTTTCCCTTTAAGAATATGCTTGAGGTGAGATTTTTTTAAGACATATAATTGAATTATAATTAGAAATTGATTGTGCCACCAATGATTTCTGTCATTTATCAAGTTAATCATCAATAACATTCCATATTGGTTTTCAATGACACCGCAGTTTTGAGCCAGAGAGTCATTCTAAAACAGTTTTTCTTTCCTTTTTGTCTAAGTGTGAGGGACTGAATCAGGAATGGATTTCACAGGCAGACCTGAGAGTGATCACTGAGATGATCTCCTTCCTTCTGGGGGCCATCCTTGCAAAGCTGCATTGTGCACAGCCAGAATCTCTTAGAGCATAAGAGAGGGGAACAGACCTACACCTTCCTTTTTCCTTCCTCTTCCAAGTACCAAGGCACACTATCTGTGTGTGGACCGGAACACAGACATACAGAGGAGTCTGACATAGACTAAGCCTTCTCCACAGATCAGGATTACAGTTATTTAAACCCAGTCTTCTAAAAGATGAGAGTGATGTTCTCCATCCTGCACCTAGTACAGATCTGATGTAATAGACCTATGATGAAAAGGGTGAGGTGAAAAATAGGATGTGGGGTTTTGCTTCAATTCCTGCTACCTGATGATGTCTCATTGAAGGCATAAAATAAGAAACAAGAGGGATTATTGTGAACTTTACCCACAGAGTCATAAGAATGTTTACTTCCACTTCTCTGGTGGGTACCCATGAAATATTTCTCAATATCTGTCTGGAAGCAAACACACATTTTTATGAGGTCTTTGTCACCTCACTCTGGATTTATACTCAATCTCCATGGAGCCTGAGAAGCAAACAGATGTGAGCAGCTGAGTGAAACAAAGGAGATGCCTAAGTGGGAAAACATCATTCCTCCCGGGAAGGGAAGGGAAGGGAAGGGAAGGGAAGGGAAGGGAAGGGAAGGGAAGGGAGGGG
>CM031857.1:68680553-68778404 GCA_018697195.1 Certhia americana | reverse complement strand
TCCTTCCTTCCTTCCTTCCTTCCTTCCTTCCTTCCTTCCTTCCTTCCGCACCTTCCGCACCTTCCGCACCTTCCGCACCTTCCGCACCTTCCGCACCTTCCGCACCTTCCTTTTCAGAAATGGACTGGAAGGACTGTCCACTTCTAACAACTAACACAGTATTTAAGGCTCATTTCTGGTTTTTAGGAAGTGGAGGAGAGAAGGAGCAAAATGAGAGGAAGCTCTACCTTGTCTCCAGCATGTTCAGTTCGTGCCACTGCCAAAACTGCACAAATGAAGGCACAGGTGAGCCCAGCTCACTAGGGAAGTAGTTTGGATGTGCCTGTGTGGAGCGATGCAGTGTCCAAACACCTGCCTTTTCTCCTGAATACACACCACAACCTTTCTGGATTCTTGTGGTTTCTTGGGGATTCCCTACAAGAAAATATGTGAATAAAAGACTTCTTTGTTCTACAGGGTGTTGAAAATATAAATACATGAAAGGCAAAAGATGCTTGGACTCCATAACAAGGGAATTGTCCTTCTGTTTTGCAAGAACTATTTTAGCAAAAAGCATCTGACTTTTATCAATCTTAAGATTTTTTTAAGTGACAAATGCATGTACAAATGCATTTGAAGAGAAGACTTGATTAACTCTGTTCTTTAAAAAGGACAGATCCTTCTCTGTGCTGATTCTTTTTAAAAGTCCTTAAAAAACAATAACCTGCCCTTCATCACCACCACCACCCCCGGACTCTTATCCAGAGGCTCCGCCATGTGCCTAACTAATCAAAGTGTTGTGTTATGATTGCCATGGAGACTGCAATCCAGCAGCTGCCTTGACATTTCATCTTCAGCTGCTTTCAAAATGCTTTCTTTTTGCCAAGGAAAACTTTTCACTATTATTATTTTTTTTTACTACACACTGTTCCCTCCACTACAAAAGAAACATTTAGGAAAAAATCAGCAGAAACTGCCTCAGTTCTAACAACATATTTTGTTAATTGCTTTTGTACTCCTCTCAAGCAATTTAAAAGGTTTCTGAGGCTTCAGACTAAAAAGCTTGTGCTTTATTTTGCAGATCAACTGATAATTGTGCACTACTGTGTAGGGTCACCACAGGTGGCCAGGAGCAACCTCCAGCCCCCAGGTGCAAGGGCAGATCCCCAGCCCTACCCAGCCTCCTTAAAGGGATACACCAAAACCCATCCTCATCCTCCAAGCCACCCAAATGCAGCCATCTCACTTTGTTGTCTCCCAATTGTGCTGCTCACTCTCTCATCAGTGTTTTTATCTCCATGCACACTTCTGGAACTTTAAGGCTGTTGCTTCTTCTCCTGCCTTTTGAGGAGGTGAAGAGATAAGATAGTCAAGAATACATGTCTGTTTCTTCCTGCCTTAAAAGAGGGAAGGTTGTGCATTGTAAAATACCTAGTTGGTGTGGAAACCCACAGAAAAGGTTTTGGGGAAGCCAAAGATGATACAGAGGAGGAAGACCACAATCCCCCACTTGTGGCATAGCCATAGGGTTTAATATCTGAAGTGGCTACATTTCATGTACAGACAGGGATAAGAAAGCACCATACAGATTCTAAGGACATACAGAAGAGCTTTGCTCACTGATGATTCATTTCTCTGTTATTCATTTCACAAACAAGCATTTTTTAATTAAGCTGGTCACCCCCTTTCTTTTCCAAAGGAGGGAAAGTCATAGCTTTTTTTTGAGTAGCCTGGGACATATAAAAAAGAGCCTTCTCTGCAGCCTTTCAAAGCACTTGCCCCCAAAGATGTTTTCCCATCCTAGCCTGCACTCAAGGATGTCTCAGATAGACTGGTGCCAAGAAGGTGTGGCTGGAAACATGCTGGGGCATGGAGATGTACACAGGACATTTTGAAAAGAGATTGATACAAAATCCCAGTAGACTGGATCATCTGCAGCTTGGCCAAGGTAGGAGACACATGATATATATGTGTGTGTGTGTACGTGTGTATATGGTGAAAGGATTTTGACAACAGTAGGAGTAAGGTTAAAACTCTGAGCCATTTGGGCTGAGAATGAGTAAGGTGTGAAATGAAAGCTTCAAACCATGTTTTAACAATTTTTCTTTAATTATATTATGACAAATTCAAATTAAAAACCTTGATCTGAAAAGTATGTATGCTTAATAGGAGGAAGAAGGAAAACACCTTCAGAAGCAGTCAGCTTCCTGTGTTATGCTTTTGAAGTCGAGCTGATGGCTCACAGAATGGATCTCAACTATATATACATATATATATAATCCCCAAAGCTAAAAGTCATCTATTTTAAAAGACAAGTGTTTGCTCACCCGAAGAACATTGTACTCTGGCTTCAGACTTTGTGATCCATATGGACTTCATCAACTTGTTTGCCAGGAATTTAGGAAAAACAAACTTTATTCATGTTCCTTAGTGAAATTAATCCACTTCATGGTCTGTGCAAAAAGAAATACAGCTTCAGAAAAAAAAAGTCCAGGGCATTCCTGGAACTGGAAAATCAGAGAGCCAAAATAACGGATCCACTTAATATGAGAAATAAATGACTTGCAGTGGCATAATTATCAGCACTGGAAGTACATGGTTCCAGCTTAGAGACTGATTTCATGTCCCATCCCATAAAGGACCCCCAAACATGAAGTGCTTTCACAAGCCCTCCTAGAACCAGGCACTGCCACTGCTCTGAGAGCACTATTTACCTTCAACTTAAAGATGGGGTATATAGTCCACCAGAAGTACATGTTACTGGAGACTTACCTTTGAGGAGCTAAAGTTGTTATTGCCCTGTAGCATACCTTAGTATATTTGTTTGTGTGTAAAGAATTTAGTTGTATAACCCTAGGTTTGGTTTTCCAAGCTTGATAAAAGCCTATGGACATCTACATAATTTATCAGTGGTTTTTTTCTATATCACAAAGAACAGGCAGCTTCTGCAAGATGTGTTAGTATACATTGCTGCTGCAAACAGAAGCATTTATCTCCAGTGACACTTGCTTTAAAAGTACAGTTTAATGCAGGAAATATACATTCTAATTCATTCTTAAAGCAAATAATTATGCAGATTAATCTCTGTACTGCCCAGATTTAAATAGGCAGCCTAAAATTATTGTATTGCAAATCTTTATGGTTGCAACATCATAGTAAGGTATCTCACCAGCTTTTAAAGCAAGCTGCATTTCTGCTCCATGACTGGTTTGTTACATTGAAGTAATATTGCATTAGAACCCTTTCAGTAAGTCAAATCACATTACTTACTCATATAGCATTCTTGGCAAGCATCAAAAAACATTTTTAATACTTAGGAACTGCAAGATTGATCCAGACAGTGATCTGATGTTTAAAACAGGACTAGGCACCTAAAGTCAAAATTGCAGCAGAGGGGGAAAAAAAACCCCAAACCAACTATTTGAATTCTTAAGAATTCAAACTATTGGAAAATTTTTCTACATACCACTGCATCCTGAACAGAGTAGAATAATTTAGCCTTGTCTTCACATGTTACTGTGAAAAAGAACTTGTGAAACCACAATTATTCTTCAAACAATACTGAGAAAATATCCATAGCTGATCTGTTCTTAGAAAATGAACCTGATCTATTTTAATGGTGCATGTGGGACCTGCACAGTCTGGTGCTGTCAGGGAAGGAGGGACTGTCCCTTTCTGTCCCCAGCTGTAAGGGCCTCAGCAGCATTTCCTCCATCCCTTTCTCTGAGCAGTGTAAAGGGGATACAACATAAAGGGACCAAACCACATGAGTAAATCCATGGTTACCCCTGTTTAGCATTCAGGCAATGACACTTGGCTTGCTTTTCTCACGGCAACAACTTCCCTCAGATCCATTCAACCTCTTGGTTGTCCACCTTTACACGAGTCCTCAGGTGGCTCCTGGATAGACACTAAGAAAGCAAAAAGCCCCACACATCATGGGTTAACTTTTATGCCGATGATGACTGTAGCTGTTTACTTTTTAAACAAATGCCTGATATACAGTGCAACTGTCTGAGTGCACAGCCGAAAGCAGACCACAGGAAATCTCTTTGACAGCCAGGATGGCAGAATTGTTAGCATGGGTCTGCATTACGTTTTGGGTTGTTTTTTTTTTTTTTTTTCAATTAAAAATAAAAAGGTTGTGAAATTTCAAGGAGAAAAGCGGATGCTACAGAAAAAAACAAAACCACAACTGGCCGGTTTCTAAGAAGAGACATCTATGAATAGCACAGGCATAAATAACTTAATAACTTTTTCCATTTTATCTGAAGGATTATTGTGGCTTTTCACCCCAGTTTATTTCAGCGGAAGTAAAGATGACTCTGTAATACCGAGCAAATAAACCAGCCTAATATACAATGTTCACCAGAGATAAGAAAGCACACTAGGTTATTTATTGCTGTATTTTTATATTTTGCTTCTGTTCTCCTTTGATCTGTGCTAACACAGGCATTAAAATGACAGCTTAGGGTCACAATACGCACCAGGATATTGAAAGGCGGTCATGTATAAAGGAGTATCAAATTGTTCGTTTAGAGTAAGTTACAAGTTTTGGTTAATCAGTTCTCCAGGGTCTAGCTCTACCATAAAGATAAAATGTTTACTGGCTTTTTAAAAGATTATTAGACAGAGAAACTGTGTGTGCTACTGTTTTTTTAAGGTATAAACATCTGCAGTAGATACCGGGGTTGATTCTACTTCCATTACAGTGGTGTAAAAAGAGTTGCTTCACAGACGGCAGAGGAATTTCAGCAGTAAATGAAAAAAGAATAAGGCTCATTGTGCTTTTAATTTTGTTTCATGTAGGCAAGAGGGGAGAAAATTGATTTTAGTCCCAGTCTTTTTTTTTTCTCATACATGTCACTGATGCATTTTCAACCCTTGGAGAATTGGTGAATGTGGGAATACAGGCTCTAATACAAAACACTTGGCCTGTTTTCAGTTCCTAACACATACTCCAGAGTTCATGTTATGGTTATCAGAAAGAATCTATGAAAAATGAAGCTGCACACAACTGCAGACCATCAGCGTGGCTTAACCCCGTCAGGCAGGGATGAAGCAGGAAGTGCTTTGTGACACTGACTGGCAGAAATACAAACTGATGAAGAAAACACACGGCAGGAAAGAGGGTCTAAGATGGTGAGTTAGAGACAGGGACATTAACTACAACTATACTCTGCCAGGGCCAAGATCAGAGGAGCTTGACATACTTGTTAAAGGTTTCATCAAAAGGATTAGTTCCAGCAGCTTTTTTTAACCTTTTTTACAACACAATTTACCCAAAGGTGGCCGAGGGCAACAAGGGCTGCCCTGTGAGATAACATTTTTAATTGTACAAATGCCATTCTTGATGTCATAATCCCGAGGTTAATGCAGTTGCAGGTCCTGAACAGATGTGGTGTAGGCTGCCCTGTCGTACAGAGAGGTGGCCACGCAGACAGTGAAAATGGCCACAGTTCAGAGAGGAGTTTAGCTACTGCCCTGAGTGTTTTCCTAAACTTTTACTATGTGCTTTTGCACTGCTTTAAATGGTCTCTGCCCATACGTAAAGCAAGCAAACAAACAAAAATATTGTTCACACAATGAGTTACCAAGAATCAACGGCTGAGTATAACCACTGCCTAATGTCACAGCTCATAGACAGGGAAGGGTGATCCATGAATGAACAAAAGAAAGAAAAAGGGGAAGAGCCCAGAAAACATCTGGATCCCACCATGGTAAATCTTACACCTTGTTGTACTTTAGCAGTGTTGATTAATAAGAAATAAGTTTCAAAAGGGGAATCCTGGCATCTTCTTTAAATTCAAATACACCTGCTAGATTTCAACAGAGTCCATATTTTGCACATTTTGGGAAGAGTTTTTTGATGGGTTTCTGAATGAGGTACCCTCTTCCTCCTTAAGGAAAAAAAAAAAAAAGAAAATCCAAATATTTCTTAAAAGAAATGTTCACACCACACACTTCAAAGAGAAAACTTTTTCTTCACTTTGAAACAGAGCAAATAGTTTACTCCATGTGCTAAGCTGCTGACTATGTAACCAATTCCCAGTCAGAAAATCATGCCTTGTTGATGTGACACAAGATTGTGAGGGTTGCAGATCAGTTAAGTAAAGGATCTGAACCTGGGCAAATTTTATGTGAGACCAGCTTGAGTATTTCAGCACAACACTTCAAATATCTGTAACATGGTGCAGAGTAGGTAAGAGACATTCAATCTCACTGGGGTAGGAATGGGAGAAAAGCAGCAGATGAGGACACTGTAGTACAGAGTAACCCCTTTTTGTGTGTCAGAATTTGGGTCATGTACCAGTAGGAGGTGCAGCAAGTTGGGTCACTGTCATATAGGCTTTAGAAAAGCTAGGGAAAATCAACAATAGGTCATATTCTTGATTGGTGTGTCATCTGTGTGCCTACAAAGGAGGATTAGGCCAAATCAGGTGTAGCAATTGTGATTCAGCATCTTCTGCCCTTAGACCTCACTTATCAGCAGTAACTTGATGCCTCACAAGATTGAAGGGTATCATTCCAGGGATGCATATTTCTCTGCTAATGACCACAACCTTATATCTCACATACAGCTGAGGAGCTAAAAGATCATTGGAATGATGCTTTGATTATCAGAAATATGGTTCAAATTTTGGGCTCCTGGGTTATTAAATCCTCTCTTGAACCATTTCTGTTCTACATACTAGTTCAACCTTATATGTCCATAATTCCTCTGTAAGGTAGTAATGCAGTTTATTCTTGCAAGGCACTGCACAGAATACATCTCTTTATGCAAGCATGACTTCACAGTCATTAGGGCTGAAATTGCCACACAAATCCCACCCTGGAGTGCTCTGCATTGCTACACCTTGCAGTATTTGGCAAGGAAAGCCCAGTGTTTGCAAAAGATATGTAAAAGGAGGATTATTCTTCCTGAATACTGGATAAGATAGAAATAAAGACAAAAATGATCATACAAGGAAAGGATTACTTAGTGCAGTGGAGCAAATTTGCTCAAGAAAATGGATGGAATTGCAAAGGGAAGGCATTATTTCAAATAGGATTTGGTGGAAGGCTAACAGGTGCTGGGGAGCACTCAGGTCAGATGAAGACATCTGCTAGAGATGTCAAGAGCACAAAGGTAACTCTGTGTCTGGGAGTAGAGGGTAGGATAAAAATGACAACTGACAGGAAATGTGGAAGACTGGGACTGCAGAGGTACGTCCCAGCAAAGAAACAGGGTGTCAGATGGCAGAGTAAAAGACAAACAGACACACAAAAACTGTGAATGCAGACACTTGTGAGGAGCCTGAGGAAAAACAAAAAAAAAAAATTAAAAAGAAAAAAAAAAAATAAACAGGTGCACTAGAAGGCTGGATGGCTGGCACAGAGGGATGATGATAACCTAAAAACATTTCTGAAATGTGACAGGGTGGTAATATTAAGGCAGAATATCCTTCCATCAGTCTTTATAAGTGAATGAGATGTCTTTTGAGATGCTTTCAAGCTCCTATACACACTATAGATTTGGCTCTAAATGCAAGCTGACTTATTGGCTACATTGCATAAGAGATCTGATAGGATGTTTTCAATGACCCTGTGACTAAAATATAGAAATGAACCAGTATAATATAACATATGGGCAGATCAGCTTGCACAAATGAAGAAACTCACATCAGCAGTTCTTTGAGCTTTTAAGTCATTGAAAGCTGATCTTTTTCCTTTAACAAATGTGTGACTACATTTAGTCAACTTACAGTAAAAGCATGTTGAAACATCTGTATTCATACATTTAAATGAGTGAAAAAAATTTAAAAATAAACTGCCAGAGCTTTTATGCAATATCTTTTGTTTAATACAAAGACACAGAACCCTTTCAGTTAATTGCAGTTTGATCATCAATATCCTGTCTTTTGCAAGCAAATGCTCCCACGTAAGAAATTCAAATAAGGTGCTTCTAAGCATAGAAGCTTTCAGCTACTTTCAGTTTACTTATTTACATTATTCCACGTGTTGGAGTTCATCTTTCTCACAACTAGTCTTAAAAATAACCTGTGTGATGAACTTTAATAAAATTCAATGAAAGTAAATACATAGAATCAGTAGTAGTATCATATGATATTACAGGATTTATGGAACAGATCGATTAGTTTCAAAACCACCTATATTTAGAACACATGCAAATTCACATTGTCTACAAGAGAATTACTTTTACGATAGGTGAGCACAGCTTTGCTCCTGTTTTCTGTGCAAACAAAGGTTCATAAGATAAGGATCCATTTCCACTTATTCTGTGGCAAAAGTCCCATTTGTAGTAGTGTTAGAGGACCAAGGTGCCCACCCAAACACTCCTGATGTGTCCCAGACACCCTTCTCAACCTACAAGCAGGGGTACCTCCTTTCTGTAGATGATTCTTGCTCTTTCCATTGTCGACACAGGCAAAGGAACAGTGTTTTAACCTTAGACATTTCTCACAATTTTTGGTGCACTTAGGCTCCAAGTTTTGAGTCTGAACCACAGTATGCATCCCTCCACGTGAAATTCATGTCCAAGAACTCTCTCTTGGATGACTCATTAAACCAGCCAGTTTTTCACAAGTGGCAGTCAAAAGAGGAAAGAAAGGCCTCGTATTTCGGACATGTCCAGAAAATACTCTGCTGGCCTTTATGAGATCAAATGCAGGAAGGTTTATCCAGCTCTAAGAGTTGTTTCATAGATGTGACCCTAATCAGCAGTACAGGTTTCTTTGGAACCTCAAAGTCAGTGTTTCAGTTTCCGAAGAAGTGCCTAAACCACACTATCTCAAGAGTATTTCCTTAAAGCTAACTAAGCCTTTCCACCCCAAAATTACTTCTGTGGATCTGTTTTCTGGCACTTTCTCTCCTCATGGTTTGATTTCACTACTGATAGGGACACAGATTCCTCTAATCTAATGTCAGCTGGCAGAAAGATAAATGTGCAATCCAAGCTGGCCCTCTCAGCTCCCTCTATGGTAAGCAGAGAGGAATTGGTGTTTTCAAACAGAGCCACAGCTCTTACCACAACAGCCCCATCTCAAATGCCAGGCTGGATCTACTCTTAAAAGAAACTTATAAAAGAAACAAGGAAAAAGAAAACTGTGAAATATGGTACCAGTTAGAAATTTTCCCAGTTTCTACTCAACCACAGGAAGAGGTTTTTGAATATTTTACCTAAATCTTTAACAGCAAGTGTATGTAAATCAGCTGGTTCCTGTGACTGTAGAATCTGAATACATTATCTTCCAGCTCAAGGCTATATAAGGCTTCCCAGTACCAAACAATGAATATTAGATATGGCAACAGCCTCTGCAACTCAGAGCCAAGCACTGACAATGTTTGAAATCAAGCTAAAAATACAGCCCCTGTCCAGATCCCAAACATGGCAGGCAACAAATGCAGATGGTTATAGGGGATAGAGTGGCAGGGATGTACAAACAAGCAAGAAACATTATACACACAATTGCTTCTTTCTCATGCTTACTGCTACTTCCTTTCCTCACATTTCCTGGAAATTCTTCCCATTCTTTATCCATTCTATATTCATCCTGAAAGAAGTTTTATCAAGTTCACCAAATTCCCATCAGACTGAGCTAGGCTGCCTTTTTCCAGGCTTGTGTCATGTAACTCATTAACTCAAATGGCTTTTCATCAGTCGTTGTGCAGTGTCCGTTCAGGTTCCTATTATAACCCTTATTCACACATTCTTAGCACAATGCAAAAAGTTCCCCCATGTCCAGAGTCATGAGATCAGTCACTCCTCAGTTCTTTGTGAGACAGGCTCCTGCTTTGACTCTCCTTCCTCTGCAGAAGCAGTAGGAAGGAGACTTCAGTGCCCAGAGATCAGTACTGGGAAATGCATTCTGTAACTTTGGAGCAAGTCCATCTTTCTTCAACTGATCTTGTTTCTTTATATAAACTAAGCCAAAGTTTGTTTAACCTCTTATTCACAAACCTCTAGTGGTAGATTTCCATAGCCTCTAGTCTAGTTTAGCATATAGTCACCCTTTATTTCAGAAAGGCTTTTGGCCAAAATCATTTCCACTCCAGTTTAACAAAATTATTGAAATTATTTATTTTCCCAATGGACCTGAAAAGATTAATTTCCTCCTTTTGGAGGTTAAATCTAAATGCTATAATCACTCTCCCCTCTTCCATTGCATCGTCTCATGAATCAGCAAAGAGTTGGAGCAAAAAAAACTGTCACATGCATTAAAGGCAGAAGCACCATTAAACACTTAAAGAAGTCCCACTTGTGGTTTGTGCTGCAGAATGTTTTGAGGAACTGTTGCAATTGTCTCTGCATTAACCTGGTCATTGTCTGGGTACCTTGACTTTCAGCTGAGAGCGAGTTTTGTTTGCTCATGGTAGGATACAACTTGTCTAAATATTAAGCATCTAACATATAGTCAGCTAGCTTAAGCATACTGTTGGGCTACCCCTGAATGAAGGAGGGAAGAATCCCTAGAGAGAGAGAGAACAATTTTTATTTCAGACCATTCCTCTTGAGTGGGATGAATCCATCACCCCTGACCACAGAGGAACCTTAAAGGATGAGTTTAGTTTGGAGCAAGAGGGACTTCAAGCCTAGCAACCAACTTTGGGATCACAAATTGTGCTTTGACGTGTCTTTTTTTTTTTTTTTTTTTTTTTTTTTAAATGGTTTTCAAGCACAGGTTTTTCAGGAGACACAATAAGAAAGCTTTTACTGCTTTTCAATCCATGTCCTATGTGGTGCTGTAGGGCATCAGCAATGCAGCCTGATCCTACCCAAGGTATGTTGGCGTCCCATCCTGTTTAAGAACTGGTTTTGCACAATTCTGCAAGCAGTACATGAGTCCTGTAGCACTTGTGGGAATTCACATGGCCTGTATGAAAAAAAGAAATGTAGCACATTTAGTTACATGAAAAACTTAGACAAAATTCAGGCTTAAAATGCCAGAAAATAAACCTTTTAACTGATTCTGGCCTGGTGAAGACCATAAGGTCAGAAAATATTTGACTGTACTAATACATGGCTTCTTACGGTCTACAAAAAAAAAAAAAAAGGGAAAACAGCTCAGCTCTTTCCAAGCCCAAGAGGATGTGGGATGGTGGGGATGATATTTTCCCTGCTGATGTTCAGGTACACTTCCTAGCACTGCACCTTGCAATTTAATTTAGTGTGAAACTGTACTTTAAAGTATCAGCCTATCTTTGAATAAAGACTAGGGGATATAGTTCTGTAGCAGCACCAAGAGTTTCCTTCTTTCTTTTTTTTTTCTTTCTTTTTTTCTTCTTAGTACTGAACACAGAGAGGAAAAGGCAGGCAGATGCATAAATAAACCCAAAGCGAACAAAGAACAGATGTCCCAAGGAACTTGCTGTCTCAGTATTTGGAGCACAAAGAAATGAAGTAAGCACAGCCCTTCATAGAGGAAGTCCTTCACTTCCTCAAGAAGTTTGAACATGCCAAGAAAGCAAAACAATTTCACAAGGCTAGAGTATACAGGCTTCTAATCCCATGAAAGTAGTCTATGTTCTGCCACAAACTCACGAGTCAACAGAGCTTTCCTTTAACACAGGTACAGTATAGTTAAACCATGGGCCTAACAGCAGTAAGGTTGTTATCACTTTGGAATTCTGTTAGAAAGTGTCAGGAGTTTTTTTGCAAGATTAAAGCAAAAATTAGAAAAAGATTATCTCGGTTGCTCCTTTTTTCTCCCCTAGCTAATTCAATGCATTATAACACATATGTATCTTAACATTCTTCAGACCTGGACAGCAACACATGGAAAAACCTTTTTTTGGAAACAGCAACACATGGAAAAAGTATTTTCAAGCACTGTCTGCTTCAAATCTCTGATTCATGGTTATTCATATACTGTAAAAAATAGTAAAACAGAATGAAAAAATACACAGAACTCGCTACACATCACAAAGAAAGGTTGTAGGATCTGCTCTGTTTACTCTGCATTAAATACAATAGTTTTATTTCCCTTTCAGCAAATCCCCTGAAAGCAGACCTGTGAGTGAATGCAGAATTAAGGGTATGGAGCAGAGCCAGATACCTCTGTGCTCCTGGGGCTGCTGCTGCCCAGCACTGGGGCTATAGGCCAGCAGCAGCAGGGCCATGAGGAGACAACAGCTGGGGAGCCAGGAAGTTGGAGGGAGAAAACGCTCCAAACAGCACAGCTCCAGCCACAAATATTTACTGATCAGTGCTGTTGGAGTGGTCATGGTCTAGGAACATAGTCAAGGAAGGATCCGGAAGGAGATGTCATATCTTTTATTAGGTCTAAACACTGGAGAAAAAAATATAGACAAGATTTCATGACCTAAAGCTGAGCCGTTATATCTGGATGTTGCTTATTTTTTCAGCAGTATCAGTGTTTAGATAAAAGACATTGCGTCTCCCTGCAGCTCTTGATGCAATAATATTTCCAGATCAATGCTTTTTGCTATAACATTTTTAATCCAGCCTTCCAGAAAGCTGTTGGGAAAATAAAAATTAATAAGCCACCAATCACAAATTGGAGGGAGATGTGAATAAATAAATAGACTGGAAAGTTGTTATAAGCCTATGAACCACATGATCCTTGCCAGTTGCACTCTTTGGACTCAGGCATACACCTGTTTTGACAGATCTCAGTCTTAGCATGTGCTGAGGAAAAGAAAAAAGAGGGAAGTGGTAGCTGGAGTTCCCTGCTTGCTGTCGTGGTGTCACAGCAATTGATAGACTGGAATGCAGACAGAGCCGAATCCCACTTCCAACTATGGTGGAAGATGGCCAGGAAGGAGAGTAAGGACATAAGATGTCTAGTGTACAGCAGAGCCATGACTCCTCAAGTGTTCCCAGTGCTTCAGGCAGCTTCTCTCCTTGCACCATATGTAGGGGCTCTGCTCTAATTATCACTAGACATGCTGCTCATGCTTGTCACCACATTCCACTTTTGATCTTTTTCTTATCTTGCCTTCTCTCAGCATCTGCTTGTGTGCTTCTCTGCACCTCCCTGCCCCAGTGCACTGCCAGAAACCCCCACCCAGCTCCACTCTTGTCCTTCTGTCTCTTCCTCATCTCATCCACCCCAGAGCCTTGCTAGCTCTTGCTCCAGCTCTGGACAGGAGCTGTTGGGCCCATCCAGAGCTCCTTCCCCACCAGCACGGCAGCAAACTGTCCTCGAGGCACTACTGCTGTGCCAGGGGACAGGGGAGTATGGCTTCTCATCTGCAGGGGATGGCTCCTCCTAGCCTCAGCTCACTGCTCAACCTCCCTGAGCATCACCAGTAGTGGTGGGAGGCCACAACCAGCCAAGGGAGACATGTTGACATATTGAGACTGACACATATTAGACCACAGACATCTACTTCCCATGGGACATCTTTTTTTCATACAGCCCAGATTTTCTCACAGACAAAGGGTCTATCTCACATCACCATGAGCAGGGAGCAGTGTGCTACAGTGGGAAACAGAAGTGGGTGATCTCAGGGGCCAATTAATTTTTCTGAGTGCAGGAGCGGTGCAAGAGGCAGGAACATGTCTCAGTTTTGCAAAGTGCCCAAGGAGGAACTCAAAGCATTCTGAAAAATTACATCTATAACTATGTGACTCTGTCTTTCCCTTATTCAAGTCTCTGTATCATCTTTTCTCTATACACACATTTTCTTATGTGCTATCACAGCTGAAATGATGGTATTTGCCCTACAAATATCACAAAGAAGAGCTACAAATACTGTTCATTCTTAGAGCATGTTTTTATTTCTTCTGTTAGAACTTAAATATTTTCTGCAATATGATTTTAAAGGGTTAACTTACTATGATATGTTAAAAAAAAAGAAATAAAAGCTTACAGCTCCTGAGATAATATCAGCCCATTAAAATAAGTAAGAATATGAGAGGGAAAAAGAAGGGAACAGATATTATATATGTAAGGAAAATTAAAACTCAGGATGTTGGGCGTGGGGGGAATGTGCTTTGAAGTACAAACGTTCCATTGTTAATGTGGGACAAAACCTCCCCAGTATGGGACAGAGATAAAAAGGAGGGAGTTTCTAACAGATCAAGGTCAACCAAGATATATGAATAACATAAATGCTATTAATCTCGTACAGCATGAATCAGAGAATTGCAGCAGGGTATAGCTGTGTGGCGGAGTTCATGGCATGAGTGTTTTATGCCACTTTGTATTAGATAATGAGCGTATTCATTACAGACTCCTACACATCATCCAAACTGGCAGAGAAGGAGCTTTAAGGAGCTTGAGAGAACAAATCAAAGAGCTGGATCTAAAGCTCGGAAAGGTAATAGGGATGTTCAAATACTGCCCCAAGTTTAGATATTTGCAGGCATTCATACAATCTGACTCTGCAGGAAATAGCGTGAGAAAGAAGCTCTTGCTTGGACAGCTTGCTGCTTATTATTTATCATGCTGCCTCTGTCATAACAGCTGATTTTACCAAATAGATTAAAAAACAAAACAAAAACAAAAAACAAAAAAAAAAAAAAAAACAAAACGTAGAGCAATACAGGAAAACACTACACCAAAAAAGTCTTCCTTGCTTTTTTTTTTTATTTCTCATGGCTGCAAATTCAGAGACACAAAGAGAATCAATTTTCATCTTGGAGGGCTTAATCTAAACATAATTGGGAAGCAAGGGACTGAGCCGTACTGGAGTCAAAAAAGTGCATAACCAGATGTAATTCTGATTTCACATGTTGGATTTCCACAAAATTTAGTCCCCTGGAATTCCAGAGACACATGTGTTCCACAGGAGAAGCTTAAAAAATAATTTATCTTGGGAAGGAAGGAAATGAAAATGTATACATGTGTGTATATAATTTTGACAACAATCTGCAACCAGATTGCTTGCAGTGGTTTGGACTTCCATTAATTTATTCAAAAACCCCCATTTTAACTCAATATATCATGTTTTTCCTGATTGTTATGCTTTCAGATTTTTTAAATAAAGCTGAAATACAGTTGGGACCAAATTAAAATTCCAAAACAGACTAATTCTTTCTCCCTGAGGTTAGCAGGGTTTTCTCAGCATGAACCTAGACTTGCATTCAATTTTACATTTTGGTGCCATGCAATCAATGGAAAAGGGCAAGCCCCATAATGGGGCCAGCTTTCCACAATGAGCACATCCAAACTTAAAAAAAGAGATTTTCAAAGAGGAGCTGGTTGTTTGCATGCAGTAGCATCTAGAGGCTGTGCTGCATTCAGAGTTCTTCTGCAGCACTCTATATATGCATATATATACATATATATATATATATATACATATATATATATATATATATATATATATACACACATACATGCTCTGTGTGTGTACATATGCACTACCCATACACATATATGTGCACTGTACATATATATTCACACAATACACACTGCTTCTCTACCTGATCTTTAGGAGATACATTGTTTGAGTTTAGTGAAAGGAAGCTGGAGCAGGGGAGGGGAGGAAGAGAAAGAGAAGAAAGGGCTGGAATGGTTCAAGGTAAGCCCCCCTCAGGAAACGTCTGAAGACTGCTCAAAGGCAATGCCAGTACTATGATCCAGCTAATTTAGAAAATAGGCTTAAGCAGGACAAGAGGAATAATGGAAGATTAAAGGATAAGCAGCAGATGGTTTTCAAAACTGTCAGCAGAATTATCATTTTGTACAGGGAAAATCAGGTGAAGGCAAGATTTAGCCAAGATTTAGACCACCAGACTCTCCTTGTGGCTACCGGTATCCAAGCAGATGAAGGATCCTGAAAGCCTGTACTGGACAGCAGCACCAAAGCCTCCTCAGAGCCTCCCTGGTGAGCCTGGGAACTTCCAGAATTCCTTGCCTTGAGCAAAGTCCTCTTTGAACAAACCCATGTCCATCCTGCAGACCTTACCTCTACTACTGAATATAACAGACCTGGGCTATTTCTGCCTCTTGAAAGAGGCACTTGCTGCATCCGGGGTCCCTTCTGGGATTACCTCTCATGAGGTTTGTGCACAATTTTAGTTCAGCTGGTCAGAGTATGAGGCCAATTATGCCAAGGCTGTGGTTTCAATCCCTGTATGGGCCAATCACTGAAGAGCTGGTCTTGATAATCCTTGTGGGTCACCTCCAACACAGAATATTCTGTGATTCTGTGAATGTCTCTGGAGAAAGTGATTCAGGCTTCACCTACAAAGCTTACATAAAGAGCCCACAGTGAAAAGAAGTACACTGCCACTGGAAGTACCTTGACCTTATCCCTGGGCACCTTACCTGGAAGGACAGGCCATCAAGAGTTAGAGGAAGAGGAGGAGTTGGGGCAGAAAAAACTCTATTCTTCAGGCTCATTGTCAGGACATAAAGCTGAGAAGAGATAATCAGAAATATCAGACCAGCTTCCACAGTTTTCGAGTCACTGCATGTCTTAGATAAGACCCATCCCCAGTCTCCTTCCATTTCCTAAAATTTCCTAGCTGTACCAAACAGGTACCCTCAGGGAGCTGTTGTTCATTCAGAGCTGGGCTCCTCTAGTAAGGGGAAACTAAGGCAGCCTCTATTTCTGTAGAGGGAAGAAGCACCATGAGAGGAGGCACAAGAAATGGCACGTTCCCATGAAAAATTGAAGTGTGTTACATCATCTTCTTTCCAGATGTGGAGAACAAAAATATGAAGGCTTCACCTCTGACAGCAGCCCCATAAAGCTGGGAAGGTGGCAAGCGGCAGTTGAACATTCACTCCTGCCCCACCATACAGACACTCAACCTTATGTTGTTCATAAGAAAAAACAAACAAAAAAATGGTAATATTCATAGTTGCAAAGTTATAGAGTTGTGAATGTAACATTTGGGGGTTTTCAGTGTAATCACTACATTCCATTTATTTGGATTTGTTAGACCCAAAAACACCTCTCTCAGAGGCTTTTACCTCATAGTTAAATATAGTGGTGAAGCAGTTAACACAGTTTTATGCATCACCGTGTTGGCATGGGGTTTTTATCTTTTATTGGCACCATTTTATCCCCGGAGACAATAGGAGATTGTTCTCACTGTGTGTAAAAAGATCTTGTTCTGGCAAGTAGGGTTTTCCCAGTCAACAAGTTTGGAATCCTTGGTAAGGGAGAAATAGGCCATGTTGGGACTGGCCTGCTAAGCACCTCCTCTCTGCAGCAATAACTGGGCCATTCAGTGCTTACAGGGCTGCTGCAGCTCAGAGCCCCTGCCTGCAGCCCAAAGAGGTGAAGGATGGAGAACCAAACCCACAATCCTCTGCAACAGTGTTATTATAAAGATGGGCCAAAAGTCCAGATTGATCTCTAGGCATAAACTACACTGTAACTGCTAGAAACTATGTGGCAAGAAGAAAATAGGTGTGCTTAGAAGCCTTTTTCTTTGCTAAAACCCACAAAACCTGTGTGAAAATAAAGGTTGTGATTCCCTGATTTGGATGTTTTTGTGTACCCCTAAAAGACGTACAGGATTCTCTTTTTCACTCGTCTCTTCCTGACTGTATAAATAGTGCGATACACAATTAGCACAGTCAGAGGCATTAGGGATAAGAAGGTATTTACATCAGAGATGTACATATGAGATTATGTGAGAATGGTAAAGTTATATCTCCATCTTTAAATAAATATTATGCTTCATCCACACCCAAAGTCTTGAAAGAAAGCTGTTTTAGTGTAAACAACTAACTTCCTGGCCAATCATTCAATTTTTTTGATGACTTGCTGCTGAGAAATTCAGATTCTGTACTGTAGACTACACCTTACAAATTTTGATCAGTCAGATAATCCACCCCAAAATCACCCAGACACTGCAGTTTATTTGCAGTCATACCACAACATTTGGCAGACCTGGTATTTCAGTTGCTCTTATTTGCAGAGGCTATAAAGTGATTTAGTTGCTACCAGGTTTTACAGCAATTAGGAGCAGAGACATGAGCGATGGCAGCCTCTGCTGTATATTTCATGAGTGCCCACAGCTCTACCCTTCTGCAAAACATGCCTCAAATCTCAGATTACACTGGAAAATAAAGTCTCTAGTAGTTAGAGCTGCAGTCAGCTTTCAAAATGTTTACTGAGCACAAGGCAGTGCAAAAGTGATTACAAACCAAACGAAACCCCCAGGCCCTGCAATGATAGGAACCGCCCAGAAGGTCAGAGCTGAACTGAGATCCTGCAGCCATGTCTATTTTCCAGATGAACTGAAATCCATCATCTTGCGGCAGACAGAAAATGAAAAGTTATCTCCTTGCCCTGCAGCGATCAACCTGCAGCTGCACTTCCCTCACTGCCTTTTCTCTGTAAGGCCCAGCAAGCTATAGATGTGTCAATAAATTCCTTGGTTTTTTTCATTTTACTTAAGTCTTGAAAATAAGCCACTGAAAGAAATTAAAAGGCATTTTTCCAAAGCTAAATGGGTCTTGAAGAGCAGTGTCCTTAATGACATTGAAACAAACCAAACTGTTTTGGGGCGCATGAAATGCTCAGGCGGCTGAATTTCAGCATTATCTGCAAAATTAAGGCAGTACTGGTTTTATTCAACATCTAGCATGCTGGATTTGGGAGATACTGGTTCAGATGTGGAATCCTTAGCAGTCATCTCTTGGGAGAGGATCCTGCCTGCCCTGACAAAGCAGCCCTGTTCTGCCAAGCTCTGCTCCTGGAGCTGTTCCACTCCTTTGTATAAAGTAATTACTTAAATATACATAGAACAAAGAGAGAGGGGAAATTACTTTAAGGCCTATCAGTTTAGGGCACTCTGCTGGGAGGTAAAGCAAACCAGTAAATAATTCATTAATGATATTGCTATTTCAGAGACCTAATAAATTTTTATTGGGTAAGAAAAAAGTTATCATCAGGGACAGGGAAAATAGCCCCCAGAAACTTTGTCACTTGGGGGTGCTGTTTTGGCATGGCAAAACCATCATCTTTCGAATTGATACGGATTTTAAAAATCCCCTGCAGATAAAACAAGAATTGCAGTTTCCTCTGGCAGGTGTCTTAGTGACACAGCTTTTGGACAAAATGGGAAGTGGAGTTTGTTTCAGAGCCTTGAAAAGGCTCACATCTTACGAGAATTGTAACTAAGGCTTTTAAGGAGCTCAAGTCAGACCACATCTTTAATAAATTAAATAAACTGCAGAGTTCCTGAACTAATTGTTTTAATGCATCCTCCCTGCTTTATTTGGAGGCTCTGGACTCTGGGCAGGGTCCCACCAATTTCTGTTACAGCTCCTTTGCTCACTGGCACTGCAGCCCAGGAAGAGGTGGAGACAGACAGATGGTCTGAGAGCAACTTAGACACCACAAAAATTAATAATAAGCTCCTACATTTCCTGAGATAAAAGAAAGGAAGACAACCAAGAACAACAGTGCCACATCATACTCCCCAAGTCTTGCTGAAGCAGGAACTAGCAAATGCAGCTTAATGAATTAACTGTTATCAGGAGTAATGACCATGGCTGCCATGGAACTTTATGCCCCACAATACTTGCAGCTTCAAACCACAGCAAAGAAAAGGGGGAATTGCTAGCTCCAAAGGTAAGCTATTGCAACACAATGCACATTGCTGCAGGATTTTGCTACTCCTGCTGGAAAGTGTTGACACAGTGCCCTGAGGAGAGCTCCTTGTCCTACCTCTTTCTTGGCCATGGAGAAGTCTCCCTCTGACTTCCAGAGCCTGAAAATTTTGCCATCTGTTCTCACTTGATAAAATTCTCATTTTATCTTTTCCATTTGTATTAAATAGGTTTTAAACAGGAGAGGCTTAACATGCAAGCTGTGCAATAGTGTATGATACAGTTAATTTCTCTCGCCATCAAATGTTAACAGCATATGGAGACTGGCCTGAGCTGCCAAGGACGTAAATCTAGCCTTGCCTCCTGATTTGTTCACTGAATCTCAATTTTTTATTAGTGCACATTCCTCCACAAGACTTCACCAAAACACCTGGTAGAGACCTTCCAGAGGAAAGAATTTCACTCTTCTCAAAGAAAAGACTCCTCTTCACCTCACCCCCAGAAACAGCCCACCTCCCACCAGTCTTCTTTCCCCCAAATCCAGATTCCTGTTTCCATTGATAAAGCACATTCCTTTAACAAAAACGATTCAAGTTTACAGTGTTATATAAGTGTCTACAATGTTTCTTTAATGTTGTTTGACTTGTGGGTGACTTCAGAGCTCCTGATGGCATGGGGCATTAGTATCAGCTGGAGCAAAACCAGTGGCAGGCAGGTATTGTGCCAGCTTCCTCACCGTTTTGCCAGCTGACCTCACTCCTGACACGCCAGTTGGCTGCTGTTCCCTTCCCATGCCAAACTATGCAGTGGTTTTGAGATGCATACAAATAAACTACCCAACATGTTAAATAAACCAATGTGTTCCAGGATGAAGATATTTACACAAACCTTGAACTCTGTTACAACCAAATTTGGGCATTTCAAGAACACTGGATATCACTCTTGTAGCTTTTATTACTTACTGTAGAGAAATAGCAGATGAAATACTGGGGATGACAATTTTCTACAGAGCTGCAAATGAGCTTACAGATCAGCTCACTGGAAAACCATGGAAAAGGAAGCAATGCTGCAGACTTGAAATGTGCATTTTTCTTCCGCTTTCCAAGTACAACTTGAAGACAAACATGGATGGGTTTGTTCTCCTTGCATTAAATGCTGCATTCTTAGGTACCTAGACATGAAAAATGAACTCTGCTTGCAATCAACCTATGCCTCTGGTCTCTCACAAAGCCTGTATGTGAACAGTAAAATGGAACCAAATCCAACATGTGAAAGCCACATCTGCCTCAGGTGAAACCAGATGTTAATTGATGTCTGCTTATTCTCCTCTTTATGTATCTTGTCTCTTTACAACATATGTAACGTACATATTTCATCTTCACTGTAGCAGTATGAATATCTTTCAAGTCTGTCAGAGATGGAGGAGTAGGCTGTCATCAGTACAGCCCATGAACTCCTTCCTGTTAAAGCAAAATTAAGTATTTAGTCAGCTGTTGGCATTTTCTTTAAAAAGTCTTTGTTAACTGTCTGTGGAACAAATCTGACCAGAGTTACCTGTGGACATTAACTCAGCATTATTTTCATAAAAAATACCTGGCCTCATAATCTTGAGCAATAATTCTTTTTCAGTATTTACTGGAATATCATATGATGATCTGGATTATTCTTTAAAAACTCCTGCCATACTGTCTTGAATGCTATGAACTCATCTGGATTTCAAAGAATGTGCAAAGTTACATCTTCACTTTTTCAATCACTCTTATTAAGTATTTTGCTTTGGATTTCAGGCTTCTCCCCCAGTTCTAGTTCTTAATCCCATTTTCAGGAATACATTGTGCCTAAATAATATCAGCATGCAAAAAGTATTATTTGAAAGAACTGTCTTTTCTTTTTAAGGAGAAATTAATCCAGAGTTTGTATTTGGAGAAAAAAAAAAAAAAAAACAAAACTGAGAGCAGCAGGTAGAGAAGGAGGAAGCAGGGCATGTTATGCCCCTTCCAGACAGACACTGGGATTTCTCCTTGCAAAGCATGACACACCAGATCCCAACCCACAGCTTTCTCAGTGCTCGGGCACACCTCACCTTTCACAAGCAGGGAAAGAAAAGCTGCTGTACGGTGCAAACGCGACTTTATCGCTGTGTCAACAACAGTGTGGGCCCCAGCATTCAGCAAGAGATGTTTGCATTGGACCTGAGAAGTTTCTCATCAGTCGGGGCAGACAGCACACCCCACCAGTTTCACCACAAGGCCCCTGTTTGTTTTGGTGTCGGTACAGCAAGGTGCAGAAACGCCATGTCCAGCTGCTGTATTTCTCAGCTGGTGAGTTCAGGTCAAGCTCTCTCTGCCTCAGTTGGGCCCCATGGAGAGGGGACAGGGAGGAGGGGGTGGCTGAGGGGCAGAGAGCTCAAGGAGCTGCCTCCCATCCACAGTGTTTGCCAATGTGGAAAGGAGTCTCACAAATAGGTCACTTATTAAAACTTTATATAGCTGAATTCAAGAAGCCTCCTCTCACTAGAATAGCAAAAGGAAGAAAACCAACAAAACAGGTTTTTATTGAGCCTTCTGGGTGGGCACCAGGAATGAAGACAAAGCTCAGGTGAAGTGTTACCTCCCAGATACCCATCCAACCCCTCAGAGAGCAACTGATGATCCTTTATGCTTGTGCCAACAGCTCTGCCATCCTTTCTGTACCTCATTACAGAAAACCAAAGGAGGAATAACATGACTAAAATATTAAACAAGTTATATTTTCAATGGTTTTGGTTAAGGAACAAACCATTGGTTCCTTAACTAAAATCTTTGACTGAGATTTAAAAAATATCAGAGAATACCTCAGTCCCACAAAGAAAAGAGTCTCTTCTAAACTCCCCCACACTTCAAGACCAAGGGGACCACTTACAAATGCAAAGTGAAGATTGTGTGCTAACATTGGCACACAATTTGAAGCTTTACAGCCTGTGAAACTACCCAAAGGGTGGTCTCCCTGCCTGGGCAGGGTGAGTGTATTCAGTAACACACCTTCCTTTCATGGCTGTTCAGACCCAAGGGTATTTTCAGAGCTCTCTGAAACTTCCTTCCTTTGTGTGGAAACTGTCCTGCCAGAAGATGGGAAGTGGAGAGGAGGTGGGAGCGGGCAGGCACTCCTATGTCACACAGAATGAAAATTAAATATTAACATGCTCTTTCTGCTACCTGCCTGGAAGTCACACAGTCACATCATTTTAACATATATAGTAGTGGCGAGGGTAAGTTTGAGCTTATAAGTGGTAATAGACTCTCCCATTGCCCATTTTGGATCACTTCTCATTTCATATAAGAAATTAAAACATCCCGGCTTAACCTTCAAAATCACAAGAAAATCTTGCTTATTTTGGAGAAACTGACTCAGTTTCCCAGAGATGACAGAAGGAGTCTCCACTGCTTCTTAAACAATACAGAGGTTTTTCACAGGCTTTACCTGATTGAGCTTGCAGCAAAGTAAATTTGTGGTGTCATGAAAATAGGTTTTAGTGTTCTGCCCACATTGCTCAATGAAGGCGTCATGGACTGGAAGCAAGCACTGGAGCCCCAGTCCCCTGCACAGAAGAGCTCTTAGGTCATTCTCTGCTGCTATATTGGACTGCTCTGAGTAAATTCTCTCCCCATTGACTGGACTTGGATGCAGTTCAGGCATGAAATTATTCTAGAGGAGGCTCCCAACAGGCAGTATGATTAGGACTGCACCAGGTTTGACTCTTTTTCCTCTTCTACAGTCTCAGTCCTCCAAATACTATCTCAGAAGTCCTAGGACAACTGAGCATTATATAGATATGCAGCATGGACACAGTCAGTCTGTTGCAGTCTGCTGTATCTGCACAAATGCAAGCTGTTCTGCACCACTGGCCTGCGTGTCAAGGGTCCCTTTCTGCAGCTGCACTGAGCTGAGTGTCCCAGGCTGCCTCTGAAAATCAGTTTAATCCATGTCAGTGCAAGTCCTTAAGACCCACCTGGAAAGTGTTGCCTAGAGACTGAGCAGCACTCCTGCAGCAGGATTGTTCTTCTTTGTGCCAAGTGTCTAAGTAAAACTCAGAACTGGGGGAGCATTCACTGGTACAGAGGAAGGATTCAAGAATCAAATGGAGCTGTAGGTCTTGGAGCACTTGGTAATCTCAAAATTACTCAAGTAGCAAATAATCCCAAAATAATATCTAGAAACACTGTTCATAAACTAAGTAAATGAGCTGGAAACATGAACATTTTTGACCAGCAGCTTGCTGTATGGCACTCTCAACACACCTTGCCAGCTCCATCATGGAAACATACAGCCCCCATAAGCCATACCAAAAAGTAGCCCAGCCATGGAAACTGGTTTCTTTGGTCTTTGTAAAGAACTCAGCCACTTAAATCACAACAAATACCAAAATACTGGGGGAAGGAGTCCCACAGCTTAACGGTATGTTTTGTGAAAAAATTTTGACATCTGTATATTTGTTTCATTATGTCCTGACAATTCTTGGATCAGAAGGGAGCAAACAGCTGATCCTTATTTGCTTATGAAACAAAGTCTGTAGGAAAACAGGATTTCACAAAGACCAAACCATCCCATTCGAAACACCACAGAGTGAAATTTATTGCCAAATACAAGGCAGGATCCGGGAGGAACCCAGGGGACTGGCAACTCTGGAAGTTGTGGTATCCTCAGCCACAGGACAGATGTTCCCGAAGGGTAGGAACACTGGAAACTGTGGAAAATTGCACAACTGAATTTCACAGAAAGAAAAGCAATTTTCCTATAACTGAGGAACTCTTCCACAAGTTCCAGTGAGACCAAAAGCTATTGTTTTCTTAGAGACATTTTTTGAAAGGTACATTTTTTGAAAGGTACATTGTTTGAAAGGTACTGAAAGGTGCAGTTTACAGTCCCAGTATTTTAAATGCTGATTGCACTGACTCCAGTTTAGACATAAGGCTTTGGGTGGAAAAAAGCCTAATCTGAAATTGCATTTCTTGATCTGGCGACAGAGCAATCTTGTTAACTAGCTTAGACTAGATGGCAAATGAATGAAAAATTTTAGGTAAATTAAATTAGATTACATGAGTCCTGTGGCAAGCAATCCAGGCACTTAAACCTACAGTTAGTCAGAAACAGGAATCATCGGAGAATACCCAGATGCCATGTATTGAGGAAGAGGCCTCATGAGGGAGATAATTTCAGGAACAATTAAGAGCATTCACAGCATCCAGTGCCCTGAGTGCTACAATGTTTAAACAAGCTGGCAGGAAATAGTAGGAGACCCACAATTCTTTTTTCAGTGTTGGAAATGTGAGCAATTCATTAGAGTTTGGACATTCTTTCCCTCCAAATGCCTTCTGCCCTTTGTCACTTGACAGCAGAGCAGTTTTCAGGGCTGTTCAGCAACCCAGAGACCTGGGCTACATTTCTTCCCATGGCAGGGTTCCCCCTGTCAAGAGAGAGCTCGGAGCTCCAGGGTTCTGTAGAAGGAGGCACTGAGTACATCCCTCATGAATACTTGCTCAGTGATGACAATACACAAGGAAAATCAAGCACTGGGACCAGTCACTCACTGTGTGTGGAAAATCATTCCGCTCTGGGGCTTTTAAGATCCCTCTGACAAAGTCTTAAGCAATATAGTCTGAATTCAGCACCAGCCCTGCTTTGAACAGGAGCACACACCAGATTACCCTCTAACCTAAATGACTGATGGTGAAGCGAGCGTGGAAACCACTGGTCCAAAGGAAAGCAGGTAAGAAGATGCCCAACCTTTTAAATTAGCTATAGCACTCAGGAGTTGGAATTCTTGAGAAAGGTGACTTTTAATTATGCTAAAGAAGGAATTCAGAACAACCCATTGTACAAGCAAGCAATACACCTAAATCTGGCCTCATAAATGAACTTAAATGTAATATACATCAGTCTGATATGAATTTCTCATTATCATTAAAAAAAGAACTGGTTAATATGGATATTCAAGATGTGCGAGAAGAGTGATGCTCATGCCCAACCTGGTCCCAAAGGCAAGTGCTTCAGTCTCACCTAATCTGTTCATGGTTTTCATTACAACCAGGCATGTCAAACCCAAGCTGGCTTCACATCTAAATTTCTGCACCATATTTCCCAGTAGTCCTGATGATACTAGTCTAGGAAATTAAAGATAGCTCTGGATGCAGCTAGATCAGTTGCAAAGGACTCAAGATCAGGGACTTTGGGTGGCTGTGGCAACTTTTCCAAACACAAACCTAAATCCAAGCTCTTAGCACAGTTGCTGTGACTAAACAGGTCCAAGCACAGGCTTGGGTGCCAAACAAGACCAGGGCAGGAGTCAGTCTGTGGGAGTCAGCACGAAGATAAGCTGCCTCTGGATAGCTGAGAGTTAATAGTATGGTATCTATCATTTGAAGTGCAAAACAACTCTGTACTAATTAGGAGTAGAAATAATACTGGACTGAATTCTATGCATTTCACAAGCCCCAAATCTGGATTAAATCTCACACGCGATTTGTAATGTGAGCTGTTTAATCACTTTTGTAACACAGATGCTCTATAATTAGAAGTTCTGAAAAAAGATGGGGAGTGGGATTGAGTTAACACTTGCACAAGCATGAACACAGGCATCAAAAAAAAAAACCCAAGAAAAAATCCAAGGAAATAAGCCCGCAAAAATCACCATTATCACTACAATTAACAGTTTAGGGCTGAGATGCAGAAGTAATAAAGAGTCTCCTGAAACCTGTAAAGCAAAACAAAAGCAAACTTCACTAGACTCTTTATTTAAAAAACCTCACACACCATCTTTTCTCATAACTTATATGTATACTGCTCACACATAAAATACAGTTGGTCACTCTATAAGCAGGGACCACAGACAGGGGATCAAGTTCTATATGTAGTACTTATATAGCCCAAATATCATGAGTAAGTCTTTAAAAAAGCCACAGGGAAATAACAAGAAACATCAAAAATGCCGTGATGGCATTTACAAAGTTAATTGTAAGAAACCTTTAAAGGTCATCTAGTCCAACCACTCTGCAATAAGAAGCAGTATCCTTCAACCTGGCCTTGAATGTTTCCATATATGACATATTTACCACCTCCACAGGCAACCTTTCCAGTGGTTCACCATCCTCATAATAAAAAGTTTCTTCCTTACAGCTAGTCTGAATCTAATATCTTTCACTTTAAAACCATTATCCCTTGTCCTATCACAAGAAGACATTGCTAAAATAATTATACCACATCTTTCCTGCATGTCCCCTTTAGGCACTGTAAGGCTGCCATAAGGGCTCCCTGGACCCTTCTCTTCTCCAGGCTGAACAATCCAAACTCTCACAGGTACACACATATTTCTCACACATTTTCTTCATAGGAGAGGTGCTCCATCCCTCTGATCATTTTGGTGTTTCTCCCCTGTACTTTTCCCACAGGTCCCTGTCCTTCCTGTGCTGGGGCCCCAGAGCTGGACACAGCCCTGCAGGTGGGGTCTCAGCAGAGCAGAGCAGAGGGGCAGAATCCCCTCCCTCCCCTGCTGCCCACACTGCTCTGGATGCAGCCCAGGACACGTTTGGTTTCTGGGCTGGGAGTGCCCATGGCTCGGTCATGTCCAGCCCCTCACCCACCAGCACCCCCAAGCCCTTCTGTTCATCCCTAGCCTGTGCTGACAAGAGTTGCCCTAACCCAGGTACAGGACCTTTTACAGTTATTTGACTTTTTGAAAGCAAAAAGCAAATAAAGAATAATGTATCTTACCATACATCAAGTTAGTAATACTTGATGATTTAATACAAATTCTTTTGTATTAAAGAATTAACAAAGCTGCAGTATCTTCTTGCATTATAGGCCCTTAAGAGAATTGAGGAAGGAAAGAATCATGTTAATGTCTCGCATCACATATATTTTTCAGATTTAACATCTATAATACAGCCTTAATAACTGTACTGGTTTCATGACACCCCATTGAAGAGTCTGATCATGGAGGTAAAAAGAAAATCCCAACAACACTTTACTCCAGACGTTCCTTAGAACTAACAGCAAGTGCACAAAGTTCCAAGTTAATAATTACTATGGAATAGATGCCCTCTCAACTTACAAAACCATTAGTTTTCTTTGTAGGCAATTTCTATATCATGAATTGTGTGCTCACTGTGGGAAGACTCCAAATACCAATTCAACTGTAAGCGCATAATTGGAAGGACACTTTCTTCTGCTGAGTTCTTATTAAGGCCAATGATATGCAAGGCAAGATATTACAGAACTGAAGACACTTTTTCACAACTAGAAATGTCAAAAAGAAAAAAAGCTGACAGACTCATTTACTTATTTGGGGGAGTGGAGAGAAAAACACACAATGGCTCATGCTTCATTTCTTGGGTATACCTCCTTGATCAATTTGATTCTTAAATTCTTGACAATTCATTGCTCTTGAAAGCATGAAATGAACAATAGATTGCTAAATGAATTAGCAATCTTTCAGATTCTCACCTCAAAGATGCATGACCCTCTAAGAACAAAGTTACTCAGCCTCTGAGAACTGTAACATTCACCATTTAGATGTGTTCGCCCTCCATTCATATTAATTGCAAAAATCAAAGTTAGAAGTAAAGTAACACTGCAATATAAATAATTTAGCATGGTACTCAAAATTTTTCACTCAGTGAAGAATGTACTATATTAGACACTACTAGTAAGAAGTGTTATTGTTCTGGTCTGTGCTCCCCATACAGCTGTTGCTGCTGCCGTAAAGTTAACATTTCTAGTAAGCAGCAGTTTCTCTTTTAAAAGTGCAAGTTTTATGACTAAAATGCTAATTCCTAACCAGCCTGTCATAAAATTTACTGACTCTTTGCACCAGGCATTTATAGAGGGGTCCTGCCAAGATGAGGAACAAGTGTTGATGAACGCATCGCATCCACCTCCAAGATTTTAAAGAGCATTCAGGGAGGGAACACACCTATTTTCAACCCTAAACTTATGTAGGTAAGCAAAAGGGTAAGGAAGGTGCCTTTTGTCACAAGCATCATGAGGCTTGTGACAAAATACAAAGTTGAAAATACTGATTTCTTCATTAATGTAAATTTCAGTGTTGAAAGAGTTGAGTCCATGATATATCCAGAGCACAATGTGTAGCAGCACTCATCATTGTTAAGAAGGAAGAATTAGGCAGAGACCTGAGCCCAGTCATACGTAACCTGTCAAGTCCAACATGTGATGTCAGTTTTCAGTCAGAATTCAGGAACATTTAACTCCTGAATGTATAAACTTAGCTTTATAACAACAGGATTATGCTGTCAGTGCTTCTTGCACTTAATGTATGCAAGTTTACTACAAAAAAAGACACACACACAAAAAAAAAATCAAACAAAACAAAAAAACAAACTCCAAAAACTGACTTCTCAGGGGAAAAATAGCAGCACTTGAGAATCCAAAGTACAGTAACACAAAAACTGACTGACAATAACTATATACAACAGAAATTCCCTTTTTTCTGCTTAACCAGAGCATCATACTGTTCTCAGAGTAACAGCTTTTAAGTTGGGATCTGATTTACATTTCAGGTAGAAATGGTTTATCAATTTAACTTTCAGATATTTCCATTATTATATATATACAGAAATATATACAGAAAAGTGACCCAGTTGTGGTGTCTTCAGAAGTTCCTTATTTCTAGAGGTAGAGGTGAATTTGATCCATCAAAACCAGCTTGTAATTATCTAAAATAAAAATCCCTATAGAGACTTTTTATGAAAATGGCAAGAGATCATGCCAAATTAATTAGAAGTCAGAGAATCAAAGAATATTTATAGAATCATATATGTTTGGATTGGAATGGACCTTAAAGATAATTTAATTTCAACCTCCTTGACATGTGCAGGGATACACAAGACCAGGTTGCTCAAAATCCCACCCAATCCTGCCTTGAACATTTAGGGAGATGGGGTACCCACAGCTTCTCTGGGCAACCTGTTCCAGTGCCTCACTACCCTCACAGTAAAGTATTTCCTTCTAATAGCTTAATAACACATATTCTCTTTCGGTACAAAGCCATTATCCCCACAAAACCTCATAAATGGTACCCATCCCATTCTCCTGTAGGGTTCCTTGATGTCAGCAATGTCCTATCAGATGCTCATACTACCAACTACATGATGATTAGCACTGGCTTTCTTCCAGTAACACTTCCAGCAGCAAAACCAGCAAACTATGCTCAAACACTCAGACAAGATACACCTAAGACTTCAGACTCCAGGAGAAAGCTGTGTACAACAGAAGCAGAAGTGAACTAACCAGCAACACTACTGCAATTATACAAAATTACCAGACTCAGTTAATAAATGCATCCAGGTGAAGCATGCTTCATAGTTATCTAACTCATAAACAATTTATAGCAGCAGGTGTCCATGCTCCACATGCAACTGGGCATTTGGAAGTCACAGGACTACACCACCCTAGAATATTAAGAAGGATGGGCATCTGTGGAGCTGTGTATAATGAAGAAACAATGAAGAATTTCTCATATTACACTAAGAAGATCTCCACACAAACAGTGTTTCTTTGACTACAAAGAAAGATTAGGAGGAAATAACATGGGAATAATTGTGATCATCCCTCAGCATTAAAGACAAAAAACATTTTTAATTTTTTTTTTAATAGACACCATTCTTGTTCCTAAAAAAGGAACAAGAGCTGAAGATCTGATGCTGTTTGCAATACTTTTAAGCCCCACTGTATTCCAGTTACCTCAAGTAGGAAATATACCACAGGTAAAAACCCAAGAAAACTGACTTCTTTAATTTGAAAAGGGTTGAGGGCGAAAGGCAATTACATAACAGAAATAATAATAAAATACAGATATATGGGGATAGAAACCATCATTGTAAGAAATAAAAAACACTCTTCAGAATTTCTAGGTACTTTATTTATTAACTGTAGTCCACATGCAGTAGAGGAGCCTTCTGCTAATATATCCTTGCAGGGAGCATAGACAGTGCACAGAGAAAGGAAAGGGATGTGGAACTGGAAAGCATATGCTAAGTAGAGAACATACAGATGGTAAAAGTATACTCAGAATTCTAAAGAAAAAAGGTAAGGATCTCTGGCTGGTAGAAAAGAACAGCATACGCTGGAGAAACAATAGCCTAGACTCTGCTGTTTCTGGGTAGCTGTGTACATGTAAATCATATTTCAGCATGATGAGAAATATATTTTGCCTTATTGAGAGATATTTACTTCTATATTTATTCATCTTCTCTTCAAAAGTCCAGGAAGCTATCTGTTGTCATGTCATGAGATGAATGTTTTTTGCTCAAGTGAACAATGTAAGCAACCACACAGGAGAGACTAATGCTGAGTATTATGGGAAAACATTCTCAAAAAGTGGAAGACATCATAAAAGCTTTCTAATGTTATGATAACACACAAATAAAGCCACTTTTTCTCACCTGTTGTCATCATTGAAAGGGAGGGAAGCGGATACAGAAAGAGCAGGGTGTTGAAATCAGGTTAAAAGGTGTTTCTGGATGACGATTGCGTCCATAACCTTAGGTGAGACAGCAAAGCAGAAGCTTGGAGATAACCTCTGCTCTGTAAGGGGACTGAAAGTGTGAGTGACAGATCATTTTTGAAATGTGTTAATAGAGTCTCACAGACCACTTGAATCACGTGCAAGATGTAAATCTTCCTGTGGTGTCTACATCAATAGAAGTAGATGACAAAACTAGAAAAATTTCAATGCCATCTGCTCAAATAAACCAGAATTTTCTCTCCTCACCTCACCTCTTCAGCTGTTTTAATCCCAAGCTTCAAAGCCTTATTTGCATTCACACAAAATCTGTTTACAGTCAACTTCACTGTGATACTGGAGGTACTCCCCCCACACCCCCAAGACACAAAGCAAAGCTGGCCAGGTGTCCCTTAACCACAGAGCCAGCTGCACCAAACCAAGCTCACAGGAAATAGCAAGGAAAATATGCAGCATTTGACACATCTGGAATAGATTGCAGCGTCTTTGAAAATACTGTCCCAGTTCCCTTCCTCCTGCTGATGAGATTTCAGGCTTCCAAACTGATGCATCAACCATAGAGGATTAGATAACGTGTACATTTTTAACCCTGAATATTCTTTCTGACCAAAGGAAAATTTTTCCAAGGTAGTACATAAAGTATGCCTATGAAGCTTCTATAAAATGCATGGACCAAACAGAAGTAATTCTACCAGAAGTTGCTACTTAATATGGGAAAATTTATATAGCTGAAAAATAGTGCTATTTGATTTTGGTAAGCATAAAAAATGAAGCAATATTGCTGGCTTTGCATGGTTGCATTAACACCTTAAAAGAAATGTCCTCACAGTTTGTTGCCATAAAACATGAGATGAAAAAGACAGAGATGATTGGTTAGTACCTATTTTGCCAAGTAATTTGTTTGTAATTTCATATTGACACAAACACTGCAGTGTGCATTTTTCAACATGAAGTACAAAAAAACCAAAAAATCAAAAAGCATTAAGTCTTAATTAGCAAAACAAAGCAATGCTTTATTATTCGCTTCTTTTTCATCTGAACAATGAATGTAAAAGAACACAGAAAGAAATACAAGTTTAGAAGGAAATCCCAATAGGGTATTGAACATAATACTTAACTTTCTTCTTTCCATAAAAAGCTGAGAAGTAGAGGTGCCCCTAAAGTTTTAGTCACTATCAGTTATCTCTGAAAGACTAGGAAATGCAAATGTTTACATATGTATATTTTAAGCATTTATTATAGATACAAAATTCAATACAGCACTAGCTTAACACAACATAAACCTCACTGTTTTGAATGTTAGTAATAAAAAAAGCAGAATTCTAATTAAAAAGAAAAATGGAGGAAACTATTTGTATTTTTTCCTCAAAGGTGCAACTAACAGCCAATGTATTTTTGCAACTGAGATTCCAGTTGTACAAAGGACTGAGATGTCTTCTCCCATTTAAAGAAGAAGCATAAATTTCACGAACTTTAAAAGAAACTACACGTGCATGAACTGTAGACAGTACCCCTTAAAGAGATGATATTTATAAGAATGCAATGGTATACCTTAAATGAATAAATGGAGAGGTAAAACACATTTTTCACTTTCAGAGCTTTAAAAGATTTTTGTTTCCTTCATAGATTACTTCCCAAATTACCTTGCATTTAAACTAGTTTGTTCTTATGAAATGACAATGTATTTATTCTAAACAAGCATTATAAAGTAGTTGTATGTTTTTTTTGAGAAGCACTCAATGTGGATGTTGTATTTATAGTGACCTCAAGAATGCAAACCTCCAAAATTACATCTACTACTAACTAAACCTTTAATAGCCAATTAACAAAAAATATGTATATAACTCTAAGATTAAACAAAATTTAGAGAATATGCTGTTACAAAATATATTTTGACATATTTCCTAAGAAGCAATTAAAACAGTCATTTATGCAGAGTTATTTACAGGGGACTCAAAGTATATCAATTTTAGCACAAACCAGTATATTGGTTTGAATTCAATAAAATATTGGCGAATATAAGTTTGTGACAAGGAACCTTGGGGTTTAGTAAACTTAAAAATGTTCTATACAATCATTAGATGAATCTAAATTATATAAAAAAACCTGTCTGAACTGCTTAATCTGAATCATTTAATGCATTTCATTTTACTCAGAAGTTCAGATCACCAAGTCAGTGGTACATACAAGCTGTGAAACAAGTTACCACTCAAATCTTTCAGACACAACAAGTACAGATTAACTGAGTCTGACTGTACCTAATCTATACTTACAGATAGTTTGTTCTTATTTCAGTACTATCTTTCTAACGAGCACATGTACAAATGTGCTAAAACAAAAGGCAGCAATTATAAATATTTACTAGAATGACCAGAACTGGTACTTGATCATGAACCATCCTGTCATTCATTTTTGAAGCCATATTTTCATTAATTTGTCTTCTGGTTTTAGTAGTCTTCTATCTTATTAACTTGGAGGGTTACAGATCATCTGGAAGTTTCACACCAGCATAGGAAAGGAATGTCTGTTCGATGCAGTCTGGAGATAAAGAAAAAATTGTACTTCAGTTCATCACAGTGATCCACCAGAAGCAGTGTTGTTAAGTGATTAGCAAACTGAACTGCAGCAAAACAGCAGCCTCCCCACCCCCCATGTCAGGATGGGAGAAAAAACACAAAAAATTTACTGTTCTTTTGTTATGATTTCAAAAGAACACTAAAGAATATTTCCAACTGTAGGTGTGCAATTTGTTATTTTTTTACACTAATAATCAGTGTAGAGGAGCTTACTAGTCTACGCAAGAACAAGGACATTTAAACATGATAGCAATTAATTTCAACTTCTTGTTTCAGTACTTAAGATGCTTCAAAAACATTATATTTACATGTCGATCTCTCTAAAAACCCCACAGACCTATGAGTCCACAACCCACACATCTCAGGGGTGCTTACAGGTAGAGAAAAAATTCAAAGCCACCGAACTCTGACAGAAGGGCTCATTAACTTCAGTAAATCCTGGGTTAAACAGTGTTTTGTCCCAAAGCAGGATTTTAATGGCAGAAAACCAAGGAATCCCAGACTGCATAATCCTACACTTCCACTATTCTCTTCAAACTAGAGTTCTCTAATGCCATTTAGTCCTAACAACTGTTTTTAACGTAGTTTTTTTAAATTTACTCTTCTGAAAGCTAACAGATATTTTCAGTCACATGTCTACATATTTCAGTATTCTGAAGAGGTTATCACAACACTAAGAAAAGAAGCCATATCTAACTACTGCAAAAAGGTAATGCTGCCATGTAGTTGGATTTAGATTGCTTGCTAAAAGGCAATATATACCTCAGTTAATAAATTTAATGTATAAATTGGAAAAAAAAGCATATTTAAAAGAAATATTATGACAGTTATGTCAACAGATTCTTTTCATAATCAAGTGTATATTGTACAGCATACAGTCATCATTAGCAGTTTTTAAATGTTTATCACTGTCCTATAGAAAAAGAGCCAGGGTTTTTCCAGTCAGTAAAATACTGTCTCTGTTTTCAGGCTTCAAAAAGGTGTTGCAGGTTAACTTAAATTGATCCTGTGATCAATCCCAGAGAATATTTTACAGCAAACATAGCTTCTCTGGTATGTCAAAATACAGTCTTTAAGCATTTTCAGTGAAGTGCAGAATAATGAAAATGCTGCCATACTTATTTCTAGGCTTAAATTTATCTTGTCATGCAGTTTAAATTTAAAAAAAAAGTCTAAAGCAAGTAAAGACCCCCGGTTTAAGTTACATAGTGAAGTCAAATAAATCCACTTAACGGATAAATAGTATTAAAAAAAAAAGAGTGGATATGTGCCAGACTGATTAGTCAGCTACCTGAAGGATACATAAAGCACATTGTTGCATACACAATAATCATACTTGTACATGACTGTCTTAATCCAGTCATGTAAAGAGAGACAATACTCAACTATTGTTTGCATGTTCAGACCCACGTCAGTCAGATTTAATATGCAAGCAGATTAGTGTTTCCTAACTTGCTGACAACAGGTTGACTACTAAAGCCAGTTTTCCAGCACAAAGGCCAGTATCCTGACAGCAGCAGATACTGTTTCTTAGGAAAAACAACATGTTCCTCTTAACTTTTGTTGCAGGGAAGACTGGAGACAATGAGGATGCGTTATTTGCTTTCAAGAATTCACACATCTCCAAGCCCATGAAGAACATATATATAATATGACAGATATTCAAAAGTCATGCATCTTCTACTTCATGACAGAAGTTTGATTATTTATTTTTAATATTTCTTTCTTTTCCATTTTCCTGGGAAAGATAACCTCATCACTAAAAATGGCTTACCTTCAGTACAAGAAAAAAAATCTTGTTCTATGAGCAGCTGCCATGCTTTCAGACATATTTCTGACTTTAAGATAATTAACAAAGCCTCGAAAGAACAGAAGGAGCCCTGAAAGTATAGAAAATGCACAAAATTAAGTATATTAACATAAATACACACTATCCCACATTATTCTTATTAACATAATTTTTAAAATCTAGCCTACAAAGTAAATTGAGGCCTATAATTATCATTAACAAATTCAACAAGCAAGTCAGCTTTCATCTTGTGATACAAGGATTCAATTTTCTGAAGGCTTTTCGCAAAATTCAGTGATTTTCAGTTCAAGTGTCATCTGCTAAAAAGACTTTTTGAAAATACTTACAAAGATTGAAAAAATCCTGAAAAGGTAAAAGAATCTGATTTGCAAATTCTTTTCAAGCACAATTCTCAAAATAAATTTCTAGTATGTTAGAAGAGTACCTGGTTTACAAAATGTACCTTTAGCAATATGCACAATAAATGTTCTGTGAGTCAAAAGAGGAAAAAAAAAAAAAGACAAAGTAAAGATTTCTCTAGCAAGAAGCCAGTAATGAATTATTCTAGATTATGACTTAGGATTTACCCATCTATAAAAACAACACCAGTCCAAGAGGAGGAAGTACAATTCCCAAAGAAAATTACTCAACATATGTCAATGTTACAGTTCTTGTCAATTTTATATTTCAAAATCTTTTAAATTATCTGCATTTCACTGCATTTGAAAGAATATATCAGCTAAGAGGAAAAAGACGTACACAACAGTCACAACAGTCACAGAGAAGTTACACTTGCAATAATAATACCTTGAAGATACATCCTTGTGTGAATATACATGTGTGCATAAAAACTCCAAAGGTTCAAATGAAAAGCTAAACTGAGGCTTTACACATTCAGCAAAGGATTTCAATATTTTCTTTCCTACATGCCAAACTTTTTCCTTCCTGCTGTCCTGAATGAGCCTCTGATTTTTTCCCATGATCGCTTCTTCGCTAAATTACTTTTGTTTGTGATTTTTTTAACTTTCTTTTTTCTTTTTTAAACAAAAGCTACATTAGGACATGCATGCAAGCAAAGAAAAAATTACAACAGATAATGCTCTGATAACCAGTGGAACTTCACCTAAGACAGACACGTTCCTGTAATTAAGGCAAGTTCTCCATACAGAAGAAAGCAGTAAGATCTTGACTGCAAGTTTACTACAAAACCTGCTACTGAAAGGTTACCAGAGGTAGTCCCCCTTTCACCTGAAAAGAAGCTGAAGAGGGCAAGCAGCTCTTTAGGTGCTTGATAGAATATTTTCTGCATTATACATGTTGGAAAACCAGTCCAAGCTCAACCCATATTTTACATTTCTCAGTTAAGGGAAGAAAGAAAAACCACCCTACTTTCCATTGTGTTCCTCAATAAGAAACATTGGCTAACATTTAAATTTAAAATTTAGAATTGTCTCTCTCCAATTTTTGCACTGTACATGACAGCTCTTTGGAAGTAGACCACTTTGCTTTTCCATGATGCATAAACAGATTTTTCCAGATGTTGAAAGAAGGAAAGTGAGCAGAAACAGATCGATGAACACCAGAAGAGAGGAGATGGCAGTAGGTGGGCTGAAGGATGCCAAAGGGTTATGCAAAAGAAAGACTCCAACCTATTCACTTCTGGAGAGATGTGGACATACTACTTTGTGTGCTCTAACAAAAGGTTATCCAAAACAACAAAACACAGATCTGGTTGGCAGTGTTCCCATGACATGATAATACTCCTCCATGCCCTGCTAAGTAGCTTTTTTTAGGTAGAATACTTTGATTGTGTTCTAGCAATAACATAAAGCCACTTCATCTGTTTAAAAATATTGTTTGTATTTCATGCAAAACATACATAAAACAAGAGAATGCTTACTGCTGGATGCACACTGTGTGCCTGAGAGTGCTTTTTATTCCAAGGCATATTGTAAACTTTGAGATTTAAAGAAAAAAATAAAAGATCCTCAAACACTTCAGACCAAAAATAAGACTTTCTCAAATTAAAGTGAGCTACTTCCTGAACATGTGCAAAAGACTAGTAAAAAGAAAAACTACAGCTTTTTCCATAGACATGTGGGGATGGGGGGAGTGCTAGGGGCAGAACACTATTTTCATCCTAGTGAAAAAAGGTGTCAAACACCAATCTCAGGCACCACAGGGCTTGGTTTAATTAAAAACTTATCTGGAGACGTTTGTACCTGCAAAGAGTCATTTCACCTACTTTAATACAATAACCTCAAACAATACAAAAACATTCAAGGGACTGATGCTGTGATGCATTAAACATTTGCAGTTTTTATATATTTCAGGCAACCAAGTGCACAATAGCAGAACAAGGTGGGCATTAGAAAGTCTAATGAATGCCCTTGAGAACTACTAAAAGGTAGAGAAAAATTTTTAGGTAATGTTGTTTAAGACTTTTGGTACTTCTTGCAAGATAAACAGCAAATCACAGTGAAGATCTCGGCGTTGGTGTTTCTTCTTAACTTACTCAACACTTCATTTTAACATCTGCTGTTAGACACTTGAATCAATTGACTCAAGGGGAAGAGTGCCACCTACTGAAGCAGCAACAGTTTACCATGCTTCCAGAGCTGGAAACAGGAATTAAAATGCATAGCAGCATTCACTTCTGTAAAAGAAAATAACTCCAGATTCCATATTCAAATTACAAAATCCACAGTTGAAGAAAAGTTATAGTGGTTGGGGTTTGGTGAACCCTCATTAAAAAAAAACAGAAGAGCAGAATTTGATGTGCATAAGACTTTAAACATAAACAGGCAGAGCTCTTAAGAGAAAGCTGACATCATGGGACCACTGTGATCAGCAAGCATGAAGCCATTCTCTCATCCTACTGAGCAACTGCTGATGCAGTTTGCATTTCAAAGGACTCAAAAAGGACATTTTGTGACCTGTGCACAAGACAGCAGACTCCACCTTCCTGGGTTAAGCCACACTTCTAAAAATTTAATACTTGACATATAGGTTTACACATGCAAATACTACTTATCACATAACAAAGTTTCATTGCACAGTTCTGCACCCCAAGCTCAGTAGAAGGAGTCTCATTTTTGCACATAATTCCTTATGCAGAACAACATTTTTTTGAGCTGAAAGGTATTTGAATAGCCCACAGTTCACACAATAACACCACTATGGTAACCAATAACCTCATGAATACTAAGGAAATAAAAGCAACACACAAAACTATCAGCAGCTAAAGAAAAGCACATAGCTAAACATGTTACAGAACTCTTATTTACAATTACATGATTCATCTTTGAGTACTTCCACATCAAAACAGAAATTAATTCAACTGTTACTTACCAAGTACGAGAAATATCCACCAAAGCCAGTACTGCCCATTGAAATATCCAGTAAAATAATCTGAAAACTGAAATTCATACATGAGGCTTAGCTGCAATAAGATCCATGACTAAGACATATTTAATGCACTATGCAAATAGAGAAAGCATGGAGGAAAAATCAAGTTAAAATAAAAGTAATGTATCCTACTAAAATGCAAAACTAGTATATGTACACCAATTTAATACACAAATAAAACACTTCTATAGTCAGATGGTTTGCAACAAAATAATAAAAAAAATTTAAAATTATGTGTGGATACCCATATAAAAATATGTATATATATGAAAAACACCATTGCATAACTTGCCAGCAATCTGACGTTTTATATTATAATGAATCACCACTTGTCGATTTTCCCTTTTTCCCTCCAGTGCCTGCCATCCCAAACACATTACAGCAGCCTGCTGCTTTAGATATTAACACGAAAAGCCACATTAGTTTAATCTTATCAGACAGGGATGTTCTGCTGACCCCACAAAAGAAGAGCTTTTGACCTTCTGTATACCCCCTACTGTTAATCGCTGCCACGAATACCAGCCCCATAAAGACCCCCAACTCATTAAAGTCTTTTCATTTTCAAACCAGCATTCAGTTCCCAGCAGTGAGCTGAGCGCAGCTAAATGAACCTTGAAGTGCCATTTCAACTGTTCCTGCGAGTGACCATGGCAGATAGTTTTGTCCTCCCTGTGAAGTGGGAGGCAGCTGGAGGGCAGGGTGTGATCACACTGGAGACAGGTATCTGTGCCTTTACCAGACTCCAGACTTCATGCTTCGCTGATAAAAAGGCTAATCAAATGTCTCCAAAACCCACACAAAAAGCAGAAATGAGGAGATGAGTGAAGAGTTGCCAGAAGAAGCAAAATAACCTACTTAACAGCTCTGCACACTTTCCATATACTTCTACCCTGCTAGCATTCATTATGTTTACAGCCTTCTGACTTTTGTCCATAGTGCTTCTCATTTGCTCTTTCTAGGACATTTCAGTATATTAACCAAGAAGTAATGAGGGGGAAATAAAAAACCCTGAACAAACAAAAGAACCCCCACGAAAACAACTAAACAAAAAAGCTCCAACATAACAAAAACAACCAAACAAAGATACTGGGTCACATATGCAACCAGATGAAACTCTAAGATATTTTAAAAACTTTAAATAAAGCTGATTTTTTCCTCACTTAATCCACATGTTTTCTCCAGAATAAAGCCAGATCATGTGAATTCTTTGAGGGTTTAATGTTATATATTCTATTAATTTCCATCATTAATCAAAGAAAAAAATACCAATAAACAGAATTGCTAAGCTGAACTAAAGAATTAGTATTTACATTATCCCGATATAAATACTCAATTCCTAGGATTTTGACAATACATTGGCATTGATCACATATTGTTTCTTAGTCAGTAATTTCAATTCTCAAAACATCACGTGTGGGTGCATATAAATATATATCTATATAGACACACACAAACATATCAGTATACTTTTCCAATACTTACAATTTCATTTAATCAGAAAGAAGCTTTACTAAAACCAACAATCAAATATTTGGCCATGTGCATTACTCTACTCTCCAACTCTCCTTGGGCAGAATCAGCCATGGCTGCAGAACTTCCCCTATGGTAAAAACGTGCTTTTGTTCCCCCTGCTCTTCCTTCTCCCCAGTAAAAACTGATACAGATCAAGCAAATGTGAATTGAGGTTGTTTAGACAATAAAAAGTTTTGTACTATTGATCCTGAGTGAGAAAAGGTGACACAAGCATTTGGAAGATCTTGAAAAGAAAGGAACAGAACGATTTGGTGCACACAGGCCTGCTTGTGTGTCACCACTAAAATGACTGTCAACACACACCTCACGAGCTTTCTTGCTCTTGTCTCTGGGAAGGGAGACAACAGAGGAATATGATGATCTTCATTATGAAAAAAAACTACCCCTGAGGTCTTGGAATTGGCCAGCTCTAGTATTTTTTAATTATTAATGGATTACATACAATAATTTAAATATAGTCTAGAATACAGTAATTCTACAAGGAAGTTAAGCATATATTAATTTTTATATTTGTTTTGACCACATTTTCCAGGAGAGAGGAATAATAAAACTGACATAATGAGCAAGTTTTGCCCTCTGTTTAGCATGCCTTAAGGGAAGCATTTTCAGTTTCCCAAATGAACACATAGTTGAAAAATTTGTCTTCTCTCTCCATTAAGATAAATTCCATCTCAGCCCATGAATTGCAACAAATACATCAGAATCACATCTGGTCCAGCAGCATTCCCCTGCTCTAAATGAGCAAAAAAGAAATTAAAAAAACCAACCAAACAAATGAAACCCCAACCACAAAACTCTAAGAAGGATGCAGTACGTGTCCAGGAAGCACCATGCAATTTTTTCAACGATTTTTTTACTATCATACTAAGACTAAATCAAGTGACTAACACTCACACAGGGAAAAAAAAATTAAGAAAACATCATTGATGGCAGAATATGAAAGGTATCTAAGTTATCCAAGATCTTTTTCTTCATTAGAAGGGATGGGATTTTAAATATTGTGTCTCACAGACAAGGAGAACTCAAGTTCAGAAAGCAGCATTCGTCTGGCATCCACTTAGCTAAGTAACTTGAATTTGGCTAATGTGCCGTTTGGAAGAGTATCTAATTTTGCAGTGAAAACATCAAGAATCAGGCATTTAATATTGTAAAAATGTAACTAACTTCATATTTAAGTTGGACTTGATCCTGTATGTGTCTTAAAAGGAACAAAAGAATCAAATACAAGGAAGAAATACTTCCTTATATTCCCTTCCCAACAGGACAAGGCATTTATAAATCTTTTATACATGACACTATAATACCAGTGATATTTTAGGTACATGTTCCACTTTTTATGTAGACTTTTAAATGCTTGCACAAGGTATGAGTCATTCTGCATTTACTTTAGTGGAAATATGAATATCAAATGCTATGTCAGGTAAAAAAAGAAAAAAACCCTGCTTTTCAATTCCCTTATTATATCCTTGAATAAATTATTATGGGTTTGTTCTACAGAGTCTCTACAGTGTGAATCAAGAAACATACCCGTACAATGAGAATCCATTTGATCAGGGAGAGACCAAATCCACAGATTGCACCATACCTTCCAGCTATGGTATTTGTTATACAGAAGGATAAACAAAATCCAATCCAGTTGAAAATAAACGCCACTATAAAATAAAAGAAACAGCTTCTGTTAATCTGTATAGCTAAGCAAACAGACTTAACAGTAATTTCACTTTTAAACTACTAAGGACATGCTTACACAGTCAGTTAATTCCCTTCCGGTAACTCAGGCTTTCAGAGGTTGACTTTGAACCCAGACATTCCCCATGGTATAGTCACTTAATGACAAAGCAAATGGTAAACAGGCTGGAATCTACTACTTTACACAAGAGAAAATTCCAACATAAAGGAAAGTATTACACTTCAATAGACACCTAACCAGATTGTACTGGACATGAAGAGTAAATTCACAGAAAGGACTATAACATACAAGATTTGGATTAAAACAAAGAAGAAAAACCCTTGCTACGCTTCTATAACCAAAAATATAGTTACATGCACACACATATGCATATATCAAGGGTGCACATTCAGCTTTATCCAGTTTGGATTTGAACAGAATAAAAGTATCCTCTCTTGGTCCAAAAATTTAGTGTGGAAATTAAGGTAAGTTGAGAAGCTGATGTACCACGGGTTTCTTTTAGATCTATATTAATGCCTTCTCTTCTAGATCTATACTCATAAGACATAAGAAGCCTTGGAAGCTTTACACAGAAGTTAAAAAAATCAATGAACAAAAAGGATATTGAGCATAACTACCACTATTGCTTCAATTAACACCTTTACACAACCCCCAGTTCAAGAACTTAAAGTTGTATATCTGCACGTGTACTTGGTAATCAGCATCATCATCTGTATTGACTTCAGGCTGAATGCATTACATCAGAGTGTGAGAATTCACAATTAGGGGAATGGCCCAGCTTGGGAATCAGTGAGGACATCCAAAAACAAAACCACCAGACAGTATAGCTGGAAGAACTGGTAGAAGGCGGCAACTCAGGAATTCTGGAGAGCACATGACAGTGGAAAATTGAAAACATTAGGGAACTCCACAGTAAACACAAGAATCACAAGAGAGGGAAAGAGGAATGGAAGAGAGGCAGAGGGGAACAAAACCCCTGCTCACAAGTCCTTAATGTTTAAAAACCCAAACTTAGCTTTATAAAATTCAGACATTAAATCATCAGAGGAAAAATGAGTCTCTTCAGTTACAGTTTGAACATACAACTAGGAACAGAAAATTGCTCAATAGTTTTCATTAACTGAAGCAATTTGAAATACTACCTATAAAACCCCACTATTTTTATATTTTAAAACCTTCTTACAATTCTTCCAACAATCCACATGAAGATGCAATGATATTCTCACAAATGCAAAATAAGTCTGTAAAACTGCAGCGGGGTTCCATGAACTCTAAACAGGCTGAAGTTCCAAGAGAAGTTTTGGAAGATTTCACATCAAAATGGTCAATTAGTACAAGTGAGAAAACATCTTGCAGTGGTCAGAGATATGAGTAACAGATGGTGGCAACAAGAATTCTTACTTTTATACAAATTACTAATCTAAAAGGATTCCAAAAAACAAAATCAAAAAAACCCCAAAACTTTGAAAAGATGCTGATCCAAACTGGCATATGCAGAGGAAACAAACAAAACCAGTCCAACCCCAGCTAAAAAAACCCTACAGAACAACACTACGACCCTAACACTTACCTATCTTTCCAAAATGCAGTTACTTTTGAGAGAGCCTAGATAAACTGTTTTGATTTTGCTATTTTAAGCAAGCGCTCCAAATGCACCATCTTTTAACAGTAACAGACTTCAAAAACTCCTTATTCAGTGCATTCCCTGATCCTGCCTCAGCATAAGAGCTCACTGTTTTTTCTCCCCTCTACTCAAGCTACAAAGAGCGACTTTGATTACAGTTAGGTATACCTAAAGACAGGTATCTTAAAAAGGACACAGAATTCACAAGCTTCTAATGGTCTACAAGGACGAGAGGAATTCTCAGAATATGTAAAATTTTAATAGATATATATTTTTTAAAATTACCTCAACTCATTTGTAAATGCATTATAAAATTTAGAGATTTCCAATCATTAATACAGGATGGGAAAAAATTAGTTTTTCTAATTAAAGAGGAGCGCTGAATTTTACCCTACTTTCAATTCAAACTAAAGGAATACTCAAAATAGAATCCATTGTCACTGTATAAATATTTGATGGACATTTAACATCAAGGTATTTGCTCAACTCTTGGAAGTAAAGGCATCAGCATGTTCCAGTCTTGTTCACAATGAGGGTGTTTTCTCTCTGATCAGTCTGCTGCTCCATCAAGTTACATAAGTAGCTAATGCAAGCAGAAAATACATAAACCTTATAAAAGTTGTAAGCTATGCAAGTTCATGCATTCAAATAAAGCTGATGTACATGCAGAAGAAAGGTCTCTATTTTTTATCTGTAACCATTTGCTAGAAAACTTGTAGAGCGAGGACCTAATCAAAAATCTGTATCTTCAGCAGCACATGGAACACACGTTACTTCCACCTCTCTCAAACTGAGGCAATGTACTAGGGAGATTCTCCCAATACTGCCTTGGTGTTGCATCCTTTTATGAAACTGAAGAAGGGCAACAATAACATCTGCATGTTTTCCAGCTTTCCCATTACTTCTCTCTTACATCCCGTGTCCTACTGCTATTTTGAAAATAATTCTCCTTGTCTCATTCTGGTTACAAAATATATACAGTGTTTGCTTTCAGAAATGCATCTCCAGCTTCTGATCAGACTACAATTCCTGCCAATTTCTTTTCTCTACGTCAAGATCAGCCTCATTTGCCTATCTGTATATCTTTTTCCATCATGCGAACCCATGTGTATCTTCTGTCAGCCACGCAAGCTCTGAGCTTTACAGCTTATACTGCACCTGGTAAGAGTTACTGCAGTTAATTCCTGTCTCAACTTATTGCAGTGAAAGCTGTTCATAATTTTCATCCCTATGTTGTCATAGAGAAGCCACAGCACAAGCTCCCCGATCAAGCTAAGGAAGAAAATAGACTGGTGAGGGGAGTGGCCAGTAAAAGGAACTATGTACTAATTTCTCCAGAATTACCAATTTCCTTCTCTATCTACTAGATACAACTAAGTCATTATGTAAGATCCTTGCTGTAACAAATGCTATCCTCCACTATTTTTCTGCATCCATTCAATTTTTGAAATACGACACTGCTCAGCTGTTCAAGAGATGACCTCATCTTTCACACCACATCAGCTTCACTTCCACAACATTCCTGCACAGACAATGTACCTGTGACAACATGCTATCATAAGGAAAACCATTCCTAAAACTGAGGGGGGAAAAAAAATCTAGTGAGCTGCTACAAACACATCTTGATTCTAACTAAAAGAGAATTCTTAACTTCTTAACTGCTTGCCTATCTTCTCCACACAGCCAGGTTCTTTGCGCATCCTGTAGATCTCCACTGCAAATCAAACCACTGTGCAACAAGAATTGTTTTCTATCCCAAAAGTGATTACATGGCTACTTGAGCCCAACTTTTGATTACTATCAACTTTCTGTTAACAAATTTCAGACATTTAGATTAAACTCATGCTGACTGCACTGGCATCATGATTTCAGTATCTACTTTTAATACTCTAGCACCAATGAGAGAAGTGGGACCAATAAGTATGGGTTTTGAATTTTATACTTCCTGAGGTGATGACAAGAGGAAAATGTCTGTATAAATGTAATTCACATAAGAATAGAAACAGTAGCATTATCTCCTCATGTCAACAAAACTCACAATGAATCATGTATGAAATTGTTTTTTGGCAGGAAGAGGGTTGGACTAAAGGTCTTCTTCAATAAAGAGTGCTCATGATCCAAAGCAGTCCCTACATTTATGCTGTATTTCTCCTTAAGGCTTTCAGTAAAATAATCCCAGCCAAAATACAAAGTATAAGACTTGTGAGTTGTACACGTTGAAATACATCAGATGAAACAATAACAACCACATTACATTGTGTTTTTTCCCCAGCTGCTCCAGCACTTTATCTACTGATCTTTTTTACTTAGCTTTCAACAACTATACATTAATCACTTGTTTTAAGTTTATAAGTATCATGAAAAGAAGCCAGTAAAACTGATCTGAAGCCTTATGTTCCAAATTTTAGCCATGACTCAAGCCTTTAAAAACATTATAATGGCAACTACATACACAAAAAGCAACTTATGCTCAGTTACAGCCTTTAATCCACAATTTGTTTGTTTGTTTACTTACTATTTAAATATATAGTAAACACCAAAGAGCTTAAAGCTCTATACCTGGCCTAGACTTACTAAGCATTCCGCAATAATAAATAATTCTTTCCAGGTCTTCACTTCCCACTTCTGCATACAATTTGTTCCATTCTTTAACTGGGACATATCTTTGCTCCATCCTGAGGGTTCCCTTACAGATTGATGATGATCACTAGAACTGTTGGCTGTCAGCTTCCACAGAAAACAATTTTTTTTTATAGTGATTAATGTTCAGAAATGTTCCTTGGCATTTTTTTCCTAATTCTTCATTACTCTTGTTGGTATGTTTTTCTCACTACCCAACTAGAAGCTTCCTCATTCCAATTGTTTTGTATTATATATAATGCATATAGAAAAACTATGTAAGTGAACTTGTTCCTACAGTAAGAAAAGTTAGGTGATTGTGTATAAAGGTCAGTCAGTCTCCCCTAATAACCAAAGAGAAATAGGAGCTCAAAACAGTTTCTCCATCTCCCAACATTTAAATTTTAATGAAGTAACTTTCCCTCAGCTTCTCTTGCATGACTAAGGGAAGCCTGAACAACATTTGTGATATAGACATACAGAAGTCAGGTTTCCTAAAGTTACACAGAGGAAGCCTCCTATGGGAGATTCAGCCATACTTACAACTTCTCAGGAAGCATACACCAGGAGACTGTGCTTACCTGAGCTTGTGCTACAACTCTGCCTTCCAACTTGGGCCCCATTAAAATCCCCAGAGTAGGTATCCCAGCTTGTGTGCAGTTTATTGACTGTTTGAGGCACTTAACAGTTTTGAAAACTGCATGACTATTAATTCACAAAACTTTATTTTCTATATAATTATTATTATAGTTATTTTCTATTCTAATACAGTGACTAAGATACCATGTACATTTACATTTCCCTGTAAAACAAGATTTTATTGCTGTGAGTGTGAAGTGCTTAAATAGCCTAGAAGTTAAAAAATGTCAGATTTCTGTATGAGAACTTAAGCTCTGGTTATACTACTGAACACTTTTCTCCATTTTTATCTCCTTATTAACCTATCTGTGAAGTACTAATTTATTTTTTCTATGTTGTAAGGACAACCCAAAACTCCCTTACATGGCTTCAAAAAATTCAGATAAGCTCCAGAATTCCTCTTGGGGGCCACAGAAAAAACAGTTGGTTCTAAAGCATTCCTTAAATGTAAAGGAAAAGCATATAAACCTTTTAATAATGTCCAAAAGGACCTCCTTCAGATAGCCTACCAGTATGAGTTTACCAGACACAATTCAAAAGACTTCCACTACAGGCAGATAAAGCATGAAAACCAAACCCTTTGCTCATGACAGTTACTTGCTCTAACACAATTACAGCTGTGTTCAAAATGGAAAGATACAGCTCAGAAATTCCTCCCTTTTGTTGTGCATTCAAAAAAAAAAAAAAAAAATACTCTTGAGAATCTTACCAACTAACTTCCTCTGGCATTCTAGAAAATTTCTACCATGCTGTATAAGGCACAACTGATTTAAAAATACAGAAAAGAAAAATCACATGAAGTGGTCTGAGAGCAATTTTTTTTTTCCCATTTTGCATTCATAGCAAAATGAATATATCCACATATATATTCGTTTCCCTCAAAATAAGAAGCTGACAGACACCATTCCCAATCATTAGTGAGCAGATTGCTAGCTCACCAATATAATCACACACTAAGGGCAACACCAATTCCCTCAAACATGATTTTCCCATGTATTAGAAATAAAATGGGTAGTTTCCCAAATTTTTTTCACCATGTTTCTGGATCAAGTGAAAAAAAAATACACCTCTTCATGCAAAAGACTTCACTTCTTTACTGTCTACTGTCTTACTCTGTTTAGCTTTGCTAAACAGAACAACACTTTATAGCTTAGATGTGAAACAGGTCTGTGACTGGCATGCACCAGGCTCCTAAAATAACCAAAATCCCCCAACAAACAGATCTGGCCACTAGATGGCCTGGAGACAGCAATTTCATGCAACGTGGGCAGCTACCACTAGATGGTGGCTACATATCACTAAGTGACTGCAGTATGAAGGTAAGCTCAGTAAAGAGTTTATTTTGCTAGCACTTCACTTGAATAAAACGAAATTAAAGAATGCTTACTTACTGTTATACTCAAAACAAAGCTATCTGCCTCTGCTTCCATGCCCAAGATCTTCCAATCCTGTACTTGAGTCAGGGAGGAGGTAAGAGAGCACATCTAGAACAAGCCATTTGTCCTTTCACTAGAGAACAGCCCCTGATACAGTTTTCTTACATTTTAACTGTGTGAGGGAACTTATTCGAGGCTTTCTGTGATCTGCCACCTCTACTTGCAGCGTTTAAAGATATCCTACTCTAGGAAGAAAACCAAAAAAGATAGCCTCACTGTAAATTTCATTTTAGTTGCTGCTCTCCTAAATCTACATATATGAACTTTCTGGAGACTTCTATCTCCTTACTGGAAAAACACGAATACATAACCCACATCTAAAATATACCCTCATTATGTTAAGCTCATTTTTCATTTAATTCACCAATTTCCTAAGAAAAACTACTAAAAAATAACATTACAGATCTATCTATAACTGTTTTTGTGAACTCCTCATACTAGGAGCACAAACAACAAGTAAAGTTTACCAATTTCCCTGCGTAGCCAGTATTCATAATAACCAACTATCCCAATTAAACACACAGTTGCATAAATACCTTACAATGTGTAAGCATTCATTTTATGCATTTCCTTCATAGGTAAGCAAAGTTTGCAACAAAATAGTCTCAGAAAAATCATGAAAAATTATGATCTACAGAGTATTTTTGTCCAGTGTGTAAGAGTACTGCTCTGTGCAGTCAGACTCAGCTAAACACCTATTTGAAGAGAAGGTTGAAATTTATCCAAGTACATACTTGCATTCTTGAAGGTGGACACAAGGTTCTGGGAATGTAATTTTGGACATCTGTGACTTAAAGGACTTAAGACATATTAAAGCAAACAATCCTCTTGGCCTCCAAGTGCAATGCTAATGAAGGTGTGAACCAGAAAAGGAAGAACAAATTCACACAATAGGCTCTAAATAGGCTAAATAAGAAAAAGTAATACAATTCAGAAAAAAGAGAAGAAAAGAAAGCAAAAAAGAAAAATTAAGTCACACCTTCCTTGGCCCCCAAGAATATACTCTTTCAACGCTTCAGCTACAGAAAGAGTTTAGACTACAAAACTCACTTTGCTACTTTATAAACATCTTTATAGATTTACTTTGTGAGGCAGAGACATTTTTGTCCCAAGATGAAAACACCGCATCATACAAGTACACCAACATGAAAAAGACCTTCTGTGAAAGCATTGCAACCTGCTTCTGAAACAGTTAAAGAGATTGCAAGAAAGATTACAGAAGAAAGAACTTTTGCAAAACCTAGGCGGAAAGACATAACTGAGACTTCAGTGGATAATCAATCAGCTTTAATCCTGATGAATTCTCAGCAGAACAGATATATCCCCAACAGCAAACTTCCATACAGGTTGCCAACCACATTTATTTCAGAATGGGGGAAAACCCTCAGAAATTAGAGAGAAATAAGTAAAGTAATAAGTAAAACGAGCACAGCCTCCTTGTACAAACAGCTTCTAGTTGCTATATCTAACTTCGCTTAATGCAGTACACAAGTTACAAGACATACACAGTGTGCACACTGTACATGACAAAGAGCTACAGGAGGGCTGGCTGAAATCAGAGGTTACCTGAAGACAATGCATTTTTATATAACAGTGGTTAGTTCAACCTAAAAATGAATATGATTGGATTTGTTCCAAAAATCTACCCACGGCTGTTTAATTCGCTAAGCTAACATCAGCAACTTTTATACAGCACATCGCTTCTCTCAAATTTTTTCTAGTTAAAAATCAATTGACAGATTCCTGTGATCTGGCCTTTAACTCAAGTTGGTAGTCCAACTAGAAGGTGATAGAATTTCCAGTGCTAGAACTTCAAGCATTTACTATGATTTTGCTTTGTCCCCTTATCTGTGACAGATGCCACAAAAAAAAAGGCAACATTTGCTGTATCTGGAACAGGAAGTGTTTATATCTATGCACAGGCAGAAAAATCTGTTCATTACAGTACATTAATGCAATTTATCACAGCTCTCTTTTATATTCCATAGGAAAAAGGTACAATTAAGATATACCTCAGTAGGTCTGGGATACAAGATAACTTACTGAAAAATGCCAACATGAAGATGCCATCATTGCCCACTCTAAGCTGATCTGCATCACTGAAATCATCCCGTGGTGGATATTCTTCTTCCTGGATTTACAGGTTAGTGATAATTTAGTGAAAAGTTTAGAATAACTATCTATAGGACAAAGTATTAATCATGTCTCTAAAGCTAGAAGAAAATTTACATTTCTGTAACATGTCCACATAAAGGAAGTTTCAGAAAAATAATTCATAAGTATAAAACAAGTATTATTTGTGCTTATATTGACAGAGCCTAAATTTTCTGTAAAAGTTTCTATAGACGGTATGTACATACTGTATATCCTAAATGAAGCTAGAATTATTTCAGATTAGTACTTTGACAATCAAAACCAACATACATTTTTTTTCACTGTAGCTATCTTGATATGTAGCCAAACTATTAAATATTATTTTGAAAAGTCATCACACAGTATACTCTATACTTTTTTCCTGCTGGAAAGACCTTCTAGTAATTTTCTTAATATAAAATAAAAGTTATAGAATAAGGTTAGTACCTTAAAATCAAGTGCTGATGCAACAGCACTGCACTAACCAATTTTACTACCCGCAGCAAAACAAACAAGGCAAAGAACACCTCGAGGGTCACTAGAGGGCGCGAGCACATTAAAAGTTTCTAAAAGGCTTCTAAACTCAAAAAGCACAGCCCTTCAAGTCAAACAACAGCAGACATCAGTCAAAACGATCCAAAGATTTCTCCCGTTGTGTCAAAATGCTGGACCTTAAAATACTGAAAGTGGGAGTTGCTTTGTTTCTCAGCGCTTGATTTTCAACAGAACTCGGCAGATATTATATATGTAGTTCTATGCACAGGTGAAACATTGCTCCAGCTTAGACTGACAAACAAAAGTTTTCACAATGACAGCACTTCCTAAAGGGCCTGAGGAAAACTAACACCAACTAAACACCATTTTTATACTTGAATGAGTAACATCAAAACAATGCAAGATGACACAAGTTAAATAATGCTGTCAGTAGTAGCATCAGTAAAATGGTCTAAACAGAAGCACAGGTAACATTCTTTTCCTAATTTTTCCTCTTATTACCAGAATGTATTGAAACTGATATAAGAAATTAACTATGAAAACAAATGAAATCAAGAGAGATCAAGTGAAATTTACTTGGCTGTTTCACCCATAAGCACTTACTACAGAAATAATGTTTATGATTAAAAGGGCATTAAACAAGCACAGTGATCTAAACCTCTATCACATGTTCCCCTTTGTCAATAGAGCAAAATAATTTACCAGGGTATGGCAATTAGGTTAAAAATGTGCTGCAATGAGTGCTGTACCAACTCAGAGCAGTCAGCTTCACCCTTAGTAATACAGCCGTGAAATTCCAGCTGTGCTCTGTATTTCAGATTAATTAACCAAGACACTGTATCAGATAACTTACTTAAAAAATACTGCTATTCACACAGACAATTCCAATGGAAGCACAAAAAGCCAGTTAAACAACAATCCTAAGGGGCTATAATTCAACTCCACATAATTTCAGGTGTTTCTAAACAATCATCTTAAGTGACTAAGAAAGAATGCATCACTTTGTTTAGCTCAACTTTGCTGCAGCTACAAGACTGATGGAGAGGAAGGGAATGGGAGTGAAGAAGGGCTGAAAAGGCATTTAAAGAAGAGCTGCATTTAAACATGCTTATCTCTGAAATGCATGCTATAAGACTTCCTTTCTCAAGTCAGGACAGAAAAAAGTATTTTGAATTTTAATTTCACAAAGTCTACAATACATAATAATTTTGGACTTTTTAAAAACTGTCTCATACTGGCACTTCCAAAACAATTACTGAATTATGCTCCATGTAAAAATTTTCTCAGAAAAAAGAAAACTATGCTCAATGACAGCAACGAATTTAGCAGAGGCTTCTCTGAGACTTACACATGTAAGAAACACAGGCCAATAAATACAGCTCAGGGACATGAGAGCCGATATTTGCAAGAAGCACTGTTGTATTAAGTGTGAACAAGTATTAATTTATCACACTCCATGTCAAAAAGGAAGATGAAACTGAGTTCTCTTTTGTCTCCAAAAACCAGCATACAAAAATGATGAGTGCTTAAGAAATTAAATACTTAGAATACTAAGAAATTAAATCAGCCTATATCCACATCATTTAGGATTATGAGGTTTTATGAGCAGTCCTGCAGACAGAAAACACTATTTGACCACTGCTCAAGTCCCACTAACACTGGCTGTCTTTCAGTGGTCTCATTTCATCTGGTTGGTGTCAATTGCCCTGGTCTGTCTTCAAAATACAATTGTTTGCCACCATGAAGTGAGGAATGAAAACAGGCAATGAGGAACAACTGTCCTCTACACTGATGCTTAAGCCTATTTTCAGAAAATAGTTGTTAGATAGTGACATTTTTATCAGTGAATTTATATTTTTATTTATATTTTTCTCTTTAATGATAATAATGTAACAACACACACAAATCTATAAGATATGTAACAGTTTCAGTATGTCATTGATTTTTGACAAATTTAGCTAAATTAAGGAAGATGGACAGCATTTCTAAATAATCTGACATCTATAAGAACAGAAAACACTGCTCCTATGGCCAGAGAAACATCTGAACAGCAGATTATATTATCAACATAAATGGCATGCCACACAGAGTAATTTCTCTGAACAAAAAACATCCAATGTCCATAGCATTTAATGAAGTTGAATCTATTAAATCCCCATAAACTACATTACTCTCTGTAGTATTCTACAAGAGGAGGACTGTTTTTTCTCCTCAATGTTTTTTAGCTTTTCTCCAAACTGAAATCTATCATGACATATAGGAAGACAACCACCTTATTCAAGTAAAGAACCACTAAACTGATATAACTGTTCCCAACGCAGTGTTTACTGAGAAAAACTTCTGAGGAAAGGGTCAAATTACTTAATAAACCCCATAAATTATACCTTCAGCATACAAACCAATAGGGAGAAATTAATAGTGGGGGAGGAAAGGCACAATTAACCCCAGAAGCATTTGCTTGCCAGCAGGAAAATTCATAGCAAAGTCTAAACTAGAGAGAACTATACCATACCTCTGGACGACTGAGGAATATTTCATCAAACAGACTCCTAGATTCCCTAAACTGGGCGTGCTAAGCATGTAAAAACAGAAAAACATAAGACAAATGCAACTGAAAAGCATTTAGTAAAAGCCATTCATTGCAACATACAAACAAAGTCATTAAATTGTTAGCAGTATTTTTGTCCATTTAAATTGCCCTTTCAAAACTGACCTTGAGAATTTAAAAAGAAAAAGCTAGGATAACTAATGCTATCACTAGTGATGACACAGGGCTAGCACAATTTCTTTGATAAAATGGGATATCTGGGAGCATTTGAAAGGAATACATGTTTATACACCATCTATTCCTGTATGACAAGCTAACCAAAGAATTATAAAATTATTGAAAGTTTCAGTAAATGTTAAGTTTAGATTGTTCGTATTATCTCCTGACACAGGGCATACAATGAAGTATTTAATATGATCTCATTAAGGATCTTCTTAAGTGACCTACATGATTTGGGGGAAAAAATATGAAAGCTGCATAATAAGTGTGCTGTCCTTCCATGTCATTTTCTTCTCTTTTGCACAATGAGTAGATTTGAACCTTCACTGCACACTTTGGAGTACTCCATGAAAATGATCAGCTTCACACCATCACTCAAGGTAACATAAGTATATTTAACTTTTTCCAACTATTCACATTATTGCAGTAAAGAGGCAATATATCCTCGTTTATGAGGAAGAAACCAGAAGCTTAGAACACAGCAGAACTCACATTTGTAAGAGCACTAATTTCATAAGGTTGAAAATAAGACCTGAAAAATCTACATCTTACATCATTTGTCTATGTTTTGCAAAATGTGGAACATGCAGGTCAGATAACGTCTGCAGCTGTCACTTGTGAAAGTGAGAAAACAATCCAACTTTGCACTACTGTTACATAATTTACTTATCTGCTCTTCCATGGGTATTCAGAGCTAAATCCTTCCCTCACACATGGCACACCACCACTCAAACTGTAACAAGAGCCTTCTTTCTTATTCCAGTCATCTGCCACATTAGGACATTAAGTCCTATTACATAGTCTTAGAGTCTATCTCAGTGTAAGTTCAGAGGTATTAAATAAGATAGGGATTATTTGACAGCATCACATGGTAAGATTGTTTGTGTGCACGCATTTGCTTTAAAAAAACACAAAAAAAACAGGAAAAAACCCCAGAAGTTGACTGAGCAGAATTACTGTCAAACTTGAGCTCTTCAGCAGTCAGCAAGAATGTGATTTTCAGATACACTTCTGATACTGACTTAGTACTGCCTAAAGTCTAGAATCTTTTAGTTAATGTCTGCTTTGGGAGAATGATAGTGTGTTCCTACTGATTTTTAATACGTGAAATTCTTGTGGCTTCAGCATGTAGTTCTTTGCTTTGCTAGAACATAGAGGAGAGCTTGAAAGTCAACTGTGAAAAAGTTTATTTCTCACTTCATCACTGTATCCAACTGTCTTGCCTCTTACCTCCAGCGTCCTATTCCCGCCCTGGTCATCTTTTCTGACACACCAGCTACAGTTCCTTTCGCAGTACTAAATTTTGTCCCCACTTGGGTTCCTTTCCCCACCGATCTCAGTTAATCCTCTTCCCTTCTGTTTCTCATTTAAGTCTTTCTACTCTGTCCATACCATTGCCCTCCATTCATCCTTGCCTTTTCTTATTTTGACTTAGACCCATACTCTGATCCCTGCTAAAGCCAGTTACCTCCCTGCTCAATCAAAACCAGACTTCTCTTTCCACAGTGCATAAGGTTCAGAGGCTCAGCCATTGTCCTTCATCCCTCCACCCACCACTGAGAAGAGCTGAATCTAGTGGCTTTCTCTTTCCCTTCTAACTGAAGGCTAAGAATAATACAACTGCTTCAGGGTACAACAGAAATTGCTATTACTCAGGTCCAATGTTTTCACCAAAAGCAGTCAAGAGCAGCCAAAAGGTGTATTTACTTTTAGTTCTGTAATACTACTCTGATATAGAACATTTAACAATGTTCTCTGGGAACAGCACATCTGAAGTCCCATCCCTTTCAGAACTATGAGCAGCCTAAACTTTTTCATGCAAGACCATCTCCATGCATTTACAAAATCTGAAGCTAGACATATCAACTGAGGAAAACTAATTTTGCAAAAATTTGTAGTTTGACCAAAACCAGGCAGACTGTTTGAGGAAGGGCAAAAGATGTTTCTGTCACAGTGATCTGAACTTGTAAGAAAGAGTAAATAAAAGTTTAAAATGACAAGACAAAAAATACTTGTTATGCTTTGGGTTTTGCTTGTTTGTTTCACTTAGCTTTATTCTGGAAACTGGCTGAACCTCAGGCTGAGTTGTCAAGGGAGATTGCTTGTATGCCTGAAATTTGCGCTTCACAGAGTTCTAGATGTAAAAACAAGAATCTCACAAGAGCTGCACATTCTGTCTGCAGTGTCACAGGTACTCTACGAATTAGGGTTTGGGTTGTTAATGCTCCAAATTTGTAATTTCAGAATAGGGGTTTCATTCAGAAGGATATTTCAGCAAAAGTTTTACTTATGTGACAAGCAGTAAGGACAGACTACAAAGAATCCACGCTCCTGTTAGAGAAGATAAAGTGTGACAATGGAGATCATCGCCTCACTGGTAAAAGCTGGCAAGCCAAATCTCCATGGTTTCCTACTGAATTCAGTCAAACAGATTTGTGTGACACCATCACTACTAATGTTACACAAACTCACTTTAACATTAGCTGTGCATACCTTAAAGTGAGTGTTGTGCACTGTCAGCACTCTGCAGCAGTCAAGGAAGGACCTGCTGCCTGCTGCCTGCTGCGTGAGTAAAGGTCTTTTCCCCATCACAAGCACACTGCAGCCAGTAAGATTTTAAATGTGTATCAAGTTAATCACATTCAATCTCAAGGAGGAGAATTTTACTGACAGCACCAGAAGCCTTTTTTTGGGTATAGTATATTATGGTCAATACTACCAAGCAGCAGAATTTCCACACTCCAAAACTTCAGAGAAAAGAAGAAACTTGCTTACAAAACTAACATTTACCACTAACTGCAGATACCAATCTTATTTTGAAGACTGTATTCTTCATAAAGTTAATTCTTACAAAATTAGAAACACTGAATATATGCTTATTAATTGTTTACCACAACTCATGTAGGGGCTTTTTAAAGTAATTGGAACATTTCTTTGAACTTAAATATTGAAGTTTCCAAAAATCAAACAATAGGAACATTTCCTTTTAAAAACCATCTACACGATTTGCGGTCACAAACCTTCCAGACTCTTGAAATTTTCCCCTCCTCTCTGAAGGTCTTGGTAATTCTTTTGGTAATAACATCCAAAACAGCACACATTAGTGATAACTCTAAAAAGTAACATCAGTAGGGGATACCTAATTAAAAGTTGACTGGATGAACTGTTAAAATGGCAAAATTTGGCTTTTGAAGCTGTTTAGACAATTATGCCTTTCAAAAGACTGAATATGATGTGCTTTTTACAGTATTTACAACTAACTTATGTCATCTATATAAACCTAAACATCCAAAACACTTAAATCATCAGCCCACCATTATAGCCATGGGTCATAATATGGGCCCAATTGTTATAAATTAGCCTAACACATTTCACAAAACTGAAATACAGCAGAAGTGTATCACTTACTCGCTGGGCAACTTCAGCTGCAGCAGCTGCCATGGCTGCAGCTTTGGCCTTCTCTGCTTCATCGTATGTAGGAAGAGAGGTAGCTACACTGTATGGAGGTGGTACAGGATAAAACTCATTGTGTATGTCTGTTCAAAATAAAGAAGTTATTTATTTTTAAACCAGAAAGATGCCAAGAATATTAACTTTCACATGCACATAATTCTTTACCTTTAAAGTATATTTTTTTTACAGAGGCTGAAACTGAGTATATTTGCATTTTAAGTTCTTAAAAATATTTTTAAAAGGAAAGCTTTTAACAGTTTGATGGTACTCTGAGCTGCTACCCAAGGCAGAAACCTTAACATAGATTCTGGCAAGGAGTCAACAAATTTATGAAGAAAAAAATCGTATTTGGTTAGTTACATCCCCAGGCATTCCAACCAAATGCTTTTTATCCAATCATACAAAAGACATACACAAAAATCTTTTTTAAAAAGGCACTTTTAAATATCAGTATCAATCTGTCATTCCTTGCATCAAAATGGACCACACACCTCATTCTTCTGTGTCGTAACGATAAGACATCACCATATAGAATAAAATTACTAACATTATTAATTAAATGTACTTAAAGTATGCCTAGAGCTTCCTCCTACAGCCAGCAGTAGCTTGTTAAAAGGCTGTTTACATGGTAAAGATTTGTCAGCACAGGTCACATGGTCAACAGATTTGTCAGCACACCAACACAAGGATGTTATATATAGGGATAATTCCACACAGCTATGTATTATACTTGCAAACACTGTCTCAAAGAACAGGGACAGGAAACTGTTATTTTAACAAACATTAAAAAAATTAGGTTGGCAGTTGCACCTAAAATATTTATTTGGCACATGGGAGACACAAATCCATGCAACTCTACTTAAACAGGAACTTCGATGTTGCCTGCTCTTAAGTCTCCCATACCCCCAAGAAAAGTCACAATCTCCTAAAAAAAGAGAGCAGTGAATAAACGGATAAAGAGATCCATTACTCATTTTCCATGGGAAGTTTTATCAAGAGCCCTTAAAGAAAAATTAACCTTTTCACGGCAATATTTTCAGCAAACCATGTCATACTACAGAAGTCTGAAGAGTTTTTATAAAGAGGCAATGCAAATTGCTAATGAGGTGTAATAATGGAGCACTACTCAAAGACGTAGATTAAATGTGGAAATGAACTATAAGCAGACTTAAATAAAACCTATTAAATTAATTAATGAGCATCCATTTAGTTGAGCAATTTGGAACAATCAGCATAATTTACAAGAGTACTTCTTCTGAACAAACCAAAGGGCTGCACATCAAAGGACAGCTTTTTACTGCAATTGTGTACATGGAAGAAAAAAAAGTACATGGCAGCATCAGACTACATTGAACCAAGGACTGATTCTTCGTACACATTGGTCCCTGACAAGCTGCTATTTGAAAAAAATACCTGAGGTTGCAGCTGCTTCCACAGCTATGCTACAGTAAGGAGGAGGGGAAGTATCTGCCTCAGGTAAGGCTGCTGTCTGCGGAGGCTGCGGAGTCTCTGCAGACGTCGAAGGCTGCTCAGCTGCTGAAGACTCTGGGGGGTCATCCTCATTGTGAAGCTTAGGAGAAAAACACACACATTTCAGAGGCATTCAGGGAATACTTCCCATGACAACCTAATACTTGCAGAGACATGTTCAAAAAGAAACAAGATTACTCTCATCAACAAAACAAATTATTTACAAAACAGCACATGACCACTTCAAATAGTCCAGCTAAATTCTTTTAAGCAATCAGCTAAAGACTATCTTTACTGCCTTGGCCTTTTTTATTGCCAGGAATGGTTTTCTTTTCAGTGATTTTCAGGGAGTCTTAAAAATCTGGAGTTTTCCATGCTTACTCTATGGCAAAATATCATTATATGAATATTTTAATACCATTATATTTTTGTTCTTATGTACAGTCATAAACTGTATTAACCTATTTTAAAACACATCAGATTAGAAATACTATTGTTTATTGTATTTATCTAGAAGAAAAGTAATTAAGACACATTTCTACTTCTCTAACTGGGACTTTCATTCTCTTGCATCTTGTCAAAGAGCTTCTCCATGCAAATTCTAAGACTTCTCAAAATATTCTGTTTTCTTTACACTCTGGAAGTGATCCTTTCCCTATAAAACTTCAAGTTGCTGGGTCTTTTTTTCCCATGATTAAGATGCAGTTTTAAAAAGACATGTCCAGTAAAGCATATACAGAAATAAGAATTTGGATAAGGAAGAATGTTGACTAAAACTGTGGAATTCAGATCCAGCAACTGATATCTTTTCTTAGAGAAGACATTTTTGATTATTTTAGCTAACTTGATAGTTCTTAGAATATATCAAGCTTTTAAAAAGAAAGAATACTAGAATTGAAAACATTCCCAGCAGTGTGAACTACAAGATAAGATGCCTAGAAGGCAACAACTGAAGCAACACATGTAAAACCCAGACTAAAAAATAAGATTAAATTAAACATACCTAAAAGAAGAATTCTATAACCTCAAATTGGTACTTTTTACAAACACCCTACAGCAAAATATTCTTTCAGTAAAAAATTTTAAGAACATAACTACAATTACTTCCTATTAGGCAAAGTACAGTCAGATTACTGGAAAAAGTGCCTTCTGAGAAGAACACTAGATTTCTTATTAAGCAGTGTAACACACCAAAATGTTTTTAATATGCAGATTATATCAAAGTTGACAGAATACTTGAGGTTGAAAGGGATCTCAGAGCCTATCTAGTTCAACCTCTCTGCTCAAGAAGCAGCACCTACGGCTGGATGTATGAGACAACATCCAAACACCTTCTGAATACCTTCAAGGATAGAGACTATATGGGTTACATGGAAAACCTGTTTCAGTGCTCAATCACCTTCACATTACTAAAAATAAGGAAAAAAAAAAAAAAAGAAAAATTGTTTTCTGATGCTCAAAGGTCACCTTCAATAGAAATGATACGTGTTTTGAGGATTTCTGGGTTCTGAGCATTCAGGTCATTTAATGCCTAATCAGTGATCCAGAAGTAGCAGTAATATGAGAAATATTTTTAGCTATTTTGAGTAGTTAAAGCCAAAGAAAACAAAAGCACTTCAAAATAACCTAATATATTCTGGGATACAGAAAGCAAGTGAGAATACAAACCACTCAATTCTAAAAAGGTCGATCAGATCAGAAAAGCAAGCTGAGAGCTTGCTCTTATTAAACAATTTAAGTACAATAATTCACAAGAAAAATCTAGTATTGCAATGGAAATAGCCAAAATAAGCCTATGCTTAAATAAAGTTAATTTGATTAACTAAGGTATAAAGAACAAAATACTACTGGCAAAGTTCTTACACTAAAGGCTGGTACACTCACCCTCATTTGGGATGTATGTGTAGTTCTGACTAATCCACCAAAATAACCCAATCTTTGCGCCGGGGAAAAATTAAAGCAAACTTAAATGGATCTCAGTTACTTCCATTTTTCTTCTCCTGCCCTCCTCCTCTTCAATCACTGTAACTTTTTTTCCCTACCACACCACAATAAATGCTGGTACTATTCTGAAGATACAGAGGTCCACAAGGGTGTCATTGGTCAAAGAGCATATTACTCCTAAAAAAACCCAAACAAAAACAAAAAAAAACTTTGCCATTCCCCAGAAATTTAATTTTACATCTTCTACGTGCTTTCTTGAAAGCTGTAATAATCCAAATTATCTGTAATATACTAACAGTGGAGTAATTTAGTAGATGACGGAGTTAACACGAAGATCAGACAAGAACATGTACATGAGACTTCTTGCCTTCAAAGACAAAGTTAATGAGTTACTCAATGGTTATAGCAACTGCAATTAGGAAATGGAAAAATTCCATCCTAAGGGTTCCCTACAACAGCAACCCATTACACCCTTTAGTGCCACACAAAGTGCCTTTATTTTGTAAGACTTATATTTAGGAACCAAGTATTTCTATTTATCCTCTCTAATATTATAGAGGCCTCTCAGGAATTCTGAAAAGCACCAAGGTTATTCTAATGCAGCACCTTAAAGAAAAATCTTCACCGCTTTTATTAAAAAAAATCCAAACCAACCAACCAAAAAAAAAAAGCCCACAATAATTGGATTAAGTAGTGTGAGAGTTTACAGTTAGAATAATAAACACAAGTTGTTCCATGAACACAAACTAGCTTTTGTTAGTTCTTATTCAAGTGTCCTGTATCCTACTTTCCTCAAGACAGTAACTTCCGCTCCTTTCAGACAAGTACTTTGCTGGGTTAATAAAAACCAAAATAAAACCCCACAAGTGCAGCAGAACCTGCCCCAGTAAACTGGAAATATTGCCCACACCAGCAGTGTAGACAACAGTGGTTATATCTTTTTTTCTTGTAGCAACTCTGCCTTGTCTTCACAGGCCACTGAGACTCCTCTCTGGAGTCACCAGGAATCTGACTACCTTTGAGCCTCCCCTTTCACGTTTAATTTTGGCTTCTAATGGCGGTAAATTTAGAAGTTATTTTTGGAGACAGGGGAAGAAGAAGCCTGACACTCTTCATAGGATTCATTGCCATAGAAACGAAGCTAAAAACACCCAGAAAGGAACAGAAAATGTCTGTTTCAAGGCATTACTTATGCTATGTACTTAAATGTCACCTGAAGCAGCATTTAACATTGAAAGTACATAAATAGCATCCAAGATTTTATTTTTCCAATAGTAAGAATGTTTCACCTAATTTTTAATTAAAGGACTAAGGAGAACACACAGTTCATCATCTCAGCCCCTCCCAAGCCTCCAATGAACATTTAATAGTAGGCAATATAGATGTTTTTGTAAAGATTATGGTCAAAACAATTCGCAAGACCTATTAAACCACAGACAACTGTAAATTAGTATCTTCCCCTATTCCCTCCCTCACACTTTAAAAGCGGATGACACAGAAATTTTCTTCCTTCATGTTTTATTCTGTACTTGGGGAATCTGGCCTACTATATGGAACTTCACTATAAAAAGAAAAAGCGAGTACTTTGCTATTAGACACGTTAATCTTAAATGTTAATGCAAATATTTCAATCCCTGCTTTTGCAGCCCTCAAACTATGGTACATTACAGGCTCATATTCTCAAAAATAATCTATGACAGGACATGTAAAATTCAAAGATAGTTGAGGAGCAATGGCTGTTCTGCCAACAGTGACTCAGTCTCAAGGTAATTACAAAATGGTGAACAGCACAGGAAATCATAGGTTTCCTTCATATGATTTTTACCCTATACTATCTTCAGTTTCCTTTCCAGAAAAGGAAATTTCATTTCAGAAGAAGTTAAAATCAATGCCAGACCTTTCAGCACCAAAATATTGCATAAAATACAGCTATCTTTATTTTCTACTTCTACATTAATAATTTATCTAAAAAAGAAATTATTCTTATACAATGTACATTATTATTCCTTTTACTATCGATTCCCTTAAGTCTGTTATTTTCTATGCTTATTTCCAAAGTAATCAGATGCAATATCTGAAATCACTGACAGCTTACAAAGAAACATGACCCACAGGAAAGTGCTTAGAACTGAAGCTTTTACTGAGAGGACAGTTGCAGATACTTTAAATGTTTAGGCTTATCAAAATAAAAACTAAAGGTGGAAGATCTCATTCTCTACTTAACATATTTTATCTATTTGCACATAGCAACTTTATCTGACCTACAGATGTTTGCTTTTCTGGCTAAACAGAATTTGCTTCATTTCTGATGAACTGATTGTACAAGAGTGGCAATATAAGCAAGTTATTCAGTTATGCATTTAAAAATTTGGGGAAAAGAATATAAGATGTCTGCTATCACCTGTACCAAAAATACACAATATTAGAATGGTCTCTGATAAAAGTGCATTGAAGTAACACATGCTAATTCTAGTCATAGTGTACAAACACCACTCAATTTCTGTTACCTTATTTTACATTTCAAAAGCTGCTCTTTGTTCCTTTGATAAAACATGATTTATGGAAACCAGTACATTATAAAATTATTGCAACAATTAAATTCAACAGCACACTGAACATATTTTAAAACTTTCTTTATAAACGTGTTTTTCATGCTGCTTACATAATTTCTTTAGTGTAGCACAAAATTATGCAGGGGATACTGCCATACAAGTTAAAAACAAAATCCTAAACAACTAGCCAGCTTTCTTTTCCTGTTTCTTTTAGTACCTTTATTACCAGTTCATCTTGTCAAAATGTGACTTCTAGGTAAATTTTAACAGTGATGGTTCTGTCTGGGACACCACAGAACTACACAAAATTCTCACTAGCAATCCAATTACAAACATGTTAAATATGTTCTTCCTTCTACCTTTCAAATGAAACTAAATTTTTGAAGAATCTTTGACTTGTCCAGCTACAAGTTCATGGGTTCCTCCAAACTATATTAAAACTCATACAATACACAGACATTCCACGATGTTGGACCTTATACTTTCCTTCAAGTAAAACTGTGGAGACAACCAAGTACATCATGCAGATTCAACCTCTGTATGCAAAACAGTCCATTGATGCACTTCACAAAAAACAACACTCTTGGCAACTGAGATTTATCTTCTTCACTTGGTAGAAGTTACTTCGGTCCTCTATTATCAATTTTTCAGATTATGACAAAAGATCAACCAAAAATATCCATCTACTGCAGCTTCTAGCATTGGAAGGAAAGGCATGACAGATTCAAGATCGCCAGCGCAGTGTACAAAAAGAACTCTGACATTTCTGCATTAGATTCATGACATCTTTCATACTGGTACACACATTTTTATTCCACAGAAATCATAACATTGTAAATATGATAGGTGCAACAAAAATGTGCTTAAAAAAAAAATCTATCCTCTTCAAAAAGCTAACAGGGAGCTTTTTCATATCTGTGTTTCACCTGAGGCTTTCATTTGCTGAAAAATTCAAGTCCTTTTACGCTTGCCTACTAGTAGTGAATTGTAAATCTGCCATAGACTGCTCTCTACAAATGAGGCATAAAAGCAAAGATCTCTTGCTACATAAAAATAACTTCACTTCAACAAATACAGACTGCAAATTTAATGCTTGTTTTGTAACCACATACTGCATTTCTCAGCTTTACTAGTCTAAAAATAAGATTAATTTATCTATAAATAGCAAAATCTTAATCTTGGGATTTTCAAGGGAAAAAAAAAAGATCTTGAAATAAAATTTTATTCTGAACCTCTTAGAAAAACACTTCATGATGTTTCTTTTTTTCCAAATGCCACCTAATAGTATCAACAGCTATTTTTTTATTTTTAGAAAAACATAAAACCTGTATCATTAAACCATAATCACTATGAATGGACTCACAGAATGGTCTGTGTTGGAAGGGGGCTTAAAGATAACAGAGTTCCAATCCCCCTACCATGGACAAGGACACCTTCCACTAGACCAGGTTGCCCAAAGCCCCCTCCAGTCTGGCCTTGAACAGTTCTCTGCATATGTTCCCACCCTTCACAGGAAACAATTTCTTCCTATACCTGATGCAAACCTATCCTCCTCCAGTCTGAAGCCATTCTCCCTTTTCTTGTCACTGCATGTACTTGTAAGAAGACCCTCTCTGGCTTTTTTACACAGCCCCTTTAGGCACTGTAAGGCTGCCATAAGGGCTCCCTGGACCTTTCTCTTCTCCAGGCTGAACAATCCAAACTCTCACAGGTACACACATATTTCTCACATATTTTCTTCATAGGAGAGGTGCTCCATCCCTCTGATCATTTTGGTGTCTCTCCTCTGGACTTTTTCCAACAGGTCCCTGTCCTTCCTGTGCTGTTGCCCCAGAGCTGGATGCAGCCCTGCAGGTGGGGTCTCAGCAGAGCAGAGCAGAGGGGCAGAATCCCCTCCCTGCCCTGCTGCCCACACTGCTCTGGATGCAGCCCAGGACACGTTTGGTTTCTGGGCTGGGAGTGCCCATGGCTGGGTCATGTCCAGCCCCTCACCCACCAGCACCCCCAAGCCCTTTTGGGCAGAGCTGCTCTCCATCTGCTCATCTCCAGCCTGGGTTTGTGCTTGGGATGCCCATGCACAGGACCTTATACACTGGGCCTTGTTGAAATTCATGGTGTTTGCACCCACCCACCTCTCAAGCCTGTCAAGGTCCTTCTGGGTGGCATCCCTTCCCTCCAGCATGTCAACCACACCACACAGCTTGGTGTCATCAGCAAACTTGCTGAAGGCAAGTGCTAAGATCAATCAGCTCTGATTTAGGTCACTAGTAGCTACTGAAAAATCAAAACTAAAACCAATAATCTGTAATTACACTTAGAGAATAATTTTGAGAGCAAAAGAGCTAGATAAACCTTCCTGCAAAATAAATGTTTTCATTTTCTTGTTTATTTGGAAAAATAATGTATTTCTGAAAGAAATATTTCACAGCTTTTTGAAAGAAATATTAAACAGTTTTCTAGAATACAAGGATTCTTGAGAAAATATGCCAAATAAACCACATTGTATTTTAACTTACTAGCTCTCTCCTCAGTACCAGTTTTTCATCCTTCATAAATAAGGTAGTTTACAACATGCCTTTTTCCTCAAATATGTGTTTCAACACCAATCTCTCATGAACCCATGCAGACCAGCTAGCAGGGAGGCAACTATTTCCAGTTCTCTACCAAATGCATGCATGCTCTGCTGCAATATAGTCCTGCCCAGCCACAGCCATCCAGAGAAACACCACCCTCTAAAGACTGGCGAACCTTCAGATTAATAAACACTGCACTACTAAGCAATTAAGCTTATAAGGCACTTCAGTAAAAAAGAGAAGTATAGAAATTTTCAGCTACTTTTTGCTTTTATGTATTCAAAACTAAGTGATCAAATCTTATGAGAATTTCTGACTGCACAGAACAGATGCACATCATTTTCTTTTCCTCACCATCCCATCACTTGGCAAGCATCAACTATCCAACACCCAGATCTAGCAATATCCCTTCATGATAACAAAGTGGGTTGGTTTGATGTTTTTTTGGGTTTTTTTCATGAGGCATGAATGCAGAAATTTTTCAACAGAAGGTCAAAGGTGTAAAATCTGCACTAGAAACAGGAAAGTTGAACAGAAGTCCATTGCTGCCATTCCACAGCTGTATAGAAATACCAAGTGTGTCTGTTAAACAGGGATTAGATACCATGGAAACCCAGAACCTCTGGAGGCAAACTTTGACTGAAAAGAATCCAGAGATTTATACTGAATGTTGTTGAAAACTAAGTTGCCAAAAGAATGGCTTTTCTACCACAGTGAATTTCCTTGGGCAAAAATAATCTGTAGCAAGTGAAAGTGTTCCACATGCTTTTAAGTGATACTTTAATTATCTTAGCTCTCTTTTAACTTAGGGATCTTTAGGCTATCGAATTTTTCAAGGCTTTTTTAAAAGAATCTTATAAATCTGATTTTTTTAAAAAATACAAACCAAGTTAAAAAATGGTGATTAGGACTCTATGAAAGGAAATAAAAACACTATAATGTGTGTGTAGCAAGATCTACATAGATAGGACTCTCTGTCCATCCCAATGACTCCCTCACATATAACATTTTAAATGCTCTTTCATTTTACAGATTATGATCCAGATTTAACCAATTAATTACACATTCAATAGCACAACAGATATCTGCATTCATTCCCTGTGGCTTCTATTGAGATGAATTCCTTCCAATCCTTCCCATTAACAGTAGAAGTAGAGGTATTAGTGAATATAGAGAACACATCTGGTGTGAATGTGTGAACTCTTCAGGAAAAGTATTCTAAGACTAATGATACTAGAAGTATGGTCTTATTCTTCAAAGTATATCCATTTCTCTCCCCTTTTCTTGAAGGTTTCTTGTCTACTAAAGAATTATGCCACAATAATTTTGAATATTGAAATTTGGTATGATACAAACAGATACGTGTTTCATATCTATTGTAAATTTATAAATTGGGCATTGTTTCCTAGGTTTCTTCCTATTACATAGTTATAGGAATTAATAGAGAAATTTGCCAACAAAACCCTGATATTTCTAAATATGCATAACAACAATGGCCTGGACCAACATTTTTACATCTTCATGCATGATATAAAAAATATCCTAGGAAAAAAAAAGTTGTTACAAGCTTACTCTGAAGCTTGTACACAATGAGGTATTGCAACTCTGACCTACTCCAGAATGTAGAAGCTACTAAAAACATTACCACCTATCATGTAGCCTTCTGTTTGTCAAATAGTAACTTGAGAACAGCTTGTGGAACTGGTTTAAGTTCTATAAGCAAAGTATAAAATGAGGTTTTCCTCCTTAAACACTTTCTAGATAGAAGAAACTCAGTAACAAAACAGAAGCATGCTACTGAGACCAGAGGTCAGCCTAAGGGCATTTTCAGTCTCCAACGCAATCATCAGCACATGAGCCTTAATCATTTCTTTGACATCCATTTTCCTCAGACTCCCTGATATGCACAGCAGCTCCATTACAGCTGGTAAAGTGTACATCTCTGCCTATTCCACTTGCATCTGTTACAAATTTGATGCATGTGAGTTTGTCATCTTGAATCTGCTGATATAACCTGCCTGTACAACCTCGTGTCTTAAACTGCTTATGTTTGTTTCTCCTTATGTACTTTCTTTTCTAAATCAAACCTTACTGAGCACTCTACAATTTCAATCGTGCATAATTTGGTGAATAACAGTGAAGCCACAACTGCTTTACTCACTGCCTTGGTGACTCCATAAGTGCTGGTCACTTCCAACCTGCACCACCTACTTCAGACCACTTTTAAGAAGTCCACTTCCCCTTCTTTTCTGTAGCTCCCTTTGAGAGCAACCAAAACTGCAGATAGTACCCAACACGGGCAGATCCTGTGTTCTATATAATGATACTTGCTGTCCATTCTCTCTACGTTCCCTAACGATGGACAGCGTCGCATCAGGATTTGTCAGCAGCTGCAAGTAGCCAACAGCTTCAGCAAGTCATCAGTCACAGGTCATGTCTTTACTCAGCAGCATCTTTATAGAATCAGTACAGAAAGTAGATCCTGGTCATTCTTCAGTCACATAGAACGTACACAACACAAACTGTAAAAGTAGAGGGAATAGGAAAGCCTGTAAAATCAGGAAACGTCACCAAGAGCAGACTCAATATTCAACAATTAGTTCAAGCTTCCTACATTCATTTAGGCTGCAAAATTCACTATAACCGTTATATATATTTCAGTTAAAGTACGATAGGAAAGCTCAAGCACAAAACTTCTTAAAGACAATGCAGGAGGATGCTAAAGTGATATATTTACAAGTGAATAACAAAGATGAAGAAAAGTTTCTTCCTGGAAATGTATTATGGAAACCGAACTGCAGAAGCAGCATACACTTTCACCTCAAGCTGCTGATTAGAAGAAGTAGGAAAAAGAGGACTCAAGTTTGTGTCTCCCATACCATATATAAGTGTCATTGAAAATTCTTCAGAAAAACTATGAAAAACTTTTTAAAAAGTCTCAAGTTTTTCAAGTTTAACCTAGGAATTTTTTTGCATGTGTACTTAAATAAAGCCAGCCAAGCAGAACAGTTTCCTACTCAACAATATGATTCAGTAGCCCAAAATAAAATCATTAATTAAATAAAATATAAATCAGAGGATACTATTAAGCAATAAGAGCAAACACTATTCTTAATGGGTCAGCCATGCTTGACTTTTTCAGTATAATCCATTTTCTTAGTAACTGAAAATGGAGAAGTTGAGCTCCTCAACTTACAAAGATAATACAGACAAATTTCAACAGCTTAAAAAAACACACATACTCAACACAAGCTGAACACACTTATTGTGAATTGCAAGAACAGAATCTACTGAAAAGATTTTCATTTTGATTTGCAACTCACACAACCCTTATAAACATTCAAGGTCCTCCATTTAAAAAAAAAACATGTTTAGGTCTCAAAAGGCAGTGGGGAATTTTTTTCAAAGCTACTGTTAAAGAGTGCTGACTGAACATTTTAAAGCAATCCTACAAAATATGTGGCATGAAGGACAGTTCTCTGGACCTCTCAATTGCCAGCGAGACGATGTATACACCTGAAAGCAGGTTGGTTGATTAAGGCAGCTAAACAAAATTTTAAGAAGAGCAGTACAGGAAGTTCACCTCTTTGGAAGACAGCAGAACATGACCAAATCAGTGCTGTCACTAAATCATAGAAAGTATTCTCAGGAGGAAAAACGTAGATATTGAGGCACACAAGAAAGAAACATAAGCCACACCGCTCAACATCAGCTGTAGCCAAGCAATGCAGCGCTTTAGTGGCCAGCTCCTTTACTTGAATTAGGCATTCATTCTAGAATTTGGAACAGATTTTAAAGAACGAACAGCTCGTGCAAGTCTCTCCTAACCATTTATTCCATGTATTTGATGCAAGTCGATTTTACGACCACAGCTCTGGAGATTCAATTAAGAGCCTTAATGCTTCGGTACATTCCTTGAAAAATACCTTAAGGACTGTTTCTGTTAAATTTCAAAATATGATAATTGATTCATAAATACCATGACCAAAATGGACAATTGGCCTCAGTATCACCCAGGACCCCTATCCCAATTGTTCCATGTTTTACCAAAGGCATCTTATTCATCTTTGAGGAATAGCGTTAATTACGCTAACCATTACCAAAGCAATGTTTAACCACAAGCTTGAGCCACTTAAAAAGAACCCTAAACTTCATTCCTGCAGGAAGGAAACAACTGCTACTGTAAGTATCCTCTTTTCCATAATCTTTCCTCAAGGCTGCTCTATATAACCTTTTCAGATTAATCAGGGAAAAGCAAATACATGTTTAATAGCTCAAGCCTCATATACCTCCTTACCAAGGACATGGTCCTGACCTCCTCCTCAAGAGCAATCAGTGAACATTTACAGGATTACTTTCAACAGGTAAAATACTGTGCAAAGTTAAAATGAACTAACCATGTTCGTGAATATGTTAAGTTACTCTACAATAGGGGGGAGGAGACAAACTTTTTCTTCATTTTCTTTACAGGAAATTCACATTTTACAAGTAAGAAGGTGACAAATCTCTGCCAAGCACCTAGTAACTAAAGCAAGAGAAAGATGGATTTACAAAGAAAAATAAAGCAATATACAGCATATTGCAGGTATTATTGTGTCTATACCACTCAATGTTTGGAGGACTTTTTTTTAATTGTTCTGTGCATTCCAAACACAGCTGGAGGCACAACCATGGATGGGGGGGGGCATGATTCAATAGCTAATGTTTTGGCTATGGAGTGATTGAGGAGTAAGTTAGACTATCTACACCTAATCTTTACCTATGGTAATGGAAAAAATACTTAAGTGGAATAAACAGTTAAATGTTAAAATGGAAATATATTTTTCACTTTCACTGTAAATCAGACACACTCTGAGTGCGGGCCGTGCCTGACAAGACTTCAGCACAAACCAGAAAAAGTTAGTCATTCTCATTAAAAAACACAGCTGGTGAAGGGGGTGCCCAATTTACTAAAATCAGCTACTTGTGACAGTACTTGCCCAGGAAGTGGGAGACCTAAGCCTGAGGCAGCTCAAACCCACAGTCTTGGCTCTGCAATTTCAGTAGGAAAAGTTGGCAGAGCCTCTCCAATTTAACAAGTTGCCCATTTTTTTTTTTAATTCTTTTTCTACTCAATCTCTTAATATTGCTTTTCTTCTTCATTTGAAAATTGCTTCCCTGATTTGAGTGTACTGGTATATGTTCATTTCCCCTTTTCAAAACAGTTAGAAATCTAAAGGGAGATTTGAGGCTATGAAACTTTAGAAAATACTGAAATCTATGACTAAGTTGAACACTGAGGTGTCACGAAGTTAGGTGTGACAACAGGACCAGTTGCCACATCTTCCTTGTTTTGTCAACACTGTCAGAGAGAAGAAAATTTCAAAATATGCCTGTAATTAGCCATTTGACAAAAGCAACTCACTTTTTCCATCTAGAAGACTACTACTAACATTTTGTATTAATGCAGTGCTTGATTTCTGAGATTATCCTGATGTGGTCCCTACTACATTTTTCAGATACAAACAAGCTGAGAGAAGGCTTACAGTTTCTCCTTTTTTAAAGTACCATGGAAAGAACATCTAGTTTGGCCAGAACCCAGCTGACTCTGCCTCAGAACCCTGCTATTTGAAGTCATTTTATTCATGTTCCTGAACTTTCCTAACAGGATTAGAAGACTTACTAGATGTGACATGCATGCCACAGCCTGAAGCTGTCTTTTTACATTATGAGACTTCACGTCACTGCATAGATCAGGTACCTGTTTCTTCAGGCTTCATGTGTCTTTCAAGTGTCTAAAAATCCCCCAGTTTCACAAGATAGGTTCAGCCACACCAAGATCTCACTGCCACTAGAAACCCAACCTCTGTTCCCAACCTCTCCTCCTGTACTGCCTTTGCATAGATCCAACCTTAGATTGTGGCCTACCAAGACCTTTGGTGAACAAACTGAGTGGAGCAACCAGGTACACTTAGCAGGTTTTAATATTTGGGGGTTTTTTTGCTCAATATAGTTAAATTTATGAAACTAAGCCAATTTGTGTGCAAAATTGCTTAGGTCATTCTGTGCCCACACCAAAAAGAAAGCAAACTGCCCACATAAAAACCAAGAAAGTTACTGTAACCACTGATATTCTTGGTGTACCAGTAAACCAGGGTTTCCTCCTATAAATCCGCTGCAGAGCAGGGTGGCCCTCCAACAGATTCAAAAATCAGACAGTAATGGCAATACACAGTTAAACAACCCTGCTTTAAATTTATACAAAAATTATTGTACCTGTCCAGTACCTCAGCACCTTACCTAGAAGCAACACACAGAGAGATTTGAAGTTTATTACCCTTATTGTTATAAAATGAGAAAGTATTTAGAAACTTAACTAAAAAGTGAAAAAAAAGAAAAAGTAAAATGTAGTCCTTTAAGGCCTTTAACTGCATCCCTACTGTATCTGTAAATGTCTCAACAGTTATAATTTTTCTGTTTGTGGCAGGATTCATCATAAACAATAGGAAAAAAAAGCTTATAAATGCATTAAAGCTATTCCTTCAGAATAAAAACTACCATTCAAAAAAATGAATTTATCACAGGTAACTGCAACAAAAATAAATTAAAAATTTAAAGTTACTACTATTACATTCCCACAAACAAGTAAGATGCAAGGACAGATCATTGTCTGAAAGCATCATTTACTTCACTTCAGGAGATCCTCATTTGCTTTTCCAAGCTATAAAGTCTATACTAGCTGTTTCATGTGCAAAAGGCCAGTACAATGAAAAATTGCATCTTCTTATGATTGAGGCTCATATCTCTAAAAATATCTGTGCAACTGTCACAAGCAAACAACTGCAACACTTGGTAGTTAATGCATTTTCTCTCAGTACTTTTCAGTATCATAAACTTAGTCCTCCAGATGCAGAATTTTATCTTCCAGTTACAACATCACCCCGTATGTGTTGAAAGCAACAGAATTTCCCTAAACTAGCTTGAGCCAATCAGTAACACAAACTACAGAAGAGTTTTCCTAAGACAATAAATACTGTAGAAAATACAGAAGATACTTAGATATTAGGTAGCAGTCTTTCATCAAAGCCACAGAATTATCTACATTTGGGAGGCTACTATTTGCCAATCACTCATAGGCTCAATCCCCAGAAAAGAAAGAAGAGGTTTTTTTGTTCCCATTTCCTGTGTAGGTTGACTTTCATAAGAGTTACAAAGACAACTTGACTTTGATCAAGGTTTTTAACCAAGTAACATTGTGAGAGTAAAGAGCCAGTGACAATGGAGGTAACAGATACAAAAAACAAAGTTTTATCTGAGTTTGTGTTTTGCTATAGTGTTTACAGAACAAATTTTCATCTCTTAGCCCCATTTCTTGAGGCACACACAACTTACACTCACACAAAACTAACACCCCTTCTAAAACCCACAATGTCTTTATCCCTGCATAGTGCCACACAACAGCAGGCTGCCATCAGAGTCTTGCCTCAGCCACCACTTAGAAATGCCACCAAAACCACGTGCTACAGTGGCATGGCAAGTTCAGCAACAGCTGAACTGACATCCCTATGGAGAGCTGCCTTTGGCTCCACCCAAATTGGTTTGTTACCTTCCCATTCTACCATTTACCCATTTAGCTCTGACCAAACCCTAAGTCAAAGACTCAAGACTACCTCAAGACTCAAGCCCCAAACTGGTTACCCAAAACTTGAATCAAGAAAGACTGGTTATTATAATTCATGAGCAGTACAGCCTGTAATTCCTGCAGCCTTCAATACAATTTCTGTGCCTAAATCACTCCTGTGCACGTGAAGTCTTCTGTCATGACTCAGTTACCTGGAAAGCCACGTTTCTAGGTGAAAAGGGCAATCTCCAGCTTTAAAGCTTAGCTGCTCTCTCCGTTTTATGTGCTGCAGAAAACAGCTGCATTTCCTCCTCTTTGTTTCAGTAGATTCACAAAGCATCATTCCAATCACTTTTTCTGCAAACACGCTGGACTAGAAGCAGATGTTTCAGACAAGATAGTAATGCTATTAAGGTCAGATGACAAAGAACTAGAAGGTTAAAAAAAAAAAATCAGGGGAATGATTACTGAAGAATTTTTATTATAATTTTCCTAAACTTGATGCCTTATCCAACAAAGAGCAGAATATGGGAAGAAATAGAAAAAATAAAACAATAAGCAAATTATACAGCTGAACTGACTTTCACCTGCAAGGAATATCAAATGTAAAATTTAAGACACATTTACCAAAAGGAATGCAGTCATTCAAGTGACTAAGGAAAAGAAAAAAGGAAGTAAAGCAAGACAACAAAGGTTGGCTAATTTACTTCTAATGTCATACTCCTTCGGGGAAGCATGACAAATTCTTACCTATCAATTATTTGTATTTTTGCCCTATGAAGAGAGACAAAACAAGAGGGTCAGAAAGCAATACAAATCACACATGCCCCAGGCAGATAGTTACGTAATGCTGACGTACTGCCTGCTCTTTGCTCACAACACTTACTTTGCTGCAATACCAAGTACCAGCTTTTAATAGCTGGCTGGTTTGAATGCTTTTAAACTGCTTTGTAAATAAAATGCAGACAAGTAAAGAAGAACAAGTTACAAAATGATGCTTTAGAGCTATTTCCAACAGAGATAAAAGTAAGAAAAACTGAGGGTTAGCTTTATGATGAGACATTTTCTGTTTCATCAGAAGTCATACAATTGGCTGTTTGTACTAAAACTCAAAACTAAATTGCCTGCCAGCCTACAGTCTTTTAATTTACCTTATCTGAAGAAACCACAAATAAAAAGAGAAAGATAGTTCCTTCAGCTTCACTGAAGTGCTACTGCCAGGAACAGAAACACAAGTCAGTAATTCTTTTGATAATATACACCTAGATATCTTTCTATTTAGAAGAGAATTTGCCCTGAATAGAGTGAAACAGATAGCTAGAAGTAAAGGCAGAATGGGTACAAGCAGGGCAAAAAAGTATTTGTTATTAATCATGGGAGAAAGAAAAAAAGAAAAACCAAACGAAAAACAAAAAACAACAAAATTACAGTGAACACACCACAACTGGAAAGGTTTTATAAAACTAAATTCATAAAACATTCATAAAATGTGGTATTAGTTGTATTAAGTCATCTTTGTTTCCTATATTTCGTCTTTAAAAACGAGGACACAACAATAAAATCTGCAATGATCTATTGCTGAGTACCTATCATAGACATTATGTAAGCAAATACATCACAACACTTAAGATCACATGCTTGAATAATCAGCTGCTAATTAAGTATATCTGCAATTGCCTTGTTCCTTCCTTTCTCTGACCCAAAACAGTAAGTAAACAAGACTACAAAAATCTCAAATCTTCAGCAATCAGATAAAATAGAGAAACTAAAACAATATACTCCTTCCTATGGGGCAGTAATCAGTAAGGCTGTATTTTAAACTCTGGAGCACAGCAAATTGATTTATAGCAAATGACTACACAATTTAATATACACAGCAAACTGAGGAAGCCAACTCTTGCAGGCAAACATTAAGATAAGCCCTTTTGGAAGGCCACACCAAAGAGTGTTTACCCAAAGCTGGGCATCAGCACCATCACTGGAAGTTACTAACAAGCATAAGATAAAAATAATACAAAGACAAATTATTTCTTCATGAGTTGGTTTGGGTTTTTTTTACTCCTTGGAGTAAAAAAATTAAAATTTTCCTTCTACCTGTCTGACCTTTAATAACATGCTTTCAAGGCCTTTAAAACATGCCCAGGTTACCTCAGGTCTCAAGGAAGATAGTGTTTGTAGGCTCTCAAGTAAATGCTCTGCCAGCATTTTCCTTCTCTGTTGCAGAGAAGAAAGAATGACTTTAAGACTTCTACTGATTTCAAGTTATGGAAGCATGGTGCCAGAAAAGAAGCGTGCTAGAAAGCACTGACCCATAAAACAGTTGGTGACCCACTACCATCCTAAAGACACACGTCACAGGGTGCATGGTGTGTTCATCACTTCTATGACAATCCCTGTATCTAAGTGTCCAAAAGCATGCAGAAATTTGCAATGCTGTAAGACCGTCAAAATAAATATTCCTAATATAATAAAAGCATTTCCTATTATTTTTTCTTGAATTATAATCTAGGAACAACCTGACTATAAATACCAGTATTTACATATGCACAGATGTAAGTGTAATTACTTCTGTGGACATTCTTTTCACTGCTCAAGCTGTAAAACACAAACACTAAAATAAATAATTCCGGATTTAGCTAGAAGACGGCAGAAGAAACTTGAATCACAGAATAGCAAAGATTTCAGACTTCTTTATCTTTACATTCATAGCAAAGCTTTGAAGCACAAGGAACTTGAGGATAAAATTTAAACTTTTCAGGAGACTGGTTACACCTAAGTCACTTTTACACCCAATAATCAGAAAAGCTTATATATTTTGAGTATAATTGACCTTAAACTATGACTACAAGATTTATGTAACTGACATGAAACTAATTACTGCGAGAAACAAACAGGACAATCAATTCGGGCACGATGAAAATCTCTGTATTTTAAATGACTACTTCTGTGGCTAAGTTCAGGAACGAAAGAAAAATTGGTCGCAGTAAAGTAAAAAAAAAAAAAAAAAAACACAAAGCTGCAGACTGCGCTTGAGAGGAGTGTACCCGTGCATGTGCATACACACAGACACACTGAAGGTCAGCCTCCTCCCTGCATTTCACACTTCCCTCCCTCCCTGCCTCTCTTTAATCTTCACACAGGCCCTGCTCTCCATCGCTGTGGCACGGGCTTTAAGAAATCCCAGGGTTTCAGAGGTTCGCTCCGCGGCACGTAGTTAGCGGAGACCCGGCCCGCCCCGGCCCCCTCCTGCCCCGGCTGCTCGGCACTGGCGCGCCCCGCCCTCTCCTCGGCCGCGCTCTCCCGGGAGCCGACCGGCAAAACCCGCCGAGCCCGGCCCGGGCCGGCCGCCACGGGAGGGCAGAGGAAGGCGGGCAAAGACAGCTTCCCGAGCAGGCCGGGCAGCCGCCCCCTGCGAGAGCGGGGCAGCCGGGGGGGACGAGGAGGGCAGCCCCGCCGCCCGAGCAAGGCCCGGCTGTCAGAGCCCCTCCGTAGGACGGGCCACGCTTGGCGCCGGTCCCGGTCCTGGTCCCTGCCAGACCCCCGCGGGTACGAGCCGAGAGGCGGGGGAAGGGCGCCCCGGTCGCACCGTGCCCCGCCGCGCCGGCCGAGGGGCGGGGGGAGGCGAGCAGGGCCTCGCCGGGGACGCCGCACTCACCACTTGGTAGCGGCTGACGGGCTGGTGGTGATCCATCCTGGCCGCCCGCCGACACGCACGGGCGCGGCCGCAGCTCCTCCGACCTGGCGCCGCGTCGCTCGGTCCGTCCTTCCCTTCCTCCTTCCTTCCTTCCTTCCCTCCCTCCCCCGCCCGTTCGCCCGGCGCTGCCGCCGCCCGGCCCTGCCCCGCTGCCACCGCCTCCTGCCCGCCCCCGCGGCGGCGGAGCCGGCCCAGACCCCGCCCAGCCCCGCCGGGAGCCGCCTTCGCTCTGCCCGGGGCCGGGCCCGTGTGCCCTCGGCCCCCGCTCTGCCCGGGGCCGGGCCCGTGTGCCCTCCGCCCCCGCTCTGCCCGGGGCCGGGCCCGTGTGCCCTCCGCCCCCGCTGCCCCGGCCCCGCTCCGATCGGGGCCGTTCTACCGGGGCTGCCGAGGGCGGGCCTTCTTCGTCTTCTCCCCCTTTTCGCTCGGCAGCAGTGTTCTGAGGCTGTCCCAAGCCCAGGCCTTGCCTAGATATTTATCACTATAGATCACCGTGGGGCAAGAAGTACAATATGGCACAGAAGACATCTTGGGAAGCCGAAGAGCTATTTTGAATAAGCATCTGCCTAAAATGATTAAGAATCCTGAGTCCGTTTGCCTGCTGTTCCTGTGAAGGCAAAGCACCGTTCTGTAGCGAGGAAATGAGATTTTCCTCTTCTCTGTTCCTCCTAAAACTAAATGTTCAGATGTTTATGACCAGTTAAAAACGCCTGCACCCATAAAGGTATATGGGATGAGGCTGACTCATTTCTAGGTTCCCGAACTGCCAGATGTGTAGCTGTGGCACGCAGTAATTTCAAGCAGCCGTAGAGGCACCTCTTGGCTGCAGTGGAGTGTTCGCGTGTGCTGCTCTATAGCTGATCTGCAAGGCGAATGCTCTTGCTAAAGAGGATTCTCGCCATCACTAATGGCCGGCACGCACAACTTTATCCTGCAGCTCAGGTCATCACCTTTCCCTAGCTGCTGGCTGACCCGAGCAGCAGGGTGAATGTTTTTGTGCAGACAGTCCCACTGGTGAGCCGGGTGAGGAGTGGGGTGAAGTGTCAGTACGTCCTCGTGGGAGGGCAAGGAAGTGGAGAGCGAGCTCCATTACTGGAGTTCAGCTTCTAGAAGGGAGTGGGAGTGAAGATAGGACTATAAGGGAGGAGGAGGTGGGTGAGACTTTGTGTTTGTGTGTGCCTGGGACCTTGCTTGCAGCTCATACCTGGCTAATGCAGCAGTTACTGAAGCTATCCAAATGAAAAGAAAAACATGTTTGCAAAGTTCAGGCCTATTCTCTTTGTTGCATTTGTTTTGTTTCTGGTACAACTCTGCTGTCCCAGCAGTTAGGAAACAAAGTTGGCTGAAAAATATGGGTTAGAAATGGATTCATATTATTTTCCTAACAGGATTTTCTCCTTTTTCTTCATTATACATAATGAATGTTTAATTGTTCTGTTCTAAAAGGAGCAGTTGTCACTAAAGGTTATCTTGAGTTTAAGAAAGTTTGTACACAGTATTGCAGTGTGTTTCAGTTACCAAAGCTTCTTAATTAAGGTTCCAGATTTCACGGGAGGTGGAAATTGGACCATTTGTGTAATCAGTTTAACATCTTCTATATCATCAGCAACAATTACCCCCAAAGTAAACTTTTTCTGAAGTGTTGCATGTGACATCTCAGCTCAGGAAGCTGTCACCTGATCTCCATGGTTTTTTAATTCTTGTGTCTCAGCTCTGCAATACACTGTCCTAGAAACTCCAACTAGTTAAGAGCTGCCAAATGGAATTTGAGACTGCAAATGTTGGAATACAATTGAGTAATCATTTATTAAGGTGTAACCTTCAGTTTGAACTCATGCAGTTCATGTCTTTTATGGGAAGAAAGGACAATGGACAAGAACCGAAGTGTATTTAATAGGAAAATTGGAAAATATTCCATAGCACTTGGGAAAACAGTCAGTGGAGGCAGGAACAGATTCAGTAGAGATAATACAGTTGTGTGTGGAGAGGGAGTTCCATGTTTAGGGGACAAATTTTGGATGGATGGTCTAGCTTATATACAGAGACCAAACTTCTTTTACTTTGGGAATATTAGTGTAGTTATGGGACTTATACCAAAGCAGGCCATGTGACGAATTTAAATATGTCCTTCTTTTGATTCTTATTGTTTCTGGAACATCAAAATATAAAAAAATGGAAGATCATGCATTTCTTTCAGGTCTTTGTATTTTCAAAATTGTGTTATCTGTATGTTTTAATTTAACTGTCTGATTCCAGAGGGTTTGACCATGGCATAATACTAATTTATAATGCAAAGTAATTGGCAAGCACCAAGGTTCCTTAAAATCACAGAACCACAGAATGGTTGAGGTTGGAAGGGACCTCTGGAGGCCATCTGGCCCACCCCCCTACTCAAGCATGGATACCTAGAGCAGGCTGCCCAGGACCAGGGTTTTTGAATATCTCTGAGAATGGAGTCTCCACAAGTTCTTGAAGCAACTTAAGTCAGTGCTCAGTCACGCTCATGGTAAAAAAAAAAAAATCCTGATGATCAGAGGGAGCCTCCAGTGTTTCTGTGTGGGCCCATGGTCCTGGTTTTGTCACTGAGCACTGCTGAGAAGAGCCAGGCTCCACCTGCTATGCGCTTATCTTCAGGTATTTCTATACATTGGTGGGATCCCCTCTGAGCCATTTCTGCTCCAGGCTGAAGGGCCCCAGGTCTCAAAGACTTTCTTCGCAGGAAAGGCGTTCCAGTCCCTTCATCACCCTGGTGGCTCTTTGCTGGACTCTCCCCAGTGAGTCCATATTTCTCCTGTATGCTTTTGTACCAAATATATATTGAATGTACAAAATCTGTACATTTCAGAAGTGGTAGGACTTTATTACTTAAATGAACAAATCATGTGGACTGTCCTGTTGACTAAAACACTTGAATGCTAATTTTAAGATTTACTTTTTTATTTTGACCTTCTTAAACCTTAAGGGCCTACAACAACAGTAATGCTTAGGACTGTTTTCTGGCTCCTGTAGAATATTGGGTTTTGTCAAAGAACTGTATTTAAAGAAACAGAAATAGTGCTCTAAATAGCATGTAATCAAAATAGTTACAAATTTACATCTAAAAGGAAGTATTGCTTCAGACTTTTTTCAGAAAAAAAGAAACTTAATTGCTGTTAGTCAGAAAACTTACAACAGTTTAAACTTTGTTCCACCATGAAAATGAGCCAAGAAAAGATTCTTCTTGGTAACAACAGCTCTTGCAAGCCCAGTTCTGTGAAAAGATGTCTTGAAGGATGGCATCTGAATTCAGACAAGTCTGAACTTAATTGCACAAAGCCAGGCAGTAAAAGACTGTTAGCAATTTTAATCTTGTTTTTCATTCATTATTCAGTCAATGGACAACAAATAAGAAAGCACAGTATTTATCTTTACATTTCTTCACCTGTATAAGCCTATTCAAATTTTTGAGGTTTCTTATGGAACTTACAGAGTAGGTAGATTTCAAAACTAAGTTATTTTTATCTTAATAAAGATACATAAACCAAATACTTATATTAAATTTATATTATATTAAATGTATAGTACATAATATTGTACTATTTTAAGTAAATATAACAGTATAATATTTTACTTGCTGCACTGTATAAAGAATTTAAAAATAAAAGCTGTACATACCTACCCAAAACCTGGGAAACAAAATAAAATTTCAGGTTTTATAGCTTTGTTTTATATCTTTGGCATGCTTTTTAAGATCTCTAATACAGATAATGTTGGTGAGAAATAAATAGGAGTTTTTTTTCCAAATGTAAATCTAATGAAATTAATGTACTTAATTTACTCATGGACCAATCCTAAGGCAGGCTGTGAATTCATTGACTGTATTTATTTTCCTCTGTATTTTCAAACTCCTGTTATAAACTATTTGGTTTCAATTTTATGTTCCTGGTTATATAAACTGAAAAAAATTTGTGATCTCTGTATGGGCTTAGATAGTTACTTTAAGCAGGAAGTTGGCTTAAACAAACTACTGGTACTGAATATCTTGGAAAGAAACAGCAGGACTTTGGCTTGGTTTTCTTCATCTTTTCTGTTCTTTGTTTTAGGCAACATGGCCAGAGCCATCATTAGCAGGAACACTGGGCTACTTTTAAGATTTTGTAGCTGAATGTAGATTTTCAATTACATTGTCATCATCTGTGTTCAGTGTGTATATATATGTGTACAGTCTTGCAAGCCTGGCCTTTGTATATGACCAAATACCATGCAAATGTGTCTGAACCAGTTTTAAAAGTCATTACTGCAACACTGAGCTCAGGCTGGCAAATACCTCAAATACTTGACTTGGTCTAGGACATGTTTTGCAGCCTGTATAGATCTCTTTACTGCTGCAGCTATTTCCTGATAAGTCATGGAGGCGGTTCTGAACTGATATATTCTGACAAACTCCTCACAGCTCTGCATTGCACAGCTGTACTTTGTCTAAGCTGGCAGCATGGTTAGATCCCTACATCTCTGTTGCCTCCCTTACAACCTAATTAATTACCTTTGCTGAGTACAAGTGGAGTTAAAGCAGAATACCACAGAAGTGAAGAAACATCATCTTTTAAAAAGGCTTCAGACAAGTTCAGGGAGCCAATGCTCACATTAGCAGCAGTACAGATCAATGGTTTTGCAAGGAGAAAAAAGAGCATAATGAGCTGCCACTGCAAGATGATTGCTTAGCCAGTTCTGTGCAGTAAGCTATGAGTAGAGGAAATGGTACAAGAGTCCGTAAATAAAGGCTGAGGCAGTGTGTGCTTGTATCTCAGAGTAGATTCTTAAAAGTTGTATTTCCGTATAATGTGACACATTGAGAATGAAAAATAAATGCAAAGGCTGCTGGTGTTTCACACAGGTGACAGAGGAAGGTTAACACTGAGCAAAATGGATCTGCCAAGTCCCACCTATTTGGAGAGGCACATGTACTTGAGAAAAGTCAGTTTAAAGCAGAAGAAGCACAGGAGTAGACATATAAGTGTGTGCCAGTTTGAAGTTGTTCACTTTAAAACTAGATTCTCTCTTAAAAATCTTTGAGTTTATTTTTCTAAACAAAAAAACCCAAAAACCTTGTAATAAAATACAGTAATTTAAATATTTGTGTATTCAGAACACTGATGGTGGACACTACCTAAACACACAACAAATGTTAAAAGCTGAGAAGTAACTGTAATTTTCTAATATTTATATGGCCTAACTTTTCAGTGTGTTTTCAGCTAAAGATCTGATGTTAAAAACCTGATATTGACAGTTGCCAACATGTGCTGTTATGTAAACACACAATGTTTAACAAACAAAAAATCTCCCTATGGCTTTGAAGTTTTCATTTAACAAGTGAGGTTGAATGGAATGTGCAGAAGTCAGTCAGAGTTAATAAAACTGACGACAGTAAACTTGAAATACAGAATAAAGAATGCAAATATGCACCAAACTGTGAAAGAATGTGGGAAATATGTGAGAAAACAACCTCCAGTTGGAAAACAATGAACAACAAAACAATCCCCAAAACCCTTGAAACCTGCTGGGGAAAAAAAATGGAGAAAATGGTAGAAAATACATATGTCTGTAGGCTTAGTGCAGCAGAAGTCAATACAGATGCATGCTACAAGAAGAAATCCAATGCTGTTATGAAGCCTTATTTGGACAAGATATTGCTATTCTGATCTTGGCAATACTTGTCATTTTGATAATATCAATAAGGCATGATTAAGCAGAAAAACAGTTTTAGCATGTATTCCTTAGGAAAAAGATTATTCAAATACTTGTTAATCCATTTATCTGAAAGCTACTTTGATATTAAATTGGCTGTATGCAAAACAAAAGCTAATCAGTTAAGGCCTTGATGCTATCTGAAAATCGTTTTCTTATACAACTAGAAGAGCAAAGACCAAGCAATAGATACACAAGTAACTCCATGTTCTTGTAGTGCCAACGTTGCTGTTAAGTATTAACTGCAAAGCATAGTCTCTGTACTAAAGGAACAGAAGGAAGATGGATATATATTCACAACAATTTACTGCTAGATCAGTAAGTCTGAAGACTTGGCATTTCTCCTAATGCTTATAACACAATAAAAATATTTATTAAACAATATAAAAATTTAATTGAAAAAGCTATAAGATGAAAATGATGTCTTCAGTTATCCAAATGTTGCTGATCATTCAAATCAGACTCTGATACTGACCTGAACAGTACTGTTAGTGGATTTTTCTAAATAATTTTCAGACTGTTCATCACTGTATATGTTCCTCATATATACAACTTTTGAGCAGGCTTTATGTCCAAATTGATTCTCTTCTACATAAAACAAAACCTGCATAAATTATAAATTTATTTATAAATTTATAAATCTTTTATTATGAACATCTTCTTTTATTCTGTTTGTAATACAATTGCATTAAAAACCACACAAAACCACACAGGGGTTACAGAGCTGTTGAGCTGTTAAAGTGGCTCCTTGTAATGCCAGCTTAGTCTCCTTTGAACATAAGGCAGAATACAGAAATAGAGCAGAATATAACAGAAATGCTGTTAACCACCAGATCATCAACCAGACCTAGCCAGCTGCAGTGCTAACTCAGCCTAAATTCTGGCTAAGGCCCCATGCCTTGAGTTTCCTGTTGAGTAAGCATTCTGTTTCTTGGTTCAAATGACTCTTCAAATGACTTTCAGAGGATTTCTGATGTGCAAAGATTTTACCTATTAGCTAGTCACATAAGCTTAGGTAGCATGTGAATATGACCACTTACCTCAACAGATAATTTCTTAAACATAGAGAAAAATGTTCTTTTTCATTGGCCCAGCATGTTAACAGTCAAACAACATTGTGTCCCATTGCCAGAATACATTCTGCTATTTCAGATAGGGACAGTTGCCTAAATTTTATCCAGTCACTGCTCAGGAACTAGTAATATGCAGGCACATAAAAGTTGCTCAGGCCTTTTGTATACTCTTGTTTTGGAAAGGATGTAGCTCTTTGGAAAAAGTGTCCCCTTTGGTGAATTTGAGTGGAAGTGTCCATCAACATCTGATCTGACCCAGTGTTACAGTGGTAGAAAAGAAAAACAAATGTTGAGAAATAATCTTCAGTGGGGATTTCCACTGAAGCTAGCTTTTGTTTCATTATGTGGTATGTGTAGGTAGCTTCAGGCATGATATTTCAGCATTCCTGTCGGTTTGGAGGCAAAGAAAGCAGCACTATTGAAAGTCTTGAATGACTTGGAAGTCTTAAATGCTGCTGATAGTATGCAGAAGGGCTCTAAACCAAGCAGTTCAATGAGGATTTGATCCTGCACATTCTTATGTGAGTTCAGCTAATTGAAAGGAGGAACACTTATCTTGTAGTATTTTCATCTGTGTTGCCCTGATTTATTTTACTACAGAGCAGATAGCTCACCTAAATTTAGATGTTTCTGTCACAGATCTGCATTGGATCCAGATATCTGGGTATTTTTAATAGTGAGTGGAGAAAAAAAGTCATTTTCATGATGCAATTCATCTCATTCTAAGACACATGCTCCTGGTCTTGTCACTGGGTACCACTGAAAAATGTGTGGCCACCTTTTCTTCTTTCCCTCCCTGCAGGTATTTATACACACGGATGGGATTCCCCTCAGCCTCTCTTCTCTCAGCCTCCTCAAGGAATCAACAAAGAAAGGTGCATTCCTGTTCTTAATAGTTACAAACAAGGAATTGGGACATGAAATTTGGAGCAGCCTTGGCTGCAGTGGCCATATGTTACTCCACTGGAGTAACAGGATCCAGAAGGATACAGATGGAAGAACATCCAGAGAGGAGGAAGCAGGGTGAAAGTCAAGACCACAAGCCTTGCATTTTGGGAGTTCAGACTCCAACATCATCAGAAAACTTCTTGGAATAATCCCATAGGATATGACCCTTGACCCTAGATAGAAGAAGGTTCCAGGAGAACTGGTTTATATTCTAATTTCACCTTCTTCAAGCTTAAGAAAGCTCCATCCCAACAAGTAAGAGATCAAACAAAGGGAGCAGGAATCCTGCATGGATAAGCAAGGAACTCCCAAACTAATTCAGATATAAAAAAGAAGTACATGAGATGAGGGAAATGACAGGTACCCCAAAGGGTGTGCAGAATATATCTTTAATAAGGGTGTGTTTCTCAAAAAAATAGCAGAAGATACTTTATCTCAGTGTTGGAGCTATTTTGTTTTATTCTATTTTACTTTATTTTACTTAATTTTATTGTATTTGGATATCTCATTTGATTAGTCCTTTCTGCCTGGAAAGTTGAGAGAAAGGACATTTAAGGGCTAATTTTTCTCACTGCAAAATAAGGGAGGAAAGATGAAAGAGGGAAAGCATAGTCAAGAATTTGAATAGGAAATAAGTCCCTTGTGCTTCTGGAAATGTGTTCACATGCCAGGCATATTCTCTTGGAAATGAAAACCTTGTGGGCATCAATTACCATGCTAGTTCTGCAATGTGGCCAAAGCACATTGAAATTAAACACAAGAAATTTAAAAAAAAAAAAACAAAAAACAAAAAAAAAAAACCAACAAAACCACAAACCAGGCACACATCTCAGAAAAGAGAATGAGTGACTGGAGATCAGGACCATGGCATAAGTCTATAAGTACAATGAGTAACAATTAAGTGAGCTTATTTCCATGTACTTTGGAAAGCTCTTCAGTGAGATCATCCAGAAGTGCTGGGTCATGTGCTGACAATACTGCTGCTAAGATGGTGGGAACTGACAATGGAAACCTCTGCAAAATCTGCAGGTGATACTGTGTTTCAGAAAGAAGAGTAGGCACCACACAAGGAGAAACAGGTGAAAAACAATTAGCAAAAACCTTTGGAAACTTGGAAACCAACAAATGGGAGAAACCATAATGCTTAAGACGCTAGCTGATACTTTGAGAGAGTTTGACTAGAACTAAGAATTAGTTCTTTGCTCTTGATACTTAGAGATCTAAGACTGCTTTCCTAGGTCCAGTTTCCCTTGACCATATCCCAACTCCATTTGAGGAACATACTTAGGCATGCATTACCAAATTCCCTAGCCTTTGATATTTAGCATACCGTGTTTCAATAGAAACAAAGCCAGGACTTGTGAGCTGAATGGGATCCATAGTGTTTTACAGCATTTTTTTCTGGTATTTCCAACTGGAATTGTGCCAGTATCCCAGTAGAAGTGAATCGGCATGTGGCAGATGTAGTTAGAACTCAGGAAGTGCTACAGGAACAGGGATTCAACTCAGGTGTCAACAAGTGACACAGATTGTTGTTCAACTCAGCACACAAATGTTCATTTAGCAGGATGTGCTGGTCTCAACTACTTTCACTCTAAGACTGATGTCCCGGTCATGAAGGAAGTGTGGCATTTGGTTGGCTCTTTGGGACACCAGACTTATGAGTGATAGAAAACTTGGTTCCAAATGTGGAATATTCCAGTTGTTCTGATGTATGAGTGCTTGCTGAGGTAAAATTTCTGAGATAAGACCATGGTATTTGCATATCATAATAGTTTTGCCAAGCATGTACCTTTCAGGATGACTTTTAGGAACATTATTTTATCTTAGCACTATCAGAACTAGGTAAGGTAAATGTTAATAAGTCACTCTTCTTGAAGATCAAGGAATGCATCACAAGGATTCAAAACTTTTTCAGGGTGTTGTAGGCAGGATTGGCCTCAAATGGAGGAATCTGCTACAGAATGAGCTGAGCTATCTGTCTCGATTCTTCAGCCTTACAGCCCAGCACATTCAATACCAATATGAATAGCAGGCTGCAGACTCTGTGTGTTTTAAGTTGACAACACAATCATTAATACATATCAGGATTCATCTGGACTTGCCTTGACCTGCCCAAAGGTTGAGGTTAGTTTGTTTACCTCTAACAGCTGTTGTCTGATAACCAGCTGACAGCTACCGGATTTGTTTCAGCCTTTGTTCATCTGTGTACAGCTGAATGGGATAAGGCTTATTGCAGTGTATATTTTATAAGTAGTAAATACAACATGTAATTTTTCTTTCTCTAGTGATCTGTGATGATGCTACAATAAAAATACAGGGTAGAGATGTGCTTACATCAGATGATAACTGGAGCCTTCACAGTGGAGGCACAGGTAGATAGCAGAGACCTCTGGTTGTAAATTTGGGACCAGCCAGTTACTGGCTGCCAAAAGGATGCTACGTTCACAGAGGAGTAAAGCAATTTAGGGATGACAAAAAGAGGAAAAAACAGATATCTGATATATGCTAAAAATATGGTGTACATAGTAGATTTTACTGTAATATGGAATTGTGAACCAATGAGCAAGGAGCAAGCGAATCGTGTTAGGAAGTGCGCAATAATGACACTAAGAAGACGTAAGAGTGAGGAGGAGGAAACCATCAATGCAGCATCATATTTTCAGTGAAGTAAAAAGCCCTCCACACCACATCTCTTCCATGGATGTCTTGCCAAGACACACCACACCCCCCTGACAGAAGCCATCAACTTTAGGACAGGATCTCTGTGTCACCAGAGTAACGCTGTAAGGGTGAGCATATTACCAGAGAAAGGGACAACTACTATAAAGTTTGAGTATTTTGATTTTCACCCTATGATTATAGGGGTGAGCCATAATGTTTGGATAATTGGAATTAAAATTGATAGTATCATTATGTTCAGACTAATAAATATTCTTTGATTAGACTATCAAGACATGAATTAGACTAGGAGTAAACTCCCAGTTCTGCATAAATGTAAATGACCCACACAAAATGCACAAGTTGTATTGCATCAAATTGGCAGGGATGACCTAAGCTGTAATTTAAATGTAACAAACAGTAATATGTACTAAGGTAAGGTACTAAATCAGTCCCCCTTGTTTGTGGGCCTAGATTCTTAAAACTTAATGTAGTTATCAACTCTGTTGATCTGATTTCCAGACTGTAATGGGAGGTGGGGTGTCAAGCTCACATATAAGCATGTAGCTATATCCTGTATGCCTTCAAAAAGATACTGAATGTGTATTTTGACATTCTCATTGTGCAACTGAAGAGATGCCAGGTGCCAGCAGTCAATTCATGGAGGCTAAAAACAACAATCAGTCACAGAATCATGTAGCTTATACAGGACACACGAAGGTCAGCTATGCCAATCCAGCACAAAGCAGGCCCCGTAAGGTCAGGTTGCTCAGGCCCTGCCCAGTCAAATCTTGTATATCTCCCAGGGTGGAGAATCTGTTTCACCTGTAAAACATTAATTCTGTTCTCTCGGTTGGCTATAAGAAGAGCTTGTCTGCTAACTTTAGACAAGGATTAATGAAACACTGAGGGATTCAATGTAAAATCACAGTCGAATGTGTAATTGTGGATTGGTGTCATGGAGAGGATGCTGGTCTAAATGTTTGTGCATTGTTTTTTTTTTTTTTTTGTCTGACTCAGTCTGGTTATAAGGCTTTTATACAACCTCAATTTGCTTCCTTCTTCAGCAGTTTTTGGAGATACAGTCATAACTCTGAGCAAGCACTCACATGGAGGAAAGTTCCTCTCATATAAACTCCTCATATATTTTTTAGCAAAAGAAGCCAAGGGACAAAAAAAAAATTGGAATCATACCAAGGCATGCATAGTTTTAGCACCAGATGTCTCAATGAACTAGACGACCCTTAAATCCATCTGAACCAGACGTCCATAAGACCAGAGCTAAGAGGGGGAAAAAACACAGCTTTTCAGGCTTTTTTTCCGTTTTTTTGTTTGTGGGGTTTCTTCCTCCAGAAAGAAAGGTATTGATTAAATAGGATTTTTTTTTTTTTCATGAGAGTTTAGATAATTAACATCTACTAGTTCTGAAAAGGCTGCTTATCACCAGGGTACAAAGTTCAGATTTAACAAAGGACAAAGCAGTATGGATCTTTGCTGTAACATGTTACTCTGGTGTTTATTATACCTGACTTATGTTAAAGAAAAATATAGCGATTCATATGTCAGAGAGAATAATAGTGAAGCAATTCAGGAAATCAGTACCAGTATCCTCTATTTTTCCAGATAAAGAGGCTATTTTGTCAAAATCTGGCTGGCAAATTAATATATCAAAAAGATCAAGTTGCTAATTCATCTCACTAGCAGTACTGTTGCCACTAAAAGAGCATAATTATACTTAGTGCCTCTATTTGTAAACCCCATTAGAATTGGATTATGTGATCAGCATTTCACAGCCTGGCTATAAGAGCTCATAAATCTGAAAAACTTAGATTAAATACCTCTATCAGGAAAAAAAAACCAAAAAAATACTGTCTGTACAGAAACAAATGACTAAGGCAAAAATGGCAATGAGTCAGTCCATGGATAGCCCCAGCAGTTAGTGACTGGCTTACTTCCCAACAGCATGAGTAGGGAAAAAATCAAACCACTGTGTGGTGATTAGGCTTCTTTTATTCTTTGTATTTTCAGTACAGAAGTCTGTCAATACTTAGAACACAAACACAAACCCCATGGACATTGCTAACTAGAATATGTCTTAAATATGTGCACTGTGTATACCACAGCTGGAATATTCATAGCCAATTCTCCAACTTAGTTCTTCAGAAAAATAAATAACTGTATGTTGACTTTGTATTGAATGTCATGCAAACTTCAAGATTTGGAGTACCTGCCTCCATACTGTGACATATTTATGTCCACAATAGCCAGGAAAAGCTGCAAAACAGCAGCTCTGCTGTTTTCTGTTTTCACAAAATGAAGCATGCAAGAATGAGTGTAGTGATTGCTTGTGACTTTTGAATAGTTTCTTTATTATTCAGTATCTTCTGTAGACACTAAAATCTGCCGCAATTTCCTCTTCTTTTTACTTCAAAGTCCAGTCTAATTTTTTTTCATTGTAACACATAGTCAATGAAGCAAACTAACTGATTTCCAACTATGAGAGCGAAACAGAAGCATCATTTAATGTGCAGACCCTTGGTTATCTCCTCAAGAGGGTGGCAATGGATATAAAAAGACATAAATTTAAGTTGTTTGGTGTTTTATGAAAACATGTAGAGTTAGTTTACTAAGGCCACAGGAGGATCTTAAATGCCTGTCATAATTTAAAGACAAACACGTGTAGTTGGCAGCAATGAGAGTTTAAGGTTATTTCTGAATTGTGGATAAATGTAGTGAAACTGTTGTTGCTGTAAACCTTGCTATAGAAATTCACAAACGCACAGGAATGCACTCTTCCTGAAGGACCACTTCCTTCCTGTAAATTTCTATAGAACAAAAGCAGATTTCCTGCAAAAACACTCATTCACCTGAATGAGAGCAAAACTGGTTACTTATAAAGGAAAGATGATAAAAACTAGGTTACTCTAGCAGCTAACTGTAAGGGAAACTATGTTTTCCCTGGCTACCTCAGAGAGCTACTACACTGTCTGGCATTCCCCTGAAGCAGTGTCCTTGCCTGTACAAAGGCTGGATGAAAGGTCTTGCATTGCACTTTATCAGAGGGAAGCACAAATACTGAAGATATTGTGCCAAAGTACACACTGGTATTTGATTTTTTAAAAATGCCATTGTGTCCAAAGCTAAGGAACAAATACAATTTTATATTTTCCTGTATATTAGTACAATAACATGTCACTTCAGCAAAGTATGAATAATTGATTCAGTGAGTCATTATAATTTATATTAAAATAAGTCTAGAATAAAATAATACTGCCTTTTGCACTAACAGTACCACATTAGTACAAATTCCTACATGTAAAATAAGCAAGGGTAAACTAAATATCTTTGAACTGTGAGGGCCAGATACTTTGCATGTCCTTAACTGCTTTCATATGCTCAAAGTAAGGGAGTAGATTTAAAAACAGGATTCATAAGTCCCAATGAAATAAAATCAGATGTCATCAAACTGCTATATTGATCCAAAACTTTTTTTTTTTTAATAATATTATTTTCTGGAATAGAGTTGCTTTCCTATGGAACAGAACACAGACTACTGGATTTTAAAAAAGCATAGCCATGAAATAACTTGTGGCAGTGATTAGATTTGCCCCCGTTCCTGGGAAAGTTAGGCTGGATGACTGCAAATATTTCCTTTCATTGTTTCCCTTTGCTTAGTTGTGCTACACAAGTTATCAAATCAACTAGAAATGCTAGATTTAAAACACACAAACAAAACAAGCAAAGATGCACTCCCACTCCCACCCTTTTCCCATCATTTGAAGCTCTAGGTGAGGCTCATCTGAAATTCCCTGGAATAATCAAGACATCATTATAGGACTGGTCAAACCTAGCGGATACCTCAGCTTTTTGAGGTGTCTGAAGGCATCTATCTCAGAAACCAGAGGGCCTTTGAAATAGCAACTGAATGTTAAAGCAACTGAACCAACCTTTTATATTTTTCTGTCTGATTATTTTCCTTCTCCCCACTCGACTCAGTAAACCCACACAACATTTCTTCATAAGAAATGAGGATATTCACAGTAGCAACTCATTTTTTTAATTGATAGCATTATCTTTCTGTAATAATTTTTTTAAAGTTCTCAAAGTTTAAAAACAGAAAGACTGGTTTAAATTTTCACAGAAACAAATCATTAGTAAATGAAACAGAAACACTGTTGACAGAAACAGCTGACAACAAAGGCACAGCAGATGAGTAAAATATTATATAGCTCCCCAACTATATCTATTAATCATGTGCTATTATTATAAGAAGAATGCCCAGAGAAATAATGGGGATTTTAAATTATGCAGCTATTAGGTAAAGGAAGAAAAGTGTGCAGAGAAAAAGAATATCCTGAAAAAAAACAAACAGTTATGCCTGCCTTTTTCATGATCTACAAGTCATCTATTAAATTAAAGTCTTTCTCCCACAGGTCTTGCCTCATTTCTAGTCTGAGATGGACCGTCATGAACACCTTAACACTATTTCCAGACATATTTTATAAATTCAACACACAGTAAACTCTAGAGAAGGCAGAGCAAGAGATCAAGAATACAGAAAACAGCCAGGACTTAAGCTGTCAGAGTCTCTTTTCTAGCCATTATCTGGCTCTGTTGGAAAATAGGGTTTTTCCTGTTTTTTTTTTTTTTTTAAATAAAGTTTTGGGGTTTTTTTATAATAAAGTTTCATAGAAACATAGAATGGTTTTGGTTGAAGGGACCTTAAAGACAGCATAGTTCCAACCCAGTTGCCCTGGGTAGGTTCACCTTCCACTAGGCCAAATTGCTCTCAGCTCCATCTAGCCTGGCCTTGAACACTTCCACAAATGAGATGCCCACAGCTTCTCTGCACAACATGTTCTAGTGTCCTCTCCACCCTCACAGTAAACAATTTCTTCCAAATACCTAACCTGAACCTTCCCTCTTTCATTTGGAAGACATTGTCCCTTGTCCTGTCACTGCATGTCCTTTTAAGAAGACCCTCCCCAGCCTTCTTTTAGCCCCCTTTAGGCACCATAAGGCTGCCATAGAGTACCTGCAGAGCCTTCTCTTCTCCAGGCTGAAGAATCCCAATTCTTTCTGCCTTTGCTCATAGGAGAGGATCCCTCTGATCATTTTGGTGTCCCTCCCTAGACTTGTTCCCACTGGTCCCTGTCCTTCCTGTGCTGCTGCCCCAGAGCTGGATGCAGCCCTGCAGGTGGGGTCTCAGCAGAGCAGAGCAGAGGGGCAGAATCCCCTCCCTCCCCTGCTGCCCACACTGCTCTGGATGCAGCCCAGGACACGTTTGGTTTCCGGGCTGTGAGTGCCCATGGCTGGGTCATGTCCAGCCCCTCACCCACCAGCACCCCTAAGTCATTCTGGGCAGGGCTGTTCTCCACTCAGGGCTACTTTCCATATTTCCATTTGTTCATCCCAGCCTGTGTTGATGCCAGAGGTTGCCCTGATCCAGGTGCAACACCTTGCACTTTGTGTATAATAATCTTGCATTTGGTTCTAATATCGCTTCCTGGAATTTGAGTTGCAATTAAGTAGTGATGAGAAGTAAAAACTATGGATAGCAATTACACTAGCCTATAGCCTCTACCTCCCAAGCATTTAATATTTGAGGGGTATCTGTAGCTTGCATTACTCATATTGCCTTTTTTTTTCCATATCAGATATGTAGAATTTATAGATATGATTTACATATTCAAAATGATGAGTTCATAAGATGCTTTGAAAAATTATGATGTCAGCTAGTGACCACTTAGCCTTTGTCTGTCAGAATACTAAGGTAAGTTGACTACCTCAGTTTGGCTCCCAAAACTTGCCAGATGCTCAGAGAGGGAAGTAAAAATAAGACAAGCACATAGTGACACATCACAGAACAATTGCCCAGCCTGTAGCTTGCAAAATGTATGCACTGTCTTTGTATCTAACAATCCCCACATAATTTCCTTCAATACATTTGTTCATTGTTTTTTGAACTCACATGACATTTCAATATTCCAGTGCCACATGGCCAAAACTTCTACATTGTGTGAAGTATTTCCTTTTATGTTTGTTTTTTTCCTTTTCTTTTAATCTGACCTTCACCACCTTTATTTGATACCCTTTTTTTTTTCCCTAGAAGATAATCAGCAGTTGATTTCTATCCATATGTTTCATCCTCTTTATGTAGACTGCTTCCTTCTCCTTTTCAGACCTCCAAACCAGTGAAGAGCTGGCAGTAGAAGCACTGTCCATATAGTTCTGAAGGAGATGGAATGGGGCAGAAGGAAATATGGAAGATACTATCAGTGAAGTGGAGAAAATCTGATGGAGAATGAAAATGGATATCTTTTTATTTCAATGAATAAAGTTACTGAAAAATTGAGAGAATGTTTGAGTAAGATTCTTAATTATCTCATAAGCAAACAGCTTATATTAAACTAATATAAACTAATATTGCAGAATTTTTTTTTTTTTTAATGAACAAGAGGAAATCAGCTTTTGCTTGGGAACAGCAAAATGACATACTGGTAAATCTCTTGATTAACTATAAAATGCAAAAGATAACAAAAATACTTAAAAAGCTAGGTTTAGTAGTTGGAAAATAGTGGAACAGATGAACAGTCAGACATAACAACTTTGGAGAAAGTCTGATTAGATTAATTTGAAAGACTATCTTGGCATCACTATCATTAATGCCATCTTCATTACACAATCCCAAAATCAAAGGAAATGAGAAGAAAACATCAATAAGAGATTTAAAATAAAGCTACTCCTAGGGGATCAAATGTTTTATCTTTCTCAGCTATTCAAGAAAAACATGAAAAATACTGTTAAATATATTGATTTTATAAAATTGGTGTCAAGGTGGAAGGCATATTGTGACATTCTGTAAAGTAGCCTTGAGTTTTGATGAAAAATTAAGAATCTTAAAATAATGATAAAATTAAGTGCTGGAAGCTGAAAAATGTGGTATATAGATAAGGAAGAAAATCTCTTACAGTGTATATGTATACTTTGGGATATATGCTAACTTCTTTAAAGTGGCTACTAAAAAATAGCTTAATAATAAGATAAAATTTTCAGAATACCACAACAACAGATGAGTTCCACCATCTTCTTAATATGCTAATAATTTGGTTATGAAATAAGATGCATAGGTTGTGGGGAAAAAAAAGAGTTATTCAATTTGGACAAAAGAATTGACAACAGCAACAAGAAGAAACTCATTGTAAGCTGACAAATTATACTGGCCACCAGCCTGTAAACATAAATAATAGTAAGTTAAAGCAAATGAAATTACTACAAGCATTAACTGAGAATTATTTGGGGACAGAGTAAATTAAGGCCAGGGGGCAAAGACGGACTGCTTATAATTATTCTTCAGATAATTTCAGTACCAAAAATTTATTGTGAAATCATTTCTTATATAAAAGATTCTTAACAGGGTTGGATTTTTTTGCTTTTACAGATGGAACATTTGATTAAGAAAGATGATTCAATATATTATAAAATTAGGTACCACTTTACATTTGGGTCAAGAAATTTCATTTTTCATAAATTTATAGAACATAATTTTCATTTAAATTTTCCATCCCTTTGAGAGTGCCTTGAAAGAATAAATATGTTCAAAAGGAAGGATACATTCAGGTGGCATTTTCATATCTAATAGGCTGATTTTTTTTCACTTTCTCTGACAATTTTTCTACTTTGAGTTTTTAAAGGATCATTACCTCACAAGGACCACTGAAGATTCTGTGTTCTTTAACAGAACTAATTATTTGAGACAGTCATACCAACAGAAAAAGAAAGTTGAAGCATGTAATGCATTGCTGTACAATACTGATGCCACTCTTTCTCTTAGTAAAGCAATCTGAGGACTGATGAACATCAAAATACTGAGTTGTAAGTTATCCCTTTGATATTTTCATGGTTTATTGAAGCCAAAAGAAGCTGTGCACTTCAAAGAGTGAAGTGTCTGTGCTGTGCCTTTTTTTCCAACTTTTAGCATTTAACATGAGGATATGTTTTACATATTTGCAACCTGAAAGTTGTTAGTTTGTTAGTTTATCAATTAGGTTTTAAACAAGACTTGTTGAAAGATGCATTGCTGTAGCAAAGAAGGTAAAGGAATATAAGCAAACTCCTTAGTATTGCTGTTTTATTCACAACTATTTGCTGATGATAACTTTTTTGTGTGCCTAAATTATAACAAATGGGCAATGGAAGGAACATTTCTGGGCATTTACTGAGCAGCCAGAGGAGGGGGTATGCCAATACAGTGCTCAGAAGGAGTGATCCAGCTGGCGAGTGGCACCTGGCATTTCTCCTAGCCATCAAGTTTCCTCCCACATTAAGGAAGAACTCTTTGCCCTGTACTCATTCAGTTATTCAGGCCATTGCATTTTTAAATATAGGTCTATAATTAAGCCCTAAATCCATATATTCAACTTAAGCAATCGAACTTTCTAAATTATCGGGCACCTGGAAATTTCCACATCAGCTGGCTGGGCTATATTAAGAAATCAAATGTACCAAGGACTGTTTGCTGGCACTAAAGGCAATTGGCATGAAGCAGCCCTCACCCCCCCTAGCTATGTGACTAGGCTGTCCTGAACAGGGTGGCCTGACCTAAGCTGCCTGTTGGGAAAGGTTTTTTACCCATGCTGTTACCTAAACCATGCCTAGGAACTGTTAGAAAGCTGGGCAAAGCCCAGACTTCTCCTAGAGATCATGCTTGCAGTTTAATGATACAAAGCATTAAATTAAAGGGCCTGAGGATTCTCTCCAGTATTTTGAAATGTCATGGTTAGTAAGTACTCCGAGGTGTTCCAGATTTCTAAAAACAGAACCTCTCATTTGGCTGGGTTTTTCACTATTTCCCTCTTCCTGTTACCTAAAGCTTAGCCTAAACCACTTTGTTCATTTATACTAATATCAGTGAGAAAAGACCTTCCCTCGATATCCTTCCCACAGTATCTTTCCCACGAGACAAGGATGTTCTTTCCAGCTTTTCAGCACCTCACTTTCTCAGGTATGGTGTTAACACATTAACCTGTGAAAGTTAGGCTTTGTGCAGTCCTTTGTAGATTCAGTCTTGTTCCTTGCACTGTATTTTTTAGGCAGGCAGACTATGATCCTCTTGCTTGTATTAAAAAGTATCTTGCTCTGAGTAGTCCACTGGCATCAGTGTGATTACCTCTGCTGGAAATAAATAACAATGGCAAAAAACACTAGTATATGTAGTTCTTGGGAGTCAGTCCCCACCTTATTTTCCATGGGTTTGTGATTTTTTTCTGATCTGTTGGAGCTTTCACAAGATAGCAAATCAATAAAGAAAAGGAAAAACAGGTTGTGATGATGGTTTAAAAGTAAAAAAAAATTGGAGATGTTCATAGTAAACCAAAGTTATTTAAAAAGGAAGAAAGATTAGACAAGTATTTGTATCTCTCCATGCTTGTTTAAGCTTTCTAGAAAAAAAAAAAAAAAAAAAAGTAGTTATTTGGTTTGAAAGGCAAAACATCATGAACTTTTCAAAGACTACTCTTCCAAAGTTACCTTTGTGAATTGCTATTTCACTGTTAAGCAGAAATATGTGCTTAATTCCTCAAATACTCCAGGCACTCTCCAGCATGAGTGGAAGGTGTGAGATGTACTGATGGGGGGTGTGTCATGAATGGACAGAAGGACTAATCAGAAGGGAGCTGCCATCAGGATTATATGAAAGGAAACTTAGAGACAGGAAAAATCCATAATGCAATGGGCATTAAAGAGTTGTATCAGTCTAGTCACATGTTTTAAGAAAGCAATATTCTTTCAGACCTCAGATTGCTTTGAGATTCCTTCTATTTAATATTTCTGGGAAAGAGAACATTGGTCTACCTTATGTAAGTCTACCACAGCCATAAAGTGGCAATGAGGACATAACTAATTATGTGATAGCTGACAGCTACAATCTGAAAGTTGATTCAAACTGAATTCAATGATTTTAAATCAAAATTTAATTAAGGAGATTTCCTATCTTCTATTTGAATGAAAATTACAAGGATTCATAAAAGGAGCTGCTATTTCTCCTGGTTTGCTATTAAGAAAAAAAAATGTATTTTGTCTAAAATGTCTACTTCTGGAATGATTTAAGGAAAGAATTATATACACATGAGATGTTGAAGCTATGTTTTTGGGTTTTACTGTAAAAGAAAGCAGCTAAATAGTAACAAAAGCTAAGATTAATGCATCAATTTCCTCCATAAGTAAGTAAAAAGGCACTGCCTCCTCTTGAAAAAGCCTTAGGATCTCTCAGAGAAAGGAAAAAAATTCTTAACAAAACTTTGAGGAGAAGCTTTTAAGCATCTGGTACAATTATTAGAGTGGCTGCCTATTGTGCTTACATCTCCAGTTGAGTTGCCTCAATACAGCAGCTGTAAAAACACAGATAGAAAATGAGCTGGAAAATATTTACTATTTTTTTCTCTGTTCTTCAGAGAAGCTTTATATTTTTCTTT
>CM031857.1:68659806-68680543 GCA_018697195.1 Certhia americana | reverse complement strand
TTTCTTTTCTTTTCTTTTCTTTTCTTTTCTTTTCTTTTCTTTTCTTTCTCTTTTTTCTTTTTCCTTTTTATTTATTTTTATTTTCTTTTTCCTTTTTTTTAATTTTTTTTTCTCTGAGAAGACATACAGTGTAAAATTCATTCTGTCATTATGCCAGTGAAATAAGCAGAATTGAACCAGAGATTATTTTTCCCAAAGAATATAGATATCTAATTTATATATGCTATATAATTAATATTTATTATATTGAAAACTTATTTATAGGTTATAATGTGGTCAGTCAGACTAATGAATATATTTCATGTAATAAGAACTACAGAAATCTGAAGTCGCATTTTTTTTGTCTTCATGTTTAGTCTGTGCAAAGGACTGTACATGGATTTTGAGACTCCAGATTCCATTTGAAATAATATGTAATACTCAATATGCATATTACTCTTACTGACAGCAGTAACAATTACAAAAAGAGTAGCACCTAGCAAAGTAGAAAGGCATTACAAATAGGACATAAAAAACTTATATATTCTCATATAACCACATTATATTTTTTTTTTATTTAGACTCATCAAAACACAAAACAGAATATTAAGTGGCAAACACAGTCACTAGCATTTGCTTTTCTAAAAAATGAAACAAGCAAGAATGTAGTATGGGGTATTTTTATTCTTCATGGACATACAAAAAAATCTAGCTAATTACTCAGCTTACTGTTTATCAAGTCTTTAACAAGTCTAAAACCTGTGTTTCTAAATATCTTTTCTCTCTGAAATAGTCACAGGCATTCAAGTGACAGTGTCTTAATCAAGGGTCACTTTTTATTTTATCATAGCTTTTTTTCACATGTGAGGCATAGCCATGTGAGGCATAGCCATAGTTGCTTGTATATATGAGCAATACCTTTTTTAATAAATAGACATGAATATCAGTTTTAACTGATATTTAGTTAAAATACTAGAAATCAGGCCTTTAATGAAAAACATATAAGGCTTGTATGAAAGCACATTTTAATTTCTGTTATTCAAGTAGGTGATTGTTCAGCATATATTCACAAAAAAGCACTGACTGGTTCAATTCAATGGAAAGAGAAAATGGCAGAGATCCATGTAGAGACTGTTCAAAATAAATAATTGTACTGAGTTCAGTAAATTAATGAATAAAGACAAAAGAAGGCTGACTGGTAAGTCTTGAATTTTTTTCCTGGAAATGTCTACTGGAAATACATTCAGTTATTTAACTGACCACAGTTGTAAGAAAAACACAGAGGAGGAAGAGAAGTCTTTTAATCCTAAATGGATAATCATAACAACACCAGCATGAAAAACATAAACCTAGGCTAGCAAGATCTGTCCTAGGCCACTCATGGTCAAGAGACAATATTATGGTGACATAATAGTAATTAACTTTACTGAGAGATAACTACAGTTCCTAAAGAGAAAATGTGACTCTTCTGCAGAGGTCTTCAGACAAATAACTGAAGCATGTTAGCAGAGACTCCTATGTACAGCAGATGTCCAATGAAGACTTTGCAACAGCATTAATGTTGTCAAGTAACAATAATAAAGAAGATTAGGTTAAGTTGAAAGCTCTTATAGAGCTTTCTATAATAGACAAGTGCAAAATAAATCTATCAATACATGTGAAGTCTACAGTTTGCAATAACTATGGAAACAAAATGTACATGTCTGTGAGTGAGATGCCAAAATAAAAGAATGGTAGCCAGTCCTTATTTCTGAGCTCAGGAATCCTAACTTGCACCCTGTTGTGAATTAGCAATGCAAACAAACTTCAAAAGGAAATACACATTCCCAAGGTTCAGTCACACGTGTGCCTCAGGATGCTAATGTTTAAAGACAAAATATACCACACAGAAGGAGGAGCTGTGTCAGGAAGCTGTACATTTTCAAATGCAGTGTCACATTCTTGCTTTGAATTATTATGAGCAAAGATGATGTTGCTTGGATCACAAAGGAAAAAGGTAATAACATGCAAAGTGACAGAAGCAACATAAAGTACCTTTATGATATAATGAACATACATGAAAAAGGTCATAAAGCACAGAATACTAAGAAGGCATGAAAAAAACATGGCTATTATTGAGCTAAAGGCGTAGTTTTGAGAAGCCTGGAAATCAGAGTGGTACTGACACTCCATGGAATAATGGAGCCTTTGTAATAAAAATAGGCAAGTATGGCAAGGGTACTTCTAGCAAGCTTTACTTTGGGATGTTTTCCTCCTGTATAGAAGATACCTACATTGAAATGGATGGAAAACTACTGGCCTTTTTAATACAAATAACCTGAATAGAGTTTTCAGGGGAAAAATCAACACTATTTTCCCTATGATAGTTTATTGATGTACTTAATTGTATTGTCTGTTGTCAACACATTATTAGTAACATAAATAAACATGCCACTGTTTTTATGTCTATATATAAAGCCATGATATGTATTAAAGGGTTCACACTGAGTTACTATTACACTGGTAAAAAGGACAAGTTGCTGTGATAGCATGAATGTTATTTCTTTAGCCCATTGACAAATTACATGAAGAAAGACATTTTTAAAAAATCCAATATAAAAATCAGATAGTGTCCCTTTGCCATAAATCAAAGTCACAGCAGAAGCACCTAAATCAGGTATTTATAATTTTTCTGGTGCCAACAGAATTTAGGTTTAGCAGCAGCCATACCATTCCCTGAGGAACAGAGCTGGCCCTGTGGTTGATTCAGGAAGAAGCCATGCGTCCATGGAACAGAGGGGCAGAGGGCACAGCCTTGTGCAAGGTGTAAGGGTCCAGAGATGGAAAAGGGAAAAAAATAATACAGAATTAACAGAGAGAGAGAAAATTCTATGCTCTACACATTTACTAGTTTGGTATCAAAGAGGTCTTGGATCAAAATATAAGGATTTGAGGAATGCAGTCCAGATTTCAGATAACCTTTTTTTGGTGCAAGTGTTTTAACTGCTCTAATGCTCTACAGAAAAAACACTTCCTTTCCTCCCTGGAATCTAACTGGACCCGTCAGGGAGCGCATACACCCAGACGGGATCCACCTGACCTAATTCTAGACACTTAACATCTTGATTATTAGATCTGAGTCAGCTGTCTGAAGTGTCTTCATAGTGAAGAAACAGTTGTATAGCACCATTCCTCTCAGTTAAAATAAATACTCATAATCCATAGGTCCAAGTAATCATTTTCTAGAAATATTGCTAATTATAAAGGGAGACACAGATCATAAACACACAACATAATTCAGGCTGCAAAGGACATCAATAAGTCTCCAGTCCAATCTCCTGCTCATTGAAGTCAGACCAGGTTACTCAGTGTTGTGTCCAGTCAAGTTTTGACCACCTTCAAGGCCAGAGATGGTAAAACCTCCCTAGATAGCCTGCTTCCCTGCCTGACTGTCCTCATGTGGAAAAAAATCCTTTATGTCCAGTCTGTCTCACTTTGTGCTTGTCATCTCATCTCACCATACACCACTGGGAAGAACAAGGCTTCATCTCCTTGCTCACCTCCCCACAGGTACTGATAGGTGAGGGCTTCTACTAGATGTCCCCAGACCCATGCCTTTATCAGGCTGAACAAGCTCTTGTCTGCAGCTTCTCACAGGCCCCCAACCACTCTAATGGTTTTTTACTAAACTCACCTCAATTTCCTGTACCAGGGAGGCCAAAACTGAATGCACTATTTTCACAACCATAGAATGTTTTGAGTTGGAAGGGACCTTTAAAGACCATCTGGATCAACTCCCCCTGCTGTGAGGAGGGACATCTTTCACTGATCATGTTGCTCAAAGCCCCATCAAGCCTGGCTTTGAACTCTTTTGGGGATGGGGAATCATAAATTCTCTGTGCAGCCCAACAATCAGTGTGTGCAGCAGGAAGGGACTGAACATAGGGAAAAACAAGGGACTTGAGGATTAAGTGGTGGCAGGAAAAGCCTCAGATTAAAAAATGTTTCTGCTTAGGATAAGATCTACACAGACAGTCTTGTAAGTCTTTGTGTCTATGTCTAGGCTGACCTGCTGGGGTTGTGCTCTGCAGTCTTGAACCCCAGACAGAAAAGACATGGAAGTACTGTGGATCTCTGGTTTTAGGCTAGTCTCAGTACTTCTTTCTTTCCCTCACAAATGAATAAGAAATTGATGCCACTATCTTCCTGTGCCTTGCATCTGGCTATGCATCTTCCCTGATAAATATGAAAATATTCCTGGGTTTGATAATGCAAACATTATCCTTGTGGTCACACACGCTCAACTAGTGAAAATGGTTCATCCAGTTTGGTCAGAGAAGAGAAATCCACTAGTACTGACTCCAGTTCTGTGTCATGGCCACTTCCAGCTAGGAATGCACAACTGCTAGTCACAACCAGGGAACCTGGACCACTCAGCAGCCAAACGATGGACAGAAGACTCATCTTGCACAGAAATTGTGAAACAGAATTTAGGTCTTCTTGTTTAACTTTGGCCAAGTGCTCCTCTCTTGGAAAATGGGGCTAATATTGCTCTTTGCTGATTAGCTTTAAAACTTTTCTACTACAATCTTTTGCTAAGCATTGACATTCTGACTTCTCAGCATCAGCTGTAATTCGTAGATATTTCAAAAAAGAGGAACAGTCAAGTAGAAAAACAGCAGTGTAGCATTTGGCCATGTTGCTAGCAACAACAGTGTTTCAATACTCAAGATGAAATGCTGACTAAAGCAAAAAGAACAACCATGCAGCATATCATTATTTTGAATGGTTGCAAGAATCCTTTCCTGATTCACTTGTCTATTATACCAGAACCATGACCTTGGATTCACCTCACCACTACAGGCTTGCCTGAAGATCCCTGGGTGGTGGCTGACCTTAACAGCTTGTCACAGACACAATCCCCACGCACTGATCTGGCTTCCCTTGACCCCAGACCTGCCTTATTCCCATGGACATGTCTAGTTACCCAGATTGCTGGCTGACCTGACCACCTCTCCTCTTTTCCCCTTGTTCAGATGATGGGAATTGCTGTCCTGCCAGCCCCTCCATCCCTCCTCTCTGGCCTTGTAGAGTATCTATCCCAGGGTTGCTGCTTCCTGACATGCTGTTAAAGCAGGCAACAGGCACAGCTGTAAAGCAGGCAACAGGCACAGCTGTATATTGAGCACCAGGAAATGCAGGTTGTACTACTGATATTCATGGAAGTGCTTGCAAGGTTATGGAACTAAATAACCCTTCTTCCTCATCCAACTCTCTCCTTATAGTGCTGTCTCTCTTCTCCCATGATGGCCTTGTGCTTTACTGCTTTGTGTATGCCTTAAAGTATCAGTAGCTAATGCTTTGGATAGTTCTTAGGAATGAACACAGATACTTTCTATGTATTTGCACAAATATAAACATGCATTTGAGGATTAATAAATAACAAAGAAATATGACCCCAACCAACTAGAAGATGCCAGAATTACAGTGTAAAAAGGCCAAGTGAAGACAGTATATCTGGCCAACAACTTTTTTATTGTCTAACTGTATGAAAGTCTTCTCTTCCTGTTCATTAACCTGTAGTAGAACAATTTGCCAATACATATTGAATTATTTTGGCTACATAGATATTGGGCTTTATATAGCCATAATAATCTTGGGCTATAACCTTGAGAAAATCAATAGAAAATGTCTGCAGGGTTTTTTTTTTAATGCTAAGATGTTACTTCTTTAATTTCACGTATTAAAATAGTTTTTGTGTGCGTGTATGTGTGGGGAGATTAACTATACTCCACTTAAGTTACAGTTTATTAGCTTTATAACTTTTGCAAAAAAAAAATTGGATCATCTCTTTCAAAGTCATTTCATGTGCTTAGCTGAAACTGCCCACTGACTCCATATAAAAATTGACTTTAATAGGGTCCTACATGAATTAATTTAACCCACTCAAAACTGGCTGGACTTCAAAGCCAGCTGGTATTTTCCTCGCATGGCTTAGCTGAGACCTCCTCAGTCAGCAAAGCTGGGTCTTCCTCTTACTTTCTCCTAATTTGACATGATATCTATCCACAGGATTTCAACACCCTCTTGAATAAATAGTGAGGAGCGCTGTTTTTTAAACCAAAAAGATTGTAATAAATGTTGACAGGAGTCAGATTCTGGAGCTGAAAAATATCCCTTTCTGTGCATCTGTGTCTATGTTTCATTGCAAATACATTTAAAGGAATTATCTCTGTAAAAGTCCTGTTGTAACCTGTGACTGCATTATTATCAATATTTTTAAAACTTCTGATATAATTTTATGTGTGAGTTATTCCCAAGCTATTTGAACATTAAAGAAACCTCCCTCTCTGACCATCCAGAAGCCACTCTGGCTATCACATTCCCACCACCTGAGACTGCCACTGCTGGGACCCCACTGTGGGCAGCTTCAGGGAGATGACAAGTGCCCATCGTGATGTCCTACACACCCCACTCTCACAAACTCAGACCAGGTTGCCATACTGACCCAACCCTAGGATTTCCACAGCAGAATCTCAGACATCTGGATCCCTAAAATAATTCAATCATGGTACAGTCACAGAATAACAGGCCAAGCTGGTGCCTCTGAGGACAGAGCCTGAACAAAGGACTCCCTGGGCTTTCATACCCTCACAGTCTGTGCATGGTAAACTCTGGGGTCTTCCAGCTGAGTCCTTGGCCCCTGCCATGTCCCTGAGTGCCCTCTCACCTGGCTGTGCCTCAGGTCCCTGTGCCCTCTGTCCTGCAAAGGGTCAGCAGTTCACAGCCTCTTGGCTGGGGCTCCAACACCCAGAGCTCAGCCTGTACCTCAAACTGCAGCTGCACCCCAACCTACCGGCGCTGAATGTATTCCTCACCTTGAAAATCAAACTGATTTCTAACCATGATTTCCTCTTTACAGATCAATATGGAAATACAAAAAGTATATAGAAAACAAATAAATTATAAAATGATCTCATTTCTCTAACTCCATGGCCTAAATTTTAAAATGCCATCAGTTATTTTGAATTGGTTTTTGGGCATCTCACCTGAATTATAAATGTGTCTGGTTTAGATAAAATGCCACATTTAGAAAACTAAGCAATCACCCTCTGAATATCTGTCCCTTTTCAAGTATCTCAGATGGAAAATTTAAATACTTGAAACCACAGGCTGATATTTGTAGATAAGATAAATATAGAAGAAATCCCATTACTGTTCAAATTCTTTCTAAAATTGATAAATTCATGTAGGGACAGTCATTTACTGTCTTAAGTTCTTAATGTAATAATTGCTTAAAAAACAAGAAACTTTTCTGTTTCTTTTTTTGGTTTTAATCAAGACATAATATTAAGGAGTTTTACTAGCAGTTTCCCTTGAACTTCCGTATCCTACTTCATCCATTCACAGCTCCGTCCATATGGCTTGTTTACATATACTTCATTAGATTAAACTAATCCACATGTATCTTAGTATATTTATAGTATATATCATTCCCTCATGGATACCCTTTGCTGGTGACAGTAATTTCTATTTTTAGTTGAACAACATATTTACTGAGTGCTGGTGCAAGTGCTTGGCTTCAGATTTGTAACACAGTCAAGGTTTATGGAGCCAACAATTCTGTGGACATATTAATATGGCTGATGAAGATACAAATATTTGTGTGCAAATTCTGTTTATTCTTACATTTCCAAGAATTATATATCTAAAATTCTTCACTCCTCTGAATGTTCATAGGGCTTTTTTTTTAATTAAACTTTAGCTAATACATATCTACATAGCACAAAAGACCAAAAAGAACCCCAAAAAACAAAAACAAAAAACCAAACCAAACAAAAAAAACCCCACAAAACCCAAAACCAAACCAAAACAAACCAACCAACCAAACAAACAAACAAAAAAAAAAAAAAAACAAAACCACCCCAAAAAAACCCAAAACCCCAAATACCAATATCCAGTGCTGGTTATTTTTTCAAAACCTGACAGGAATTTCATTTCATTACGTATCATCTGACTGCAGCGTAGCCTTTACCACTAGACGAAAACATTCCTAAGGTTTGTTTAGAGTAGAAGAGTCTCAGTCAGCGGAACGGTCTCCCATGAGTATTTTGGGAGAGCTCTCCCTCTAGTGGGAAAAGAGGAGAGTTTTTGGAAGAGGTGTTTTTCTGTTACACTACATGACAGATATACACGATGGGTCAATGTTGCAATATGGGAAAAAGTAAGAAAAAAAGGCATTGAGCTAAGAATCAGAAGTTAGATGCAGAAAATAAAACCATTGTAGACCAGGTCAGAGCGTTTTATGAAACTGTATAAATAGTAATTGTTATCTCCTGCCTTTCCTAAAGGGAAAAAGCCCCCCAGAAAAACAACAAAAAACTCCATCCAAAACTAGTTTTCTTATATCAGAAGTGCTTATATATTTTATACAAAAATATATCTGAAAATTCTTCAGAATTTTGCATAAACAGCAGGTAGAAAATCCTTGTGTACTTATTGTTTATTCTAGGCAGTAGTCCAATTTCAGATTAACTTCTGAGAAAATTCTGTGCTCTTGTCGCATCAGCATTTAACATAACTGTCTTCCCTTCATCCACGGTGATTCATCAATTCTGATAAGCTTCATCCATTTTGATAAGCTTTACCTTCCTCAGAGGCAGCAGAAGAAAATGTAAACATATTCTAGAAAAGGTGTTAAAAACGAGAAAACTTCATTTACTTTGTATTGCTATACCACCCATTCACTACAACACTTTGAGCCCTGTCATTCAGCCAGTTCTTCACCCAGTGCACCATGTACTGCTCATCCCACAATTGCACAACTTGGTCCAGAAGGATGCTGTGAGGGGCAGTATCCAAAGCCTTACTAAAATCCAGAACTCTACATCCACTGCATTCTCTTCATCCACGAGGTGTGACCTTGTCACAGAACAATATCAAATTTTAGTTAATAGGAATTTCTCTTTGTGAGCCCATGTAGATTGTGATTGATGATTATATTATTCTTTAAATGCCTTTCAGTAGTACCCAGTATAATCTTCTACAGTATTTTTTTACAGAAACTGAGGGTAGAATAAAATGTCTCCAATTTCCCTGTTCTTTTTGTGGATGGGAACAATACTGGCCAATTTCCAGTAAGTAGGGACCTACCCAGACATCCAAGACCTTTGGTTGATGGTCAAGAGAGATCCTGCTGTAACATCCACCAGCACCTTCAGAACTCTGTGATGAATCCCATCAGGCCCCATGGACTTGTGAACACTCTGCTGATACAGCTGGTCCCTTAAAATTCTGGTGTCCACAAATGGAGAACCACTGTTCATGCATCCCTGTGACTCAGCGACTCAGCACCCCAAGGCTTATCAGTAATACTAAAGACTGACTCAAAAAATGCCTCTGCCTTTTCTTCATCACCATTTGTCAGGTGACGAGCTGCATCAGGTATTGGTTCAGTATTTTCCTTACACCTCTTCTTGCTATGAACACCCTTTAAAAAGCCCTTTTTATTGTCTTGACACAACACTGACAAGTCTCAAGTCTTTTCCTTTTGTGCTTTCTCTCTACACATGAGAACGACAGTTCTATGATCTTCCTGTGAAGCCTGACCTTGCTTCCAGGCAACATAAAATTTCTTCTTACACCCAAGTGGCAAAAGGAGTTTCCAGTTCAGCTAAAAGGGTGTGCTGTCCACTTGCTTGATTTACAATACCATGGCACTGCCTGCTCCTGGGCTTGCAGAAGGTGGTTCTTCAAAATCGACCTGCTCTCACAGAAAACCCTAAGTCCCCAAAAGGCAGGGCTCTGTAAACTGGCTCTTTCAGCAACTTAAAGCTTGCTCTCTTCTAGTCCAGGGTAGTCACTGCAATGACCTTTTTTCTTATTGCACTGCACATTTTAAACTTCAGCATTTTGTGATCAGTGTGGCCAGGTGATTATCATTTGTATTACTACACCTACCACCACTTCTCCTATGAGTCCTCTATACACAAATAAGAGGTGATAAGGTCTTACCTGTTGAGTATATACGGAGCCATAGGGAGACACATAGAGCTACAAAGTGCCCTGACATGCTGCCTCAGGCAGTCAGAGTGAGAGTCCAGCCTCCTGCTCCCTGAGTACCTGGGATAGAGAGTCTGTGGCCCTGAATGTCAGAGCTGGCCATCAGGACACCTGGCAGCCTTCACTCGGGCATTGCCTGACTTGTAAGCTGTCATCCTTGTAATGCTGTCAATGCTCTTTGGACACAGATCTCAAACCAAAGACATGAGTTAATATTTTTTCACTCTGGCTAAAGAGCCATCTCACAGATTACACATTTTTATTTTATTTAGGGGATTCTTATGAAAGCTTCACCCAAGTCCTGCTATGAGAAAGCAGTATAACTCTCCTAAATCAATTAATTAAGTAGCAGAAATGATTATCAGGGTGAAACACTTTCAGATGGTTTTCTCTGTAAAGCCAGGAATATCTAAGTGGTACAAGAACTTATAATTGAGAAACTGAAGAAATTATGACAGAAATGAGATATGGGAAGTTCTAACAATTGCTATTAAAAAGTTGGAGAGAATTTATGTACCCTTTGTGTCTTTAAAATAATATTTTAATACCTGAAAATTATTGAGTAAGCATACAATCTGAACTTAGACTAAAACTATAAAACTTTCTGAAAGATACTTTCTAATATTAGACTACAGTGAATCAAGTTTTTCTCCTATATTTGGATTCTGGTAAATTTCACCTTCCTCAGTGTCTACAGAAGAAAATGCAAAAATACTTCTTAAAAGTTTCTAAAATGTTAAAATACCATACCAGCCATTCATAAAATAGCAGGGGTTTTTGTTGTGTTTTTCATTTGGTTTCGGGCTGGTTTTTTTTGCTTTATAGGGTGAAAATATCCAGTTTCTAATTTCCCCTAATTAAATATTATACAAAAACTTGGGAGGAAAAAAAAAAAAAAAAGCATAGACAAAGAGGATTCCACAATGCCTCCTCTTAAAACAAGTTTAGTGATTTTCCTCTGGAAAGATTCCAAGTTGCCTCTAAAAGCATGAGCAAGAAGCAGCAATGCCTGTGCTCCCTCTCCTGGCTCTGCAGCAGCATTGACCTGGGCAAATCCTAACCAGGATAATATCAGAGCTGAAGCCTGTGTGCAACAGAAAGAACAAAAATGTGAAGCACTGCACTGTTTCAGCTCCCTGAATGAGAAAAACTAAAAGTTGCTTCAAATGGAAATTAAAATTATTTAAAAACCATTTTATTTCCAAGCTTCTTGAAAGGCTTTTCCAAGATCTGACAATTAAAAAATATAAAAATGCCTTGCACAAGGGACAACAGGAGTTTTCTCAATATTTGTAACACTTCAGGTCAATTTTAAGAATAGTTAGTTACAGACATCCTGATCTCCATGGTGGGCAATCTGAAATCTTTAAAATAATAGTTTATCTAAGAAATTGTTCACAAAGAAGATTTAAATAACCTTTTTAATGCTAAGATTAGATCCTTTTTAATTGTGTAATTGTAAACCCAGTAGCTCCCCAAAACCAAACAGTACCAGAAACAAAAAAGTAGATGGCTTCATTCTCTCAGGAGCAATTTATTTGTATATTTCTATAAGAAGAACTCATAGAATCAAGACTTAATTGAATCACCATACATGATTATGTACTATTGTCTCCTATGAAGAACAGGTGGTGTGAAAAATACAACTTCCACCCCAAGTACGACAGAAGATAGCTTTTAAAATTCTTTGCAGTTATTCTACTACATTTAACCTAAAGCTCTTATATCTGCAGGATGAAACCATCCTTGCTGGATTAGACACGTGGCTTCTCAGCAGTCTTTAATAACGGGTGATTAGTTCAGTCTCAACTATGAAAATATATTTATTTATAATAAAAATAAATTAGTGATTTTGCAATAAATGGATAAAGTACATTCTGGCACTTGAGATTACTTTTTCATTTATTACAATTTTATTATGAACTTAGATAACTAAGCCATCTTCAGAAACAATGAGGTTCATACTGTGACTCAGGAATGCCTTCTCTCCGGCATGTTGTGCTCTTCACAAAAACTCAGAAAACCAATTTTTCTCTAATTTTGTTCAATTTAATAGGAAGGTAAGCTGGGCATGAGGGGTAGCAGGAAGGACAAAATAAAGATCCTGCTTGCTTCCTCCTACATTTTTTTGCATTATTGACATCTGAAATCAAAAGGATAACACATCATTTTTTTTTTTTTTTTTTTTTTAAAAGATTTGCAAAGCAAAATACACTAGACAGCACTAAGCAAAAATCTGCCTCTCCACGAATCAACTCTCCACATACTGTGTAGTGTGACTTAAAACTGGGCCAGAACATTCGGTGGTGTCTAAGACACACTGTAGAAAGGGCTTGGGAAATAACATCGGTGATGGGCCAAGTTAATTACTAGGGAGGCAGCCTCTCTTCCAGAGCAGTAAATCCCAACCACAGCATATGTTCTTCATGACATGACAGCTGAGACCGCAGCACCGTCAGCAGCGTCACAGCTGCCTCCAGCCTCAACCCCTCCTACACAGCAGTCTGCCCAAAGGAATTGGGGAATGTGGGCAGCCTCTTACCCCACGCGGGCATAAACTCAGGTATGGCTCTGCCCTGTAATGATTTGCTCGTGCAAATCACAATGACACAGTAGCTTGAGACTCCATTAAGAAGATTTCTGGAAGAAGAAGTTCTGCTGGTTGGTGTCATAGGGGCAGAGTTGTGAGCTATGTCTTTCCTTTCCTGTTACTCTGCAACCTGGGAAGAAAAGGAAGGAGGCATTAATTACGCCCTGGACCCTTTTTCAGTCATCCTTCCCACAGGCAGAAGCAGTGGCTAAGCTTAATTTTTGCATCTGTCCTGGTACAAGTTAATGAGCAAGTCCACAACAAGTTATCCCTGCACTAGTACAAACTAAAGATGTTCTAAAACACCAGCATCTTGACTTACAAAACCATTGCTTCCTACTTTTCCAATACATACTTAGCATAACGTGACTTCAGAAGTGTGATGTATTCTGCTAAATATCAACTAAATATCTCACTTCTGGTCTCTGTATTTAAACAATAATGAAAACCACAGAATCTGCAGGTTTGCCTTCTGACAGTAGCAATTTGTTGCAACCTTGGCTTTCAAGAAAACCTGTTGAACAACTATTAGGTCAGTTCAAAAAAGCAAGACTCTATTCTATGACTTGCAATCTCAAGCTAAATGCTACATGCACCAGCTAGGAATACTTCAAATGCTTGTGGCTTTGGGGCACTCTGCACAAAGCCTTTCATAGAATTGAAGGGTGGTTTAGGTTGGAAGACACCTCTGGAGTCCTCCCCTGCTCAGTAGGGTTATATAGATCCCTTTTCTCCAGCTATGTCACCTATAACTGCTTCCTGCAGCAAGAGAAAGCAGGAGAGATATATAATCCCAATGTTTAGGGCTGTTGTATAGAAAGACTATGGACAAGGAAGTTGTCTAATGTCCTGAGATAATTTAATAAATAATTTTTGGTTTCAAGGTTAGAGGAAGACATTTACATCTCACAGACCATCTGCTCTGAGAGCTTCTACAGGCCCTGCTTTTTAAGTAGCAATGGCTCTATTTGGTTAAATTCACTGTGCAGGAGCAAATAGTAAAAAAGCAAGGGACTAAACATTCCTATGAACATTGATCTCTTTGGATCACAATCTAGTAAGGGTACTACAAAGCTAACCTGCTTTGTTACACTAGTAGGTGTATTAATAGGGAAAGGCAAAAGCGCCTCAGCTTTCAGATGCTCAAGAACTGACGAACATTTGTTATTTGTGAAGGATGGAAGCAGGAATCTTCAGGTCTGGATCAATTCTGTGATACCATTTTTAAAACTCATATTGACGCACCCTGAAATGAAACTTACTATAGACAAGGAGCATCAGGAGGAATATCATTTGACCCTTTTACACAAGGTAAGGGCAGTACACGTACAGATACATGCTTAGATAGCAACCAATGGCAAGCTCCAAAATTCAATGACAGTACAAACTGAAAATCTGAACGACATACAAAATGGCTTAGTTCCATCAACGCATCTTGATGCCATCCAGTTTCAGCAGCCCTGCTTTTTAGTCCGTGTGTTGATGCTAGGGGCTGTGATAATGTGATAATCTGCAGGGACATGGAACTCTTGATCTCTAGGTCATCCAGTCTGACATGACTGAGGTCTATAATGCTGAAATGTTTTTTCTGGGAGACACTAGGAGCCCCAAGTCTGGTGTGTTGTACCTGCTACGCAAAAACAGAATCACACTTCACACTAGAAGAAAACCTCCAGTCAGAGATGAATGTTTAAATACAATTGCTAAATGCAATTGCATTTTCCTAAATAAAAAGGTGAAGTGAGTGAAAATTTTTTTAATGACATAGACCAGTCTGGCTTGTCTCCAAAAGAAAATTAAACTCAATTAAAAACCAAGAAACTGTAGCCAAACCAAAACAACCAAACCATAGGCAAACAAATAGAAAAGAAGAAGAATTAACCTTTTTTTTTTTTTTTTTTTTTTTTTGTGTATGACAGAAACAGGGGCTAATGAAGGTAGTATAGCTTTGGCAAAAAGATGGATGATATGCCTAAAAGTTATTCCACAGCTGCTTTTTTATTCAAGAAAGTGAACAAATCTGAGTTCAAAAGACATCTATTGACCATTAAGAAAATGTCAGCTTTCAAAGAAAAATCTTTAACACTTAAAAATTTCAGCTTTACACATTGACAAAGATTGCTTACCAGCGCAGGTTCAATGACTTTGGAGAGGAGTCAGAGAAAGTAAAATCTCAGGAAATGTCAGGAAGGATCGATCTCCCTTAACTGGCCACATTCAGCTCTCACATTAGCAGGTGATCCAATAAAAATGTGAATAAGTACAACCCATTGTTTTCAGGCATCAAAGGTCACTACAATGTGTTAGATAAGATTACTGCAAACTAAGTGTCCACCTAACCTATGAACTTTGGGAGTTATACATGAAAACATCTAGCAGGCTGAAGAACTTAACAAAGGTTTCATGAGCCAAAAGGGCTGTTAGGAGTCTGAGATGCATTAATAAGTAAGAGAATTAGATTTGTATTACTTTATTTTCATAACAGTTTTTTTTTATACTTTGGGTTTATTGATGTTAAAATTTATATTAATCTACAGAATGTATATGTCAATTTTCAAAGTTTTGAAATTATTATTTAGTTACTTAGTTACTATTAAATGCTTAGTACCCATAGGTCATATACATGATACAGCATATCACTATCATGCATCAGCTGTAACTGATTTCTTAAATGAAAGTGTTAAATTGTTAAAACCTATGGACAGCTGTTCAGTGTGTTCTTTTTTCCTTGTTATCCCCTTCAGGGCCTTTTCACACATGTAGGGATGACATTTAGGGTGTGTTTTCTTTTCCCTTTAACAGTTTGTGAATTTTATGTTGAAGAGCTACAGGAGAAATAAAAACTTATTTGTCTTACAGAATTATGACACTGTAGAAGTTAATTATTACTTTGACCCTTTGTACAGATTCTTATGTTGCCTTAAATGAAACATGATCTTTATGATTTTTATTTTAGTTAAAGTACTGACTTCACATGTGAATGAAGTTTGAGTTAAGTCAAAAATATTCCTTTTTGTGTGTGTGTTTTAAAAATTGCTATTAACAATCTAAAGGTATTGCATGTTAAATAGAAACCACCTTATATATAGAAGACGTGACACTTCATATTTCAGAGGAAATTATTTCCTCAGATATAATTAATAGTTTTATTTTGTACTCCTGTAATTCCAGCTGTGAAATGAAATGAGCATTGCCCAAAAGATGCTACAAAATATTGCAGTCACTTCTGAGGATGTGGGATGTAAATATTTATAAGGCTTTTAAGATTTCAAGTCTGCAAAGTCTAGAACTGGGAATGTTAGCAGCATTTACTTATTTATTTATTACAGTTACTCTGAATATCACCGCAGAAGTGTGATAACAGCACACTTCTATAAACACAGAAATGTTCAAAAACTACCACATGCAGACAAGTCTTATGCAGTGCATAAAACGTATTTGTGAAAACCTTTTTGCAATTACTAATTTCATTTACTTACAGCATTGAGTTTCCAAATGGCTGAAAAAGCAATTTAGAAAATGAAAACTCAGAAAAGCTGCTACTATGATTATATCCACACATTTATGTGGGGAAGCCTTAGAGGCTGTGTTTTTTTGCTGGCAGTTGTATATCTAAGGATCAAAGGTAGTTGCAGCGCTTGCCTGAATGAAGTGCTTGTCTAAATTATTTTCACTAGACAGTGGCTTTTGCCACTTGATTGAGGGACAGATCCAAAACCAAATTAAGATTTTTATCACAATGCCTGATCTCTATGTGGCTGTCCCTTCAGAGAGCCATCAAAATCCCAAGGTTAGTGACCTTTTTCATGTGTTCATGGGGAGTTAACCTACAAGTTGGTGACTGGGAGTCGAGGACTTCTTACATGTTTATAGAACAGTCCCTAGAAAATTTCTGGCTCTGGTGCTTTTCTGTCTACTGACAGGATGTGCTATTCGTTCTCCACTATGAAGAGAAACCGAAGTGTATCTTGTAATTGGGAAGTCCTCACCAAAGCACCCGCTAAGATGGCAGCTTATTTGGTTTGCCACACTCTCCAGTCTTCAACAACGTTTCAAGGATGATAATCAAGTCACAAATAATTGTGTGCAGGCATCCTTAGCCTCCTTCAGCTCTCATTTGGCTTTCTTGGTGACAGTCAATCTCCCTCTGAGAACACCAGGCAGGCAGCTCAGGAGTCACCCCGAGAAAGGCAAAGTGTATGATTTCCATGAAACACTTGCCTTTGTGCACTGCCTGTGCAGAATGCAAGGCTCGGGAGCTCAGCTGGGATGCAGATCTTTCCAAAGTGCAGATCAATCTGACTGAGGCACATCAAATGGGGACATTTTCTTTCAGTGCTCGGTGAACCCCGGGAACTAGAGAAAGCAGCACATAGGTAACTTTCCATAGGAAGGTGCCACACTGGTGGGCACAGGTGTGCAGGGGGCCATCCCATGTGCTCCCAGCTCCGCTGTCCATGGGGATGTCTGAGCAGCGGCGTGGGCTGCACCCCCCTACCAGGTGCACCCCGAGGAGCAGAAATCCCCCACTCCCCCGTGTCAGGTAGACACGGAACTTGGCTGCCAACAATTATTTTCAAACGTATTTTTTTTGGTCCCACCTCTTTTGTAAAAACAAAAAAAGAATCAATCTATCTATCTATCTATCTATCTATCTATCTATCTATCTATCTATCTATCTATCTATCTATCTATCTATCTATCTATCTATCTATCTATCTATCTTTGGATGTTTTTCTCTTTTCCAGTCAGTTGCAAACTTGTATGGCAGTTTGCGTGTGGGGAGCCGAGGGCGTACCGGCTGTGCCTCCCTTCCTGCTTGTCCAGGGTGCGGTTCCTTATTGCAGCAACTCCCGGCTGCCCGGGAGATTGGGGGGCTGCTCTCCGCTGGTGGGAGGCCAGAGGCGGGCGGCAACTGTGTCCATCTGTGGGATTTTTTCAAGGAATAACTCCGAGCAGCAGTACAGATTGAGGGTGACCTGCTGGAAAGCAGCTCTGCCGTGGAAGACCTGGGGGTCCTGACGGACAAGAAGACACACGAGCCAGCAGTGTGCCCTGGTGGCCAAGGAGGCCAATGGCATCCTGGGCTGCGCCAGGAAAAGCATTGCCAGCAGGTTGTGGGAGATGATTCTGCCCCTCTGCTCAGCCTTGGTGAGGCCACATCTGGAGTATTGTGTCCAGTTCTGGACTCCCCAGTACAAGAGAAACATGGGGCTCCTGGAGCAGGTCCAGATGCTATGGAGATGATTGACTGGAGCATTTCTCTTACAAGGAAAGGATGAGGGAGCTGGGCCCTTTCAATCTCAAGAAGAGAGAACTTGAGAGGGGATCTCATCAATAAGTATTTGAAGGGAGGGTGCCAAGAGCATGGAGCCAGGCTTTGTTCAGTGGTGATAAGCAATGGACAAGGGGCAATGGGCAGAAACTGATGCACAGGAAGTTCCACCTGAATCTGAGGCAGAGCTTCTCTACTGTGCAGGTGACCGTGCACAAGAACAGATTGTCCAGAGAGGTTGCGTTCCTCAAAGGAGTTATTCAAGAACGACCTGGAAGCAAACCTGTTCAGTGTGCTCTAGGATGACCCTGCCAGAGCAGGGAGAATGGGCCAGGTGACCCAATGTGATCCCTTCCTACCTCACCCCTTCTGTGGTTCTGTAATTATATTAGGTAAGGCTGTCAGCGTTTGTTTCCAGGAAACAAATCAAGTCCATGCGCATTCATTTTAAAACACCAGTCGGGAATACACGATGGTATTTCTTCTGCCCCTAGAGCACGGCTCTATCCAGAACAGCTACAGCAAATGTGATGTGCCCCGCCGCATACCCCGCACTGCCCCGTCCGCCCTCCTCTGGCCGCCGGCCCCGCCGCCTCCCGCCCGGGCCCCCGACCGCCTCCCCGCCCGGCCACATCGCCGCCTCCCGCCCGGCCCGCCGCCTCCCCGCCGGCGGCCCCCGCCTCCCGGCAGGCACCCCGGCGCCCCGACCCGGGGAATCGCGAGGACTCTGGGCTCTCGCAGACCGTGCGGGAGCGCGCCATTACCCGCTCACGCTCGGGCGCTGCGCTCCGTCGGGCCGCTGCGGACTCAGGGCGGCGGAGGGGGGACCGCACGCCGTCCCGCACACGCGACCGCACCCCGCACCTCGCACCGCACCGCAAAGCCGGCCAAGACCGCTGACCGCGCCGCTCCTTGGTGGGGGGTGACCTGCGCATGCGCCGCGGACGCGCTACCCCGGGCAGAGGCAGCCGGCTAGATGTGGAGCGCGGAGCCGCGGGGATAGCAGCCGCTGCCGCGACTGGTTTCCGCCCCATACGTTGTCGCTGGGCGCCTCCCGGGCCCCTGCCGGGCGGCATCTGTGCCGTACCGGGAGCGGCGGAGGAGTGCGGGGATAGGCGCGGCGCGGGCAGCCGCGCGGTGCCCGGCCGACCACTGGGAGGCCGCGCGCGGACCCCGCACGGCCGGGGCGTGCTGCTGCCTGGCGGGCGAGGGGCACGCGTCCAAAGGCGACGAGAGGCGGGGGGCCGCTCTGGCGGTGGTTTTAAAATGACATAGAAAACTTCGAGGCGCTGAATCCTGGTACCTCAGCCCACAAACTTTGGAGCCAAGTGACGTCAACAGTCGGACCCTTCAACTCCCCTCGCAGCTCACTCGAAATAAACCTTTCCCTTCGCAGAAGAGGGGATACGACAGGGGCGGCGAAAACGCGGTTGCCGGCGAGTCCCGGCCGGCGAGGGTCAGCACCTCACAGGGAGGGCTATCCCGGAGGATTGAGGGTTATTCCGGGGAGGGTATTCGCGGGGAGGGTTAACCGGCGGACAGGAGGGTATTCATCGAGGGGCGACCGGGATCCGGGTGCCCCGAGGCAACTCGGAGGGTATCCCGGGGAGCGGTATCCAGGGGACTAGAGGGGTGTGTCCTCTGGGGTGAGGGGTGGATCCCGGGGAAGGGTATGTCCCGGGCGGTGGAGGGGCATATATTCACGGGACGATGCCCCTCTCAGCCGCCCTTCCCCCGGCAGCCGTGTGTGAGGGCCTGCGGCGTTTCTCGAGCCTGCCGCTCCTGTTGCCGTCCTCAGGGCCGCGGAGGTAGGCCAATCTCCCTCCGGGAGGATGCAGCTTCACCCCTTAGCGGCCCGCGTTGGTCTGTCCTTTGTAGCCCCGCGGGAGAGCGGGTTCAGGGCGGGTCGAGTACTGTGTGCGTGTGTGCAGCTAGGCTGTGCCCGCGCCGTTGCAACGAGAGAGGCCGCGTAGTGAGCACAAGCCCGCCCCTCTGCAGCCACCTTCTCCGCCACAGCCCAGGGGACACTGCACGGCCTTGCGAGATCTGCCTCTTCCCTGTAGCATTTTCTACAGGGCTCGTCGCTTATTAACTTGGGTGTTCTGAGTGTTTGGTGCGCATCTGGTTTTCCCCTTCCCCAAACATGGACAAATCTGCATCAGTAGAGGACTGTGGGACGGAGTTAGGACACAGAGCAATAATTTGCTTGTTTGTGAATACGTGCGTGGCTCTTTAGCGGATACACATTCATGTGAGTTAAGTGAGGGCTCTTCTGCAAATGCGTCGTCCTTTTTTGAATATATTTTAGGAACAGAAGTGTGAACTTGGTTTTAAAGATTTATCTTCTGGAAGTATGCTGCATGTCCACAGATGAAAGCATACGGTTTTTTTGTCATTCTGCAAACCACCTATTTTGAACGTCGTATGTTCCGAATTAAACTGTGGTGGAATGGTTTTGATTGAGTTAGAGGAACTGTAACTCCTTGCATTCAATCTGGCATGTTAACTTTGGCGCTCTCCGGTGATGGTGTTTTTTCCACTGTAGGTCTTTTACTCTTGGTGAGTTCAGGTGGGCTGGGGTGGTGGCTTTTGCGGGCAAAACTTGGCTTTATAGGACCTTCCGTCCTTAGCCACTTGGTTAGTGTATGTATGTATAGATACAGTTTGTTAGCTTATGCTGTATCAATGAATCCTTGAGCCAGGCAAATTATAACATCGCTCTGCTAAGCGGTATTGTTTTTAGGAGAGCTTCATCTGATGTTGTTCTATGTATTTGTTTGGGGTTTTGGGGTTTTAGGTACTTGGGTGTCCGGAGGGGAGATGGTGGGTAGTATGTCTCCTTTATTTCGCAC
>CM031857.1:68278840-68656100 GCA_018697195.1 Certhia americana | reverse complement strand
GAGGGTATCCCGGGGAGGGTATCCCGGGGAGGGTATCCCGGGAGGGTATCCCGGGGAGGGTATCCCGGGGAGGGTGTCCCGGGGAGGGTATCCCGGGAGGGTATCCCGGGAGGGTATCCCGGGAGATGCCCTCTCAGCGCCCTTCCCCGGCCGCCGTGTGTGAGGGGCTGCGGCGTTCTCGAGCTCTCCCGCTCTCTCGTTGCCGTCCTCGGCCGGGAGTAGGACCATCTCCCTCCGGAGGATGCAGCTTCCCCCCCTAGCGACCGCGTTGGTGTTCCCTTTGTAGCCCGGGGAGAGCGGGAGGCGCGGTGTGTGCGTGTGCAGCTGGCTGTGCCCCGCGCCCTGCCCCGGAGAGGCCGCGTTAGTGAGCACAGCCCGCCCCTCTGCAGGCACCTTCTCCGCCACAGCCCAGGGGACACTGCACGGCTTGCGGGATCCTGCCCTCTTCCCTGTAGCATTTTCTACAGACTCGTCGCTTATTATTCTTGGTTGTTTTGAGTGTTTGACGCTCTCTGGTTTCCCTTCCCCCAAATGGAAATTGCATCAGTAGAGGACTTGGGAGTAGGACCCCAGAGAATAATTTGCTTGTTTGTGAATACGTGCGTGGCCTTTAAGCATAACATTCATGTGAGTAAGTGGGGCTCTTCTGCAAATGCGTCTTCCTTTTCTGAATAGTATTTTAATGGAACAGAAGTGTGAACTTAGTTTTAAAGATTTATCTTCTGGAAGTATGCTGTCCACAGATGAAAGCATAAGGTTTTCTTGTCATTCTGAACCACTATTTTAACGTGTCCGAATTAAATTGTTGGAGTTTGATTTGAGTTAAATGAACTGTAACTCCTGCATTCAATCTGGTGTTAACTTTGGCGCTGAGGTGTTTTTCCACTGTAGGTTTTACTCTTGATGAGTTCAGGTGGGGGTGGGCTTTGGGCAAACTTTGCTTTATGGCTTCCGTAGCCATTGGTTAAGTGTATGTATGTATAGATACAGTTTGTAGGCCTTATGCTGAAATAACTTGAGAAAGTTATAACATGTTAGGGTGTTTTTAGGAGAGCTTCATCTGAGTTGTTCTTTTATTTGTTTGGGGTTTGGGGTTTTTTAGGTGTGTGGGGTTCTCCTTTATTCCACACTGACATTCCTTCCTTTATTTCACCCTGAAATAGATGAACTATGAATTTACTTTCAGTGGACTTTGCATTAGGCTTGCAGCAAATTACACTGAATGTCTTCATTATAAAAGGTTTGACGTGTAAGATTTTTATTTTGGGGGGAAAAAAGGGCATCATCTTAATGCTGTAGTTTGGAGAAAGTGATTTTTCTTTTGGGTCAGCATAATGCAATATGTTGTGTTCTGGGGTAATAGTCTTTCCTAGTCCTTTGCTGCATAATGCTCACTATTAGTTTCTGGGTACTTTCTTGTATGAATTTTTTTTACTGGCAGTCACAGTTTGATGTCAGTATTTTAGAGTCTGCTGGTTAAGAGGCTTGGAACAGACTGTAAGCTCTTTTACCAATAGTCAGCAGTTAAAGGGTGAAATTGAGATTTTCAGCTTTCGTGAGCAGTGCAATTTTCTGTTTTTTTTCACTAAGATGACCAGCATGTATCTGTTAGGTTAAATGTGGTATATGAGTTGATCAAATATGGTTGTCATTTTGGAAAGCCGTGGAGAGCTAGGGAAATGGTGGTCTGGAGGCTGATGAGTTACCTGAATTTTTAGCATTGGGAGGAAACAAATCAACAGTGACTGCCATTCCGTTTTCTGCAGTGTCCTGTGTAACTGCATTGTTGAATAGATGTTAGAATTGGTGGAGATGTATTGTCCTTTCCTAGCAGCCAATTACTCTTGGAGGTGCTTTTGGAGTCAGCTGTCTGAAATGTGTGACTAGAGCCCTAGCTTCTGGCTGTATGAAAATTTCTGTGCACAGCTACTTCTAAAGGAGTAACTGTTGCACTGCTAGTACAGTGAGGTGCTAACTGCTGATCCTCTCTGCAGGTGTTGCTGTAGCCCAAAAATGATTTTTGACTTGTCTTTTCCTGTTAAACAAAAGTGCCAAGTGTTTTTGTCTTGTGGATCTTTCCACAAGATGCATAGCTTAACCTCCTAACTACACTAAGACACCAGTGTTTTAGGTCATTATGGAGGTGGTGTCTTGGTGGTTTTAAGGGGAGAAGTGCATTTAAGAAGAAATGTAAAAAATCGATACAAACATGTCTAGATCTATATTTATGTGCTAGTTGCCTAGAGCTGAGTAGTTAGAACATGCTGCACTTCCCAAGTTGCCTTTTCCAAGGAGCTAGCATTTTTTAGTCAGAATGTATAACTTATTCCAAAGGCCATAATGCATGTACTTCTGAAAGATGTTTCAGAAGAAAAATATAGCAATAGCCACAAAAATGGTCTTACTTTATCTTTAAACAGTTCTAAAAATGCTGACTTCTTAATATAATGAAGTGTGTCATGTAATTGTATGGACTGGTCATGATTTGGTTGTTGGACTTCTTTCACATTGAGAAACACTGTTCGTGTTTGAAGGAGAGGATGGTGAAGGATTTGAGATTTGGAATTTTTTTGTTAGTGGTAGGTTTTTGGGTTGGTTTGTTTGTTTTGGACTACTCTAGTGCCTTTAATAAAGCCTTGGTGATCATCCATACAAAAAGGCCTTCTCTGAGTTTTGTCTTGTTGCAATGAGGCAGAAGCTGCAAATGCTGCCGTACTGGAGCATTGGCACAGTCCGACTCTGTTTGGGGGGTAATAGGTCTCTAGGAGCTTTCTACAGCTCTTCAAGAAGAGGCTGCTTTTGTGGTTTTGGAAATAACTCTTTGTGCAGCTCCATGTAGTGTACAGAGAATTGCTAAATATGCACAGAGAATCATTGCAGATACAGCCACGTAAATGTAGTACCAATACAAATAAAGTAGCAGGAGGCTTTTTGTGCTGTGGCTACTCTTTGTTTGACTGGAATTATCTTCAACTCCATACTGGTGTATGCTCAACTCCAGTCAGCTCTGTAAAGAAGGCGTTTGTTACCAGTCATCCTCATTGCTTGCAGACAGCAGTGAACTAAATTTCTAGCATTACATGCTTTCTTGTCTGTGGCATGGTTTCTGTCAAGTGCTAGAAAGTATTGTTAAACTTGGAATATAACCGGATGCCTATCACGTCTGATTTCTTTACTAGCAAGGCACTCACTGAACCTGTCAATTGGGATGGGTTTCTTTTCTGCAAGTCCATTCCAGATACTCTGTAAACTGTGTATGTAGTCCTTGCTGGAATATCAGGATCTGGTTTGGCAAAGTTCCAAGGAGGGACTTCCTTTTTTTTTTTTCTTCCTTGAGTTTGTTTGAATCTCTACTTGTGAAAAAAACTAGCTTTTTGTACTAATGCTATACTCACAATTTCACTTTTAAGACATTGTAATGTTCTCCCCCTTGTCCTAATTCTCTCCACTGGAAAGTTTCCTTGGTTTTAATTACTTCGTGTGAAATAAATTAAATTGAAATATTTCTGTGGCCCACTGAATTTTACTTTCAGTTTGATTAAGGCTCCCATATTTAATTTTTTCCACTTCACTGTATTTACATTTTTGTGAAGATTTGATCCTGCACTAAATCAAACTTGAAAAAAAGATGAAATGCCTACAACAATATTCATGCAACATTTAGGCATACCTTATTGAAATGGAAAGGTATTTTGCATTGGTGAATTCTGTAAGTGAATGTGGTGTTGTAATTATTTATATCAGATGGAATAAAATGAAAATTGTTTAAAGAATATTTTGAGTATATTTATCATTGGAATATTTCATGGCAAATGATCTGTGTCCTCTGGTGTTATGTCCTCACTATTCTTTGTTTGTCAAGCTTTTCAGCCATATTTTTTTTTTTTTTTTTTTTTTTTTTTTTTTTGGCTTCACAGGTTACTGACAAAAGGTAGTGAATAAAAAAGATTTGACAGTGGTGTGAGGAATATGCTAATAAGCCAGGTTATGGAAAACATAGAAATAATCTAAAATGAAAAGCCTGGTCATTCCTGTCATGTGGCACATCATCGTACCAATAACACTCCTTGGGCCACCATGAGATTTCTCTCATTTTCCATGAAACTTCCTAAGAAGTTCAGAAGCAATAAGTATTTCTCTCCATTTCACTTTGTTAACATTTTGCATAAAGTTATTTGTAACTAAGATAAATAAAGCAGCACAAATGCAAATCAGTGGTATGTAATTTTTAACAGTAGTTATTTTTCTACGCCTGTTGTGAAACTTGATAGTCTGTTCACCTGACTCACAGAGAGCTGCTGTATTTGAGAGATCAAGGTTCCTAGCTTAAAGTGCTGCTACTACTAAGCTTCTGTGTAAAATATTACGTTAGTATTAAAAGATTGGTATTATATAGTTGAAAGCAGAAAATAAAAAGGAGAAAATTACTCCTGTTACAGGAAACCTTTTTTGTTCTTACAGTGAATATCAGCAGTAAAGTGAAATCGCTTTGACTGCATTGCAAGTCACAGAGACACTGGGATGAATTTTGCTTTCTGCATTGAATGGGTGTTGGAGAGCCAGCAAGCTGACAGCTGTTCTGCCTCATGAGAATGGTCTTGAATCTAGGGGTGGCATTCTAGGCTGCCAATTACTGGTTGCAGCTGTATGAACATGTCAGATCTGGGTATCATAATAATTTAGAACTGATTTAGTGGCATCATTAGCTTGAATAGCAGCTTTGGAGGCTGCAGCCTTCCTCAATGTGTTTCTATTGCTTTAAATACTGTTAGAGAGTTAATGAAAGTGAGTATCGTAGTGTCTCAAGGTAGAAGTTGGATCTTGCTGAATGAGTTTGTCATTGATTTTACTTACTGAATACCATAGCTTTTTATAGAATTTTTTTTAGTAACAACAGAGTGGTACAACTGCCTGAATTAGGCTGGCTGCACTGCCCAGTATGCAGTGTACATCTTTCTGCACCCACTCAGCCCTGCAAGTACAAAGCACAGCCATGTCCACCTTGGTTAATGTCAAGAACTGAGCAGTAATTTAGCAATCAGTCTTCAGGCAACAAAACTAGACTCTGAAATTTAGGTTATTAACTCTCAGGATCAGAGAATGACAAATAGCATGCACCTACACGTTACTTCCTTTACAACAACACCATTTGTTGCCTGGAGGACTATAGATGTGCTTTTGAGGTTTCAGTATGTTGTGGTAGTTTAAATTTGTCAAGGAACTAGTTTCAGGATTTGCAGCATCTTTTTGGTTTGTGCATTAATTTTAAAACTGAAGAAAAAAATCCCCTTTTGGAGTTTCTTTACATCTTAAAAATGTAGTGTGTGCATACAACATAATCTGCATGTTAATAAGGGCTTTTGAATATACAGCTACACCAGTAATGTGTTTTTGCAAACACCTCTAATACGTATTCCACATATACTGCATTTCTTAGTTAAAGCCTAAGTCTGTAGTTGCCTGGTGATTAAAAAAGTCAGAGTGGGTTCTCACATATTTTATATTTAAAAAAAAAAAGAGTATTGGAAATGGATAGGTTAAAATGTGTTTAATGAATTGCAAAGTATTCAAATAACAAGAAAAGACACTATTGAGAGGTGACTCAGCCAAATCACTTCACCTTTTTCGAATATTATTTATAACAAAAAAATCAAGGCTTAGGTTTACCCTGACAGCTTCAGCTTTTCTGGTTTATCTTTATTTGAAGTAGTAGTTTCAAATAATAACTGCAAAACCAGGTGAGGTCAAAAACATGGGTTTTTGAACTTTCCTGTGAGCTTTGTTGAGCTGTTCCTTCTGTGGTTGAGCAAAATTGGGAGTTGCTTTCCTTTTGAAGCTTCTGTCTGTTGCATAGCAGTTCGAGGGATCCATATAATTCTCTGAAGAACTTGTAGAAATCTGGCAAGAGAATTTTTCCATCTCTGCCTGTTTATTCAGTACTGTTAATTAAAGCAGGATTACATGAGCAGTCTCCCTTGTTTAATAGAGAGTAGTAGGCACTGTGTATTTTCTGAATTAGGAAGTACAGACTGTGAGAAAAGTATTACTAGAGGTAAAAACATGTAATATTGCTAGGAACTATGATACATATTCAGAAATTGGGTGTAAGAAAACATGCTATGATGTTTAATGGTAGCACACAGTGGGATGTACTTGCTGCAGTGGAAATGAATTCAGATTACTTGTGCCAGCTGGTGTTTGTTTGTTAAAGAAAACACAAAAGTGAAAACAGGAGGAGAAATTTGTGATTACAGATGTGTATTAGTGCTCGCAGTACATGCCTACAGAATGTTGAGGGGATGGAGATAGGGAAATCAGAGTTGAGAAATGTTTTTCTACATGCTTCAGTGAATGTGACCATTTTTCTAGTAGCCAGGTGTTATCATAAGAATGAAGTTATGTGTAAAGTTCTGCTACACTTGTAATGTGCATTGTATTTATGGTGAGGACTGATGTACCACACTGGATTCAAGTTTACCTAAGGATTCAAACCTGTATTTATTAACTGAAAATGTATGTAATTCAGTGAGCAGTAGAATCAAAATACATTTTTTTTTGTTCATTTTTAGAGCAACTTGGTAATTCTCATTTTTCTGAGATATCAATTAAGGATCTTTCTTATCTTTTAATCTGCAAGACTATAGCAAGATACATATATTGTATAATAAATCCTTGTGCTACACACAATATTTGCTGCCATCAGCATGGGTGGCTCTCCTGTTTTCTTTATTTTCACATTACTTGTTAACAAAACAAAGTTGATTATAAGAGCATAAAATGCAAGCCAAAGGTTTAGGGAAACCGACAAAGCTAGCTCAAAATCGGTGAAAAATCCACGTATACACAACAAAGACAGAGCAAGCAAATTGCGTATTATTCACACACAAAGGCTGCTATTCTCTAAGAAAATGCTGCTAAACTAGAGAACATAAGATCTTGTTTATGAGAAAAACTCAAGGCCCCATAATCCAAACCAGCGGATTTTGACTAAATCAGTGGATGGAGAATTTATAGAGAACATTTCAGAATTAAGTTGGAGTAAAAAAGTGGAAAGGAATTGCTTTTCTAAAAAGCTCCTCCAAACAAAATGATTAAAGCTCATCTCTAGAGCTCTTGATAGCTATAAAGAAATTTTTAGGCAGACTTCTTTTATTCACAGTTTTGTAAACTTTAAATTTATATTTTTTTACTTCATGAGATCAGTTGGTCCTCTCTTCCACCACTTGAGGTTGCTAGCAATTTAATTTTAGCATCATCTTAAAAAATGGTGTTTTACAAAAGTTTGAAAAGCAATAAAAAATCAGATTCTAAACTTGTTAGATCTGTCTAAGATACTATCTACAGAAAGAGTCTTTACCATAATGTGGAGAAAGCAGATTAATTGTTTGTGGATTTTTTTCAAAGAATGATTCTTTGAAATAAATGTTCTTTGAAGAACAGGTATAGAGAGGAGACTTCTGTTTCAAGTCAGTACCTAAAAAAGGATGTCAGCCTCTGTATGTGTCAAGATCATTTACAGTTTAATTTTTAAAAAATTGAAAGCACATAAAATCCTAATGTTGATTTACAGAAGCATCTTCAACTCACTCTACCACAAAACTCATTGTATTCATTATTGCTTAATTAGTGTCAACTTGACATAATTTGCCTGTTAGTATTTTTAAAAAAATAGTATTTGTTAAGTAGCCAAAATTGAAAGCCTATAAATTCCTATTGTTGTACAAATTTCCCTGTACACGCTGAATAATAATAGTGATAATAGTAGAATTCAGTACAGTTGTTTTGCATTGATCATGTGTGGCTGTACAGGGTGACAAATGGTGAAACGTGCATGAGCGCACAACAGAAAGTGATCCTGTGTTTTGCAAATTAAAAGGACGTTTTCATTGAGAATATTTTCATAAGCATATTTTGGGATTGGGTGGATGAGTTCAAGTCCTGGGGTGGACAGGATTGCTAAGATTTCCAAAGTCATCATGGCAGGGAGGATGAAAGCATTAACTGTTTATTATTTTTGAACATCTTCTGTTTGTTTGGGTTTTGTGGTTTTGTTTGTTGGTTTTGTGTGGTTTTGTGGGATTTTTTGGCTTGTTTTTTGTGGGATAGATTATGGTTTGTTTATTTTGTTACAGTCTGTGTGGCTTTCCAGAGAAGATTTTCTGGTTTTCATCCTGCTCGTGAAGGGCGAATTGCTTTAAACTGAATATGAGGCTGTTGTGTAGTCAATGCTACAGGAGCTAGAGAATTAAAACACATTGTAGTAGCTAAGACCAGTGGTTTTTTTACCTTCTAGGCTGACTTTGTTTTTTTCCCCTCCCCTTTTTTTTCTTTATTTTTTTCTCCTCCCACTAAATTTTGAGTGCACATGTCACTTAAGTAAGATGTAGCACATTTTGAACAATGACAGCTGAGTGTTCATGTTATGGTATGAGAACCAAATTTGTGGAAATTGAATTAAAAAAGAAAAACTGAGCATTGTCATGTGAAAATTGTATGCTCCCCACCTGTCATGATGAAAACAGCACATTAATTTTCCATGGCATGATTCAGTTTGAAGCTGGGAAAGTATTGAAAATCTGAAGTGCCATTGAAGTTGCATGAAGAAGCAGTAAAAAAATTAATAACTTTGCAAATTCAGGGATTGAGAAGTTATGAAATGCTGGACTTAGGGGCCTGCTGAAGGCTGAGAGAGAACCTTCATTGCAGCCAGTGATGAATACTGTTTGACACTGGGCTTTTAGATAGTCTGCTTAGCTGATGTGCTTGAGTCCTTGCAGCGTTGAAGAGTCCTACTGCTCTCACTGTAGGAGGTTGTGTCAGGTTGTGCACTGACTTGTTGCTTGGACAGTATTTTCTTCTGGATAAAGAATTGTTAGTCCTGAATGGGGTAAAACTAGATGTGAAAAATTTCTGAAGAATTTTCTGTCAGTGTGCAGTGTGGTTTTTGATTCACACAATTTATTTTCATTTTGTTCATTTAGTGTGCATGGGTTCTTTAGGAATGTATACTAATTATGAACTCCTATTTCCTGCATCTATAAATAATGTAGACTAACATGGAATACAGTGGTATGTCCACTAGCAGCCCAAGTTGCTTTTTCAGCCTGAAATTCTACTATTGCCTGCTTTCTAGAGGAGGCTGGGTTACTTGGAAACTCGGACTTTTAACTTCTAGGCTCTATGTGCTGGGCCCAGGCTGTCCATAAGTGATGCTGACAGATTGGTTTCCTTTGCTTAGGGGATATGTTTGCATAGGGGTTGTTGCTTGGTGTGTGGGAGATAAGTTTCTCTGGTGAGAGGAATTAGGTGGTGTGATATGTTTGTTTAGGGATTTAGGTTCTTTTGCCGAGTGTCCAAAATACTGTCATTTCAATGATCAGCGTTTGGATTAATAATTAAGCTTCAGCTTAATTATTGTGGAAGGGGTTTCAAGCTTCTTATTCCTTTATTGTGACTGTTGGACCTCTATGCTAGAGCAGTATTTGTTTAATGTTCATATTCAGTGAAACTCCTTGACTACAAATTAATTTTTCTTATTGGTTATTTTTGTTAGAAAGCATGTACAGTTAGGATGCATTGATGCAGTTTTCTTCTTGTTGTTGTTCTTTAAAACATTAGCACAAACTTCGATGATCACCCAAAAAAACTGTGTATCACATGACTGACATGCATCCATTGAATCCTGTGTTATTTTGTGAGGCCTGAAGTCTTCCTGTGGTATATGCTAAATAAGGAGAATAAGTTAAGACCATTTCATAATGGCCTTAACAATAAGTTAAGACCATTTCATAGGTGTCTCGCCATTTAATTAGTTACTCTTTTTGAAACATGAATAGTTTTGTGCAGTAGTCTCACTTGCTTTGGCAGGCTTTACAACACCACCACAAAGTTCATTGTAGATTCCTATTTGGGAAACATTGTAAAAAAATTCACCACTTATATTAAATAATGTTCTACTGAATGTGGATGTGTGGCTTTCTTCATTCTAAGGTCTTTGTTGATGTGTGTAAGACCATCAACTTCTACACTGAGGTGCTTTGTATTTAATTGTAGGTTGAATTCTGAATTCAGATGTCATAGATAATGATCCCCTAAATTTCCCTCCATTTTCAGTGTACCTCTTATGGAAGGGTCTGTTACAATATATGAATTTAGGCATTTGAAACCAAATACGGAACTGAAAAAATCAGTTTTAGTTTTCGTGGTGCTCATATGTAAGAGGGTTCAAAAGTGTATTTAGAATACTTGAAGGTCTGTTTTTTTTTCTTGTTTTTATCATAGATCTCTTCTGCTGTATCACTATTAATTTGTAATTGGATAGACTGACTTTTGCCAGATAACAGTTACTCAGTGTTACATTCAGAATTATTGATTCCATCTTTGGGGAGTTAGGGAAGTATTTGTTGTCTTTGTTGTTGATATAAAACAGGCAGTTGAGGCTATTTCTTACAAAATAGTTCGTTCTAGTTTGCTCTGATGTTCTCTGTGCAGTATTGTTAGGAAATATTCTAGGCAATTGTTCTCTTGAAAAGGAAAGTTACTCTTAGAAATTCTATGTATCTGGACTCTGTTTTGAAAAATACACCTCAGTATTTTTCAATTGCTTTGGTGGGAAATGGTTTTGCCCTATATATATATTGGTCATACCACTTTCAGACATTAATTTCTGTAATTAAGGTGTTCTCTTTTTTTCCTAACTAATCTATTTGCAGATGTGATGCAGATCCATCTGCCCTAGCTAAATATGTTCTGGCTTTGGTAAAGAAGGATAAAAGTGAAAAGGAACTGAAGGCATTGTGTGTTGATCAGCTGGATGTATTTCTTCAGAAAGGTATGGACTTTGCCATAACAATTAAGATTGAGTGGAAATTCTGTCTTGTTCAATTTATTCAAGCAATTATTTGCCATGGAACTGGGCTTTGATCTCTTTATTAGCTTTATTACTTTGTAGAATGTAATTCAGTTTTCATGAAGTATTTTTAAAAAGCCCAGGTATATATGTTAGCATGCATATATTAGATAGATGTTTTGTTAGTACTCACAGAGGCACAGAATCATAGAATAGTTTGGATTGAAAGGGACTGTAAAGATTCTCTAGTTTCAGCCCCCTGTAGTGCGCAGGGACACCTCACACTAGACCAGATATATCAGATTAACAAGACCTGGTCTTGAATGCATCCAGGGCTGGGGTATCCACAGCTTCTCTGGGCAAGTATTGAACCTTTGTATATATATGCCAGAAGTATTTTCCCAGGTGCTTTATGAAGAGGTATTAAATAATTCAAGAGTTAACAACTTTTGTGAAACATTGTTCATTTTTGACATGTTTTTGACTCTGTAAATGTCCTTTTAAAATATAAATCAGGAACACAATATTTAAAGAAAACGCTCTGTTGTTTTAACCTTTTGCTAAATGCTGGTTTTGGTTGCTTGCCTGGGTTTTTTGTGTTTATTTATTTACTAATTTTTAAAGCAAATGTTAACCATGGTTTTGTATAATGGATATTTGTACGCTCTTTACTTTTAGAAACTCAGATATTTGTGGAAAAACTGTTTGATGCTGTGAATACAAAAAGCTACCTACCTCCACCAGAACAGCCATCATCAGGAAGCCTGAAAGTAGAATTTTTTCAGCACCAAGAAAAGGAGACAAAAAAAGAAGAGGTGGGCATTGATTTTAATTTACATGTACATCTTTTTCCTCATTCATGTAATTTGCTTATGTGTTTAACTTCATAGTGTTTATTAGTAATAGTTATTAGTAATTTATATTTCATATCATAATTCATAAACATGTTCATAAATAGAATTTATGTTAATAATATTAATGATTACATGGCAGCATTAAAGTAAGTCAGAAGATTTGTGCTTGGCATGTTGAGCACTGCTGCACGATTTTTCTAGCACAAGTGGGTGTTTCAAAGGTTAAAAGAAAGTGGTTTTGCCAAGGCAAAGGTAAATGAAGTTATTGAGTAGCGTAGGAGCTGCAGTACAACCTGCATCAGTTCTCTGGTCAGAATTGCTGTTGTAGTTGTGCTCCACTTTAATTCTCTATAAATCGAGAATGCCATTCTCAGTGGCAATTCTCATTCCTTCATCTGCTTGATCCAGATAACATCCTTTTGTCACAAATGTTTATGTTGTTCATTGAGCCAGAAGAGTAAGCTTGTGCTTTTCAACAGCAGCCTAGGTTTGCCTGCATGAAAGTGTTTTTAGTGTGAACTGAACTAGGTAACCTGCTGATGTAAAAAAAGACTTTGTTGTTGGTTGTTGCATATCCATGCCTTCTCAAATCTTCCCAAAGCCTTAATATGTTTTTTTTGTCTACCTGCACTTAAAGGAGCTGTATTTTCAGTGCAGCACTATAAAGATTGATTATTTTATTTTCTCTCAAATAGAGCTTTGAATATTCCTAGAAATAGCAATTAATATGTTATGAAGATTCTCTAATTAAGTTAGAGACTGAAGTATTTAATTTCAGTGGTACTGCTGATTGCTCAGTGTTTGGAGTTTTTGGGTTTATTTGGTTATGCAAAAGTCTGCATTTTAATGTACTCATTTTTTTATCTAATATATATGCTTTGAATTCAGATAGTTAAAGAGGAAGAGCGAGAGAAAAAGTTCTCTAGAAGATTAAATCACAGTCCTCCTCAGTCAAGTTCTCGCTACAGAGACACCAGGTAAAAATTTTTTCTTAACCCCTTGTATTATATCAGATGGATTTGGATTTTTTACTGAATTAAACAATTTGTTTCTGTGTTGTCATCTTAAAAGCCTAAAAAGAGGACTTCCATTGCGTTTATGCATATGTAGTTAAGTGGTGGGGGTGTGTCATTGTAACCTGTCCCTTGAGTCGTGCACAACTATCATTTTGGAGTTCTAGGAGTAATTCTGGTGTCTGATTTGTGGTTTATATTGCAGTATTCATTCTGCTTGATACTGAGTTTGAATTTTGGTTTAGAAGCATTCCTTTCAATAAGTCCTGGTGTTTCCAACTTGGGAGATATGTGGAATTGGACAGAAACAGAAATTTATATATGCTTTAAAATCTTAGGTATGGTAAAAATAAAACAAATAAGTGAAATAAATTTTAAAATCCTGCTGATAAGAAAGGAGTAGCCATAAGTTACATACAATTTGTAGCTCTTCTCTAGTTTTCTATTGACATTTCTTAAAGTTTTTATGTAGTTAAGATTGCAAATTACAGCATTATAATTCTTGTAATTACCCTCTAATATTTCATTTTTAGAAGTCGCGATGACAGGAAAAAAGATGAACGTTCTCGGAAGAGGGATTATGACCGAAATCCTCCCAGAAGAGATTCCTACAGGGATCGATACAACAGACGGAGAGGGAGGAGTCGGAGCTACAGCAGGAGTCGAAGTAGGAGTTGGAGCAAGGAGAGGTTGCGGGACCGTGATCGAGACCGGAGCAGAAGCCGGAGCAGAACGCGAAGCAGAGGTACCAACAGTTGGTCTCTAAAATACGGTGAATGTTTTCTACAAAATTTAGAATCTAAACTTGAAAACTGTGTTCAGAATGTATTAGAATTTCCTTTATTGTTCTTGTTCCTTTATTCAAATTTAGCTTTGTTTTCTGTGGAAATGAGGCTTCTGTGATTGTGTTCTCAGTGCTTGTTTTCCTCTCTTATCCTCTGTTCTTTTTTAATACTTTCGTGTTGAGGTGACTGTGCTGGCCACTTCTAAGCATTGTTGCAAGAGAGGCAGAAAAATGCAAGTTATTTCCATTTCATTAGGTTTTAGAAAACTCAGAATCTGATTTAGAGAGACACAGAAATGAATACTCCTCTACGAAGGTGGAACTGGCAGAAATTGCCTGTTGGCTGTAAATGAATTGACAAGCAGAACAGTACAGCTCAGTTCTTTTGGTCTTGTCCCCTCTTTACTGTCATAGGTGAGGGGCTGGAATCCTAACACTAAATATTTGCATTTTTGCACATATCTGTAGGACTTAAAGCTTCAGTACAGTAGATTGTAGAATTAAACTTCTTTAAAAAGGGGTTAGCTTTTTCAGCTGAAAAGAGTGCTTTTTCCCCTCAATAGTTTTTAATGGTAAATTGGAAAAGAGCAGGGAAAACAATTTTATATCTTTGTCCTGTCTTAGACAATGTACAGGTAAAAACCGTCTGATAGAACCCTCCTGTGTATTATTTTTCTTACTGTAAAACAGGCCTTGGTAATCCATCCTTAAAACTAGGAATGCAGATTTGTGAAAATATGAGAGGAGATATTTTCCAAACAACTTATTAATGAGCAAATGAAATAACATGCAGAGGTTTAACTAAAAGATTGCAACATGATTAAGCCTTAATTTAAGGATTATTTACATCAACTGAAATTACAGTACCTCGTAGGCAATATTTTATAGTGAAAACTTTGTTTCTTTTTCTTAGAAGATGATGAAAAGCCTGTTTTACCCACACTGATGAGCCATCTTCAAGATATTTCATAATGTTCCTTTAATGTTGAGTTATTGAAGTCTATTAACTTATGTCATGGCATAACTATTCTGTCTTAATTGGGATACTTACTGTTTATTTGGTGGTAATCCTAGAAAATGAAGAGAATAGTTGTATGTATTCAGAATAAAAGGTCATTTTATGTGCTGTATCTGCCCTGGAGTGTTCCCACCTGTACAGAATTACTATTTCACCTATTATGGCAAAGCTTTGCATGTTATAAATACATGCATTTGAGTGGAACAGAAAATTAAGATCAACAAAATGAAGATACAACAGTAACGTTGTCTTGAAACATTAGAGACTTGTAACTTCTATAGTATTTTCAAGGGATGGTTACCCTTTTCTTGCCATTGCTTCCCTTTATTAAAAAAAACTTTCCATCTGAAGTTCTTAAAATATGTGCATCAGTAAAGAAGATGTACTCTGCCTGAAGTTAAATAGGGTATCTGCTCTACTATGGATATAGCTGTTATTAAAATAGCCCAGGGCCTGACTATATACTTCACAGATTATCTTTTTTCTGGTTAAACCTTTGGAATGCAGAATCATGGAATAGTTGAGGTTAGAGAAGACTTCTGAAGGTGGTGTAGTCTAACACCCTTTATCAAAGCAAATAAACTGGAGCAGGTTGCTTGGGACTAGCTGGGTTATAAATAACTCCAGGGGTAGAGACTCCACAGACACTTTGGGCAACCTGTAAAACATTTCAGTTATTGTGTATGTGTATTGAGTTCATGTGGAGTAAAGATACTTTGGGAGTAGTGGCTCTTCTGGTGAAAAGGCGGATAAGGAATTAACCAATATAATTTTTTTTGTTTTTTGGTTACAGAAAGGGATTTGGGAAAGCCAAAATATGACATGGATAGAACAGATCCATTAGAGAATAATTATACTCCAGTTTCTTCTGTGACAAATATTTCATCTGGCCACTACCCTGTCCCTACACTGAGCAGTACTATTACTGTTATTGCTCCTGCTCATCATGGAAATAACACTACTGAAAGCTGGTCGGAGTTCCATGAAGAGCAGCTGGACCACAACTCCTATGGAAGACCTCCGCTGCCAAAGAAACGCTGTAGAGATTATGATGGTAAGTACATTTTAATTTTTTAATTGCTTCCTGCAGCTATGATTGTCCCCTTTCTGAAAATATTGAGGTAATTCACCCTTGTTTTTCTGATCTTCTCTAATAGAGTGGGGTTTTTCTATTGCACAGTTCTTGAATGCAAGTTTCGTACCACTTCTCATTGACTTTAGACAGCTTTGTCTTTTAGTGTTTGTATATTTTTTACTTGCTAGGACTGTTTTCTGTAAATGAAAAATAGTATATTAAAAATTTATTTTAAAAAATTACCCAGTTTTACCCTGGTTTTCTGTCTTATGTAATGTTCCAACCAAATACTGTATTTGATGGTTTTGACAACGATTAGCACTTTACTGATCTCATCCTATTTCATTCTATCCTAAGAGACAATTTTTAACTAGAAAGGTCTAGAGCTGAAACTTCCCAGGCTCATGTTAGACCATCATTTCTTTCTGTGTAGGTACTTCTTTAAACTGGCTACGTTTTTGCTTAACTCTGTCTTAAGCTTTCATTTTAAATGTCTTGTGCCAAAATAGGCACAATAGGCTGCTGCAGTTGGCAGTGCCTTAACTAAATTCAGCTGGTCAACATGTGAGCTCAGCAGAGTTGAAATCTCCCTGTAAGGCTGCTTCTGAGGGATTTTGTTGTTGTCATTTTTGTGTACCACAATGAGGAGTTAAAGTTCTAGGCCAGTTTACATTCAGAACTCAGATTAGAACTTTTTTTTTAAGTAAAGAAAACAGGAAACTGAGATTTCAAGTGTTGTCAGAGTTTTACTTACGAAGAATAGCTTTGCCAGTGTACATCACAGCAGTGCTATGGAGCAATTGTGAATGTGTCATTTTGTTTTGAAGTTTTCTTTCTTCAGTGCCTACATGGTTCCATCATACTGCTCTTCCTATCTGCACTTTCAAATTTTCAACTTTATGCTCTGCTGAACTTCTGATTTTTGTTTAACATTTCAATTTAATGTGCTCTATAACTCTTCCTGAAAATGAGATAATACATACTGCTTCCCCACTTCACGTTTTGAAAAAGTGGGCACTCCTCTTTGTTCCTATTTTACCAGAAGGAGTTTCAGCCTTTTCCCTGTATTGCATTGACTGGTGTTTTCGTGGTGTTTGTTTTGTGGACACTGTTGCTAAACAGATAATAATAGAACACTTTGGGCTAGAACTTTTGTGGCCCTCCTTTGACATACTTCGATGATTGACTTGTGTGTCAAAGAAAAAAAGTGAGTGTATATTCATCTTATTTATATATATTTTATATTTACAAATGCATACATTATATGTAAATAACAAATTTTGCTCTTATGTAATCACATTAAACTATGGCAGATGTTTCCTGAATTAAATGCAAAAGAGGAAAAAATGAGTGAATTTGCTCATGTTGGAATTTCATACTACTGACTTCTAACTTTTATTAGAGGTTTCTCAATCCTGGCATCTCCACTTTCTGCTTAGAAACAAATTCATTTTGTTATTGTGATGACATCTAGATTTCATTCTTTGCTTTCCCCATTTGTTTATAATTCAGTGCAGAATTAGTTTCTCAAGAAGAATTGAACACTTTGTGCTAGCAAGTTTCTGCAATGTCCGTTTGTGTTGACTGTTAAGAATAAAGTTAAACGATCAATTTCATTTTCTAATCTAAGCTTCTGCTGCTATGTGGAGCTAAGCTTAATTTGAAAATTGCCACATTACACATTGAATGTCTTGTATCTACCCTGAATCAAGCTACAGCTGTTGAATATTGACATCAGTTCTTTTTGGTGTTTCAGAGAAGGGTTTCTGTATGAGAGGAGACATGTGCCCTTTTGATCATGGAAGTGATCCAGTAGTGGTAGAAGATGTGAATCTTCCTGGTATTCTGCCGTTTCCAGCACAACCCCCTGTTGTCGAAGGACCACCTCCTCCTGGACTTCCTCCCCCTCCTCCAATTCTGAGTCCTCCTCCTGTTAACCTTAGACCTCCAGTACCACCACCAGGCCCCTTACCGCCTAGCCTTCCACCTGTAACAGGTAATTAAAAAAGATTAAATTCCATTTTCTAGTAGAAAAGCCTGGATCTTGCGTGAATTGTACGCACTGCAAAAAGATGTTTTGAAGAATCCCAGCTGTATTATAGAATGTTGAACTGTGCTCTACTATAACAGCTTATCTCAAAATTATTCTTTCTGATGATAATTGTTGCAGAGTTAGTTGTTGTAAAATGTTGCATGCTAAATGTGACTCTTTAATATTTTAATTTTATTCAGGCAAAAACATGACATGGTAAAATTAAATTCATTGAATATTGTAGAGAAGTTGTCCAAACAGTAGTTGACTGCTTTTAAAGAAGGGAAAATCTTGGAAACAACAAGATCCTTACTGTTTCATTTGTATTAATAGAAGTAAAGATAATTCATGACCACATCAAATTTATACCTGAAAATATAATTTGGGATTTATTGTAAGACTAAACTTGTAAAGTAACTAAGAAAAATTCTCCGCTTTGTTTACTGTTTCACTGGAAAGTACTTCAGCTGAAGCACTAAAAATTACATGAAAACTCCTGTGCTTGGCTGTCATTTCTAAAGTAGCCAAAGTTTAGTGCTCAGTTGCCTTGTGTGGTTTAAAAGCTGTTATGATAGTTTTATGTGATTATCCTTTCTCTCTTTTTTAATTAATTTAGATGTCCCACTTAGTTATAAATATTCCGGAGTAATTGATATTTGATACTGCTTAGAAATTTCTTAAACTGTTTTAATATCCTGTTGATAGTATATTTAAGAAGAAATGAATGAATGTATTTATTTCATGTTTCATATAGAGTATTTTAGTTTCATTTAGAGTATTTATAGGTTGTTGTTCAGTTCTACCTTACATGCTATTTTCAGATCTGTTTCACGAGTTCAGATATATCACTTTATGACTTCTCCCAAAACCTGCTTTTCTCAATGGTTAAACTGAAGATCGGGCTTGAGTGCTTAGCTTTGAAAGTGTCACATTACAAGAGATATCTTGTAAAAGAAGTTAAACCATCCAAACAAAAACTCCTCAATTTTAAGAAGAGTTGAAAGTTTCTTCTTGAGTGGAAAAATAATTTCAGTCAAGTTAGTTATTGTCGTCATAGAATATTTTTGTTATATTAAAATATACGTTTTTATTTTAAAAATAGAATTTGTTTCTTTGATTAGCTTTAAAATACTTCTGTTGATAAAGATGAATACTGGCTAGCGATTAAATTTTGCTTGTAGAGAGTAGGTGTTTGGAAAAATGTTAAATGATTCAAATGCTTTTCTCTCTAATCCAAGTTCTGAGTCATTTGCTGTTGAGGGTGGTTTCATGTGAATTTATGGTATAGCATCAAGTCTGCAGATGTACCCTCTCAGCCCCTTTTTTCTTAAATAGCCTTAAAAGCATTTCAGATCAGTTTCCTTATGAGTGGAGTGTAATGAAAGTGTAGTGGATAATAAATGAATGCAGTGTTTTCCTTTGTTTTTGACAGGACCACCCCCTCCCCTTCCACCATTACAGCCTGCTGGCATGGATGCCCCCCCAAACTCAGCAACCAGCTCAGTTCCTACTGTTGTTACCACGGGTATTCATCACCAGCCGCCTCCTGCTCCACCCTCTCTTTTTACAGCAGGTGTAGTACTGAGGCTTTGCCCACAAGGTTTGCTAAATAGAATAACATTGATTCATATTATACTGTACTTTGTAGAGATTATAGTGTCATAGTTTGGGAGAAATAAGTTTGTGTCATATAGACAGTGAATTAACATTCTTCTTTTCAGACTTAGTTCAAAACGGAAGTAAAATTTGTATATACAGTGTGAATTTTGACTGGAGAGTTATATTTTCATTGTGTTTAAGCAGAAGACTTGGCACGACGTTTTTTTATGATAGTGGTTATATAACTTTTATTGTAACTCTATCTTGTAATTAAATTAAATATTATATTTGAAACCTTAGGGGTTTTAACTGCAATTTATTTTAATTAGACAATTTCTTTGTTACCAGAAACGTATGACACAGATGGCTATAATCCAGAAGCTCCAAGTATCACAAATACTTCAAGACCTATGTATAGACATAGAGTACATGCCCAAAGACCAAATTTGATAGGACTCACATCAGGTGATATGGATCTACCACCCAGAGGTATGCTCTCAAAGCTATACTTAGTTTAGCTGACTTTGTTACATTAATGCAGGTTGAGGAGCTTTCCAGAGAATACTGGAAAATATCACATTTTCCTAAAATCTCCTGGAACTGAGAGATGTTGAGTTGAATAGGGAACTATGTCTATAATTGCTTTGTGTGTGCATTTTTACAGGTAAAATGAAAACTCTCACTAGAGTATTGCACAGTTTTATTTGCAGCTAATTACCCTTAGCTGTAGTAACTGTTTACTTTATATATCTTGTGTACAGAAAAATCTTAATGTTTCTGTAGTAGAATCTCAGTATGATTTTTGCTGCAGAGAGGAGGGAATCATTTTTATCTGGTATTAGTTTTATGCATGAATAATCTTAACCTCACAGTTCCTGTGGCCCTGAGAAGAAGCAGCAGTACACAAAATAAGAATGGAAAAGTGACAAGACCATTTTTAATGTGGTTTTTATTTGCATTTGTATGTATTTCTATTTAATCTTACTATGTTTCTGTTGGTGTATTTTCAGTGAGGAGTCCCCCAGTGTGATTCCTGTTCTTCAGCAAAAGTGACTCCTTTCCCAGTCCATCCATAAATCTTGCTCCTAGGTGTTAGTGCCCTGGAGTACTGTGCATTTCCTGTCATGCCCATTTTTGTGTGTGCCATCTAATAGTAGAATGAAGGTGTTAGCTGGAGTGATGTGAGCCTCAGAGTATTGCATGGGACATTGTGAACCATTGTGACTCAGAGCACAGTCATCTCAAGGCAGATGCCTTCTGTCACACCTCTGTTGTTTTCTCTATGTGTGATGTTACTGTGACAAAATGAGTGCTGTTAGCTATTTTGACCTGTCGTAACATCTGCTGATTGTTAAGAAGTCTACGACCAAGGTTTGATTCAGTGAAAACAAGAATCATAGTGTTTTCAAAATGAACAATTGTGCTTTTCAGTGCAAATTCAGTGTGAGCAGAATACTTTTTTACCATCAAATGCACAGAAAATAAATTTTTAAAAAGTAAAATCTTCTCATCTATTTACAGAAAAACCTCCTAATAAAAGTAGTATGAGGATAGTGGTAGATGCTGAATCCAGGAAAAGAACAATTGGTGCAGGGGATGGTGGAGTTCCTACAAAGAAGACTTGGTTTGACAAGTGAGTGACTGTTACCACAGTGGTGGTTTAAGAGTTGGAATTTCATGAACCCCTTTATTGTAATCTAAAACATATGTATATCTCTATACATTGCAAGCAAGTGAAACTGAGTACACTGAGGGTACAAAGTAAATTGTACTACAGTGTGAGCTGTATTTGACTGTCTTCTGTCAAAGGTACTATACAGACAGATGAAGTTGCTTTGGATGATACTAAGATCTGTTCCTTGAAAGTTGACATGATCTAAGAAACAGGGAAGCTGCAGTGTGGTGATGGTTATTAGAGATGACTGATTTTACTTGTGAAATGTGAATTTTATCACTGCTATTTTGATTTGAGTTGCCAGGTATGTATGCTACTGAGAAAAAAAACAGGGTGCAAGGTTGAAAGGGATTTTAAGAGTTAGCTGGGAGTGAGGAAAGCCTTGAAGTAATAGTTATTTGAAACAGTAGTGGGCAAATTTCATAGAATAGCTAAGAAACAATTTTTGGAGAGAAGCAGTTTGGTAGTCAGGAATTACTGACATGAGCAAATAAATGTGAATTATCTCACAGATTTATGTGCTGGGGTATGCTGAGAATATTGGTGGGAAAGATGGCAGGTGTATGGGTATGTGTCCTGTACCCTCCTTCACTTTTCTAAAATTGCATTATTTTTTAAGTCTGCAGATCTTTGTCTGTCATATGTGCTTCTGTATAAGCATATATAATTTAACATAGTATTTCCTAGTTTGCTATGGATTTCTGGCTTGATTTTTTATTTGTTGCAGGCAAAATTTCAACAGAACAAATAGTCCAGGTTTCCAGAAGAAAGTGCAGTTTGGAAATGAAAATACAAAACTTGAATTGAGGAAAGTTCCCCCAGAACTTAACAACATCAGCAAACTTAATGAGCACTTCAGTAAGTTTGGAAACTTAGTCAACTTGCAGGTAAGAGTTAACAAAGAGAAAGCTGTATACTTTGATGTAAAGGTAGTGGTAGTTGCTAAAAGCAGAATGCCAGGTTTTTTCCTGGTTCTCTGAAACTCATTATTATTTTCTTAATTTGTTTCTTAAGCAAGATCTTATTGGTTTTAATGGGATTGCCATTGAAGAAGCAGAAATGAAGTGTTCTAGTCATCTTTTAGATTTTGAACAAAAGTGTTTCTTACTGAGGAGGAACTCATTAAGAGACATTGTTTAAACCATGGAAAATTGATTGCATGTGGGTTTTTCTCACCCATTTTCTCAAGTTTGGATCTGCTATCATTAGCACTCTATGTATTCGGAGATAAGTTGTAAATACAGAAAACCTGTATTTCTCATCCAGAAGGCAGTCCCTGTGACGTAGTTGCTTTCTGGTTCCACAGTAATGATAGTTTGTCCCTTAAAATTACTTTGTGGTTTATTGGAGTCACCCAGTACGCAATTAAAGAGAGAGGAAAGCAGTGGAAGAACTAGGGCTTGACTTAGGCTGATGTTACATATTGCAGGCTGCATATGTAAGTCAGTATTTCATACCTAGTCTCTAAGCTACTCCGTGTGACCTTTCACCATGCTTCACTGTCAACAAGTTTCAGATGCTACCTTGCATTTTTCTGTCTTGTTTGCACTGAGGTCTGGAATGAAGAGGTGCACAATATTTTGTGCGTACTGATGCAGTACAGAATAAACCTTCTGTGCCTGTCTGAACACTGGATGGATTTTAAATATCTCTTAATTGCTATTAAATATATCTTAAACCTGTCTATAGTTTACCTAAGAATATGGGTGTATTAGCAGACAGAATTATTCATTAAGGCAGGTAAAAATGGATGTGTCTGGAGAGACAGATATGTATGTGGAGATTGCAAGCTATGCTCTTCTTGCAAAGAGTACAGTCTTGGCTTTCTGAAGCTAAAATAATGTGCTAATGCTCAAAGGAGGAAAATCAAAATGAACTTTGCTGTCTAGCTCTGATATTAGATAGGACATTTGCTATCTTAACCCTGCATTTTTTGTAGTAATTTCCTTTACTTTGCTGATGCTTCCTTTTGTCTTTCAAACAACTACTTGTGTTTGCAAACAGAAATACTGGTTTACTGGGGATTTTGCTTTACTTCGTTTGTTTGAGGTTTTTTAAACTAATATTTTAAGTTTATTAGCATAAACTCAAGGTTGATTTTGACACCAGGCCTTTCAAATGCACTTAAGAATGGGAAGTATTTACCTAATGACACATATTGGGTGTAAATTGTAAGCTTCTTAACCTAAAGGCTAATGATTTAATGATAATTTAGACACAAATGAGAATCCTTTGTGTGGTAAGTTTTGTTCTTCTGTTTTAAATCTTAGGTTGCATATCAAGGTGATCCAGAAGGGGCTCTTATTCAGTTTGCCACACATGAGGAAGCAAAGAAAGCTATATCAAGTACAGAAGCAGTATTAAATAACCGTTTTATTAAAGTTTATTGGCACCGGGAGGGCAGCGCACCACAAATCCAGACTACCACACAGAAGGTAGAGGATCTAAGTCTGTTCTAGCATGTTATGTAAAATAGAATCTTCAAAGCATTTTTAAGAGAATGTTTATATCAAGTAAACTAAGTCCTTTTGAAATAATGAGTATTTCATGCAATTAATTTCCAAAAGTCAGTCTTCAGTTGTAAATTCTTTGTCCTCATATACAGCATTCAGCAGTTGATTAGCAAGATGAGACTGAAGGTATTTAAGGAAAGCCCTTCAGTGACTTTTGGTGTATTCCACTCTATTATCATCTCAAGCAAGATTTGATGCAGTTCTTTGCTGAATAACATCTATTTTGCTTTAATTAGTATGTACTTTTTTTATTTCTTCTGGTGAGCATAAGAAAGGCTGCAGAGTTATACTTCTTTTCATGAAAGATGATCTCCATTTTCTTCCAAGAGGTTCTGGTTTTCCCTCTTTTCTGTTTTCTTTCGTTTCCTTTCCACATGTGCAAAGTAACAGAAGAATTTGTTTTACCCAGAGGCACCTGTGTGTGTACACAGGTATATACAAGTATACACCCATGGATCTAAGGACTTGGAAACAACAGTGCAGGAGGAGAACTGCATTAGAGAGACTAATTTTCTAGGAAGGGATGAGGGATGTTTTTAAGTAAGAGAGGTAGTTGCTGATCTCTATGATACCCAAGGGCAGAATGTCTGGGAATGGATTGGAGGTGTATCACAAGAGGTCCAGACTGGACATGAAACATTTCTTTACTGAGAGTGGTCAGACAGTGAAACAGGTTTTGTGGAGAGGTGGCTGATTGCCCCATGCCTGTCATTGTTTAAGGGGTATTTGGACAGTGTCCTTAACAATGTGATTTAACTTTTGGTCAACGCTGAAGTGACTAGACAGTTGGATTAGATGATTGTTGCAGGTCCCTTACAACTGAAATACTCTATTTTCTTACTGACTTGCAGAGGAACAATTTGACAACTTTTGGAAGTTGTCATGTTCGTAGCAGCATTGGCAACAAAAAAAAAACAAACCAGCAACTACTGTTGTGAAGGGTAGATTTGTTACCTGTGTCAAGCCAGATCAGACTTGTCAGCAGTATAGTAGTGACTGTGCTCAAGCAGAAGAGGAACCTTGGGTTCTCTGTGGCTCTGGGTTATTGAGTAGAGTCTTCTCAGTTAGTGGCTCGTGTGGCAAGTCCTTCAAAATATTTGTGTATCCTGCTCTATTGGATTTGCCATCAGTGTGGAACAGCACATTTTGCACTTCAAAAAAAAAAAAAAAAAAAAAAAAAAAAGAGACAGGCTCTGTAGAAGAAATGGTCACTTAATTGAATGACTTGTTAGGAGTCTTTCAATTGCTGCTCTGAGTTTTGAATTCCTACTTTCTCATGATGGTGTATGTCATCATCGTTCAGAATCACTGACCTGGTTTTCCATGGCAATCCTGCTGTACAGCATTTTAACAGTTTGCTTTTTAATCCTTCTTTGTAAGAAATGCCCTGATTTTTATCTTCAAAAATTCAGTTTTAGTGACATCCATCTTACTATGTTCCCTGTTACTATCCTTGCAATTTTATCAGTATCAATGCTTTGTCTAAAGTGCTGCTCAAAATAGTATTTATTTTCTAAGCTTGATTTTTATCTCAGCCAGAAGAGGGCAGTGGAGTACATCATTTGCATTCCTACAGACATTCCCTTTTATGCAAAGGATAGCTTGGACTATGCTATCAGCTTGTTTTCTGATTATGCTATTTAGAGTATTATTTGAGTATTAGCTCAATATTTCCAAACAAATATTCGATCTATATATTTGTTATTTTTAATAGTCCCATAAGTTTTAGTGGTGTTAACAGCTTCCAATCACACCACCTTTAGCAAGTTAACTTTGCTGGTTTGAGAATGAATTCCCCTTAATCCTGGGGGCAGTATTAAATGTTCCTGCCTCACTGAGACAAGCCATTCAGCATGTGTCAACAGACTGCATTTTGAAGTCTGCTATCAGCAACAGAAGGCACACAGTAGCAAAAAAAAACTTTTGACAGGAGATGAAAACTTTAAGTACAATGCTTCTATGTTCTTCTACCCCAAGATATAACATTTAACAAATTGTTGAGTCAGTAAACAGCTGTTTTTTGTTCATAGGTCTTCCAGGAGCATTAATATTTACTTCTCTTTTCATTGAAATTAATATTTGGTATCATATGTATGAGTATTTATACTTCTTCATATACCATAAACATTTGTATTTTTTTCAAGATTTCTGTTGTGTTAATTATTTTATGTGTTAATTAATTTTACCTGTATTTCTAGTGGCTTCCAACCAGATTTTGTCTTTCAGGCACCAAAGACAGGCTTTTGAATTTTCTTTAGTGTAAAGTCAGTTGACTTTTAAATTGTCCCTTCAGTAGTATCTGATCCAGCACGATTGCTTAACTATTGCTATTTCATCAGCAGGATTACTTTGGAAAATCTTTGCTGTAGTACTTGGGGAAAGATGGTGGGAGTCAACAGTAATAAATCATCAAATAAAAGGCTTCTGCCAGGAAGCAGAAAATAATATGCTCTCCACATCTGAGATAGATATAAAAGGAAGTTCTGGGCTTAAAAGGCAGCACACAGAGATTTAGGTTAAATAATAAAAAAACATTTTCTAACGCTGAAGCACTTCTTTTCCTAGATAGGTGACAGGACCTGTTTCTCTGGAAATCTGTAAGAACGAGATAGATAGATATTGTCAGTAATGGCATAACTGACTTTGCCCTACAGTGGAGAAATGGATTAGGTGACCTTCTGAGAGCTATAAATATGACGATAAGCTTGCTTGGAAGCATATTTTTTGGTATTAACTGTTGAATGTTTAGGTCAAAGAAAAAAAAAGGAAAGGTGCTAGCTGTCAGGATATATCCATGGTAGATTCAAAGATTATCTTCTCTCTTTTTTCTTCAGTCATATGACTGCATGTTTCTGTATCCTTTTTTTTAAGTTAAACACTAAGGAGATGAAAAGTGATATATCACTGTAAAAAGTGAGAGTCTTTGTGATGCAAGTTTGTATTCTGTCTTTTCATAACTGAATGGTTGATGGTGAAAGAGTTGTGAGAGGAATCAGAAGACTTCTTTATTACGTTTTATTTTGTTCTACCTTTTAAGGTAGAATTTAAGTTAGGCTGAGTAAATGTAATTAATAGAAATAAATCAGAGTTGTTTGGTCGCTTCTGTAAGCTGCAAGTGCAAGATGGATGTTATTGCCACTTGCCCTACACAAATACATGGTACAACATAATAAATCTCATGAGGCGGTTGTTTATCCCATCAGGTGAAAAAGGTCATTGAACGGTAGAAGGGAAGAAGCGTAAACTTAAATTCCATGGTAATTTCATTGTGTACTAACTGAATCACATGTGTAGCAGCCTTTTGTTGTTAATCTTGTGCTGTGCCTTTTGGGGGCTGGGTGGTGTTCCAGGTGATCCAGCCCTTAGTGCAGCAGCCCACTTTGCCTGTAGTGAAGCAGTCGGTGAAGGAGCGGCTCGGCCCAGTACCCGCGAGTAATATTGAGCCTGCAGAAGCACAGGGTGCCAACACAGAAGTCGCTCAGGTTTGTATTGTAGTGAGAAATTCAGTTGCTTGTTCTTTCTGAAATAGATTCTATAGTTTATAAATGTACCAGCTACTTCTAGTATACAAGTATACATTTTCTACGTCAAAGTGCATCTGCTTACATTGTTAGTGGTGTTTTCCTATTAAAGTTTTCCTCAGTGCAATGATATTTGGCTTTTTGACCTGAGATTGGTATTAATTTTTTTAGTATCGTAGCTTTTTTACATAGTTTTAAAAGAAAAACTGAAAGGCTCTCAGACTGTTTCAAGATTGTTGTTTTATACTGCTGGTGTCAGATTTCAAAATAAAGTGAGTCTCTGTCTAAATAACTAAAAGCTATTTTTTTTTTAGTGTATATATATTTTATCTATTAAACACCTAAAATCATTAGAGAATGAAGCTCTTTATCTAGAAGCATTTTCAGAATTTGTACATTACTCCTTATAAAAGGAAGATTGTACCAACATAAATAATCACAGAATCTGGTGTGTTGCTCCCATTAGAAATAGTCTTTAATGTTTTATTATATTTGCAACATTCCATCATTAGCATTACACCACCACTTTGGTTTTATTTCTGGAAAGGAAGACAAGCACAAATCAATTTTTAGCTTAAATTCAAACAACTTTCTGCATTTGATGCAGATGTAATCTGCAAATAACAGATTATAGAACACAAGAACTGTAGTGTATTTAAGAGGGCCTGTTCAGATAATCCTTTGCGTGAAAGCATGTCTTGGACTTCTTGCAACAAATATGTAGGATAATCTTTGATTCCAAATTTGGCAACGATCTGTTTTATCCAATTACAGATATATATTAACTGCAAAATCAAGTATTTAAAATGAATTTTATTAACTGTTTGAATATTTTTCTTGTATTGTTTCTTAAAAGTCTATGGTTTCATTAGTTAAATATTTTTTCTAAATTGCTAATGCTTGTAGCATAAATTTGAACTATAATTTTGCTTTGTTTTCTTAGAATGTGACTAAATTATCTGTGAAGGATAGACTGGGTTTTGTGTCAAAGCCAGTTACTCCAACAACTGAAAAGGTAAGAAAATGTCTCATATTCTTTTCTCTCATATTTATTTTTGGTAGAATTTTTTTTATGAAACCCCTTGTGTCAATATTGTTTCATAACTATAAATAAAATAATTTGTGAAGGATTAGTTTTAGGAAGTATAATATAACTCAGAAGATGGCTAAATGATTATAAAACGGACAAAAGCAGCTATTTTGTGGATTTTGTTTAATCTATCAGGTTCCTTTTATTCAGCCATAAAAAGAACTTGATATGGAGTTATATATATGAGATATCCTGAGTTGTTTAGAAGTATACAAAAATAAATTTTAAGAATAAATAGATTTTGACATTACATATGACACTATAGAAAGCATTTCTGTAGAAACGTTTCTGGACTTCTGTGCCCCTTAAAAGGTGATAGCGTAAACAGTTACCATTTTATTTGGTTTTACAATTTGCAGTACTTGTGAAAAGATAAACGTGGAAATTAATCAGTATAGAAAAGACAAAGAGAGGTGAGGTGGGAAAGGTGCATCTGAATTGTGGTTATGAGCTATGTATTTTGGCCAGTGGTTCAGATTTTCAGACTACAAAGTGGCTGATGTGTTTACTATAGTAGCAAAGCTTGTAATGCATGTTCCATATCTATTTAACGCTTCGGGGGACAGACTTCCTCAAAGTTTTTAACATTCATTTGAGAAGACTTGTAGTAGTAAGACAGCAAGTTTCACCCCGTACTAGGATTCCTCTGTCTAGGTACATATGTTTTCAATTGGGAGTTAGCTTGGTCTAAAATAAATGAAGCATCCACTGTATTTCCCCACACACATCCCCTCCCACCCCTTTTCAGCATGGCAGTTGATGGATTAAGTGGCATCTAACAGGTAAAATTCACTCCACAGGTACTTAGCATAGAAAGGTAACAATACTTGAGGTTGATAATATTAGTTGTAATATTAGAGAAGGTGTCTTTGATTCATTTCAAGCCGAGCAGTCCACCTGCATTGATCAAGGCTTCTTGCCTGTATTTTTTTGTTAGTTTGATTAGTTCAATTCTTGGTACTCTAAGTTAGTTGCAGATAAATAAATACTTTGTGGTGTATTCCTGAAGTACATTTTGCATGCATAATACATGCGTACTTTAGAAATAGGAACTCTGCTTCAGCTTGCAGCTTGAATGGAAATACTTTTTTTTTCCTCATTGTCTAAGAGTTGAGTTACCCTGAAACACTTTCCTACAAAGAGTAGTTTTCATGCTAGAATGTTTTTCTGTTCTACTGTCTTACAGTACAGATGTGATTTTGCTGAGTGGCTGGGCTATTCACTGGATTTGTTGTGAAACAGCAGTTTCCTTTGACATTTTTAGTAGGATTCTGAAAATTGGCTTGACGTATTTTTACTTACTACTGCCTCCTTACAAGGAAATACCTTGCTTAGTTTGCAGTCATTGTATTCTATAACCATTAGAAATAAAACGATTGACATCCATCAAAAAACAGATGTGTCATATCCTAGAAGGTTTTTTGTCCCTGATGGAGTTCATGGTTTGACAAGAACTTTGCAGTGAGAAAAGAAGTAGCTATTCTTCCCAAAGAGCAGGAGGAAAAGGTGATAAAACAGTCATTGTGAGACCTTGTAAGATCTGTACAGGGACTTACAGTTTGTGGACTTGAGCAGAGATTCATGCTATTCATTCACACTGTTCCTTCTCTTGAATAGTATTAAGTGATTTAGAGGACCTCAGTGTTGATTTTGACATGTCTGTGTTGGTGCTATGGTGTCTCTCCTTATATCTCCTACATAAAAGGGACGAGGAGGTGTGATTCACCCTGCCCTGAAGACAGTTCAGGGTGAAAGGAATTTGTCACTATTTTTGTCTTTGCTTGATCCTCTGTTTGTTTGTCTTGTAGACTGTCCTAAAGCTACTTTTTAATAGAAACTGTATGATTTGGATATGCATACTTTAATGTTCTTTAATAGATTTAGGAAAAATCCTTCATCTTTGTAATGGCTTGCTTAGAGCATTTTGAACCACCTTCTATAGTACCCCATAACATGTGTTGATATCTTTTTGCTGTTGTTTCCTATGCACTTCGTACTCTTGAAAACACTTTACTGTGGGAAGAAATAGTATAAATATCACACTGAAGTGCAAAGGATTTATATGAACCGTTGCTGTTGTAAATTCTTCTAATCTCTTGGTCTTTTCTGTCTTTCTGTTTCTTGTCTGTCTCTTTTTTTTTTTCTCCTATTGGTTGGCAATTTGTCTATTTTATGGAGTGCATGGTGACCAATAGGATCTGCATGCATCTTTTTATTTTCCATATAGATATAAAGTATTTTTAAACTCTTGGAAATCATACAATTGCATAATTTCTCCTATTTGCTAACAAGGTGGACAAGATCATGCCTGTATTATCTTTAGGACTTTGCTGTGGATTTTTCAGTGTTAGCATGCCAAATAAACTCTTTAAGTAACATGCTAAGAAAATAGAATAGTTCACATCTTCACATATTGTGGAGATGTGCATAGTGTGTTCTAGAGAGATTGTAAAGCAGTCATCAGTGTTCTCAGTAAGTCACAGAGAAATTTCATACCTCATTACAAACGTAGGAAAGAGAACAGAGAGACATAGGAGTCCTTTGCTGTATAATGTTGAAGACTTCCTTGTATTTGAATTACTTCTTGCTGATTGTGCAAGCTCTACTTTGCACCAGCTGCTTATGAAAAGAAACTGTTATCTCTACGTTGGACCTTAGTCTCTAAAATTATGTTGAACTTTTGCTTGGAAAATTCGTGCAGCCATGAAATACCGTGTTTTAAACTCCAGAACACAAAACCAACAATTACTCTTGCAAAAATCTCGATCTTCAGTTTCCTTAGTTATGCTCAAATACGTAAATATTTATGTATTTGAAACTTGGAAGTACATATGAAATCTCAGAGGAGAGGATTTATAAGCTGCTGTTGATAGCTTACACATATGGTATGGTGCTGCCTCTTCAGAAATTGCTTTAACTTCAACAACTCCAAATATAATTGCTACACCAAATTTTTATATTCTGTATCATCAAAGGAGACAAAAGAAAAGACACATATATTTTTAAGCACTCATGCGGGTTTTTTAAAAGATTGAAATTCACTGGCAAAAAAATAAAATGATTTCCTCCTATAGGTTTTATCTACTTCTACTGGCTTGACAAAAACTGTGTACAACCCTGCTGCTTTGAAGGCAGCACAGAAATCTTTGCCTGTTGTTTCCACTTCCGTGCTAGACTCTAATGAAGCACAGAAGAAAAAACAGGTAAATTAAATATGCTTCTTTTTAAAATGGACCTAGGTTGGGAACTTGTGACTTAGAGATAGAGCACTATGTATATTCATCTCAAGAATGTAGATGAAATTTGTTGCAAGATTAAATTCACTATAACGTTTTTTTCCCCCACACATACACATTTTACAAGAAAATTCAGCATTGTTTCGTTATTTTTCAGTGTATGTTCAGGCAGTGTAAGCAGGTTTAAAACTGTAGAAATTCAATATGTGAAACACTCAGAACCTACACATTGAGGTACGAATTGTCTATTGTGAGTGAAAGGGAGTGCAGTATAGTCAGTGTTCCTCTCTCTTAAAACTATTCTGGAACTGGCCTCTATTCTCAGTGTATTTTGCCTGTGTGACCAAAACAGTTTCTTTGAAAGAACTGAGAATTTTATGACTCTGCGTCTTGTTGTTTCCGAACTGTAGTTCTTCTACACCCACTTTTTATTTTTACATTTTGCTAGGCTTTCTCTTTTTCAATTAAAGTAAATGCAACAAAAATGTCCTTAATAGGTCACACAGTTGTAGTTTAGTTTGCTTAGAATTTTCAAGAGAGCGCAGCAAAGCTCCTTCAAGTTTATTCTTACCGTTTAGAGAAATTAAATAGAGGATATTGTTTGCCTTACTGTTTTTTAACCACAAATTATGAATACAATACTAAGTTACATCCAGATGTAAAAGTTGAAATCAGTATAATAGTTAAACAAAGATTTTGTTCTACTACTGCTAAATTTCTGCAATTTATGTCTAATGTAATTTGAACTAGCAGTTTGTAGCTGCACATGAGTTTTACCATTGGTCCAGAATTTAAAGAAAGCAGTTATGATGTTGAAATTTCATTTCATGTTTGTCCCCTAACACATTTTTAGAACTTGAGCCTTCACCTTTCAAGTTAAGATGCTAAATGCCTGTAAAATGGTAAAAAAAATTGTAATAAAATTGTTGACTCATCAGCTGTAGAGGTTTTTCTGACAGAAGACACTGAAGTTGTGCCTGAGCAATTGGCTCCTTTTTCATGTGATCTTGTGCTCCTTCCTGCCTTCAGAGATTTCTGTTACAATACACTAGTACTTGTGGAAAACCATGATTTTGTGAGACTGACTCGCTTCTTTTCCTCCTGTCTCCCTAGCTTTTTTTCACATTGATCTCCTTATCTTGCCTTCCCTTTCCCTTCAGAAAAATGATTGCACACTGTATTGAAAAATTTTAGCATTTCATGCAGCAGAATTTGTCAGTATTTGGAAAGACATACAGAAACTTGACTACTATTCCTTTTTCTGTGGCTGTTGTGTATTTACAGTCTTTGTATAAGATACTCCACTTGCAGTTGATCATCTTCTCCCTCTCCTCTGCTATTCCATTTAAATATATTGATACCAAAGCTCTTAAGGGTGTTCTGCTGTCTAAGACTTCCATATTCTGTATTTGAGAACAAGAAGCAACTGCTTTCTTACAAGCACCATTATTAGGCACTGAGCACGGCAGGGGTGGCATCTCCTCCTGCTTCTCATTCGGAGTGCAATATTGTCACTTACTGATCAGTTTCAGTTCATTTCGATTTTGATTCATTTTCGATTGCCTGGTCATGGTTCTGCAGTTGACAGATAGAGTAGCTGTGCTTGTCACTTCACAGTTAGAGCACTCAGACACAATAGAGGTGCTTTTCTTTGGGTGACACTTCAAGTTTAGAAAATAGAATGTTTCTTTTTACTTGTAACTGTTCTGGAGACTCTGTTTTAATTGATGGGCTTGATTTACAGTTGCTTTCAAGATAATTGTGCTTGCACATTTAAACACTTGCATGCTGTACCTGCTGAGGTAGTGTAATGTGTTGCCTTTCAGCTTTCAGTGGAGTGGTGTAAGGTGTTACTTTATATGTGAACAGTAATAAAGTCTCCCCAGCACTGATCTAACTAAAAAAGATAATAAGATCTTTCTTTATTTTGGTGATGCATTGTATTCCAGAACATAGTTGGAAATAGCAGTACCTTGCATTTCCTGTTACTAATTTTTTCACTGTTATCATAAGTTATTGCTGTGTAGTTGCCAGGTATAGTATATTATTCTGGCATTATGTTTCAAAGCCTAGAAACTTTCTGTAATCTTTTTATGCTTCTAGGAAGCATTGCGACTTCAACAAGATGTGAGAAAAAAGAAGCAAGAAATCTTGGAGAAGCACATTGAAACACAGAAGGTAAAATATTAGCATTAAAGACAGTCACCAATTCAGTTACAAAATCTCAGTTCAGTATAAAATATTTCAAAATTTGTAAGAATGAAAAAAAAAGACCTGTAAAATGCATATCCTCTTACAATGTCATTATCATACTATTTTGAGTTTTTAGTTTTAATCTAACTTGTCTTGTTAGTTCACTTAAAAGAACCTCTACAAGCTTATGCAATTTGTGTCCAGTTTTAATTGATATTGCCTCATTTGGGAGCAGCATGCATATGTTTGGGAGAAGGGAAAGCATAAGTTCTGCTTGACGAGAGCAGGAGAGAATGATGTAGAAAATTGTGCATGATTGCACTTAGGAAGAGGAAAAAAGCCAAAATGTCATTTAAATGGAATAAAATTTTGAAATAGTTCAAGTATATTAAGCAAATCTGTCCAAATGAATTGGAAATAGCAGATGTTCATTAGGAGACAAATCAGAGATACAGACAAAGATTTTTATTTAATACAACTTGTTAAAAGTCCTATGTGTTGATTTGTAGGTCACAGCAAAAGAAATGCAGTATTTTTTCCATTAGTTATAATGACTAATGGATAACACATGTATAGTAGTAGTTGCTGAGTAAAAAGGCTTTTTTTTTCTGAACTGGACAGATGCTTATTTCAAAGCTGGAGAAGAATAAAGCCATGAAGTCAGAAGACAAAGCTGAAATCATGAAAACACTGGAAATTCTGACTAATAGCATTACCAAGTTAAAGGATGAATTAAAAGGTGTATCACCAGGAGGAGGGACTCCTTTAAAAAGCATGAAAACTAAAACTCAGGTACTCAAGTTTTGATCAGCTTTTTAATAGATGAATTCATATGTCTGTTTCGGGAGAATAAAAATAAGTAGTCCCATCATCAGTATTTAAAACCTTAACAGGTTTAGTTTTTAAGTCATCTTTGAAGTGAGATTTGTTTTGCATTCTTATCAAAAGAACATAGTTAATTTTAGAACTGTGCTGTTGTCTAAGAGCTGTATTTGCTGTTACACAGATACTGCATCATCTAGAAAATCAAAAAAAAACCCAAATCAAAAGTCTTATGAGTCTTTCTTTTACTTTGTCTAATGCTTTGTGTATAGTCCATTGTTTTCTTAATTTTTTAATAGAAATTATGAAAATGGTATATCTATGCAAAAAGATTATAGTATAGTTAGAAATATCTTCTGGTCAGGCTTAATACACAAAACAAACTGTATGGGTGCGTAATTTCCTGTGACTTTTTCTGTCACAGAAATTTGTCAATATATTAATCTTTTAAAATTGAAGTTTATATTGGTCAGTTTTCCTTTGATCTGAGTGCCCATATTTGGATTTTACCTGTGAGAAGCGCTTTTTCCTCTGCTACCATTCTTGTTGATACGTGGCTGTTTACCAGTTTCTCAGCTGCCTAAAGATGCAATTATATTACTTTTTTAAAATGCACTATTTTGCTTTTTATAGAAGTATTTGTTCCTAAACAGATCACAGCTGTGAAAAGAAATACCAAAAAGAATTGAAATATTGAAATACTACTGAAATTACTTCTATGCACTCAACTGTAGCTTCTTATATAGTTTATCAGGAAAAATTGAAGCAACATGTATTTATCCTGAAATTGGGCATAGATTGCTAGGGTGGTCAGACAGTAGAATATGTTGCTGAAAGAGGTGGTGGAATCACCATCCCTCTCATGTTTAAGATGCTTCAGGTGTCTGCAGCAGGGGCTGGGTGATTAGGTTTAGGGGTTACAGTGGTAGTGCTGGGCTGATGGTTGGACTTGATGATCTTAAAGATCTCTTCCAACCTTGATTCTATGAATCTTGCTCCAGGCTTTTCCAATCTCAGGATATGGGATTGGTGAAGGCAGTTTTTTCCAGTAAGGACTGAGGAGTAGGAAATAATTGAGTACTTCCGCTGTTCTCATGTTCTTCAGTGACAGGTCCTCTTTAATGTCCAGCAGTCAGACCATGTTTTTCACAGCATAGTGTTCCTCTTGCTGCTGATTGATGTGTTGAAGCCCTTCTTTTCTTCTCACCCCCCTTGCCAGATTCAAAGCCCTCAGTGGGCTTCAGTTTTCCAGACCAGTACCTACCTGCTCAGACAATTTTACTGTGTTCCTTTCATGCTCCACCTGTTGTACACATTGGTTTTGGGTATAAGTTTTGTTAGAGTCATCATGTTCGTCCAGACAAGCATCCTGCCAGCTTTATTTCCTGCATCTTCTGGAACTCGGAGGATGCAATTCTTGGAAATCATCCCGCCTTTCCAGCAGTTACCCAGACCCATGGTATTCAAACAGGAGGCTTTTTCCAGCTGTCTGAAGAAGGCCTCATCTACTTTTACATGTCTAGATAGTGTGTAGTACACACCCATTGCAATATCACCTGTCTAGATCTGCCATCAGCTTTGATTCATAAACTTTCAGCTGGCTCATCATGTGTCCCCAAGCAGAGCTCTGTGTGTTCATACTACACTCTCTAATGAAGAGCAACTCCTACTCCTTGCCATCCTGGCTCATCCTTCCTTAAGAGACTGTCCACTGTACCACTCCACTGTCTGTTTCTCTCTGATATTTCTGTAATCCCAGGGAGTAGCCCTGTAACTGCACATATCCAGACATCCAGTGCCTTCTCTTTGTTTCATAAGTTTTGTGTATTAGTTCATAGGCTCTTTAGAGAGGCATTGATTTCCCAGAAAAGGAAGGAGATCTTGCCCCTGTGATGCTGTTGTATAGGCCCTCTCTCATTTGTATAATTGGTAAGTTTATGTTTGAGGTGGCTCTTCAACCCAGTTTTGTTTATCTAGAGATCTCTTCTGCCCACATCACCCTTTGCTTGGTAACCTGGTTCACCACTTCCCTGTATGATAGTTGTTTTTACTAAGAAAAAGTGAAGCAATATACTAATGTTGAAGTTTTAATGAAGTTTTTGAGCTGCTGTTCCATTTTCTTTGTAATAAGAAAAATGAAGAAATATTTTAAATAAACCCAATTCTTAGTGTACAATGTATCCATTATGTGTACAGTTTTTTAAACATAAATAGCAAAAACAACCAGCCCAATCTGACTTTTGTAGAAGTGAGGATTTTAGAGAGTCTTTGGTTAAAATTTGCAACTTTGACAATTTTCTGAAAGACTTGGATCTTGGTTCTGTTGCATTTTTTAAGTGTTTAACACCTGGACAGCTCTGAAGCGGACCCTGAAGATACATAAGATGAGGCCCACGTGACTGTGCCCTTATCTTTACCTATTTTTGCTTCTTCTAGTTCATTCAGATTACAAAAGGCTCTTCCCCCTTAAGTGAGAAACCTTTGCTGCCTCTTGGTGTGTCCTGTAGGAGGTATTTTCTTCTTCAGACTTGACACAGCTCTGTAACAGAAGTCTTCATTAAGCTCACTAATAATAGACCTCAGAATTCTTCATTACACCAGTGTCACTGGCTGCTCTGTGAGTGCTAACTGCTGGTCATCATTAAACTTCAGAAGCACTTCTTTTTTCATGTCATTGATGTATTGCAACACAGTAGGATTTGAGAGAAACACTGGCTCCAATTTTGAAAATCTGGAAAACCATTATACAGGAGATAATAGATTTTTTTTTCATCTGATTGCAGTAGATAATCAGAAAATAGGGCTGAATAGACTTGAGGTTGAAGTTGCCAGTTGAATAACCAGGGTTTTTTTCTTTTCAAGATTCCCAGGGGGAAAAAAAAAAAAAATCACCTTTCTTTATCACTTGGTTTCCAGCTGTCAGAGGTGTGAAACCATCTCTTGACATCCAGTCTTTGCAAACATTCTATGCTGTTGTTTTGAGTCAACATGTGTAAATGTAGACTGTTTCACCATCCTCTGCAGTTTTTTTTTTTTTTTTTTTTATAGCTAGCCTTCATTTGTGATGTCACTGAAATGTTTGGGTCAGCTTCTTCCATTAAAAAAAAAGACAGAAAAGTTTCACATTGGATCAGAACTTCAAGTTAAGTTTTTATGGTCACATAAATCTTTACCCTGCATCTCAGTGGCTGCAGTGAACATGTCCTGATTTGGGTTCAAAGATACCTTTCTGTTTCATGTATGTTTTCTGAACTTTAATATTTTTTTTTAAGGTACTGTGTCCTGGAAGGTAGTTTTGAGTGCATCAGAGATCAGTCTTTTGTTAGCAAAGGTCTTGTTACTTCCTGTGTTTTTGCACTGTGGTCTTAACTACCATTTGTGCTTTTGCATTGGACACTTTTTCTCAGTACTGACTGTAGATTTTTTATTCATTCATAGCTATGCTGCCTTATTTTTTTGTTTTTTTAATTCAGTTCATCTCATCACTGTAACCATGTAATCTTGAATTTTTATTGTATGTATCTTTAGAAAAAATTGCATTAGCTTTGGCTTTGCTAGGTAGTCTGAAAGGTTTGACATCACAAAGCTCAGATAGCAGTTTTTCCTTGCCATGATGGCTCCTAAGCTTGTGCTTTGTTTGTTTTAAAGGTGGAAACCCAGTGTAGTAAGCAGTATACCTGCAAAGTTACAGCTTTTATTTGAACAATTGTTTCCTTAGTAGAGGATGTGGACTGTGGAACTAATAATTTACCATAACAATTTCTTAGATGCAGAAGGAGTTACTAGATACTGAACTGGATTTATACAAGAAGATGCAAGCTGGGGAGGAAGTTACAGAATTAAGACGAAAATATACAGAACTGCAGCTGGAAGTATGTCTGTATCTTCTTTTGTAGCAATTAACTTTTAATCAAATATTTTCCTTTTTGTTTATTAGCTGGCATATTGTATCATGAACTATTTTTATCCAGAGTGCAGTATTAAGTTGCATGTAGATGGACATTTAACACTAATATTTTAAAAAACCACTTTCTCTACGCAGTGGAATTCAGAAATAGTATTGTCTTTAATTGGGATTGCTAATCTGTTTAAATTCTGTAACTATTTAGATGACATGTGACTTTATAGATTTGTGGTAGTAATGCTTTCTTAAGAGCATGGAGTGTTTTTAAATTGTTGCCTGAAGGTAATTTTGTGTTTGACACAGAAAAGTTAAAAAACACTGCCTCATCTTTTGTTTTTAAGTGTTAGCATCCTTTTAATGAGATTAATTGAAAAGTGTTGATTTCAAGACAACAATTTAACAACAGCAAATACAGTGTTTCAAGAAGTATTCAATGTGTAGAAACAGTTTCTTTCTTCAAGTACTTGCTTTGAAAAAAAATTGAGATGGCTGCACAAAATTCTTCATATGTGTGTCTAATAATTTTGAGAAATTGTGAATGCTGTGGGTGTTATTCTGTGTTACATTGCACTTTCTTGCCTTTATGATTGTGTAATATCTACTTGAATCGTTTGATAATCTTATCTCTTTTTACTGTTAAGCAGTGCTGCTGTGTCACTTAAATAGCTCTTGTCTTAAAGAAGTTTGGTCATGTCTTATGTATAACTGCATATGAGTGCAGTGGACATACATGAGGACAAGTTGTATTAAAACCTTTCTTTAAAACTAAGTTGTTATGCAGCTTTGGTAATTGTGAGAATAGTTTTGCTAATAAACCAAGCCAGTTGAATAGAGATGACACAAAAGCTGATGTTAGTAACATATTTTCTGATGGTGAGTAATATTGTATAAGTGTACTGAAAGCTAGTTTATAAATTCTGCATCTCAGAAAATATGTGAATTGAATGACATGTAAAATAGGAAAAGTTCTAGTTAAAAGTTCAAGATCAAGTTACATCATAGCTGGGTGCACTAATCGATTAATTCTCCATCTCTCATTAAGTCTGTTTGTATTTTGAGTTAGGTAAAAAAGAGCTCTTTCAGGACAGTAATATTTAAATTAATTTTCTGAAGCCTTTAGCAAATACTAGCTGAAGTAGATGGAGAAAAACAGGGTCATCAGTGATGCATGCTTACATGTTTCAGGGAGCAGCATGAAATATATCCCTTCTACAAGAGGGATATGGGGTTTTTTTTGCCCTTGATGTTTGTTTGATTCTTCAGTATTCCTAAAAATTCTTTTAAAAACTTTTATTCACACATTGTGCTTGTGACTTTGACTCCCACAATATTTAATGTGTTGTTTCTTTGACTCATAACCTGTTTTTCTGTTCCAGGTGACCCTGACTTTACTGAAAGAAAATCCAAATAGTTTACAGCTTGGTTGTTGAGTCAGCATGCCCCGAATTACTCACTTAAACATTTTAAAATGTTTTAAAACGTTCAAACGAAGAACAAAACTAAAAATCCCAAATGCCTCAGGATTCTGTTTATAAAAGGCTAAAAAGGAAACTAGATACTATTGTAATATTACATTAATTAAATTGAATAATATAATGAATAAAGCCGTAAGAAAATTATCTCCTCTTTGGTGGTATCACTGACATGCATTAAAGTAGCACCATTGCTGCTCGAGTTTGTAAACTTTGTAGGATTTATTAAAAGCATGGTGATTTCATTTAACATTTGATTCCTATGGCAGATCTATTTGGTTCAAAAAGATGTTTTTTCTTGCTGTAAACATTGAAATTAGATAAAAGTGGTCTTTCAAAACTTTAAGTACCTTTTGGAAATTATTTTTTAAATGACTGTCGCTGTCATCTGCCTTTTGATAGTTCTTGAGGAGCATATGCCAGTTCTTTAGAAGGGATACACAGGTACTGTGGAATGGATATTTTTGAGTATCTAGAGCCAAGTGTTGAGTGAATATTTTGTTCTTGGAGGTGCCCCTTAGAAGTGTTTCTTTCACGTCTCACAATTCTGTGGCCAAAAGCTCTTAAACTGCAATAATTCTGGTCAGAGTAAAGGTCTTGCCTAAACTTCAGAGACAAATGGATAAAGTAAAGAGATTAATTAAGTAGCTAGACACCATATCAAAAAATTTTGATAATGAAATTTCACTTCTGCAGCAGTTGCTTTTTCCTATGAGGAGTTAATCTTCACAGCTCTTTGATATCTGGTTCTTGTTTCCTATTTCCATCCTATTATTGGTCTGGTAGTAATTAACCTTTAGTTAATTAGCTTTTGAATGTTATTTAAATGTTCGCCTTCTGTTATTTTAAGACCTGCAAGCTGCTTTTTCTGGGGCTTTCTTGGGAATGTGTTTTTAGGAAACATTAGAATATGTGTTTGTTCATTGTCTCTAAATAGGTAGATTGTGAATTTTAATCTATCAATGTGTTATGTGTAAACATCTTAGGCTGCCAAGCGAGGGATTCTCTCTTCAGTTCGCGGCAGAGGGGTTCACGCGCGAGGCCGGGGTGCATCGCGTAGCAGAGGCAGAGGAATACGGGGCCGGGGGAGAGGCAGAGGAGTTCCTGTGCACGCCGTGGTGGATCATCGGCCCAGGGCGCTGGAAATCTCTGCGTTTACCGAAAGTGACAGAGAAGATCTTCTGCCTCATTTTGCGGTATGTCACAGTTGCACCTTTTTTTCTCTTCTGGATAACATCCCTCCATTGAATGACTTGTTTTCTCCTGATTCAGTTCATCTGGAAGTATTACATAGGAAGTAATCTTTAGCAGAATATCTAGAGAGGATGCATTAGGAAAAGGTAAAACAGGAAAAATACACTATTGCTTCAACTAGTTATAGCGGTAATCACATAGCATTTACAAGGCCTTTTCTTTCCTAAAAAAAAACCAAACCAGCTTGTAATATATATTGCTCAGTATATATATATTGTAATGTATATTGCTCAGTACATATATAACTTCTTTACACATTTTTAAGTACAGAAAGATAAAGTAACTGAAGGGATGGCGAGAATCAAGATTGATTTGTTGTCAAACTTTCAGTACCTGAAGTCTGTTTATTTTCATTGAAGTACCTTAAGAAGTGCTTAATGAAGATTTTCTTTGAACTTATTCAGTGCTTTTGTCCAGTTTTCTGAACTTAAGTCAGAGTGAAAATTGTGCAATTATATGTAGATCTTGAAAAGGCATGCAAACATTTCTGTCTAATCATGTACTTAAGCTTAAGAAGTCAGATCTTTTTCTACTTCTTTTTTCTATTTTCAGTCTTAAAATGATAAATTAACATACATAATTTTTAGCAAACTTTTCTTTGCAAATATAATAGTGAAAAATCAACGTAAATTTACAAAAACATTTCTTCATATAAAAAGGAGTATAATAAAAGCAAATTTGTTTATTTTGTGGAGTAAATGCTAACAATATCATGTGATTCTTCATCTGTGACACCCTCCCCTTTGTTTGTTTGTGGTTTTTTCCCAGCATTTAATTGCAGTGGTCCTCTCTGAAGAGAGAAATCCAGGATCCAGTTAGTCCACTAAATTCTACTCCAGTCCATGTACTTAATATTTCAGTTCATATTGCAGTCATGCAAGAAGCTTTTCAGAGGAAAAAAAAAGAAAAATATAAGGATCTGTTTTTCCTTTGATAGGAAACTTGCTATATTTAACAATCCAAACTATTAATCAAAAAGAAGTTTAATAACATGACCAAATACAATTCCATTCACAGTGTTAGTAGGACAACACTGAGAAAAAAAATTATTTGATTTTGCAAGTTGCTAGTTTGCTGTTTTTAACTTGCTCTAAATTCCATTGGAATTGTTCTGAGCTGTATTTCTGTTTCAGTGATACGATACCACAACCTTGTGCACATCAGCAGTTCAGTCCACTTGCACAGATGAGGTTTTATGTTGGTCTTTGCAGCTTACAGTGATGGTGGCATCAAAGGTAGCAGTACCATTGCAGCCATTACCGGAATAGATAGGTCATTTAAGGTGCTGAAATACAGATGAGTTTTCAATTTTTTTCTACAGCTCCTGACTCCCAAGAAATATTCCTGTGGAAGAGTTTCAGAATAGGCTAATAGAGTCAAGATCCCTTCTTTCTAATCACTGAAGCAGAACAGCCTCTTTCTATCATAGTTTTACCTCATACCTATAGGAATTGGGAAATCCAGAGAAAAGAGCACTTGGAAATGTTTTAGAAATGCAAGTACAAGTAACTGTATTCTTGGCTAGGACAAGTACTCCAGCACTAAAACTGTGAAATATACACTGTTCTAATTTTCTACTTTTTTTTTTTTTGAGGGCATTTGATTTAGGACTGCATATTTGGAGGTGGGAGAACTATTTTACAAAACTTTTTTTTTTGTTTGTTTATTTATCAAAAGCAATATGGTGAAATTGAAGATTGCCAGATAGATGACTCTTCTCTCCATGCAGTGATTACGTTTAAAACAAGAGCAGAAGCTGAAGCTGTGAGTATAGTATTTCTTGAAAATATGCTGCAGCATTCAAATACTTTCTGTTTATGTCACACTTTTGTATTTGATTAAATATAATACTGCTAGCTATTTTAAAACTATAGACACAAAAGTTTAAATTAAACATAAATGTCAGAACTGCATAGTATTGAAATACTCGGGAAATTAAGTTTATAGCAAGGCAAAGTGCAGGATGTAAGAGGGAAATTGAGAGAAACACTTAGGAACTGATATTTAGATGTCTTGGTTTATCTTCATTTAATTGCCAGGTTTTCACCTGAATTGCCTTTTTTCATCTGAAGAGTTGATACCCTCAAAGTCTACCTGAAATTTCACTGACATCCTGCAGAGTCAACCTGTATATTTACTTTGGGATCAGTTTGGTTTACCTTTGTGTGAAAACCTGTGGTAGTGTAAATGGGATTTGATCTGATTCTTTTTTTCCCCTTTTTGTTGTATTTTTTAGAAATTTAAGAAATTACAGAAGCATAGAATTGCAGAAGTAACTTTTAGAAACTAAAATTCAGAGTTGACTTATGTTGTAATTCAGTATCATTACATATGGATCATTAGAACTTAACACATTTGGCTCAGCAGGACTCCTGCCTTACTTGATCCATGTTATAGCCATATAATATATGTGTATTATGTGATCCTGAACAAATTAATGAACATAGTTGTTCTGCAAATTATTTTTTTTTTAAATCCTTGTGTCAGTGTTGGGATGGAGTATTTCTGAAAATAGTAGGGACTACAGGAGGAATGGATACATATTTGCAGTATGGTTGTATGGAAAGATTTCACTTCTTATATTTTTGCACAAATTTTATCTTGTGGAGTTTACCTGAACACAGTTGCCATACCTGGCCAGCTGCTATTTGCAGTGCAAATTAACTGCTGGGGACAATAGTTTTGGACACTTAGATATTTTCCATGTGCCAAAGATTGTTTTACAAAAACACAGAATTCTGTTTGTGAAACTCTTAGCTATAGGAACAATGAGCACTAACTAATGGAGGTAGTATTTATTCTGTAAAAAGGAGGTACAATTAATTGTAATTAATCAGTACTGACTGATTGGGGGAAAACTGTATTTTACAGCTGTATTGAAGGAACACAGTTCAACAGTGAACAAAAGTTCTGTTGGAAGATAAAAGCTGCTGTAATTAGTGAATTCATAAATGAATTGAGTTAAAGTTGGGATTTTAGTTTTGGTGCTTCATGGTATTGAGTACTTCCTTTTGCAGTTTCATATTCTTTGACATTGTAGTTTACATAAGAATTAAGGGTGGAGACAAAGTTCTGCTTTCCTGAAAAGAAAAATAGGTCACCTACAACAATAATCTGGTTTTGTGGGCTATTCAGATAAAGTCTTTTACTTCTCCCAGATGGAGTATGATCAGAATCAGGATTTGTGATCAATGTTTGAGATGTCCATGTTCTAGTGAGCATTAAAACATTTAATTGTCAACTTTGTATTTGATTAGACTTTGTGTCTAATTCCACTTTCATTTTTAAATGAAGATTTTGTGAAAACTAGGTTCTATCAAATCTAGGACAATTTGTATTTTCTTTAAGATATTCTTACATATTAAATATATTTCCATTGGAATGTCTCTGTTTACAACTAAAGCATTAAGGCTGGCAATTTGGGAAGTTGTAAAAGGTAATTATTAAAAGCCTCTGCTGAGGCAAATTGTGAAGTAAATGTAGCTAATATTTTACCTTCTTAAATGAAAATAGGCCTAGGCTTTATTATCATATATATTCTAGCCTAGAAGGAAGAGGAAGATTCCCTATTGTAAAATGTTGCATTTTTATGTAGTAGTAATTTCTTCCAAAGATTACAAGTTATTTCTGGACCTAAATGTCACATATAAGTACTTTTAAAAATTCTAGTTGTGTGACATTGTGATGAGACCATGGACAAAAAGCTCCTGAGCTGCATTTTAATAAGCACAGAATCTTTTAAATTTATCATAAATTTATATGTACAGATTTAAAATTTATACCTGGGGACTTTAATATCACACAATTCATGTTCAGATGTCATTGAACATGTAATTGTTTCTACATTTCACATTATGCTGTACTTTCAGATTGTACTATAAATCTTTTGTGACCATGACGGTTATTTCGGAATGTTGCTAACGCTGATTTATGCTCATTCATGTTACTTTAATTTGAACATACTATTTCCAAAGCAGCCACTTAATGCAGCTGGTACTTAGAAAGACATGAATATCCCATAAGTTAAAAATTTTTGCGTTTCAATTACAACAGCTTTACAGGAAGTGGAACGTTTTCCAGTAGATTAAATTGTAATCACAGAGGGACTTTTTTTCAGTTGTTTGGTTGTTGGATTTTTAAAAATATGTTAAGTCATTTGTGGGATGTCTTACTTTTTCTATTAAGTTATGCATTAACTTAACGTAAGTTTTGTGTCTGTCTTTGAAAGGTGAGGAACCCAGCAAAATAATACTAAAACCAGGAAGGTGTTGATTCAGTATGTTACCCTCATTACCAAATGATATATGGTTTTCCAAGCTTATTTTCTTCTGAATGTATTTTCATCATTTTCCTCAAAGGATGTATGGATTCCATGTGCAGACAATGAATTTGTTTCATTTAACCTAGTAACAATACTTCAGTATGAACATACTACAACTTAGACTTTATTTTGTAAAGTCATGTGTAACTAAGATAGTTAAACTTGTTTTAGGCTGCAATTCATGGATCTCGTTTCAAAGGACAAGAGCTAAAGTTGGCATGGAACAAGCCTGTTGCTAGTATGTCAGCTGTTGAAACAGAAGAAGCAGAACCTGATGAAGAAGAAGTAAGCTTGCTTTTCCTTTATTATTTATTTTAATTTTCCTCTTTCAAGATGAAATCATACAGCTTTTTCAAAAAGAAAATTTATCTGTGGATTCATACTTGTGTTTTTTAGTCTAACTCATATTTTGGTATCAGAAGGTAGATTTCTGTATATTTCTTGAGGTTTAGTGTGTTGAAAGTCTAGATACTTTGCTTTTCCTTGCAGAAATGCTCCATTTCTTGCATAACAAAAAACTATAGAGGATGTATCTGGAGAATGGGAGGCACAGGTTTGAACTTGCATGAGATTTGAGGATTTTGTCCAAAACGTGTGTTTGTACTATGTGCTTTTGGCACTAATCTCTTAGAGGATCGTATTTCAGACTCTAATTTTCCTTTATAGATATGGCTTGGAGGATACAAGTGAAGGAATAATTCAGAGCATTTTCTGACTTCATTCAGACATCTAAAGTTTGCTTGTTGAGTGTTAGTCTTCATTATGGTCTATGAGAGACACTAAAACCGTGTCCAAATAATCCTAATTGGTTAATGTAGGAATAGTGGGGGCAGTATGTATTGATGCAATCTAACTCATTATACTCAAAATACTGATGTTTGTGAATTCAGAAAAATAAATGTCACCTGGGGATAAAGTCAAGCAATCTTTTTTCAAATTTTTTTACTGTCTGTTAACTGTCTCCACATAATTGGTATAGAAAAGTTGAAGTGCACCTTGACTTGCTCAATGACAATATTTCGCCTGCATCTTTTTCTTGTGGCATTTTGGCAGATCTACCATGGAAGCAGCTTCACAAGTTTGCTTTGATACAGCCAAATTTGATTAATTTTCTTACACTTGGTGGTGTACATTATCTGTTTCCTTCCTGAAGAAAGCTGCTTTGTCTGTTGGTTTCCTGTCTCCAAAAATGCTAATTTGTTTTTTATGTCCCAGTTAAGTTGAAGAAGATAGGTACCTCTCATATTAGACATCTAATGCATTCCAGTTTACTGAGTGCTACTTTCCTAATGTACACAAACCTCAAGCATTGTCAGATGGTCATGAGCTATGAGTGAACAAGAGGCTATATTATGGAATCTCCAGAGTATCTTAGGTGTTTTGTCACATCTTCAGGGAAGTATTGCCTGGGAAGATCAACAGCAGAGTGTTGATGCAAAGAGTCTGCATTATTGAGACATCTCCTTGAGTAACCACTTAACTGAGACTTTTTGTATAATGAAGGAAGGGCATGCAGGGATATGCAGACATTTCAGCAAAGTAAAGGAAAAAAAGTACAAATTTGTTGGTAGGTGAACTACAGAGAGATCTGCCTTTTAACTGTCTTAGCTAATTATTCCTGTGAAAAATACCTAGGAGTTGAACTCAGATCAAAACCTTTACTGTTCATTGTTTTTGTCTGCTTGCTACTTAATTTGTTTTATAGCACCTATTGTAAACACATGAAAAAAGTTTCTTCATTATTCCATATCTATACTGCCATATTAGTTCAGCTGAGTACTATGTTAGAGAAGATAGCAGGCTTAAGACTTGAATGAAACTGAATACTTTGTCTCAAAAAATTTAAAAGAAAGGTGCTATATAATTCAGCAAAGTGAGATTCTTAGTAATGCAACGGGGTTCCCAGTCTATTTATGAAAATAAGAGAAAAGTCTTTTGGACTTGAGCGCTTCAGAAAATCCCTGGTGAATAGCCAGCTAATTATAAAAGCATTTGGTCTTCCTTGCCTACACCTGGGTGCCTAACAAGAGTTGACTCTGCTGAGTTAACAGCTGATCCTAGGAAGAGTAAAAAATGTGTAAGTAGAGATAAGCTTCTAATCATCAGGGGTTTGCAGTGCAGGGACCTCTTGAGTCAGAGATGTGGTGTCTTTATATTTGAAAGGCATTGACATATGTTTATTGTATGAATTTATCTGGTTTCTTTGGAATCTGAGTAACATCTGTAATGTCTTGTAACAGAAGTAATACTGTTCAACTATGTTTACCCTGAATAAGTATTATTCTATTGGATCTGCCACCTAAATGTTCTCTCTTCACTTTCTTTAAGATACTTAATATACAGAGACACTGTCATACTTCGCCTCAGTTATTTTCTCTCCCTATAGTTTTTCCCCTGTGTAGAAGCTTGGCTTTTTGATTGTCTCTACTGCCACTCAGTCTTGTGCTCTGTAGAGTTCTGCACTGTGCTCTGCCTAGGACTCCTCTTTGACTGTTGTACTGCTGTATTTCAGTTCACTGAATATCAGGGAATACCAGCAAAGAATTCAAGTCCTCAGAAAGCTTCTGTGTTTTAGTCAGGGTTAGACTACGCAGGCATACATTGACAGATGGGTCAGATATCAGCATAGCTCCTTTTGAAACTGCTTTCCATATGCAAGGGTAATGAAGATAGTAGTTTCTCCCACTTGTAAAAGAGCCTACTGGAAAGAGAGAATGCTTAGTTCTAGGCTTTCTTCAGCCTAGAGCCTCTTCTCTCTCAGAAGACTTCATAATTTTGCAAATCAACCTTCACACCTCTTGCTGAATTTGGAAATACTGTAGCAAAAATCCTACCATTCCGTAGACACAAAAAATAAGCAAGAGAGAACACAGCTGCTAGCTAACAGCTGGGCAGGTTTGCTAGGGAGAGACATCCTTGTGTTTTAGTCTTTTCTTTAGCTGTGGCAGAGTTTGCTGTGTTAGGTGTGATTGTCAAAAAATTTCCAGGATAGGATAGTTTATATACACCCCTATGTCTATATAAAGGTAGAAATTAAAGCAACTTATATTCAAAGGCTTTGAAATCTGTCAAGTTACTATGTTATGGAACAGAATTGAAAATATACTAATACAGTTTGTCTGAATTTCTCTAAATACCTGTCTCCCTGCCTTAATAGTTTTAACTTTTATAATGATTTCAATCTTGAGCAACCTGTCAAAACAAAAAAATCCCAGATTAAAGCTTTTTGTTACTGTGGAACAGGTGGATTAAGCTCTTGGATGAAAACTACATGTACATCAAAAACTACTTGGATGAAAACATGTGAACATGCAAAAAAGCATCAGTTGTCTGTATAGCGTAATAAGTTTCATGGGAACATAGCAGCTTGGACATGAATGATGTGCTGAAGAATCAGAAGAGCTGTTTAAGGATAAGGAGCATGTGTCATGGTCATCTTGAAGTCTGTTGAAAAGAAAAAAGTTTCATTTGTCCTGTAGTAATATATGTATATAAGACGTACATATACAGTGTATTTTCTTCAAAGCATTAATGTTTACCTATTCACAACCAAATTTTTTTCTTTATCAAAGTGCAAGTGCCAGAGATTTGTATTTTGCCTTTTGATTTTTAACATTTCCTGATACAAGAATTATCACATTTTTCTCTTGAAGTTTCAGGAAGAATCTTTGGTGGATGACTCACTGCTTCAAGATGATGATGAAGAGGAAGAGGAGAATGAATCTCGTTCATGGAGAAGATGATTCAACTGATCAACGACAATGCTAGAACTGCACCTGTGTTGCATTAGTATTATCTAATGTACTTCTGCATCTTTGTATTAAAAGGGGTTTTGTGATGAAGTTGGATTCAGATGTAGATTAAAAATCAGCTGGTCGGTTATACATTTTGAGAGATTGATGTTTGAGTTACATTTCAGTAAATGATTGCTAAAGACATCATACTAGGAACATATGCAATGTTTTTATTACATAGTTCTACAGAAAGTTACAGAATTCTTTGGGTTCTTTGTAATTTACTGAATTGGTCAAACACAAATGACCAAAAGTTGTTATAACATAGATAATTTTTGTTCTATTCCAGATACGGAATGAAAATTTGCATTTAAAAATCTTTGTGAATGTTTTCAGAAATGAATAGATAACAGTACTAAACCGAAGTCTCTAAAGTTATGTATTCATAATATTGCATAGTAGTATGCTTAGGCTTTACTATGTACTAGCCTTTTGTTGGATTTGTGTACGTATTTTACCTATGGGTTTTAATGATAAAGTGTATGACTGCTTTGCATATAAGTCCTTATGACTTTAAGATGTTAAAAAAATAAAGAAATGGAATGGTCTTAAAAAAAAAAAAAAAAAAAAAAAAAAAAGAAAAAAAAAGAAAAGACCATTCCAAATGGCAACCCCCACCCCCATGTTCACAAAAGGAGCTTGAATCACTATCACTTATACTAAAATAATAGTGAATATATAAAACCAATGTCAATCGTGTTTTATCTACATTAACACATGGTGTACTTTGCATAAAAACTTTTGGATGTTCTGCATTTGAGGTGATGGGAGTCAAATCTTAGAATAATATTCCAACAATAAGGAATTTTTTTATATCTCTGCACTGTGCAACTCTAGAAGAAAGTTTGGTGCCACAAAAATAACATGCAATACTGAAATATAATTTAGAAAAATATGTGAGGAGAATCTGAATACTTAGTAGGCAATATTCCAAAAATTTGAGTACACAACTAATGCATTTTTTATATTCCGGTGTTTTTATGATTACATTTTTCATTTCAAAAGTAACACTTGGAAAATCCTCAGTTCACACTATCGCACATATGCACCATTCAAAAATACATGAAATGTTAGTATACTCCACAGAAGATGTTAATTGGCTCTTTTCTAGCAGGCCTTTCTGGTGTGTGAGGTCTGAAGTCATTTCTTAGGAAGGGGAACTGCCTACTCTTTTGCAGTAAAGGACCTCTCAGAAAGACTTGGTTTTATTTCCATTTAGTAGCATTTTGCTGGACTGGTTTCGAAAGGAAACACATTAGTTAAGTATTAAAGTCCTGGGTTTTGTTTTTGTTCTGAAGGGAGTGGGTGGGGTGTTGTTTTGGTTTAATATTTTCTTTCCCCCCCATTATTTCATTAATGAGTGCATCATAACCCCACTGTCTTATATATCAAATAGATGGGTATGAGCCTGTACCACCATTCACTTAAGTGTTTGGACTCGATGATCCTGGTGGGTGCCTTCCAACTTGGAATATTCTGTGATTTTGTGATAGTACTTCAGTTAATAGGGTGTTTTCTTTAGTCCATGTTTTTGTCTTTTGCTGGAAAGAGGGGGAGAACTGGTCTAAGTCATGTCCCTGTCCCTTTTTTTTTTAATTCCAAAGTAGGAATGGAGGAAAGTAGGAGTAGTAGCATTCTTGAGAGAAGAGCTCCAGCTGTAGAATTTTTGTGTGCGCTTTTCAGTTATTTGAAGGGATTTTAAAAACTTGGTTTAAGTTTAAGAACTTGGTTTAGATTTAACAGCCTGGTTTGGGGATTTTTTTTGTTGAGCTTTTTGTTTGGTTTGGTTTTTCCCTCTATCCTGATGTGTATGCATATCTTGTTGCAAAAAACATGCACTTAAATTTTTGTACAGTCCTAGTTTCACATTGAAATGTCACAATTGACTGCCATGCTTGTTACACTAAGTTCTAAATTTTGCCATAAGGAATTGTATTTGGAAAATGGATTTCCTTTTACACTGAATTTCAGGCAAAATAAAATATTGTAAGAACCTTTTTATCCAGTGCTCTGAATGAGCTGTTCTAATTCACTGAATTAAATACAAGCTTTCTTACCTTTTTAATTATTTAGTACATTTGAAGGGTGCCAGATTGACAGTCCATGAGGTGGAGATTTTCTGTGTGTTGTCTTACAGGAAAGCACATTCTATGCTCCATGAAGTGTTTGTGTGGCATGCTTTGCTGCTCAAACCTGCCTTTTCACTGCAGTCACTCAAGCCAACAACAACTGTAGTGTTTTTTACATGGCTAGTTCTTACAAATCATCTGAAATTGCAGTATCATATAATTTGAAAACCTGGGTTCCAACTTTGCCTGCTTGTTTTGAATTCAGCCTGTTAATGCATCCATCCAAGAGTCATTTCACTGAAAACTTTGCACCTTGCTCTGTTGGTAAAGGGAGGAAACCTTTTAAAATACGTTTCATCACTTTTCTTCCGCAAACTTCCTACTAGTGTGGATTTTGTTCCCTGCTGTTACCTTGTGACATTCTGAATGGTTGAAAAACACCTGGATCAGAATGGCTTGGTTTATTCACTTTAAAACCAACCCCAATCAAAACCAGTCTGTGGTTTTATGTCATTCAGCATAAGAAAACAGTGTTCCAGTTGCATTCTAAATGGAATCTATACAAATTTCTGTCATTTTCAAATAATTTTCTTTGTTTGATTTCTTGTTGGCTTGCTCTGTCCTCCTTGTCTAGCTGTGCTCTCCTGTCCATCTTTTTACTACCTTAGCCAACACTTGTCACTTCAGTCAGATCCTTATTAACAGCTTACAGTGAAATCTTTTGTCACCTGGAGCAGCATCCTTCTTTCAGTCAACAAACCAAACATTCTGCTGGCTTGGTTTTCCTCTAAGACAGCTTTTCAAAATTTCCATGAAATAAAAAGTAACATTTAAGAAGATACTTTATTTTCCACTTGGATGCTAAAGGGCTTGAGTAAGATGTAAGTTGACATGCAGTTCAATGACTATTGTTTAAAACATTTGGTTGAACTACAAAACATTTGAAGTAAAGAGAATCAGTAATTCTCAGATGATATTACAATCTCTACTCAAAGAGTAGATTAACAGGAATATCTCTGAAGCAATGCTTATGGCAGTACTATTTGTATTTTTCCTTAAGACCAGTCATATACTACAGTTGTACAAATGCACAAAGTGACATAAAAGGGGTAGAGACCCTCAATCAAACACCTCATTTACTCTAATTCAACTTTGTTTTTTTATGTTGCAAATAATGCAGATATAGTCAGATTTAATCCTGTATTACTTATCTTTTATTGCAACTAGGACAGTAAGTTCCAATGAAAAAATAAGATTAAAACAACTGGAACAAGTAACAAATTTGAGGTGTTTCTGGAAAAACAAATGAAATTTGAAAAAAATTTATTCTTCATTGTACTGTTCTGAGGAGCTGTATCATACTGTGTTTCTGTTATAGTATTTTGTTAGTTTCAAATGGACCTGTTAAGTCAAAGTTTTTAATCAAGATAAAACAAAAGCTTCATCTTTCTCAAATGAGCCAATATAGCTGTAAACTTATCCTTGGGGAAGATGAACCATTAGTTTTTGTGGGCTTAGTGTAAAGAGGTCAACAGAGACCTTTATAAATGCACTAGTCTGCTTGTTACACAGGTACCTAAATACTATAGTCTTATAAAATAATTATTTTTTATTTAAATATGCTTCCACATGTTTTATTCTGATCCATGTTTTAACTCTGACGACATCAAACATATGTGCAACAAAAATAGACTTCAGTGATTTCAGTCTTTATTCGAATTCTCGTGAGATCTAATGGTAACTCTAATGAGAAGGATTTCAAGAACAAACCACCTGTACCACCCATGCCATCTATTTTTCCTAATAGATAATTATTTGTAAAATCCCTCTACATGTGTTAATGCTAAAAATTATCTGAATTATTATACTTTGTTCCTGGTTCGAGTGGAGATTAACATTTTTTTCTTCTTCTTGCAGTAAGCTTGTAATCCTGAGACCAGTTGATGTCTTTGAAAATCATCTCATCTGATCCTGTGGTATATTGTAGTAATTTTGATATTATAGTTTTAATTCTTGAATTCCAAGATCCTTCCTGCTTTGTTCACAGAACAGACCAATTCAGTTTCTCACCTTTCTCTGCCAAAGACTGGAATACTGTATTTAGTAAATCTGTCTGGTATAGTTGATGAACTGGATTTTAGTATTTCCCTATCACCAAATGGGATAAAAAAGTTTGAGACATACACTCTTCAAAATTCATTTTGAAAAACTTCTGCAGTAGAGCTGTTTGTTTCATTTTGACCTCTTGGATACAGACAGGGTAGAATAGTCTTTTTACTCTTTTACACTATTTTATTTTTCTGTGTTGCAGATGCACATTAATTTTTTTATAGTAATTTGATGGGTAAAAATTTCCTTTAAAAAAATCAGATCTTTGACTATCATCTAGCTTATACCCTATTTCCAAAAAAAGGGGAGAAAAGTAATTGTGTTAGAGTTCCTCCTGACAAGCTGTGAAGATTATTGGAAACTAGAAATGTTGTTTACAGGCTCCACAACTTCAACAGTGCAGATGTTATTTTCCTAGTTGCTGCAGAATGACTTCTGTTTCTTACACCTAGTGTTCTTTAAAATGTGAGAGGAAAAGAAACACTAGCTTCTCAAAAATTTTTTTGTGATAGTCTGCAGCCAGACAGGATACGTCCCAGCTCTAAGGCATATATGAACTCTTCTCTAACAAATAATTTACTCTCTCAGGAAGTGACAAAAGTTTCTTAGGTTTTAAAGGTCATAATTCTTTATCTTGCAGAAAATTTTGTGCAATAAAGACATTTGAGACAAAGAGGAAAAAAAAGAAAAAGACTTCACAAAAATGTGTGTTGGTCTATGCATGTAAAAATCTATATCTCTTTGCTAAAGCCAGGTACATGTTGCTATAATGCATGTATCATGTAGCTGAGATCTGCTGAAGCACAGAAATGCCTTTAGGGTAAAACCCCTCATTTTTTTTTATAGAGCCTCCCAGTTCTGCAGAGCTCTGCTGTGTAAAAGCTAAGAGAAGTGTCCTTTCTATTAAAGTACCTTGATTTAACATGAAGAAATATTCTTCCTCTCATTTACAAACTGCCCTTTCTCTGCTTAAAAAAAAAAAAAACAAAAACCCAAACAAAAAACCGACAAAAAACCCACTTCTTTCGTGTTGTGGTTTTTTATTTTTTAGGTTTTGTTGGTTTTGTTTTTTTTTTTTTTTTTTTTTTGTCTCCCGAGATAAAGCTTTGTATTTTCTCTTTCGGCTGCTAGAGGGCACTATGGCTACACAAGTGAAACACAAAAGCTAGGAAGTGCTCCCATTTTAACACTTCAGTGATATTTTTCCTGTTTCAGTTCTCATGCTAATATTTGCATTTCTTGCAAAAACCCGTATATATCTCTACTATGTCAGCAGAAATTCTATTTGTGTGAACTGAAACAAAGTATCTCTCTGGATTTAGGTACCAATGATAAAACATGACTCCAGGTGTTTAAATTTGAATAAAACAGGAGAATGTTTCTGTGTTGCAAGAGGCATGTGTCTGTTGCCTTTTCTACTCTGGGAGTTGAATTAGGTTTGATTGATTACACTTGAACTTATAGAAAACTTTGGGTAGCTTCATCCTGTTTGTCAAAGCTTTTCATAAGAATTAATCTTTTAAATGTGTTTGTGCTATGGAATAGGGAAAGCTAAAACTTATTGCTGAAAAGTGGAGGTGGACGGAAATGGCACACAACATCAGGTTTTCATATAAACTACAAAAGAAATCACCAGCCTATCATAGTTTGAATAAATTTCACCACTGTAGCCAGTTATATTTGCTTTATGGTAGATTTACCTTAAATACACCAAATAAGTACTACTGTAGCTCCACCAACTGGTGCACTGTAATTACAATGAATACTTGATCATCCTTGTACACCCATTCACTGTCTCTTACTCTCTTGCCTGGGTGCACCAGGAAGCTGCTGGTAGCCCATGCATTGGAACACTGAGTGTGCAGTGGAGCAATTGGAACTATGAGAGTGCAGTGCTCATGCACACAAATGGTAGATAGGCCAACACCATGCTGGACATGAATATGACTCATTTTGTGTTTTCTATTCCCTTTCAGTTGTTAGTGCAATGTGAAAAAGTGCTGAGGCACCATGGATTTTGTTACACTCCTCCAAACTCACAAAATCAGCTATATGGAGATTATTACATGCTCTCCTTTTTTCTTGAAGGGGGCCGCTGTGTCAGCACCTGTTGATAAACATCACAAAATGCTGCAAGACTTCCAAGGAGTCAGTATCTTTGAGTTCATCTAAAGATGGAAAACTTACCAGAAGTGGTTGTGAGAAGAGGAATTCTGGTTGTAAGAATGTCTTGGTTTTATTTATCATGATTATTTCTTTGCTTTCAGATCTCATAGATTATTAACTTTTATCCACTGCTGCTCTCTTAGGTAATCTTTAAAATGATACATCCCCCGTGTGATATTTCTATCCATTAAATAGGAAATCAAATAGTATTTTAATACAGTTTTTAGTTATATTTTTCCATCTGCTTTCTCTGTGGTAATACTTTACCTTAGAAAACAGAAAAGAGTGTTTGGATACTATTTATTTATTTGCACAGTTGTACAATCTTCAACTTTTTCATTGGTGTTGTTTTCAAAACTCGCCTATTGGTTTTACCATCCTTCATGTATTGGGCAAAAAAACATGTGTAAGGTTAAGTAGAATTAGAATTTTTACCAAGAACACAAAATAGAAATATCCAGTAAGCAGCAAGTGAGAAGGTTTAGAAAACTTTCCTGCAGCATAGAATTTTGTATAGATGCTCATGAAAGTGGACTTTCTGTACCCGAGTAATTGAAATCTTGACCATCTTTCAAAAAAGTTCTTGCAATGAAGGCAAATGTTACCTGCTCACAATTGAAAACTTTGCTTCTATGCATTTTTCTAGTAATAAAATGGACCTGGATATGGAATCATAACTGCTTATGTACTTGAACACATTTTAAATGGGTTAATCTTTCTGTAAAGAGATAAAAAATCTGATTTGTTGCTGCATCCAAGAATACATATTCAGTATCTGTAGGGTAATCTGTCTCCTCTTAAGATACTAAGTCAATACTTGGTGAATATTTGTTTCCAATATTCAGAAATTTAGACTCTGGTCCTACAAGCTACTTCTGTTGGATTTTTTTCTTTGATTGTTTTGGTTTGGGTTTTTTTTTGGGGGGGGGGGGGGTTTTTTGGGGGTTTTTGGGGGGTTTTTTTAAAATTTTTTTTTTTTTTTTTGTTTTTTTTTGGTTTGTGTTGGGGTTTGGGGGGGGGGCCACGTTTTTTGGGGAAGGTTTGTTTGTGAGTTTGTTTGTATTTTCTTTCCAGTTGTAAAATTTCATCTGTTACTTTGCAAAACTATCTTTTCTTGTTTAGGATTTGGAATTCTTTGTTCCCAGAAGCAACATCCTGTGTATTGTTTATTTAGATGTATTAATGTGATGTAGCCAGATTTATCTGTGAGTGTATTCTGTTACTGAAAAATGTGAGATTAAAGAGCAAAAAGTAATAGCTGTAGCCTTTATTGTGTAATAAGCAAAGTGCTGGTCAGCAGACTTACTGCCTGACCTGAATTACAAAGTAAGTTTTCTATTAGAAGTAACATAAGGGTATTGGCAGTACAACAAAATGATGTAGAGCTCTTTTTGCTGTTAATATACAATGAAAAATTAAGAAATGTAAGTCATATTAGACCTTGGTAAGTTTCAGTAGGTTAGTTCTCTGTATGTGGAGTTTTGTATTGGTGAACTCCCACAGTATTTATTTGCATGTCTTCACTAAATTTATGTTCTACTGACTTGAATATTAAAATAATTTAACATATATTTATTTCTTCAGTTTCTGTGTTGAACTGTCTTCAAATATCCTTTCAAGTGAATTTAAAGTAAGTACTATTTCTTTTCCATCCTTGTTTTCTGTAATCCTTTCCCCACTAAAAATACTGAAGTGTTTGCTCTTTACTGGCTCTTGTCTGCAAATCTACTATGTATTGAATTTTTTTAAGACAGCTTACCAGGAAAACACAGAATAAGTAGAGAATAAGTTACAGATGTTTGAATCTGATATAACTAAGAGATTTGCCTGGAGATTTCAGTACACTACCATTTTTAAGATGGCAGTATATCATGCTATAATACTATCTGTAGATAAGCTTTTGTTAAACTTTTAAAGTAATTTGAGTAGGTAATTACTAGTGTGTTAGTAGTCTAAGGCAAGATTGATAGCACCTTGATTGGCTGTAGCAGTTACTAAAGTTCACATTTTATGACCTCCTTAAAAATATTAATTTAGAAGCTTATGAATTACTCTCTGGAGTCACCCTGAATTAACAAATACTGATCTAGTTTTTAGTGTTTGAATCTTTCTGGGAAATAATTTCTGCCCACTGTTGAACTTTATAGTGTTTTTCAAGAATTTATTTTCTAGATAAAGCAGTATTAACTCTTTGATGGCCAGGACTAAGATGTGAAAAATGTTCTCATAAATAGTGTTGTTCCATGACAGCATTAGAGAGGACCTTGTCTGGTCACTCCGGCCCATCCTCTGTGCCCCTCCTCTGATACAGCAGATACTTGAGTGATAATGTAGTAATTGAGGAACTGGGCTATGCTTTAAAAATGGGATGGTACAAGTGAATTATCTTTCTAATCTACCAGATGACTGAAAAGATATTATTGGTGGGAGATGCTGGGACAAAAGTGAGGAGGTGAGATCAGTAGACCTCTTCATCCCATGATTCTGTTTCAAGCCATGCTACATTCATTGAAAAAACCCACACTGTGCTCTTCTTGGTTATATATGTTTGGCTTCAAGACTTGGTTTGCATCTTCTCTTCTCCTGATTAACAGGAGCGAGGACAAAACACTAAATAAAACCTTCAGGGAGCAGAATGTGGAAGTTGAAGTGCTTCCACAGTTTAGAAGAGCAGTTGAGAACAGAAGCCTTGCACTTTGCTCAGGACTCAGGACAAGCACAGAAGATGCTGTGACCCACTAAATTGAAAACTGCATGGCTTTTTTGAGCTGTCTCTCTGGACCCATTTGCATTCTTAATAGCCTTTGAAACAGGGATCTTTGCTGTAGGATCTCTGACTTCTTTTGGCATATCCCGCAGTGGTTCTGATGGGTAGAAGGCAGTCTCAGATCAGTCAAGGATCACCTCCAAAAAGGTGTGAGAAACATTGAAATATTTTTGTCTGACTTTCAGGAGCTTCATTTAGCTTAATTTGAGTATGGTTGCTTTGTGTCAAAGGCTGTGTGACTTGTGTTAGTGCAGTGCTAATGCAGCAGCCTCAGGGTTTCCTCCTCTACTCACCATTGTGCAGCAGAACACTGTGCTTGCACTTGCACTTCCTTGGAGAACTCAGCTTTGCCAGCTGGGTGAAGCAGCCCTGAGGCTATGTTGGAGCAGGAAGAGATCATTTTCTCTAATGGATCTGTGTAGAAAATCTAAACCATTGGCAGGGAACAAAGGCAATTCTGACAGCATTTAGAGACCTTAGTTAGGGAACCCAGCAGGTGGGAAGAAAACAAGAGTAAGCATAGGGATGTACTGTAGGACTTGAAATTAGGCTAGATGGTAGAATGGCTGGCTTTGTTTAAATTTGTTGGGTGTTGGTGAAATAAACTACCAGTATTAAAATTCTAGAAGGAGGTGCTAAGGCAGATGGAAGCTGAGGTTTCAAGTTCTTGTCCAAACAATTGTTTGTGTGCAGGTTTCCTTTCCTGCAATCTACCCTCTCTCTGCCACACCTGTGAGTAGCCCAGTCTGTTGCAGACAAAGCATGCTGTAAAATATTTGGGAAATACTGCTAAATACAGAGAAATAATGATTCTGCCTCATATTTTCACAGAGGCTTCCATCTGGAACTTTATCAGGATACCTGGAAGTAAAGAGAAGCTTCACTTCAGTGATTACTTCCGCATGGCTTAGTGATTTCAGAATTTAGTGTTCCTTGTTATGAGTCCCTGTGGAGTATGTTGTGTCAACAGGCAGTTACTCTTTTGAAAGACTACTTTTCCAGTCAGTGGGTGTTTGTGTGTTCTAACCTATTCATCCAAGACAGGTAGGATAACATCAGCAAGTCAGTTAATGGAACTTTCTTGGGTTTTAAGCTGTTTAACCTATTGCCTGAGTGAACAAGGCAAGAAGCAGTTACATGAGCAACTTAATGGGCAGATCATATCAGGTGGGAAAATGCATGATGTTGAGTTATTGTCATGGAACAAAGGAATCCTCTTTCATTGTCATGGCTGCAGAGTAAGATGAAAGGTAGTGTTCTAAACTCTTAAGGTTACATTAACTGGCACTTGTGTCAATTAAACCTTCCAAGTGGATACTTTACTTTTGCCATACCTAACTCCTTTCAGATACCTCTCCAGCTGCACAAAGAATCAATGGTCTTGTCATGACTGTCTTTCTCTGAACTGATTTGTAACTGTTCTGAACCTTAAAAGTGTTAGGAGCCATCCCTAGTTGTTGAAGTTGTTGGAGACAGGCATGCAAATGAACACACTGAGTTTATGTGACAGCAGCCAAAGTTTATTGATGGGTGTCCCCTTTTATAGGGGCTTCAAATTGCCCATGTTTCTATACTTGATTGGTTGGGGTCTTAACTCTGCCCAGCTCACTGGGCAATTAGATGTATGCATTCAACATTCAGTGGGATTGGCTGGGGTTCCCTGTTTGAATTTGAATCCATCCTATAATTGACTTACCTGAGGACTTGTTTACTTCTATTCTCTAACAAATTAGGCTGATTGAGTTGGCGTCTGTTGTGGCCAATTTTATCTGTGCAGCTTACAGACCAACTGTAGCTGTCACACCTAGTACTGTCTTATCTAAAAGAGGTTCTGTATGCTTTGATGTCTGCTTTCTAAAATCAGATAATCAAAACTATTCAAAATTAAAACATTTATGTGAAAGGAAAGGTAGACCGTAATCTTCAGTCTTTATCAGAGTCCAAAACTCACAATGAATAGTAATTATTTACTTTTGTCTCCATTAGACAATGGAGACACAATCTCCAGTGGATCCACATTCAAATCTCTAAAATATCCCCAAATCCCATATATACTGTAACTTGCAAAAACACACATTGGCTTTTGAAGAACTCAGCATTTTGTTTGTTTTCCTCCAAATATCTAAACAAAGAATTAATAGACTTCTCTAACCACTCTGTTTGGTATTGTTTAGTGGTTATGGGAAAAATGTATTAGGAACCCTCTGCATGAATTTTAAATGTTATTTTAGATTGGTGGGTATCCTAGGACCTTCTGAGTTTTTCTTCTACACCAACAACCAAATGAATGGTGGGGAAAGTCTATGAATGTACTTGCAGCACTCTCTGTATCAACTTGCCTAAAGATCTTGCAAGGTGGTAGACTGTGGCGGCTTCCAAATAACTTCATGTCATGCAGTAATGCTGTGGTTTAGTTGCTGCATATCCAGCACTATCACATTTCAGCATGTCTTCATAGCTTTTGCCTTTAGTACAACTCACTAGAGACACAGGTTATTTCAGTGTCTTCTTCCCTGTTGGAATGTTGGTACTCAGCCTCCTGGTCTGCATAAATACTAGTAAATTAAGTGTGTCTGAGACCGTTCTCTGATGCTGAGGCCAGCTGGCATGGAACAAGTCTCTTACACTCACAATTAGGCTTCAAAACAGGACAACCATATCGACATTCTCTGACGGAAATGGTCTCTCTTGGGATAGTTGGTCTGGGTCTCTGAGATGCTATGCCTAACAACATAATAGTTGTGGAACCTACAATAGGGTTCCACTGCCTCTGATGTGTGCCAGACCTGTTTGTTTCACTAATTCAGATGTGTCTGACTTGCCAAGCTTAGTCCAACAGTAGGTAATATGATTTATTTCCACTGCTTGATGAAGGGGCCTTAAGGAAAATCTGTACTTCTCAAAGCAGTGACAATTGTCAGCTGTTCTGCAAAGAATCCATCCTCTGTAGAGATAAATGTCACTAACTGAAAGAGGAAATGAGTACTAAAATAATAAAAGTCCTAGTACTTTAGCTAATAGACAAATAAATGGCAATTAGCAATTAAAATTTTGTAGACCATAGTAACTAGTGCATTTAATGAAAGGCGTAAAATACGTGGTGGTCTTGTGATACACAGAGTTAGAAGAAACCTTATTAAAGAAAATTTAATAGTAATCTTCAAGCTGAAATTCACATAGGTGATTTTATTTCCTATCATTTGTAAGCTTTGGCGATCTCTTGAACAATCTGAGTATTACCAACAGTCTTGAAAATTAACCTAGCAATAATGCAGTGATGTAGTTGAAGGGGCAAGCTGCAAGATTTTTCTGGTGCCTTCCTCTAGAATTTCAGTTTCCTATAAACTGGCAGAGGGAGAGCTCTACACAGATAATTCATCGGTTAGCCCTTCGTGTGTAAGTATGCTTTTAGAACAATACATCACCTTAATATTATACCTTCTGCAGTAGGATAGAAATCTCTGATCTGATAATTACTGCTGCCAAATTACTTGCAAGTACATTGTGAAAATATTTTCTGTGTCTGTGCATGTATTTCATCAGCCATGCTCCCATCTGTCAAAGTAGATTGAATGATTTAATTGCCTAATCAGCTTTCCAAGTCTCCTGTGCAAGCACAAAAACATCACAGTGTGTTGTAGAGTTACAAGGCTGGTGTATAAGCAATTATTAGAGATACCTATTAGAGTTTTCCCAAGTTCCTTATTGTAGTAGGCAACAAGCATGTTGGATTTAGCTAGATTATAAGTATGGTTATTTACTAGCAGAAGCTGGTGTTTTTCTCTCCTCTGTTTTTACATTTGAGAATAAAATACAATTTATATTCTGGGCATCATCTTGTGGAAGTTCTAAATCACTTCATGAGGCTTTCAGCCTAGGTTATGTCATTTATCCATCAGCACTCAGTCCATTTAATCCAGACCTCTCAGCTGTACAGACCTAGCTCCTGTTGTGAGTGATCGGCCTGCTTGAGTGCTCCCAGCTTCTCCTGTCACATCACATTTGCATAAAAGAGGACGGATAACCAAATTTGAGCACACAAATGAAAATGCTAAGCGCTGAACCTGTCACAGTTGTTGTTCAACTAATTGTGAAAAATTTGATTTGCTGGCTTTTCACTGTTTATCATGTGGACCCCCTTCTCAAATTTGCCTTGGCTTCTGCTTCTGTACATGTAGCTTTTAAACTCTCTACACAAGCAGCCCACCCTGGGGATTACTTACCTCTCCTACCAGCTTTTAATGTTGGCTCATCTACTTGACTAAATTAGGCCACCATGGCAAACAAACACATAATTAAAAACCTGGGAAAGACAACTGCAGTTGCACTTCTTAAATTGATTTTGCAGTCTATTACTGGTATATGCCTTTGCATTTTGCCATTTTTATCTTGTCCTTCTGTAAGCCTGGAAATGTCTTTGCTTTTGATTGTATATAGGAAGGAGATACATTATTTCAAAATGAAAGCTAATATTCTCTCCTGAAATGTAAATAGTAAATAAAAACGCATTCTTATTTCTGGGTACTTTGTGGCAGCTTATTACAGAGGTGCTGTATTCATTTGAAATTAGGACCCATTTCTGAACTGGGATTGAAAGATTATGGATGAAGTATTGTTCAAATTATTGTGATTTTTCAAAATTCTGGGGTTTGATTTTGCTTTTCAAATGTACCTACAACTGCTGTTGTATTTCTAATTCAGAATACTTTCTCTTTACTTGACTATAAATGCTTCTTATGATTTATACCAGGAGATCACCAATTAAAACTGTTGAATATCATGTTGCTTTTTTTGTGAGGGGAGAGGAGTTTCAGCCGAAAAACTATCTATTAAAAAAAATAGAATCATCTACAGATCTAAATCCATTCCTTTGATATTGTCATGGGTTGGTTATACTCTGAATGCCCATAGCTGTCATCATTTAAGAAGGTAGGTGATAACATGGGCATAGTGAATATAAATCTATCAAGACCATTGAAGGCTTTTTAAAACAACTTAATAAGAAAAACTGGTATTTAGATATATAACAAAAATCTGTATTTTACTAGGAGTTCTAAAATATCTAAATAATTGTTTTCAAATGAAAAAAATTGATCAGCAGCTATGGCTGAAATATAGTTGAAAAAAATAAAACTGAAATTATTTTGCTTAAAATCCTTTTTAATTTAATTTTATTGTATATGTGAAGGGGTAGAAGGCCATAAAGTGACTTTCATGTCAAGTGAAGTTCACTGAACAAAACAGTTGAGGTAGTAGGATGTAATCTGTTTTGTAAATCAATCAAGATATATCTTAAAACTGTAGGATATTTCCAGCCATTTCTCTGTTAAGTTTGTACAAAAAAACCTCCAAAACCAAACAAAAAACAACCATTTTTTGCTCCTGCTCCCCCATATTTTCTTTTCATTTACGTAATTTGTAGCATAAACTGACTTTCATCCAGATTATCAGTAGTTAGGTGTCATTTGTTTTAAATGGCTTTTCTCCCTTCATGATGTTTGCTTGCTTGATATGTTCGTCAAAAGCTGTCAGGTTGTCACAGCCTTCGTTTCACAAGGCTAAATGGACTGAACTCTTAAAGGCCTTTGACAAAGTCTGGTGTATTTAACTGCAGCAATATCAGATTGTAACATTTACAAATCAGTATGTTGGAGAACACTGTCCTCATTTGTGAGACTAAATTCTACTGTAATTAAAATTGCACTTAGAGAAATAACTTGTGCTGTACTCTGCTCCTACATTTGGCTTGTGATCACTAGAATACTATCAGTTTCCTTTTTCTCATTCTGCCTTCACATCATACTGCTGTAGCTCCTTCCTCGTTAACAGCTTTTCAAAGCTGACCTTCTTTCCTGCCCTCTTTTTCAAGTTTTTCAATGAGTTACACTAAATACATAAATCATATTTGCAAAATAAAATGTTTGGAAAAGAGGGATACAGATGTTTGGAAGAGACTATTCATTAGCATATCAAGCCCACAGCATCAAACTGAGAAGCAGCAAAAATTCAACAAGTTAAGTTAATTAGCAAAAAACTTCATTCTGTTCTTGAAAAACTGCAACTATGCTGCCAACAGGTTTGATTATGAAGATCAATGAAGTAGCAGCTCCTGGTCCAAAACAAAAAGATCACTTGTGAATTTCCAGAATGTTGTTACATCTTTTAAGTTACTCTGAGTAACTTTCAACAAAGCATTCCAGAGTGAATCTGATAATTCCTTCCAGTTTCTCCCATTTACAAAACACTTCCCAATAGCTAAAATATCCTGAGATATCTTTGTGACCAAAGAGGCAGAAGAAGATTTATCTACTCAAAGAAATAGGTTGTGTTTTCAAAATAAATTTTCTTTGTATAAAGAGAAGAATAAAAATTTTCTTCCCCTGTTCCTCAATAGCAGGGCTAATATTTTTTGCTAAACTGCTCTCTCATCTTACCATGTAATGATTTGATATGAAAATCCCATAGATATTTTAAAACTGGTAGAATTGAATTAAGTATTTGGGCTTGTATGCCATAACAGTCTTAGAAAAAACTATACTTATGGATATGATTCTTTTCTCAGATTTTAACCAGAAAACAAATACAAAAGATGTTTTGCTTTGTTTCTGACTTAACTTCCTGAAGCATGGAAATTTTATTGTTAAATCCTGGAATTTTTGTATTCATTAAAAAATAATCCTCATCCCTTGTTTTACCTCTTCTGCCTTTCGCTGAATTTAGTTATGTGCATTGTTATATTTATTCTGAAGTAGTGTGAGAAACAGAGAATGGAAGGGATCAAATTAAACAGCCAGAAAACAAAATATCAACTCTGAGGGTGAGTTTTATGTCAAAATACCTCTGACAGTAGGGCTTAAAGGCAGTTTCTGAAAAAGGAGATTAGGTTCTGAACTTCCTTCATTAAGTTAATCTGTCTCTTAAGTAAACGGGAATATGCAGGTCTCCAAACTTGGTTCTTGGTGTAGATGTCTGATTTATAATTTCAGAAACTAATTTGCAGAATTTCTTTAAGTTCTATATCCATCAATATCCTTATCCATAAAATGTTTTGCTAGGCAAGTGAGAGAAACGTGAAAGAGGGAGGGAAATAAATGTGTTTAAAATTTTGAACAAGTACTAGTGAAAAGTGTTTTGCCATATTCCCTCAGCTGTAATAAAACGTGCAGTTTTCATTTATCCTTCTACTAGATATCTATTGATATTTGATTAAAAACAGTCTCCCCTGCTTCTGTAAGTACCTAAACGTAATTCATGGGGATTTTCTCATTTTCACAGGTCTGCTTGGGTAAATAAAGGTTTCTCCTTGGCTCAGTCTCTTAGGTTGAATGTTAGAATAAACAAACTTCCATTAACTTTCTTTTTGTTTTGCTTTAGATTGCAAGTAACTTCATCAGCATGTAAGAGAGACAACTGGTCCATCTTTCCCTATATATTTTTTTATATAATACTGACCTCCTTCCCCATGAACTTAACTCTTGACTATAGTTAAATGCAAAGGAATAAGCACACACAGACATGATTAGCAGGTTACGCATACGCATGTCTGTGGCCTGGGGTACATACAAGGAAAGACATATATTAAATTGCCTGTTCTCTTTATATAAAAAAGTAAACTTATTTACCCTATGGGTAAAATGTGTGTTGACCTACTGCATTACAGAATAAGCATGAACAAGGTTACTTTTTCCCCCTTTCTGCTAAATAATAAGGCAACTCATGCTGAGGGTGCACTTAAACTAGACCTATAACTCTTGGAAATTCATAGATCGTAAGGCCAAATGGGACCATTATGATCATCTTGCCTGACCTCCTCTATAGCACAAGCCATAGGGTTTCGACAACATAACAGTATTTGTAATTTCATATCCATTAGAGTGCTATTTATAGGATATATATTGTATTGAAATGGCAGAATATTCATTGCTCTGAAATTCTGCAGTATAATTTTACTACTATAATGTTGTCTACAGGGTTCTCTGTTGGTATTTATTAATAATAAAAAAAATACAAAATTTTAAGCAATTTGTTAAAAATGTGACCTCCTCCAATAAGCAAATTGCTTGAGATAACAGCTGCAAATCCATATATTTAATGTAAAAACAAAGTTGATATAAAAGAATCCAAATAATTTATTAATTCCAAAGTGCAGTAGAATCTGTAGTCTAATTAAGGAAAGAAAAATAATGACCAACTGGTCCATTGCACCAACTGGAGTATTTTAGCAAATTTTTAGCAGAAAAAACTAAGCCTAAATCTATAGTTTTCACAAGGTCTCCCTTGTCCTGTGTTGAAGATCTTTCTTCTTTGGATTGATATCAAGAATTGTGCATAATTTTTGTTTTCTTGGAACCCCTACTATAAAATGTCTGTTACAAAAGAAAACTGATTTTAAATAGTGAGTAGGGCAGAAGTAGGCACTGGACTGTTACACATATAAAACAAACTGAACAAAATTCCCTGTCTTGTTTTGTAAAACTATCATTATTAGCTCCCTGTTTAATTTCCTATCTATCTGAAAAATGAGAAAATGTTCTCTGCCTTTTCTATAGGAGTCAGTAATGAAATGTACTACACTGAGCAGTCCTAGAGGTCCTCAACAAACCAAAGCAGCATCATTGCTCAAATCTTTGAAACAGACAATAAATAAAACCTTTTAAAATAAGATAAGAATCTAGATTTTTAAAGATAAGAATCCAGATATCACCCAGACTTGTATTTGCTGCTGTGAAGAGAGTAATGAAAGTGCAATTAACATTTCTACTGATCATTGGTTAAAATTATTTAACCAACCTTTTAGCAAAGTAGTAAAGGCTCTCAAAGTAATGATATAATTTTGTTAAATGCTAAGAATGATGAGATAAAACAGCTTGAATGATATTGGTCAAAGATGTTTATCTGTGTGTATTAAAGGATTTTAAGCATTAGCTTCTAGAAAAGCCTCTGTCATTCAGGTCAGTCCCTTCCTCTCCCATTCAGATCAGTCCCTTCCCCTCTCAGTATTCTCTAAAATTATACAAATTTAAAGGTATACAAACAAATATGCCTTAGAAAATCAGATAGATTACTAAATGTATCACTTAACAGAAACCTCCAGAAATTCAGTAAAATAATCAGTTAAAATATTAGGAACTAGGAAAATAACCAGATTTTATAAAATCTGAAATGCTTTGTTCAGGGAGTCTCCTTGCTATTGGAGCTTTGAAAAACTCATGTGGCAAGTACAGAAGGGCTGTGACTCAAGGTTTGCATTTTGAACTGTTCACTAGTAAACTCTCCAAATTCACAGATAATGACAACATTTAGCTAACAAAGGTTAGTTTAAAAGCAATTTTAAAATATATTTCAATTGAGGGAAGGAGAGAAGGGATGAAGAGACCAATTAACCAATTTTTCTTGGCCTTTCTCTCACGCACAGACACATTCTGCACAAACCTCTGTTTTGATGTATTATTTTAATTAATCCCAGTCTTTTGATTTCTACAAAAAAGAAGGTTAGCAAATGTAACAATGCGCGAGAGTTTCTTTATCGTAAAAGACACATAATTTCAAGCATTTAATAAGGTAGATTTATTCTGGGTAGTTTAGTTTGCACATTCACTCAAACAGCCCTCCCCAAAGACAACATTAAAAATGTGATTAGTTAGCTGCCATCAATAACACAAAATAGGAAAACACTCTCTGAAGGGACAGCTTTGTGGAGGGCACTGCACAGTGTGTAGTAAAAATATATGGCCTAATAAGTTTACATTTGCAGGCTCATTTGTTAAAACTCTTGAATTTCTAATTTGTGTCGGAAAGATAAATGGATGGGGCCTCAGTAAAGTGTGAGATTAATACTGATGGATGGGGATTCAGATTTTTGCTAGCCTCTTACTTCTGTACAACCCAGTAGGCAGTTTATGGGGAAAACCAAATGTAAATAAAAAAAGAGGACATTATTTACTTTGGTCAAGGCCAATTACTAGTTATATTGTTCTTTTCAACTTTATTGTTTGGATGTAAATTATCCTTATCTAATTATTGTTTAATGCATTTTGGTAATCAAGCCCTTACAAAGTGTAATTAGATGCTAAAAAGGACAGGCACCCCATGGTTATTTTGAAACACTGCAAATAGTCAAATGGTAGAAATGGGGGCCTCTGGGACCTTTCAGGGTGTAAGGTGGAAGAATAATAATAAAACATATTATACAATAAAAATTGCTTTATACCTGAATCAAAACGCTCACATAAAATTAAAATGAACTGAGGTTAATATGAATAATAAAGTAGGTGGGATCTGCGTATGCTGTACACAGCTGATTTCAACAGCTTTCCTTCCACATGCAGTGCCACCAGTGTGCTGCGAAGAGACAGACACCAGAATTGACAGCAGAATTTCTTACCTATCAGGCAGAAGATACCTCTGAACTTGGATGAGCTTTACCAACAGAGAGAAAGAAGTTCTTCTATTCTAACAAAGTAAGTTGCCAGATACATTTTCAAAGTAAAATACATAGATATGGCAGAAGGGCATGCATTAGTAAAGGGATAAATGAAAAGGACCTCTTCAACATGAACAAAAACAAAGGTCATTGCTGATATGCTTCTGTATGTGTAGTATCTTTAAATCAAAGTTAATTTAGAAGTTCTCAATATTTGTAAACTGTGTCATAATGTCAGTAGAGGTTCATAGAGGTTACCAGATCTGAGGTCCACAAAGAAACCTCAGGATTTCAGGAGCCCAGCTCTGACCAATGATGAGGCTGGAATATATTCCCAGTAGGCAGATGCACAAACATGTGTGTACAATATATGTGTATAAATAAACATATCTATAAACATATAAATAAACATGTGTATAAATAAACATAACACAGATCAACGCAGGCAGACACACATGAACACAAGTGGCACTTGTGGCTTCATCCTGTTCTCTGCCTGATCAAGATGAAGGCTTGCTTGTAGGAAAAATACAGATATGTATGTGACATGGGTATTTCCAGTAGCTGGGCTTGGGCATGCAGCCTGTCCAGTAAATTGCCCTGGGATTCTGTTTTCTCCAGGTGTCTCATGTGCACCCACACTCTCAGCCAACCCACAAGATCTGTCCAGCAGTTGCATAGGACTCTTGTGGTGCTTCCAGTAGACAGCTTTTCCCATGGTCATACCCTTAAGATACTCTGTGGCTCCTTGGCCACTTTGCCTACTTACCAGTTAGTTCCTACCCTGACTGTCCCACAGCAGGTCCTGTGAAATCCCAAACCACTCTTCCTTTGAATCCCATAACATGCCCCATATCCCTAGGAAGTGATCTCCCTCAGTCCAAAAGCTGTTCTGGAGATCTGCTTCCCTTGACTGGTGGTGATGGGCTTCACCCCTGGGGCCAACATCTCTTCTATGGTGGGGCTGGAGGTTGCTAGGCAGGGTGTTAGTTTGGTTACCCCAGTTACCATTGCTCATTCGTGCACCTTTGTGCCTGTACAAGTGAGATTTTTAATACATAACCTAGCACAGACTAGTACCTCGGTGAGCCATATACTTAAGGAATGGTCAGACATTTTTAAAGAAGCAGGCAGAGATAGAGAAAGGACTTGTAGGTAAAAATGGTGCCCCTTCCAAAAAAAAAAGGAGACAAATGATCAAAATTGTCTTAAAACTAACTTAAAATGTGGTTGCAATCAGAAAAATTATTTATATCTTTTTTTTCCCTTTACTGAGGTGTAATGGAATAGATGTTTTCTTGATCTATACTCTTCCTCCAACATTAGTGGTATTTCATTATTTTTTATTCTCTGTTGCAGAAGAAATATAATTGTCAAAATGACAGGTTCTTCTTCAGCTTCAGTATCATCCATTGCATTTTAAGTTGCATTATTACTATAGGTATTTCAACTTGTAGCCTTTCTCCACAGATACATGGATCAGGATATCAGTTCTCTGTGAACCCAAGAAATCAAATCCCGGCTTCCTTTTCTTCAATTAGAAAGGGAGTTAATTTTTTTCATAGCAGCTCATGTAATGCTGTGTTTTAGACTGGTGACTAAAGCAGTGTGTATAACTCACTGATTACAGAAGCTAGACATAGTTAAAAGAATAAGGTAGATATTTGTTGAAAGGCCTGCACAGGGTTCACCTTGGGCAATGCAAGAGTCTTGCAGAGACTACACCCGAGATGGATGACTAACACTTGTTTTTTTGGCAGATGTAAGCTTGGTCCATCTGCATATCAGGAGCCAATTGTCCAAGTACGGCTTCAGGTAGGAGAGTCCCATTCTTCAATTGGTCCCTGTCTTTCCTCACTGCTGTTCTTGGTTGTTTACATTTTTGGGGGCTTGGAAAAACAGGTTGTCCTTGAAGTTAGGGCCTGGAGAAAAGTTGTTTTTTTCTGAATAAAATGGTAGGACTGTAGCTGACAGGCTATGGAGTTTTAGAGTTATATATCAAAGCAATACTGATCTGGAAAATATAAAGGTAAAACTTAAGGCATCAGAGGTACAGCCAGAACAGCTGACACCAATGGACCAGAGGGGTATTTGGTGGACTACATGGTGTCATGCTTAGCAGTAAAACTGGGGAGTAGTTCAAGGTTGCTTAGAGGCTGGCTGAGCATGGATCTGCTGGTGGAAGGTGATTGCCTCTGCATCACTTGTTTTGTGATTTTTTTTCTTTCGCTTACTAAACCCTCTGTATTTCGACCCATGGTTGCCCCCTAATTTTTCCCACTCCTCTCCCCCATCCCACTACAGGACAAGAGAGTGAGCAGCTGGTGGATGCTTAGTTGCACCATAGTAGATATGGCATATACAGTGAGTGTGTATATATATATATATATATATATATATACACACACATATAAAATGCACTGCCAAAATAAAGATAAAACTGAAGAATATATCTTAATGGACATACGTCAATAGTTCTTAGTTTAGTTTTTTTAAAAAAAGATGAGGCAGTGACTTAACATTTTCTACATAAACTGAAAGCCCTTCAAACTTTGAGGGTAAATTTTAACAAGGATTATTTAGATAATCACTGTTATATGGCATTCTTAAATTAAGATTTGATGTCTTCTTAAGAACAAGGCTGAACCAGTTCTCTATTGAGTGAATGTCTCTGTACTTCTCTCTTGCACACAGGCATTTTCAGCTCCTGAACCTGCAGCTTTGGAACAATCTGCCTCACTGCCTGTTTTGCATTGAGAACATAAAAGGGCAGTATGCATCCTCTTCCTGCAACTCTTTCCTAAGTGTTGTGCTCTAATTCAACCATAAATTACCATACATGATGCAGAAACTACTGACTGAAATTCTACAGCTGGTGTTAATATAGAGGTCAGAATAGATATGCTCATGCCACTCCTTACTAGTGTTGCAAACTCCAAATTTGTTAAAATGGATACTTATGTCTCATACTCAAGTAATAACTGAAGAAAATTGATGGCTGTTATTACTATACAAGTTTAGCTCTAGTTTCTCTATTACTCATGCATTGATATGGGTGCATGTTTAAATGCATGTTTATTTGAAAAGGTCACACAATAATCATAGCACTAATGCCAGAACAGTCTTTTTGCTGTGAATAAAGGTGCTTCGTTATTTGTAACTGGCTGCAGCTGTACATTCTGGCTAGATAAGGAATCCATTTGTATACAGAAGCTCAGGGCCTGAAATTTGAATTTCATCACTGGAAGCAATTACAGTATGAGTGCAGTCTCTGCACGTAATCCCTCATTTAGTAATTTAATTAAAAACAAGTAGTACCATGAGTACCAGAACTAATGAAGCTTAGTTTCCAATAGAACTGTGTTACATGGTTGATTGACTCTTAGCTGAGCTACGAGGAAGCTTCTTTGTGAGTGTCTCTTCTGTTTCCATACTTCAAGAAAAGTTCCTTTTTCTAGTTCAACAGCATTAAGCATTTTGTATGCCTATTGCTCCTGACATAATTTAGCATTGCAGGAGGGAGGCAAGTTTGGCTGGGGCAGCTGTAGCAAGAAAAGGATTCTCAGAAGTGATCACACAAAACCCAAACAGCCATTGCTTCAAGTATACCAAGCTTGCTTACTTTTTGCAACTCTGAACCATGAGTTTTGTACAGCATAAGCCTGGGCAAGAAAACCAGTAACAATCAGAGTAATTCAAAAAATTCCATTTAGAAGTAACAGTTTCTACAGAGCCCGTATGCTGGGCTCCATATTCCCAGAGTTCATTAGTTTCCCAGCACTTGTGTACACAGAACTGGTGAGTGTACTTGCCTTATTTGTAAGGTTTTTTGGCTTCAGAAGCTCAGCTCTTTTAGGAAACTCAAACATGACTCTGGGAAATTTGGTTTAGGCCTCTGCTTTAAAAATGTATTACCGTACAAAGCTTCAGAGTTGTATTAGAAATGTAACACAAAAAATTTAACCTGTTGAAATGAGTCCAGAAAAGGCTGCTAAGTTGATCAGAGGGCTGGAGCACTTCACCTATGAAGACAGGCTGAGAGTTGGGGCTTTTCAGCCTGGAGAAGAGAGGTCTCCAGGGAGACCTTGTAGCACATTCCAATATCTGAATGTGGCTTACAAGAGGTCTGGAGAGGGTCTTTTCATGAGGGCATGTAGTGCAGGACAAGAGAAAATGGAAAGTGAAAGAGAGCAGGTTTAGATTAGATACTGGGAGGAAATTCTTTACTGTGAGGGTGGTGAGATACTGACAAGTTTTCTAGAGAAACTGTGGATGCCCCATCCCTGAAGGTGTTCAAGGCCAGGTTGGATAGGGCTTGGAGCAGTCTGGTCTAGTGGAAGGTCAAGGGGATTGACTAGATGATCTTTAGAGTCCCTTCCAACACAAAACATGATTCTGTGATTCTACATGTGAGATAAAGGCTGTATGCTCAAAAGTTTCAGCAACAGAAGGGCTGGGGGGGTGGGGTGGGGGGCAGGTATGATGGCTTTACTGCACACCTGAATGAATATTAGCTAAAAAGTATGTATTCTTCTCAAAAGTTAAACCAATTGAGTAGCAGAAGTGGGGCTGGCTGGTTACACTGTTTTTCATGAATTTTATGCAAAACAGATAAAAGTTCTGTGGTGAATCCATGTGCAATCGCTTTCAACTCTTCTCCAAGAGGATGACAGTGCTGTGTATGTTCATCCACATTTACAGCTCAGATGGATCACTGTGTTTGACATTTCAAAGACTAAAAATGATCTAAAAAATAAATACACTGCAATAATTTTGAAGGCTGATCAGCCTTTTAATGTGGTGTCAGTTGTTATTTTGTAAATTAGGCAGCGATTTGATTCTTTATCAATTTTTAGTGGTGTTTAACATCCCCTAACTCATGAAGAAGGCAGCAATGGTAGCCTGAAATGTAATGAAGCTTTAATCTACTTGAAAAACAATGACAAGTCTTTTAAAAATTTGGGATGACTTAAGAACTCATGAAAGAGATGCTAACACAGATACCATGCCAGGATGCCTTGTGAGCTTCCAGGCAGTGCTCTGACAAGTTCCTTCTATCTGCCAGCAGCAGTTTTAGTAAGGGGTATCTGCTTGAGCAGTGAATCTTGTTGAAAAATGGGGAATTCAAACCAAAAGAGGTGATACAGAGTTCCCCTAGATCTGGGACTTGTTTCATGTCTCCATCAGTGGAAAGTGCACTCCCAAAACAGAGGACTGGCTTTGTTGGTTTAAGCAGAGGGGAGCTCCTTATGCCTCAGTTTTGAGGAATGAGTATAGTTTTATTTATATGACTCAGCCAATGTTACTGGTAATCAGAATTGAAACAGGTGTTGTTTCATAGGGTTGAGGGTTGTTTTAGAGTATTTTTTATTTTATTTTTGAGGGGTTCCAGATCCTAACACAAAAACATAAGAGGCATCATGCTGTAGGATGTATCTACAGAAAGGAATTTTGCCTTGAAGAGGTGTCTGGATCATAGAATCATAGAATATCCTGAGTAGAAAGGGATCTACAAGGATCATCAAGTCCAGCTCCCAGCCTGCAAACAACCTCCCCAAGAATCACACCATGTGCCTGAAAACATTGTCTAAGCACTTCTGGAACTCTAGTTCGTGCTCATTTTCCTGGGAAGCTGTTCTAGAACCCAACCACTCTCTGGGTAAACAATCTTTTCCTGATAGCCAGCCTAAACCTCTCCTGACAGAGCTTCAGAGAGGACCCTTGGGTCCTGTCACTGGTCACCAGTCGAAGAAGATCAATGCCTGCTCCTCCTCTTCCTCTCACAATGAAGTTGTGACTGCAGTGAGGTCACCCCTCAGTCTCATTTTCTCCAGGCTGAAAAGAACAAGTGTCCTCAGCCACCCTTGTATGGCTTCCACTCCATGCTCTTCCCCATCTCTGTAGCCCTCCTTTGGTTGTCATTACAAAATGTGATAAGGTATTGTAAAAACTTGTGCAAGACCTTTGCTCACAGAGATATTGAATGCTTCAGTCAAGGCTACCCTTGAAATTATATCGTAATTACTTCTAAGTGATTTTGTTAGAGACAAAAACAACTTTATGAATTCCACTTTCAGCACAATACATTGACAGTGAAATTGCTGGAAACAATTAGAGTTGCCTAGATGAACTATAATTTAAAAGAGAAAAGATGGATTTGAGGTCTCTGGTGTGGACAAGCAAATAGAATATGGATTTGATTAGAAATAAAGTGCTATTTACTCTGCATATAAGTAATAGGTGATGACATGCTTGGTCTCCAGTAAAAGTATTAGCACCAGCCATCACCAAGTGAGTCAGGTTTTTCTAAAAAAGCAAGTTGACAATCCTCCTTATTTTTTACAATATTTTCCAAAAACTAGTGAGTTTAAACTCATTATACTTGTGCCGTCACAATGGCTTCATGACCTGTCTTTCAGCCTTTGAGTTCTACCTTAAGACAGAAAATTTTGTCTTGTGTGAGTTCTTACCATATCAGGTAAGAGAGTCAGTCTGGCTGAAGAAGTCAGCTGCACCAAAACAGGTTTTCTGAACCAAAAACCTCACAGGTATTTGATGGATAAATAGGTGATTTAGGACAAAAATTCTGGCCTCTCTTACACTTGTGTGAACCCAGAGCAAATGTAATGAGATGCATCAGGGATGAGGTAGCAGTGACATACAGGTAAGGACTTTTCTGGATTGCAATTCTAGGACAATGGCTTGTTCATTGTGTGTACAGCTCCTAAAAGTGATAGCTAATAGTTTCAAATGTACTCTCTCTTTAAAATGGTGAAATAATTACCTGTGGGTAGTGACTGTTAGGAAGTATATGAGCAGCAAATAATTTACTGCTGGCATTATCTAATAATTATCTCTAGATGAAATTGCAAGACTGCAGTGGGTTTAGAGCCCATTTGTGACCCATAAAATATAGGTTAAAACTTCACATTCCACCACTTGCTTTTGCAATTATTACTGCAAATGGTGGGAAAGTACAAAGCAATCACCAGTAGAAGAGATCTTTTAACTACTATAATTTCTGAAACTATTAAAAAAGATAGAACTTACCCAAAAACTTGATAGCTGATCTCATTATATTCACGAGTGAGACAACATAAATGTAACTTGTAGTATTAGTTTAGATAACTTTCCATTTTAATCTTCTCCTAAGTGGTAATATAATTTTTCTGTCATAAGAGACAATTAGACAGTCTAAGTCTACATCGAGAATGGAAATTAAGGCAGTAAAGCAAGGTCCAAAACAGGATAAGACTTTATTCTAGAAGCCTACCAGGCCATGTCTGGGGGAAATTAGAGTTTCAGCCATGTCATAAAATAAGGTTTTCTCATAATAAATGTACGTGAGAGGTGACAATAGTTTCTTCTATAGATTACAGCCACAATAAGAAAGCTTTCCCACATGAAAAATGGGGATGAAGCCCCTGAAGGAACAGGTTTAATGCAGAGTTTGTCAAATTCATGACAGAGATATGTTCTACCAAGTCATCATCAGTAATATTGAATTGGAGTTCTAAATTTTTGCAATGAAGATAAAACCTACAGTCTGGCAGTATTATGCAAGGGAAATCTTATCACTAGCACTTGCCTCCTACAAGGGGTATTCATGTTCTTGGAAAGCTCACACAATGTAAAATTTAGAGGATGTAGTTTGGGACTCAAGATACAATCAAGAGAAATTTAGGAGCTCAGTTTTTGTGCCCTAGTTCTGAGGCTAATTTTCATTTCATTAGATCAGATTAGGTCAGATTCAACAAGCTACATCTCAGGTCCAAAGACAACTTAAATACAAAATAGGCTGCAGGCAAAGCATGAGAGACAGATGTCTGCAACGTTGAAGAGGATATGTAAATATACAAGTGAAAAGCTTTAACCTTAGAGGCATGTTTACTTCAACCACTAATAACCTTATAAACTCTGATGACTAGAAGCAAAAAGTTATTTCCAAACTGTCTGTGTAAAAACCCAAAGTAAATCCAGTTGAAACCAAAACAAATCCCTGTGCTCCCACCCCCAGCAGAGTGAAAATAAATGAGCTGGTTTATGGCAGATGTTTGCCCTTTCATGGAATCTGTATTCCTCTCCCTTCGCCATGCTGCATCCCTATCACTGAGTGGCACTGTGTTAAAGGAGATCCACAAGCAAGCCCACAAGTATGTGCTTGCAAAACACCATAATCCAAAATGGCTGCATGCCAATGTCGACTTTCCCTGGCTCCACAGAAAAGTACTAACCTGTTGATACAAGAAAGTTTCCCATGTCTCCACCTCTTGAGATTTAAAGTATTTAGAAGAAACTGGCTATGAAGCAGAGTGACTTCGCAAATGAATTCATGCTTGTTTCTTTTCTTTCACAAGAAATTTTGGAAGAGGTGTTACTGGGAAGTACTGAAACAGTAGGAGCATTGAAATTATTTCTTGGAAGTAACTGTAACTCATACTGACATCACTGGGAGCATATTTTATGATAGCATCCCAAGCTGCTCAGGTAGGATGAGCCAGGCAGACTGAGCAGGGACCAACATAATCTGTGTAGCCTTGGCTTCTGCAGAAAAGTCTTGGGCCATGGTAGAAACCATCTCCCCCAGACTCTGAAGAAAACATGTCAGCACGCAGCTGCTGTTTTGCTGGTGAAGTGTGTAGCGATAGGTACAAGCTGAGTCACACACTGTGGATTTGGACTTTTTTTTTTTTTCTGGAAAGGTACCTGACCCAATCTATTAAAAAGGAGCTCAGTTCTATTTGAGACATCCTTGAGTTTTCCACAATTTCACTTTTGATCATTATTGCTACATCCTTTCTTGAGCCTTTTTGGTTTGAGCCATAGCTCAAAGGAAGGGCACTTTTGTTATACAGTTCAGTGTAAGAAGGTTTGACAGAGTAACGCTCATCTGCAGCACTAGATGCCAGAAACAGTGGATGCAACAGTGTCTTCAGCAAGGAATTTTGCTGGTCAGCAAGGAAGAGGAAAGCAGAAAGGAGAAGGAAGGAACTGAGATCCCACAGTTTTGTCTGAGCCACTGGTGAATCATGAGCAGGAATTTCAGGTGTGTCACCTGCAGCATCACACATGCTTTACAAAGATCCATTTTGGGATAGACCTGACCAAAACACATTACAATAGATGCCATCTTTAGTGTCATCAATTACTCCATTACTCTTAAAAACATAAAATGATTGATATTACGTACTTGAACTCCATCAAAAGAGAGTGAGATGAGGTCAGGTATCCCTTATCTCTGACACTGTTGTGAGGAGTGCAATGAAAACACAATATCACTGTCCATGCACCATGGTCTTTGACTGTTGATCCTTAAAAGATAATTCCTGGTGCCTCATGCTTTAAAAATTACTTCCTAGTGGCAATTTCCTGGCATTTTTGAACTTTCCTATCCATAGGTTCAATAAGATAGGAAAAAATCTCAGTTACACTTTGTGAATAAAATATAAACATTTAAAAGCAACACAACCCAAGTACTGCTGAAACCTGAAACAGTGCAACACAAGAGAAAACTGATGGTCTCTCTTCTGCAAGTGAAAGCGACAGCTGACTAAACATGTTTCTATGGAGGAAAGAGGGAGGGAGGAACTGACCCTGGCATTTATAACAGGGAATAGTCACCTATTCCACCCTCATCTCCTGCAATGCATTTTTGTGTTTCCCTGTCCAATCTAGCTCTCACAGGAAGAATGCTATCTAGGATCTCCCTAACAGATTCAACAGCTCCCTCAGCTATCAGGCACAAATTCCCATAGATGCTGTTTCTCTCCACACTCAATTTGGAGAAGGGAAACAGGGAAAATCCTTTCTCCAGAAATGATGTTGTCTTGTCCATTTATTTGAGAGGACATGGGAAGGCTACATTGTCCATTCCACCTCTCTGACAGAAAGGCATCCTGATGTCCCAGAGACTCTAGATGCCACAGCTTGGAATGGGAAAGAGAAACCTGCGTCCATAGATAAAGTTCTTTTGCTTTTTTTCCTTTTATTCAGTAGGGAGGGTTTGGGGTGCATGTTTTTTTTCAGATTTACATTTAATTTTTACACTGGAGTTTTGGAATGGGCTGAGAATACAAAGTTGGCAATACTTTGCCAGTCTTGCAAATACTTTGGGGCAAAAAAAGTCTGAAAGTATTAAATATCTAGTTAATTTCCAAAATTCTTTATTTATTACAATATTATTGATACTTTTCAAACAGCTAGAACTCTCAGCCTTTCAAATCAAAAAATATAATTATTTTCTTTGGAATGAAATACTATAATTCATCTGGTTTCCCAAGGATATGAAACTCTTGTGGTTGTGCTTTGTTACCATTTGTCTATATACACATTGTCAGGCATCTGTGCAAACCTGTCTGCACTCCTCATGATAATAGTTACAAATATGTTACCCAATTTTAATCCTATTTGATGAGTTGCTACATTTTTACAAGTATTGTAGATGAAGTGGTTATAACCTTCAGGAGTTCTATTCCTTTCACAGAGGACTGAAAGGCTGCAATGCAAGTATTGACATTACAGGTAATTCACACAGGAGGTGAGCCTGAAGATGTAAATTCTTAAAAGATGAGATATCATCTACTCTGCTGGTTTTGGAGTGATAAGAAAACCAATTGATAATGTCTTTGAGAAACAAGTCTCTGCTATAAGATATCTTGAGACCCTTTTGTCTTTCCTGAACATGGCCCCCTTTCCCATCCAGAACTCTGAAAAGTACTTGGGTTTGGCTTCCTTTTAGAGCTAGTAACACATCCTTTAACACAGGACAAAAAAAATCATCCCATTAGTAATGCTGAAGGGCTCACTCCTTCCATATTCCCCTATGTCCCTGTCCCTTATTCTAGTTCAACTCCCAGATGAACTTCTCGCAGGGCAGGGTTATTAATTTGCCCAACGGTAACATCAAAGAATATTAGTTCCTGGTGGAGTTCTGTGTTGGAGCTCTGCCTCCTACTTCAGTTTCCCCTTTATCTGTAGCACTGGATTAAATGTGCTTGCTCGATAGCAATATTTCCACACTGTGCATGTTCATGAACACCACAATATTGACTGTATTTTCCCATGGCCTCATCTCAGCAGAAAACAGCTGATGCTTCAAACTAGGAAGTCCTTAAGGGCAGAAAGGAGAGTTGTGGTACTGAAATAAATAGTTTATTTGGGGGTTGAGGGGCAGTGCTGACCACAGATCTCTGTCTGAAAGGTTTCAGTACACTGTCTAGAGAGAAATTTTCTTGCCTTGTATTTCTGACAATTCTGCCAATTCCTTTACTTCACACGCTACTCTCACCTTCCAACAGTTGACCTTTTCTCTTCCCATTCACCTCCCTATTTAACCAGTCTCTCTCCCTCCCTTTTGCCATAGAAGGATGTACTGCCACTTGGCAAACTACTTGACATCAAAGCTGTGCATGTGACTTAGGGAGGTCTGATTTCTGGCTCCATTAGGTCAGCACAGAGCCGTTCAATATTCTTTAGATACCAGGCTGGCTCAGTCTTCTGCACAGAGCTGGCAAAGAAATGTTCCCTCCCTCTCCTCTTCATTTTATGTGCACATTAAAAGTATCCATGACCAAATCAAAAATTGTGCAGCTGTTTCAATAGCTGCAAAACTGCTTAGAACAGAGAGCCCAGAGTATAGAGAAAGAGACCTTTGTGAATTGAACACTCTCTGAACTAACTTGTTTGTGAAAACCCATGTATAATTAAAGCCTCTCTTGTTAGTGAACAGAGCCATACTTAAATACACACAATGTATATCTTTATTTCCAGCTCAGATTTTTTTATGGGACATTTTCCAGCAATGTGTATTATGTGGCTTTGGCAACTGCAGTGCATCATCATCATCATCATTCAAACACTGAAGCTCCCTGCTTCATTATGAGCATCTTTCCCCTAAAATACTTTTTGATGGACTGCAGTATAGGCAGTCTAGACCTGAACTGCATAATAAATGGATGCTATGATTCCTCTAATGGCAAGGTCCTTTTTCCCACTGCAAATGGAGATGTAATTCAGATGCACACTATCTCACCCTTTGCATGCTGAGAGACAAAACAAACAGCAGCATTCATTTGTCTGTTTCCATTTCCCTTACCAAAAAGTCAACTTCCAAAGAAAATGTTTACCAAAACATTTCCCTGAACAATCTGAATAATATTTTAATGGACCACTTACTTACTTAGTATCTAATTAAATTTTGCATCGTGAAGTGCATAGTCAAGTCACTGTGGTATTGTGAATAAGGTTTCAATAAAAAGTACAGAATAAAAGAAATCTGCAAAATAACCACCATTAAACTAATGAGTAAAAATTCAGCAGCTATAATAAAATCCACCAGAGAACAAATAAACTGCAAACAACCATATTACCAAACAATATTAGTCAGGTTTCATCTTGTTCCCTCATGCATCCCGGCACAGAATAGGGAAAAAAAGAAATACTCAGAGGAGAACATTTTGATGGAAGGGCCAAACACACATACATGGGGAGATGCAGTAAACACTAGCAGCTGCATGGCTTAAGGTACAAAATAGTGTAACATCTCTTAATTAAAAAATGAATTAATTGTTGTGAGTATTTCTCTTGACAAAGTACGGTTTCTCTTCTGCAGAATGCAACTGTTAACATATTTAAAAAATAAACTCAGTTATTTTGGCAGTTATACTTGTAATGAAAAGGCAAAATTAAGGAAGCAAGCAAGCAGTCTTCCTCTTTCACTTGAACTTGGGCTTATCACACCCCACCTGGATTCTATAAATATTTTCCAAAAGGTTGCTTGGTTTCTGCACCTCTCCTCAACCCAATTCAGCAATAGACATCCATAATACTAAGCTTGAGCTGCGACACTGAAATCGATCCTCACGTGCCTAAGTGCTTTGCTGTGAAGGGGACTGCTATAAGACCATTGCCCTGTCACTCCATGTAGAGTGATTTCCCTGCTGTGCAGTATAACTCTGTAAATGTAATCTGTTCAGTGCTTCAAATAAATACCTCCATTGGAACATTCACCTAGGGCTTATTTGTGATGTGTGTGGATGTTATTTATTAGAAAATTTAAACATTATTGCAGCCAATTAGAAAATAACCTTTTATTACTTGAAGCCTTTGCTGCTGCCAGTGCCCCATGTCCTCCCCCTTGACGCCACCATTATGTACTGGCTCACTTAAAAGGCACAGCCAGCAAGTGTGCCCAGCTCTGCAAAGGACTTCTGTCACCTGAGCCCCAGATGTGCTGGTACACTGATTTCAGCTGTACTGCCAGTGATTAAAATCAAGCAGGCAAGTGTGCAAGTAATTGCAGGATCCAAATTTCTACAGATTCGTAAATTAGGAGTTCAGGCAGTATAAGAGAGATGTAGTCCCTCCTCTGAGATGTAGTTCCAATTACAGAACATATTTCTGAAAGAGTAACGTCTTGTACTCCATGCTCCCAATTTTTGGGACGTTTTCCAGTCCACATCCTCTTGGCCCATGTTTGGGCAAAATCCAAACTGCAGATATCAGCAACCCCTTCATGTCTATTGGTTTTCTGCAGGTAAAGCGGTACTTGCTGGTAAAGCAGTACTTCCTGAAGAATTTCACTTTTATTGCCGTTTGCTGAGCTTTCTTTAAATGTCTGCTCATTGAGGAGATAGGGGAGGCTGCCAGTTTGTAAAAGCACTGTTGCAAAATCCCATAAAGAATGGCAGATGACCCTGCAATTTAAATACACAAAATGTATATTTTCTTTTGAATAGACATCCTTAGTTATATAAACAAAAAGTGGATTTACATGGTAAATTTCTGAGAAAACTCAAAATCAAGTAATTTGGGTGAATGTTTGACCTAAAGAAGATTATTTTCATTCCCTCTTCATGCATATTTATAGTCTCCTCTGAAAGGTATTGTGATAGCAAAATGCAGACAGCTTTGAGTCCAGCTGTCAGCCCACAAAATCAAAAGTAATTATGTGTGGTAAAATTGTGTATATTTGTATCCCAGACTCTACCTGCAGAAGCTGTAGAAGCAAAATATTAGAATATGCTTAATGTAGACCGTTAACTTTGCCTGAAACCATAGTACGAGTGGCTTAATCCTACAGCCACAGCAGCTTCATTTCTCAGTAATGTCAGTGGAGGGGTTCAGATGTTTTCAAAGGATTCCTAAGGAAAGAATCTTTAACTTATCTAAACTTATTAAGTTATCTAAACCTAATTATTATTAAGTTTGGACATAATCTCCTGCTTTTTGAGACCTTGCAATACACTCACTGCTTTCCACTGAGGAAACAGTGCACTTAACTGGGAACAGCTGCCTAACTTAAGGGGCCTGCTTACTCTGCACCTTACAATTAAGTCAAGGCTAGGTGATATCTGCCTCAGGATCTGAGTTAGGTCTGAGCAGTTTGTTCCTGTTTGAAGTATCTGTGTCTAGATCTGACCAAGGAGTCAAATTTAGCTTAGAGAGGTAAGAAGTAGGAAAAGGATTGCTGTGATGCACTCAAGCCAATTGAACACATCTATTTGTAAGTCTAAATATATACATTAATTTGTTCATTAACAATTCTACTTGATAGTACAGAACAGGATATGCTGCATATAAGAGAAAGACATTCTAACTAAAAGTATTTTCTATTTGTGAAAGACTTAACAGAAAAAGGAAAATAAGCAAAGCTGAAAGCATATATATGTCATAAAATATATAGAAATATATACATATAGGTACACATATAAATGAATGGATGAATCCTTATCATTCTTAAATTCTGAATTAATGCTGCCTTTAGTTATTTTGCCTGTATTTTGTCTAGTTGGGTTTTTTAAAGAGATTTATTTAAATTTAGCTGAGAGCTTTCTGGCTCTTTTCAGCTCATTTTCTATGAAACATACAGAAAGGATTTGAATCCCAATGATGTTATTTTTGTTATGTCTACACACCTCTGAAACCATTCCCTAGCAGTACTGAGCAATGGCAGAGACAATGTTATAAACCTTGCATATTACTTTTCATTAATTCTTTATCAAATGTGTAGATCTCATTCTTCAAGCATTCTCCTGATCTGTTACCTTGCAGTAACCCTGGGTGAAGAAAGAAAGGAGAGTTGGTAAACTGTGCTAGGATATATCAGCAGAAAAGATGTTCCTCCTTTATTCAGTAACCTGACATTTAGGACCTGCCAGGTTATAAGAGCCCTAGGTTCAACTCACTCTTCTGTGTGGCAATACTTGACTGTCAGTCTCCAGTTGCCCCAGGGTCTGTCTTGCCACTGCAGTCATGCCAGGTTCTTAATTTCTCTTTAGCTGCTTTTTCCTCCTGTATAATTATTAAATATTAATGGGAGAAGGAGCTGGTGTCCAGATCTCTCACACTCTGGATGCATGCCCTAATCAATAGGTTACAACACAGAAGGACAGACTCTTTCTCTGAAAATGTATCTTTTCATGTCCTTGTTTTTCTCCTAAGCTCCTAAAATCAAGGTATTTTATTTTATTCAGCATAAAGTCTAGTTCTTACAATTTTCTTTAATGGAAAGCTTAAAATAAATTTCAAGCTTAGTTTAATTTAAACTTTTATTCCTGCCATCACAAAGAACCTTACCTTCCATACCTCAAATCAGGGTCAACTCACAAGTAGAGAGTAGATGCAGAATGGCAGATGAGGGGCAGTGGCACTAATGAAGCTGCTGTGAACAGAGCTCCTGCCCATACTTGTGTCTGCATGTATGATACTTCCTAATTAAAAAGTACAGTTTCTATCATCTCTTCCACTCACAGTAAGAGAAATATTACACTGCTGTTGGCTAATGGGAACTGGCAGGAGAGTTGCAGTGAATGCTGTCACTGTCAAAAGAGCAAGGTATCCTTTGAGGAGTTCTCCAGCCTCAGTTGAATGCTCTTCTCAAGTAAACCCTGCTCCCAGGCTGGAATATATCCCTTTGTCAACATGGCTGTTCCACTTTAATAAAAAACATTTACTCTTTAAGTCAAAATCAAGCAAAATTAGTATCTGCCATAAACAGGTAGAAAGAGTCCTAGACAACAGTAAAAAGAAGAACTGCCACCAAACTAACTTTGCCATTATCTTGTTAAATTTTCCATACGCAGGTATAACTGTTAGATTAGTGATTCTCTCTGTGTTATTTCTTTATTTGCTGTTCCCTTCCTTTACATTTTCATGTATTCAGCTAAAGAATTTTTCCACAAGGTATGCCCTTGAGCATATCACCCATCTTTACTGGATAGCAATCTCTGCAAAGACAAAGTGATAATTACAATATGGACAATGGAATCCCAGTCTTACAGAAATCTGAAAATTTTGAAATGCCAAAGCAGGTGAGCAGTGACAAGAAGATGATTTAATAGAAATCACTCTTATTGCACAGCCACCATTAGAAGTTCATCTCTAATTAGCTGTTTAAGATATAAGCTGTTGAGAGTAGGATGTCACACAGTCCAACATAGTTTCAAAGTTCTGTTTATTGTCTTTGTGAGGGAGAAGAATCAGAATTTTCAGGCTCTATCAGATTTGACTACACCAGCCCCAGATGAAATCTTTTCCCCATTCTTGGTAGAACTCTAGCCAATGTCTTTAAAACTGAGTGGCTTCTTCATCATCTGCTCTGTCCCCAGTAGCTACACAATCCAATCCAGTAGTAGAAATCCTGTATCTCACCAATACTGAAATTGGCAAGAATGGTATTTGAGACCTCTTTCTGCCCTAGCCCAGGTTTTGAAGACTTAAAATGTATTCACCCCAACTGAAGATATTCTGGCAAAAATTCCAAATCATTTAAAGTTTAATTTGCGATGTAAGTTGATATAATACGTGAGCAACAGCCAAACTGAAGAGTTAACATAATTTTTGCTCGATACAATTTTTAAGGGACATTTATATGGACTGTTTCCTCAGAAAGGTGTTTTAGTGAGAAGACAGAAAATGTAGTGGGTCTGCATGAGCCCTTACAGTTTCTCTCATGCAAGAAAAGAGAAAGAATCTCAGTTTTAATGTGCATCAAAACAAACTCCTGCTTTTTACTTCCACTTAGAAACCATATTTTAATTAGAATGATGTAAAATCCTAATAAAGACAAAAAAAAAGAGCTTGCTATTTTCACATACTAGCAGATAAAACTCTTTTAGAATATGGCTGATTTATCTCAGTGAGTACACTGAGAAGTGTACACTGGAAGACCAGAGAAGCTAAGATCTTATCCCAAACAAATAATATATTTTTATAAATAAAAATACATATTCTACTAGAGTTGAAAAGAATTTAACCAGTCATGAATTTCCATTGCTTCACACAGAAGAAAAGAACACTAAGAATTTGTTTCCCCACTTGGAACATTTTCTGTCCTAGTCACAGAAGAGAGCTAGTACCACTCAGTAAGCAAAATTGTATTAAGGGCAATAGATGGAAATGCTTACTCTCTGTTTTTGAAAATGTACTAATATCCATCCACGATAAATCCTGGTTTATGCTATATATGCTCAACTAATACATTTTTCTAGCCCAGATGATGTGTACATGCTTTGCAGCATTTAATTTAAAAGAGTCTCACCCTAATGGTGGAAGAAGACCTTAATTTCTAGAAGGGGCTCCAGGGGCGTATTCGACTGTTCAGCTAAAGAAGCAAATTCAACTACTGACTGCTACAGAAGGAACCTCAAAATATTGAATTTATTAGAAAAAAATGGTACCACCTATAAAATGGTATTTACCTATGTACAGAAAAATTCTGGCAACTTACAAAGAAATATTGAACTACACATGACTTAGGACATTTTATTTTAAAATGGCTCTTCAGAAGATTTGATACTGCATCAGAATATTTTATTATATAATTATTTTAACATGAAATACCTCTCTCTCATACACACACACACACACACACACACACACACACACACACACACACACAAAAGTCAGCCTTCACACTAAACCACTGAATTATTGCCTAATTGGTAAGACCTAATGCTTCTCCCTTCCTAGCCCCCCCCAGTGGAGAAAGGTAACTTTTCCTCTGTTCTTTATAAGCATTGGCAATATTGGAAAGTTATTTTCAAATGGAGCATTTTCAAGAACAGCTTGTCATAACTGCCTGGCTTTGGACCTCACCTCACCCTTTTACATCATTTTTATAAGACAATTTGCACAGAGATTTGCTTCCTCCTTTTAATATGCCCACACTAACCAGATAAAAGCTCTAATAAACAGCAGCTGCTTAATCATGCTGTCCTCACACCTTCACTTACTGCATGAGGAGAGACCTAAGGAATCAAGCGTAAAAAATTTTTTCTGCAGTTCATGGTAACCAAAGGGACCAGCTCATGATTCAAGGTGAATTATCTACAAAAAAAAAAAACAAAAAAAACAAAACAAACAAAAAAACCCCCCCCTGAAAAATCCTTCCCCAATGTGTATAGTTAGTAATAATAATATGAAACTAGGAAATGATAAATGTGCAAGACATTTAAAATAAGGCGGTAACACTTGCTTTGACAAACTACCACCACCTGGTCTACATAATGAATTTGCTAGATTGGGATCTTTAAAAAGACCTTATCTATTAAAAACTGAACACTTATAAAGCAACACTGATATACTCCAACCCAGATTAACATTTTTAAACATTTAAGGGAATTCAAAGCTACTGAGGCACAAATAACAGTTCAGAAGCTGAGACTATGCTTGGTTTTCCACAGAAATGTGTCCCTTTTGGAATGGGTAAAAACCTTATAGACAAGATTGACTTTGCAATACTTAACAGCATGCATACTCCAAGAAAAGGAAGAATTTTAAAGAATTTTTATGATTTATTAGTTACTTTGTGAACACTATAATGAAAATGTATCCAGTGAGATCTCTTGAATCATATCAATCTTTGTTACAAATTATTAGATTTTTTTAGAATAACTTATATGCCTCACATAATCTATAATTAAATGAATTCCATTAGTTAAATGAAATTTCATACATAAATTGAATTTGAAAAATTATGAGTCAATTATAATGAAACAGTTACTAATACCCACTGTATTAAGTGGTTACAATCACCAGATTCAGGTAACTTAAAAGTGAATCTTTTAAGACATGAGCAGTAACACAATAAAATATTGTCTTCTCTTGTAATTAACATAGATAGAAGTATTTTACTAAACTCAGTCAACAGAGACTCAACTTTTTTTGCCCAGTAGTTTTATTTGCTCACCTCTTTCTGCTCTTTAAATGATCTGCTTACAGGGCTACTGGCATTTAAATATACATTTAGGGCACCTGTGGGCTCTCAGATTGTTTTTCCCCAGGAAACAGCACAGGTGGGTGAAAAGAGAAAAAGCTAAAAATGGTCGGTGTTAAAAAATCAGCATGTTTTCATCTTCCCATTTCTAAGAGTATTGGTTTTGGAACATTTTCTCCCAGAAAAAATAGTACATTGAAAAATGAGGCCTAGAAGTACTACTTTTTGGCAGATTGCACCAATACAGTGTCACAGGTGCTTTTTAACTGACCAATCTGCTCCAGATGCTCATTGATGGTATCTTGAGATCCAAAAGAAGCCTTTAAGGCACTGCTTGTTTACCCTAGTGCTGGCTTTCAAGCTAAAGTGTGAGATGTAATTTTTGTTGTGGTCTCTCAGAAAAATTCAATTGCAGAAGAAGGTCTTGCAACCACAATAGGAAGATGCTCCTGGACATTCAGGAATAACCAAAATCATGAGGCAATGATTGCAGAAGTTGCTTCCTTAACACTGTATGGTGTGTTTCACTCACCAGTGAGTGACAGTGACAGTCACTGTCCTTTGCATTAACTGTATACCTCTATATTCAGGAAAAAATCTCTGGAAGTTTTCCTCACATATATTTTTGGCTGCTTTCCTCAGTTTTTAGATTCACCTATATAACCACAGTCCACTTTAGAGTCAAGATTAAAAGTTATGTGCAGGCTTTTCCTGGTGAAGTGTCATTTCCCCTATGTCTCTGAACCCGCAACATGAAAGAAAGGTCCTTCCTTGCATTCAGAAGCTTATACAGAACCTCAGAGGCCCTGGCTCAAGACCATCAATAGTGCATTCAGATGGGAAGGGGGGAACTTTGCTCACTAATTTTAATCAAGCCAGTTATAATATTTCTTCCCTCAGAAGAGCTTTTGATTGATGTGGAAACTCCCACATCAGCTGTCAACATCTGATTGTGATCCACTTACTGCAATGGATAGTTTGCAGGGAAAATTCACTAGTTACTTATTTCCAAATGTAAAGGGGAGTTTTACATTTTACTTTCTGCAAGGTGAGGGCTCTTCTTGTAGTAGTGAGCTGTGCAGGCTTGTGTTTGAGTTGAAAAGCCTTGCAAGGATGGAGGGGGAGCCTGCATGTCTCTCTCTTTCTCCTGTTGCTGCTGCAGCCAGGCGTGCACTGATTTATTCAAATTACAGCAGACGATCAGCAGTGAGTCACTAATGGAGTAATTTACGTCTCTCTTCATTCCCCTGATGTTTGTAGCAGGAGAAAGCATTGAGACAATGCAATGAAAAAGAAGAGAAGAAAAGAAGAAAAGGAGGGGAGAAGCAGAAAAGAAAATGAGAAGTGAAATCCTGACTGAGGAACAGATTAACTCCTCTAGTATGTGTACCAAAACTTCTGATATATTTGCTGGGCTTCTGAGAGGTACAGAATGGTATGTTGTTCCTAATGCAAACATCATTCCGAGGCTGTTCGTTTTCATATTTAGTCATATCACAGCAAAGCTAAGGGGGTGTCAGTCACAGTCGGTACATCTGACTGGGAGAGCACTCCCTTCACAGCTGCATCTGGCAGAATACACTCCATATTTATTATATTTTTAGTAAGGCATGCTATCTTGTTCATGTGTGAGAAACTGTAATGCATCTTTCACATTTAAAGTGCCCTCTGAAGCTTTCTGCCTCACAACCTCCTGCCTACTTTTGCTGTTACCACTAAATTTTTTATACTGTCTTGAGCATCTCTGAAAGAATTGCAAATTCCAGATAGAACATGATTAATTTAGCACTATCGTCTCCTACAATATAGTGTACAGCCGTCCATCCTGCTTCTGTGCGGCTCTGTCTTATCTCGGCTCTTAGTGAGAAACTAAATTAAGGCAAAGGCTGAAGTCACTCATGTGTACTACTTTTAAAATTAATTTTTGCTGACAGCACCACAGAGTCAAAAGCATGTAGTTGCATTATGAAAGCCAGAAAAGAGATTAAAATATATGTGTATTTTTGTTATTCCAGGAAAGAGAGTCTTTTGCTCCTTCTACATTAGTCATTTTCCCAAAGGACTCTACATCCTTCCTTATTTGGGGAGTAAAAGTTGAAACAACACTCTCTTTTCCATTTGCTAAAGATTTTTGCTTTTTATTGTGTTTAACTCCTTATACTTGCTATCTTCTTTGTAAGATGCGAGTGAAGTTTTATGGTGGGCAATTTGGATGAGGGAGATGAAGGACAATTTGAAGATACTAACATTGTTTGCAATGTGTCTCATTTTCAACAAATGATTTAATTTGAGAGGAATCCTCCTTGGTCTCTAAAAGCTTAAAATGGTTCAGTTCCATGCACTTGAAACAATTTTCTCCCTAAAATTGACTTTTATTTTAACTTTAAAGTTGTAAAATGTTCAGAAATGAAACATTGACTTTCTAACTGAACTTTACATTTTTCTGAGCTTTTTGACTATCTGGGAATACAATACTTTTCTTTTATCTTGTTCTAAAGCAAGACCAGCATTGTAGTTTTTAAAACTATGTCAAACCCCAAATCTGGATTTATCTGGATTTATTTCCTTTTTCTCTCCCTGGTATTACCAGAAGCCACTTTCACCTCTGTGATGCGGAGATGAAACTGAAAGAAAAGCAATAGGGAAGCTAATATATTTCCTATGCTGCAGCTGCTTCCCCGAACCTACATCATCACTGTTCCAGCTGATATGAAGTGCAGCACAGGCAGACTCTTGCCATTCCTTGTTTACTGCTCTCTGAAGCAGGGTGTACTGTGTGTTCACTATTTTCCAGATTACCAGTGAGGTTTAGTTGATGCTTCTTAGATCAAAGATGGAGAGAATGGAGAAAAGCTCAGCAGCAGCCTTGCTCATCCAGCATTCCTTTTCAATGCCACTAATGTCAGGCAACAGCGTGGCTTTTCTCACAGTGACCACACTTACAAGAAGCCTTTGCAACAGCTCTGAAGAGTGTCTCTTCCAGGATGGTACAGCAGAAATAGCCCCTTTGAAAACAAGTTTGAAAGCAGAGAGGGTTGTGCCATCAAGCTGAGCTCCTCACAATACATACCTCAAAGGAAGCAGATAGAGCAGCAAGAAGACAGTGCTGTGAAGGTTTAACATGACTGCATAGACTCCCCATGCTGCAATTGCACTTGTCAAGGGACATTAAAAATTGTATCCTGGTATATGAGACCCTCTGTGTGACTCTATTGGAGAAAAAGGCTCAGGAATGAGTAAGGAATCAGAATTATTTTGATGAGTAAGAGCAAAATTCTACATAAGATCTAGAAAACTACATATAAACTAGGATTTGCAATAGATCACAAACTAAAAGAGATTGAAAATATCTTTCAGAAAGGCAAAGTTCACAATGTGATATATCATTAGGAACCCAGCTTTCAAGACACATCTGTACATCCTTCTGGTCTTAACAGCTTTGATAAGGCCTCTACTGTAAGCTTTTTCTACTTCCAGGTACTGTATTGCAAGGCAGATACGAGCTAAGGCAAGAAGTGCAGTAAGTTTCAATAACTGGAAGAGATTTAGAGAGCTTTTTGACTTACTATAACTGGGATTGTTCAATCTGAAGAACAACAATTCAAGTGGGGACATGGTAGGAATTTCCAAGAACATGAATTTTATTCCCATATAATCATTTTCTGGGAAAGAAAAAGAAACTTTTTTTCACATTCATGTGACCAGGAAAAGAAGGAATGCACTGTATTCATAAAAGAAGAAGCTTTTAATGATAAGGGATTTTGAAGCACTGGGATGGTCAGTGTGCATCTGTTGTGAACTATTTCCCATTGCAGAGCATATTAGAGAAAAAGTGATCAGGAGTGATGTGAACAGAGCTGATCCTGTGCTGCAACAATGCAGTGGACAAGATAAAGTCTCTAGGACCTTTTCCTATCTACATTTTGTTATCTTAGTCCCTATTTTGTTATATTAGTTCACAGAGACAGACTGTGAATATTAAGGCTTAATATTACATTGAGCCACTTCCAGTGGGTACTTGGACAGGTCAGAAGTGACTGGGAAAAGTCTGCTGACAGAAAGCTTATAGTGGTATTTTGGATGAGATTCTTTTGAACTTTGTTCTAAAATGCATATCAGATTATGTCCTGGCCTCTAATGGATAAACCCAACATCCTTGGATAACAGCTGGATAAAAAACCTTCCCAAGAAAGGAAATTTTTTCCATGTATTAGTACAGTAAGACATTAGGTAACACATGCAGAGAAGCACAGATCAGTGACTGTCCTGGGGTGATGTTGTGAGGTTTGTATCCCCAATCGTCTGTTCTGTTTAGGCTGGAGATGTTCTTCAAGACTGGCTCTGGGAAGTTTTGTTTTGGTTTTGTTATCAGTGTACAGATAACAGTTGGAGGGACACAGACATACACCGCTGCTTTTGCCGCTGCTTTGGCTGCTGCTTGCTTGCCTGCTTGCTTGCTTGCTTGCTTGCTTGCTTGCTTTTACTCCTGCTTAGTTCTTTAGTTAGTTTAACTAGACAGTCCAAGATTCTTCTGGACTGCTTTCCTTTTCCTCTCTCCTTCGTGGAATTATTCAAGCCTGCTCTGGACTGGGACCTGGGAAACACCGAGAGTCTGCACTCTGTCCTGCAGCAGCCTGCCCAGCGCCGGAGAGACTGACAGAGCGACCACTCCCCAAAGAAAGACTGTCTGAATTGTTATCCCTTCAGAACGGTGATTGTTCATCTTGTGTGTTGGGGGGTGCTCTGTCTGTTAAATAAACAGGTTTCTTTCCACTTCTCTCCGAGGAATCCTTCCCAAACCGGTGGGGGTGGGGAGGGGCTGTGGGAGTCTGCTCTTTGAAGGGGCCCCTTTGGAAGTTTCTCCCCAAACTTGCCCTAAACCAGGACAGTGACAAAGGCCTAGATTTTTCTTTTAATAAAACCCAGAAAGCCTTGAGCAAAGCATGCAGGTAGCTTGAAGCAACCAAGACCCTAAAAGCCCTGTGTGACAAAGTGCTTTCCTGGCAGATGCCTATCCCTGCACAGCCACTTGGCTTCTGCTGAAGTCCATGAATGGATGTGTTCCATACCTAGGCATAAAGGAAAGAAACAATTCAATCCAGAATTATTAAGGCTGAAACCTTGCATTGAGTAGGTATGGGCAAGAGGTGCTCAAGTCTTGGTGATTTCTGTGGCAACTGGAATATATTGAGAATACAAGGGAATAAAAATAAGACAGAAGAATATTTTGAAAAAAACCCTAAAATTTTTATTAATTAATCTTTGGGAATTCTTTAAAGGGTGATACTTTTTTGACTTCTAATATCTTAGTGGAATACCAAAAACACTGAAATAAACAGAATATCAGAGCTTCCATTGGGCTACTTCCATTAAAAGTATGATCTGGAACTGTAGCAGCTTTTTTTTGGTCTTTTTTCTTCTATTAAAAATTATTCACAAAAATATGTTGGATTGTTTTGCAATAATTGGACAATTTTGCCAAGATACCTACATGATTTAGGAGTCAAACTCTCATATTCAAATGCAGTGAAGCAATAATTTAAAAAAATAGTCTCAGCTTCTTATTAGCTCATCAGGCCATATTTTATATCTACTTGATTAAGACTCAGAGGGGTGATCAAGTGTTTTGCTTATGGAAAGGAATTTGGTATTGTAGTTAGGATTTAGGAGATCTGTTTCAGTTCTTAATTTTACTTCCAAATTGACAGTAAGGCAAGAAGTACATAATGAAACTTATGGGCCCACAGTCAACTTTTACATGCCTGAGCGGTCATTTTTCATGAGGAAACAGACTCACATAATTATTTGGTATAACTGTGTTGCTGCTGTGATTATAGTTTCAATGTTGGATGTACAACTATTGGGAAAAAGAGAAGGGATTTAAAAAATAAAATCATAGCAAAATTAATGGAATAAATGTGAATGACAGGGGTTTAGTATGCCAAATAAGTGTGGAGGGGGAAAAAAAAGATAACAAACCTTTTATTTTTCTTCAGGCTAAAAAATAAACCCAAGATATTTCCTTTCAGGTAGGCTTGAAAAGATTTTTCACTGAAAAGATTCAAATTAAGAAACCAAAATATTTCATCCTAAAAACACTGAAAACTTCTCACTCGATAATTTATTTACTGACTGCCTCATTTTTCTGTTTATTTGCATCGCAGCTATTTGTCAAATTCACAAGGCGCTGTACTGACTATTGAACTACATCTTTTGTTGGTGTTTTACAAAGCCACAAATTAAGGTAAGTTATAGTTTCAACATTTAGGAAACTTATTTCTAAATTTCTGGCCATGTATTTGTTAGCTCTAATGCGCACAGCTTTCATTACCTCCCAAAAAATCCCTTTATCCATCAATTTCCATGGAAAAAAATTGCTTAAAATATAGCTCCCCTGAAAGTCAATAAGACTTAAAGAGTCTATGTCACTTCATCATTTTAGTAAATTGCCCTCCAAACTCCTACACATACATGTGTGCACAGATTTCTCTGTACTGAATCTATTATAAATGAATTAATATTAAAACAGCATTATGGAAAAAAGAAATTAGAAGGAAATTTTGAGATTTACCTATCATATATATGAGCTTTAAAAGGAATTAAATACACAAATGAGAGGAAACTGCTACCACAGTACCTCAATGTTAACTTTTAGGGTTCCAGATGATTTTTAATTAGCTCTCTACAACCCCCTCCCATGTTCCCATTCTCCTCCCCGGGCAAGCAGCTAAACAAAAGAAATAGCAGCAGTTTACCCACCGAGTTTGTGATTTCACAGACTCTAAAGAAAATATTATAAACGACAAATTGTCTAGAGTGAATTAGGAGTAGTATTTGCACATTTTTCTGCTTGGCTGAGCTGATACTGTTTCTTTGGGAATAAGCTATCAGTTTTTAACATTTCCTTTGCCTTATTCCCCTAGCACAGCATCATTCGCCTTTTACATTTTCTGCTGTTTTATCTCTGTGAGAAAGAGGTGTAAGTTAATTTTGCTCTTGGGATAGAGATATGTAAGAAGCAAAATTTCCAAACTTCCGATTAATGGCTGGAGGCAACCTAAGGATCGTCTTTGTCCCAAGATTAAAGGACTGTTTCATGCTGAGTGAGGCTTTCAGGCACTTGGAGTTTGTACCCAAAGCCTATCATTTAAATTACTGGTACCAAATAGGTTGCTTAAAAGAGAAAGGTCTGCACCACTTCCTCACCCTTCACTTAAATCTGTAAAGAAATTCCTCAGTGTCTGCAGAAAAGTGCTGTGCCACTGGTTTCACTGTTCTGATCTTTTCCTGTTTAGGGCAGTTGGAACAACTAATCTTGTAACTGTGTGAAAGCTGCTTGGTACCTCCTAAATTTACAGAATCCTTTCACTTCTGTCTTCCTTCCCACTAATAATGGTGATTTTTGGATGACACAGGCACAGAGGAAAACGCAGAACACAGGTGGTTCAGATGGGGAGTCTTTCCACTACAGGGTGTGAGGGGAGATGTGTTATTCTTAAATAAGTGTGATAATCTCCTCAGAGCAGAGGATCACTTGGAAAAAACAAGATGATTTTTGCTTCTCTGCTTATAGAATCATACACTTTCCTAAGGTACTTTCCTTTGTGGGGGATTCACATGACTCGTTCAGCAAGGCATGAGATGTTTCCCAAGCTCAAGCATGAGTTATTTCCCAAGTTCTTTCTTTCAGCACATCATCTGTTTGAAATGGAGTAGGAAGGGGTCCACAGTCCTTGTTGTCCTCTTCCTCCATTCTCACACCAGCAGAAGCATCCAGGATTTTCAGGCCTGGGATAGGCAGCAGAGATATTAAGGCAAAGCCACGTCAGGTCTCGGCATATTTCTAGCACAGCTAAAAGTCAGAGAAGGACTTTTGTGTTGAATTTCAATCACAGGGACTGCAACTCTCACGCAAGGCACCATCACATGGTCTGAGTAACACGAAGACAGTACATGGAGATGATTTTGCTCAGCTCATATTTTAAAAATGAACCTGTATGTAATAGCTTTCAACTTACTGCTGTAGGAAATGCAGCATAGGCTGGATAGGCAGAAGCTAAACCCACAAACTTGAGGCGCTGTGGCAGAGAGGGGGCCCTCTCTCAGCACAGGTCCATTATCACCACAGCAGGCTCTGAAAGCCTTTGTTCAACTCCAAGCAGCAAAATGTGAAGTATTTTAAGGACTTCTTCACTCTGTCCTGTGCTGCAGGAACAGCCTGTGCCTTTTCACCCTCTAGCAAAGTTTATGGGTGACAATGTCAGGATTTTGGCTGAGGGTCCTTGTGAGAATCATGTGCTGAAACAGCAACCCTCTCATACTCAGGTGAGTTCTCCTTGTCACTCACCAGCTTCTCAACATTTTATGCCTCAGAAGTCTTCAATTCTGTAACAGAACCTGTTGTGATGACAATATCTAACAAATCCTCTGCAAAATCTCACATAAACAATTGGTGCTATGAAAAGTTTACTGTTCAGCTTAATGACAAAGCAACAGATGTGTGAGACAGAAAGCTACACATAAGAATGATGACAGAACTACAGCTCCCACAGTAACATACAGACATTTCTCTGCATGCAACCCTAAAAAAAACTCCAGAAGCCTGAGACTGTGTAAGTGAAAATGTTAATGGAATTTTTTCAATGCCTTTCAATGGGATGTGCAAGGAAAGTACAGAAATACATATGTGATATTTAGGTCAGTGGGCAGTATAGGATGAGCATTCAGGGGTGCTGCCTGTGAGGTTGTGGTAATAACCAGTAAAACCCCACCACATTAAAACTAACAGTTTTCATATGAACATGTCCTTAAAAATTTTAGGAAAGAAATCAAGAAAAATAACTGTCTATCCCTGTCACTTAAAACTGACACTACAGGGCATGGTCTATAAGACTTAATGTTTGCTGAAATACTGTATTTAATTTTACATGGTTATGTGTCTTTTTAAGAGAAAAATAAACCTCTCTCTCTCTCTCTGATACAAAGAAAACCATTTCAGTAACAGCAAACACTGAGCTGTGTTTTCAATACAGATACTACCAGATGTAAAACTGCTTGGTGCACATAGTGGGAGTTTACTGCAACTAAAGCTACTATGTACTGTTTAATTTGCTTAATAAAAGTTTATGCAATTGAGGATGCTGTGTACTGATTAATGTGATAATACAAAGGAATTTTATTATCTGTTTAAAATGGTCTGTAGGAAGATGATTGATTTATACAGACAAACATGTAGAGTTGTCTGTGAGCAACCAGCTTTTCACAGTTCTCCTCTGACAAGGTCTGCAAACCAGAGTCTTCTTTGTATAACTTCTTGAAGGCTATGCAGCAAAAAGAAGCCTGTTATATCACCATCTAATTCCACCTTACCCATAGGCTCTACAGATTAAAAGCTAATGGTTTCAGTAAAACCAAAATTGTGCATCTCCAAAATAAGTTTGGCCTCTTTGAAATGAAGGAGTTTGTTCAGAAATGTGTTTCTTCCCCAAGCTTTGAAAGCATAAGATTTTTGTGTTACAAATGCAATCAGAAAAGGAAATAATTAATGAAATGTTATACAGAAGATACGTTCTTTCAGTCTGAGAAGTTCAAATCATCTTGTTTGAGCTGGCTGTAGTTTCCCAGAAGGGAGAAGCGTAGAGCTTCAACTGCACAGGGATTTGATAAGACTTTTAAAAATCAGTCTCTCCATAGGAGGAAGTATAGTACTGCCTGTTAGACTGAGGGGACAGATGTAGAAAGATTCTCCTCATTATTACAGGGAAGAAGTGTTCGCCTTAGCTGCACCTAGTGTGTCCAGCTCTGGGGTCCCAGCACAAGATATGGATCTGTTGGAATGAGTCCAGAGGAGGACCACCTGATGATTAGAGGGATGGAATACCTCTCATAAGACTGAGAGAACTGGAATTGTTCAGCCTGGAAAACAGAAGGTGTCGGAGTCTGAAATTATGAGAGATATTTCTTTGCATGTTTAAGAGATTTAAGAATCTCTGACAAACAGTGTTTTTAACCTTTGTTCATGGAAAAAGGGCTTTTAGGCTCTGGAATGAAGCAGAGTTTTCAACAGTGTGTATTAGATAGTAGAATAGTGTATAGTTTTATCACAGGGTGAGAATTTTAGATAAATGAAGTTTTTAGGATGGCAGACAGGTGAAGGGAAGATGGAGAAAGCACATGGCTTTTGGGTTTCTTCCTTCTTCTTCCTCATCTGCCTCCATCTTCTGCAGTGAGGTGGCACATTATAGTTGGCTTAGAGTAGAGTTTAACCTTCTAACATAGATAATAGTTATTGGAGTAGAATTATAAATACTGATTATGTGGATTGTAATATAAATAGCCATGCTACCCTGAGGGTGGGAGCATTAGGCATTAAACATTTTAGTATGGAGCATTAAGCCTTGGGCATTTGGGGCTTTGGAGTTTCGTGCCTTGAACTGACCTGCAATGAAGAACTCTACAGGTCAGGAACAGAATGTAATGACAAGAAATAATAAACTATGAAGAGAAAACAAAAGAAGAGAAGTCTCTCGTGCACTTTCTTTCAAGATCTCTGGCTGGGGAAAACAAAATTGTACATTCTCGGGAAACAGAAGAAAAACAGCCAGCCGGCAGAGAGAAACAAAAAAATAATTTTTTATAATTCCGAGAAGAAGGCTTCTGGGTGACCTAATTGCAGCCTTCCAGTACCTAAAGAGAGCCCACAGGAAGAGAGAGAGGTACTTTTTACAAGAGCCTGTAGTGACAGGACAAGGGGCAATGGATTCAAATTAAAAGAAATTTGGTTTAGATTAGATATTAGGAGGAAGTTCTTCACTGTGAGGGTGGTGAGACACTGGCACAGGTTCTCTGGAGAAGTTGTGGAAGCCCCATTCCCCGAGGTGTTCAAGGCCAGGCTGGATGGATCTCTGAGCAACCTGGTCTAGTGAAAGTTGTCCCTGGCAATGCCAAATGGAGTTGGAACTAAATGATCTTTAAGGTGTCTTCCAAACCAAACCAAACCATTCTATGATTCTATGATTCTGTGATTCTGCAATTTGTACATCAGATGCTCCTAAGATGCATAGTGCTGTTGTGCCCCCCAAAAGCAGGTGATTTGGGACCTTCTAGATGAATATGCATTTAGCTTGGGCACTAAAGGTAAGTCCTCCTTGTGGAACTTTCAGCTGCATTCTTGAATGGATTAGATATGGAACTTCTGTATCTCTGAAGTCCTGCTTCTCTGAGTAGGGACAACTGAGATGCAAATCAGGTATTCCAGTTCATCCAGGGAGACCAGGTCACATACTTTGCCTCTTGCAGCATGCATGAAACAGTTTGGGACCTGTCACTGGCAAGTGCAATAAAAAGCCAGACATTACCAGGACTGACTGCCAACCCAAATGTCATCTGTGCTGGCAACCTGCTGATTCTTCCTTTGATTTTGGGACAGCCTTCCAAGGCCTGTTTCTCCAGTTAAGCAGCAATCCCAGACTAGCATTCTAGCTAAATTAAATTTCTTTCAAAATAGGTTGCCTTTACAACCCAATTAAAACACTATTCAAACACCACTTATGCATTATGTTATACTTTTGAGGCAGCTAATCATCATTCCTTTAGTCAGGTGATTCGTGAAAGAGCAGATGGATCAGTTGTCTAACATTTCTCACTGAGAGAGTGTCATAACCTTGATTATACCCCAGAGCTTCTAACCTCACAGCTGCCAGCATTTAGGATCTTTGTGCCCACTCTCCCATCACTCATACTGCTCAGCTGTATCACATGCACTTGGTTTTACAATCTTACTCCACAAGGGCAAAATCAGTTTTTCTTTGTGCATAGCAAAGGCTTCCCGTGCCAAAGTAACCCAGAAAGGAAGAGTCAAGGTTGATCTTATGACTTACTGAATACCCATGGCCCCTCACAGAAGAGAGATGTCCTGACTAGCCAACAATGAGAAAATTTTAAAATGGGGTTGTGTTTAGCAATATATCTGAATTCAAATCTACTGCTCCATTCAGTATTAAGCCTGGCTTTCTTTTTAATGAGTCCTCATAGAAAGGATGAGTATTTTTTCTTAAAAATAAGTTTAAAAAGTAATTGACTGATTATGCTTGCAAAGATACCTTTTTTTTCCTGGTAAAAAACTCCTGACAATCTGTATTCCTGTGCTACAGCTTTATCTGCTTCCTTGAAAAACTTGGACTGCCAGCACAGTGTCATTGATCATTTCTCATGCTACTTCTTAATTTGATTCAATGAAAGAAGAAGTAATTTGCTTTGCCTCTGCTACAGTACTGAAGAGGACTTTTCTGTGGCTTCATTGAGAAGAGGTAAAGATCATCTTCAATTTTTTGCCTGAAACCTACATTCAAACTCTTGCTAGCACATTTCTAGACCAGGCCCTAATTTCTGGGCAAATTAAAAATATTTGGATGTTTCAGGAAATCTCTTGCAATATTTTATGACTTTTCATCTCTACAACTAAACTGATTTTAAGTATGAGTAAGATTAAGATATGGTGCTTTGTACATGCCAATAATTGTAGAGTGTAAAAAAATTTTCTATCCTCAATTTACAATACTTAGGGCTGGAAACAAGAGAGAGAGAGAGAGCTAAGGCTATTAGGATTTTAAAAGTGAAAAACTCCCAAACTACTTTATAACAATGTTATATAGTAGCAGAAATAACTGCTTATCAAGCACATCAAGTGAAAATCAATGATTTTTACCTCAGAGTGGTCCCACAGACTTCTTATCTATTTATCTTTAAATGCTTAAAGAAATCATTCACAGAGTTTTACATCCTTTCCACTGAGAATTGTGTCACCAGTGGTCATAATTTTACCCTAGCATGCAAGGTCCCACTGCAATAGCCACAGCAGAATTATTTTAGAACACATTATTAATATATCCTAGAAATATTCTGTCGATCAAGCATCTTTCAGAATACTGTTTTGCAGGGGGAAAAAGAATCACAACAACTTAGGCTAGTTTTGGAAAGAAAACATCACCAATGACCACATAGTTTTAGAAGGTAACTTTTGGATTCCTCAGAAATCAAATCAACAAATAAAATATATGCAAGTCTTAAAATTCATTGTTTTAGGGAATCCTTGCGTTGCAGCCATTGTTGGTTCTGGCTCAGCAGAATTGATTTCAAACGAAATTTTCAGTTTGCATTTATTGGTATTTCTCTTGTGCTGACAATAGGTATTTGATTTCAGTTGTCTTTTCCCTTGTTTTGGTTCATGAATACCTGTCACAAGTAACTCCCCAGGCACTTTGTTTATCTGTCTTCTCCTGATTAAATGTACCATTACTTTAGATTTTAAAAGATCACTTATCAAGCAGAGGTCAGCAGCAAGACAGAGAATTTTCTTCAAGCATCTTTCTCTCTCTTTTAAAAATCAGAGCTTGATGTCTTCATAAGGGATGTGCTATCCCCCACAGGAGTCATCTACTCTTTATAGAGTTTAATGAGTAAAGCAGTCAAGCCTGTATTAATCCAAATTCCATTACATGGTTATAATAGTCTTTTTTCAGTTTTAAAGTGTGCAGTTTAATTTTCAGTAGCAAAGAAAGATCTCTCAGTCCTTAGTCTCACACTGATTTTGCCTCAGTTTCACCAAAAGAAGTCCAGCAGTATAGTCTGCATCACCGGGTGAGTTCAGACCACAACTTTCCCTCCCTAGCTATCTGTCCATCACTCAATAAGAAATGACAGTGACCCCAGAAATGTGTTGCCAAAACGTTTCATGTATGGCTATTGCCTCTATTTAATGCAAAATCACTTAAAAAGTCTGAATTTCTACATCTGGTTTGAATCTCAATAGACAGGGATGAAGAGTTCACTAGATAAAAGAGCTTTTACCTGGGTGGTTATTTAACTTTTCAGACTCATTAATCAAGTAGGACAAACCTCATTCAACAAACAGGTGTTTAATTGAATAGGGTTTTTCATCCATCCAATTTATGTTAAAATACCCTGTGCTAATTAGTTCACAGTTACTCCCAAGCTGATTCACAATCAATTCATGTTATTCACCAACATTGCTGCTGTTTTTAGGTGAGAAGCACACAACAAAGTATAGTATTTTGAGCAACCTAAGATATTGCCAGGGAGCTGTAAATGCTGAGGCAAAATGCTAACCACATAGTGACCACAGAGAGCAAAACCAGGCAGAACAAACAATACAGATTTAATTGTAGAGGAGGGAATGTCCTGCTTCACTGATACCATGTGGACTTTCCAGCAGGGAGCAAGGAAATTTATTTGAGTGGTCTATGAGAAGAAAGGGAATCAAATGGGACTTTGAGATGAAGGATGAACACAATCATAATCTTCAGTATGTAAGTTCCAAAGTAGCTGTGAGAGGACAGAAGCATTATGGAAGATGCTGGAAAGACTGAACATTAGCAATCAAGGGACAAAGGAAAAAAGCCTGGCATATGTATAAAGAACTTGTAAGTGACTAGCTTGTAAGCATTTGCATTGCATTTGAGGGTACTCCATGTTCCTGGCACCTCCTCCAAACCACCATCATGCAAATTCCATTCTTTGTTTTTGGTTTTGGGAAGATTGCTCAAGCTCTGCCATGAAAATATTCCTGGTATTGGCATATCTCTCATATTTTAGGGTTTTTAGAGGAAAATCAACCAGCTGTTGAGAGAAAGGCCAGCTTTGTTCTGGTTTGTGGCTGTGTTCTTGTTTTGAGGGTTTGGTGAGTGGTAACTCACTGGCAGTGGTTTCTGGCTGAACACAACAAAACTCACAATACTTTCTTTCAAAATGGTTTTGAGTACAAGCTTATGGAAAGAATATATTTTTGGACCTTGATTCCTTTTGGCTTTTAAGATGCCAGCCTCTGATTTAACCATGGTAGAAAAATCTGTCTGTGTAGAATGAGTCAGTTCCCTACTTGTGGGAATGACACTGGAATCCCAAATACATAACAACTCTTTAGAGGTGAACTGTATAGCAACTGCATACTAAATAAAGAACACTGTGCAAAAAAAAAAAGGGATTATGAAAGCCTGGTGTAGTGGATGGGGAGCATCTGGAACATGAGCATGAGTGGCTTTTAACTTTTAACTTGACTTTAATTCAATAACTGTTTTAAATATGTCACTTTGAGATCCCAGCTGCCTTAGACAGAGTGCAAGGTGAGCAGAGAAGGGAAAACAGGAGGATGAGTTTTCAATGTCAGCTTTACCTTTAGTTGTTTGTGACACAGCCCTTCAGAGTGAACATACATGGTGAGGATTTCTGAACTCTAAAATGGAAAATCAAACTGAGAGGTGTTGTTTTAAGATACTAAAGTCCTCAGCTTAACACAGGCTTTTGGAGCTGCTTTTTCAGCTCTGTAAATAAGAAATTATCTATGCCAAGAGACAAGAAGACAACTCTTCTTTTTAAAGGAGCAGATGGCAGAAGCATTGTAGGCATCCTACTTCTTTCTTCTTCTGTGCAAATAAATACATTTTAAAAGGCTGAACCTGATATGAAGTTTATTTCAATAATTAATGTAAGTGGTATGCACTCGGAGTCTAGGAATTCCCATCACTTCTGGACAGTGTCCACAGAGAGATCTTGGAACAGAAGAATCCTGTACCCTTCAAACTGTCACAGATTTTTTTTTTCATACAGAATATATTCATTTGTTCTATCAGCGTATTTGTGGGGATGTTAGAAAAATGTATAATATAAACCAAAAAATAAAATATGAAAGCAACTTTTTCTATTTTGAAACTTAAGAATTCAAGTTTTGGCTGTTGCTTTCCTCCCCCCACCCCACCCCCCAACCCAGATGCTCTTTGATCTGTCTCCTCCTAGGCAGATAAATATATTTTAAATTATTGCTAGCCCCAGGGGACCCGAACTGGTGTTAGCTAGCAATGAGATGCTTTTAGGAAATGTCACTAATGTAGGTAGTGAAAATGGCAAGGAATCACTCAGGACTGCAACATCTCAGCTAGTTTTTAACCAAACTTAGGCTGAAATAAATGAGTGCAATGTTCAGTGTTTTCTTTGGGATATTCAGCCACTAAACATCTCTGGAATTTCCTGATTGTTCTGTCTTCTCATTAGGAATTGAAGAACAGGAGCTTCTAAGGAGAGCAGTTTACACTCATGTGCAACTTTTTTTTAAAATACACCAGGCTTACCGAAAGCTGAGGTCTGTGGAAATGTACAGACTGGGAGTTTCATTTTCTACTGCCTTTTGTCACCCATAAAATAGCAGTAAGCTGTGATCATTCTAATTTGTTAACTACTCCTGACAATTAGGCTAGTTGTGCCTAATTAGTGCCAAAGTTTTAAAAGAAATCAAACGAGTCTTTGGGTTGGAGGCAGAGGGACATCTTCAGTGGCCCATGTAGAAACATGCACCACGTTACAAACATCAAGGGTGGATTTCTGGTCTTTGTACTGATTAAGAGCCCCCTAATGGAAAGTCTAGGTAGCTTACAGGGTTAGAAGAGGGAGTTAATATATCTGAAAACCAGTTAAGGGGCAGCCAGCTAGAACTGTACTCGTTTGCATCAACTACAGAGGGATGTAAAGCACCTCTGTAAGAGGGACTCAGTGTCAGGAGACTGAGTCTGGAACAGCCTGGACTTAACTTTCAGGCAAGAGCAGATCCAAGGCCGAGCTGGATGCATCTCACAGAGGCATTCTCACCTGCTGGGATGCAGAAAGTTGACAGAAGAGGTCTCTCAAGATAGAGAGAAGAGGTTCCTTCCTCCACATAAAATTTATTTGCAGAAAATAGGCTTGTTTCTCCTGCTTTAGTTTTTGATTCTAGAAGTGGCCAGCTCAGTGCTCTTTGAGGAGTCATTTGCTTACCAAGCTATAGTCTCTCTGGTTTTGGTGTTCTCATCTCCCTTGTAAATCCTATATGTTGTTTTACACATCAGAATCAGAGTGAACAAGGAAGATAAGTCCATCTAAGGTGACATTCTTCTTTTCCTGCAGTTTCGTGCAGCTTGGTGAGTGAAGTATAGTCCTGGTATGCAGAGACAAGGTCAGAAAACAGTCCCCTGGACAGGAACAAAAAGTCAACCATAGCACTGGTTCTGCTTTTTGAGATCAACACAGTGCTGTTTCACTAATTTACACAGAATCTGATTATACTGAATGAATTAAAACCCCTTGTAAAGTGAAGTTTCCCTCAACTGCAGGCATTACTGAGCATGCACAACTATCTTTTTCAACAATATGTAAAAATTCTTAAAACTATCTTAAATATAAGGTGAACAACATCGTTCATTTTTCTTCCAGTTCTTCCCTCGGTACTAGTAAAAGTCGCAACAGCTTTAACCTGCTCTACTTTCCCTGTGGGAAGAGGCCACATAGATCAAGGCTGACAGTGTGTAGGACTGCTCATTTGATATACAAAATGTTCTATGATATAGACAGTCGTGCCACAATTCTGGAGAACTGCTATAGCTTTTTGCTAAAAACAAATGATTTCTCTCCCCTGCAAAGTTTATTTTGGTTATTTCAAGGGCTTTCTAATGCTCTATTGAGGACTTCACCGGTTTTCTTGAAAAGATATGTGGCTAGTGGTGATTCATCTTGCAGTGAATAATTAATTGGCATTTTTAAGTGATGATCAGTCTAGAAGGATGTGATTTGGTTTATTTGCTTAAAATAGTATTTCACTTATTGACAGTATGTGTTTTCTGTCATTATTTTAATTTTTAGTGGCAGAATGCTCCAAATAAATATAGCTGAAGCTGTTTGTTCCAGACAACAGGAAAAAGAACTTGTATTCTGTTGAAACCATGGGATGGTTTTCACTGAGTTCATGCGATGAACTCCTGGACATAATTAAACAACATGTGGAATTTATAAGCTCACAAAGCTCCCTTCACAAAGCCATTGCCCTAAAATGTGTAGTTTTAAACCTCTTTAATGAAATCCTCAGAGCAACAAGTAACTCCCTCTCCCTAAAAGTGGATTATTACAATTTTCACAGCCTTGTGGAAGTTTTAATTGAAGGGCACTACTTAAAGGGATGGTGTGGGATGACTGTAAGGTAAGATTGATCAGTACAGGCAGAATTTTATTACAAGTGTCAATTAGATTGAAAAGTGTTATAAAAAAGATCATTTGCATAGCTTTAGGGGACAAGGAGACACATTATTCTGAAATCTCCTTTGCTGATTGTTTAGTGATTCTCTAAGGGTAACAGGGAGGAAATATTCCCTCCTGCAAGTGGAGATAGTAGCCACTTTCTGACTGGCTTTGATTTAAAGCTCATTAATGAGATATGTGCAGCTAATTAAGAGCAGGGAGAATTTAGCTATATACCACAGTGGAGAAGAGCATTTATCAGAGAAGATTGGACTATCGCCCTATGGAAGTTCAGTGCTGTGCTACCGGGAACAATTCAGTTTCAATGCTGCAGAGAAGGGCAATATAGCAAATAGCTAAAACTGGTTGAAGAGATGTTTTTCCCCCTAGAAAATAAGGTTGCACTGACAATGCATTCTTTTAGTGAAAACCCTCATTTTTATTAATTCAACACAGTAAGGACAAGATCTTTCTTTTCATTTTCACCCTTTTTTATCTCTGGAGGGAAGAGACAAATTAGAAGACAGAAAGCCTTTGGCTGCTGCAGCCACATCTTTTTTGGAACTTGAGACAGATCACATGAGTGTCTACAGTAGCATTTTAGTTGGGAGCAGGAGTATCCTACTGAATCAAAGATTGCTGCGGACCCCCATGTTCCATACTTCTGCTTCCATCACAAAAATAAAAATGCAATCACAGAAATTATTGTACATGAATTAGATTTTTTGTCAGATTGAAACACGTCTGAAAGATGTACTTCAGTTATGCACCTTGTCTGCTCCAGCTGCTAGTGAGCATCCAGGCCCTTCAATATATAAACATAAACATCTGTGTATATTTGTAAGCTTGTAGTTTATATTCCACTGAAGTCAGTGGAAATAGATGACCTAAATTTTGTGCCATTTTTGGACATCCTGAGCACCTACCTGGCCTCCAGGACACCTGTTCTGTCAGCTAGTACATGTGGTGTTGAGATCACACGTGGCACAGATTAACTGAAGATGCTGAATCCCACATTGACACAATAGAGTTCAGTGGTGCCTAGAGAGCCATTCAGTTCACCTGAAACCAAACCTGAAACAGGGTTTGGTTGCACATGGGGCTGTAGGAGATACCTCAAGGAATAAAAGATATCTGCACAGGGCTGGTAACTCTGGCATAGGATTTATGGGAGCCTTCTGCAGCTGTACACCAAGGTGAAATATCCTAAAGGGCTAAAATGGGCCAAGAGGCCTCCATTCAGCAATGGTCACAGACAGTGTAGCACATTGTGGAAACAAGGAGAATATATTTTGTCATTTGTTCTGTCACTTTCCACTTCTCTATCATCCAAAATTTCCTTCATTTGGGAAAGGTAGTGAATATGTATTGCCAGATGGAAATCGTGAGAAAGTGAAATATCCTGGGGAAAGTATTCGCAACAGAATATCAAACTTCTGCCTTCAGGTCCTTTTCTTTCTGTGTCTTTTCCAACAGATGACTTCTCATCAAGACCCAAATGTATGTTAAGAAAAAGAAAGTTTCTCAGTATTGTGTGACTTCAGAACTCCTCTATGCAAGGGAGAGCAAGGCACATCACATACTCCCAGCCTAGAATGTGAATATCATCTCCAGGCTGTATTTTTGTCCACTGATTTGGCATGGTGTTTCTTTAGGGAAATTAAGTCACCTTCTTGTGGGAAATTAAAACTAGAGATCTATATTAAAATGTTTTTATACAGTGCATATTAATCGATTTACCCAATTTAAAATTTTATTTTATTCATTTTTTCTGGGGTAATATTGTATGATAAGTACATTTATTGTCAGAAGAAACTGATTTGTTATGAATATCTGCAATTTCTAAATTATACTTTTGGCTGCTTACCTAATCTCAGACAGTCATTCCTTTGTCATGTGAACTGAAACCCTAAAACTGCATTAAAAATTAAACTGAGGTTAATTTGAAATAATACATTTGATATTTGTAGGTAATAGAGTGATATAGTTACAATGTGGGCTGTTGTTACATACAGGTGTCTCACTTCTGCCATTTGTAGCTAGCCAACTAATAAGTGTTAGAGCAGTTCTTGGTATTCATCTCTCAGTGCATCACTTTGCACTTTGTACAAGTAATTTTTTATCAATTTTATTAAAATCAGAGTAATTTACCTGTTTCTATAAAATATTTCAACATTTCTTTTTATTGATGTGTGAGGCAACTTCATGTCACCAGCAAATATCTTCTCCACGCAGATGTACCTTTTGCCTAACTCAGACATTAGAATGTTAAATAACTTTGGTCTCAGAATTTTGGGAAAGCCTAGAAAGATCCCCCTTCTATTCCAGTAAAAGTCCTTGTAGCACAATCCTTGAGTAGTCAGTATTTTATCAAATGCGTATTTTTTGTTTTCTGTGAAAACTAACTCTTTTGTCAATTTTTTCCCCTAGTAATGAACATAGTAAAAAAATAAATAGCTACTCAATGATGTATTTGCCTCTTAAAATTCAAGAATTTGTATTGCTTTTCTCTCAAGCAGGGCAACTTCTTTAATTGACAAATTCATGGAAAAAGATTGTTCGATGGCACAGCTTATGTAGGTAACTTGTCAGCTCAGAGTGACTTGCTAGTGGTCAAACTAAGAGTGCAGTTCTGAGAAACTTAGCTATGCATATTCCCTTGCTGTTGGCTTTGATCATTGACTAGAATGTAACATAGAGACCGGTGCTAGGTTTTGTGGATGTGGATTTGCATACTTTTTTTGTGTGGAAATCAGCTTCAGAACCACAGAATCACGCAACCATAAAAACTTTGGTTGGAGGACAATCTGGGCCAGCTCCCTGCTTGGAATGGGAATCTGGTCAAAGCTGGATTGGGTCAGACATGTCTCTGCCTGGTCTTTGGTGGATACAATTTCATATGTATTTGCTTGAGTGCTTTAACATTCAAGGAAAGCAAAAACAAATGGGTCACAAGAAAGGGTGATGTGAAATTCAGATTTGCATTTGAATGAATATTCTCAGATTCTTTCATATTATTCCCTTGGGTTATGAAAAGTACAGACACATATTACTGGGAAGTCTCTAGACTGACTGATTGATATGGTTTGTATTTGCCATGTAAATGTGTAATGGTTAATACTGTATCTATACAAATAAAATGCTGATTGACAAACTTGCCCAGAAACAGTCATCTCCTAGGAGGAGGAAGTCATTACCATTTTAAAAAGCAAAATCCTAAAGGAAGGCTGTTCAGGCACTGCAAAGGAAGGTGCTACTTTGAAATGTGCAAAGGTATGAGCAGTCAATATTAAGGATTCCTTTGTTTTTATTGGAACAAAATTCAAGGATTTTTTTTTCCAGTAGGAGAAACACTTGATATGCAAACTAGAAGAATTCAAAAAGGATTGTGGAATAATTAATTTTATGATATATATTGGAAGATAAAAACAGAATTGTAAATTACATATTTAAATTTTTAAAAATGAGAAAATGTACATCATGTTAAAGAAGCCTTTAGCATTCAAGCTCCACAGAGGACTTCTAAAGGGGAAGGACACTAGCTCTAAACATAGCCTACTTGCTCACAAGTTTCCAGAGAGCAATCCTCTAAGTCAAACAATATGCTGCTGTTCAGGAGAAAACAACGAGGCACAATTATTAGGAAAGGGGTTTTTTTTGGCCAAGGTAACTTACAGCACATGAGTAAAATACCAGTTGAGATAGTCACCATTTATTGTAGTACCCTGCCTTGAAGAATAGGAAACTAGTTTCCATTTTAATGAGCAATTGTAAAGGAGGATGTTAGTTCATATGGCATCAGGGAGAAAATTGCTGGTGCCATGAGCAAGAAGTATAATGAGTTTTGTTTTTATCAGCAAAGTTTGCTGCATCCTTCAGTTTTCTTTTCAGTTCCAGTGCATTGTCTTTTCAGAAAGGGTTGTTGTCTTTCCAGAAAGGGAATTTTCTGGATGCCCTCAATCTACTTGATTTTTCTGTTAAACCTTATATCCTTATGCTTTGTCTTTTTGACTCCCTTCAGCCTTTGTCTTTTCACTGTTTGCCTTCCCCCTCACTGCTTCCTCTCCTGATGGCTAAATAGGGAGACATCTTCTCCAAGGGCATCCCAGACACCATCAATGATAAAACAATGGAGTTTTTGAACATCTTTCCTGTGTTTTGCATGTCAAAACAGAGCACAAGTCATATGATGGAGTGGAAATCTAGTGATGAGATGCTGAGGGAGCTGGGGTATTAACCTGGAGAGAAGGAGGCACCGGGGAGACCTTATCGCTCTTTACTACCTGAAAGGAGACTATAGTGAGGTGAGGACTGGTCTTTTTTCCTGAGTAACAACTCATAGAACAAGAAGAAATAGCCCCATGTTGCACCAGAGAGTATTTAGACTGGATATTAGGAAGACATTCTTCACTGAAATTGTGGTCAAGCATTGGAACAGGCTGTGCAGGGAGGTGGTGAAGTCACAATCCCTGGAAGTGCTCAAAAGGTGTGTGGATGTACCATGGTTCATGGTTCATGGTTCATGGCAGACCTGCCAGTGTTAAGTTAATGGTTGCATCCTATGATCTTAAAGGTCTTTTACAACTTTAATGATTCTATGATTCTATGAAAATGAAAAGACCAGACAAACTGTTTTGACCAACTCTACAGAATGCTTTCATCTTCCTCAAAACAGTGAGGAAGGATGATCAATAGCACATCAAAAGCTGTGCTTGATTTAATCTGCTGCATGATCACACAAACCTATAGCATACATCATTTATTGCAGGACTTGTAGTTAGCCTTTAAAATAGTGACTTTGTGAGACTGCATAAGCCAGATATGGAGCTTCAACAGAGGCATGAAGCTGATAAAGGGACAGGAGCACCTCTTTTAAGAGGAAAGGCTGAGGGAACTGGGCCTGTTCAGCCTCAAGAAGGGACGACTGAGAGAGTACCTCATCAATTTATGCAAGTATCTGAAGGGAGGGTGCTAAGACAATGGACCCCGACTCTTCTCAGTAGGACAAACAACAGGGAGAAACTGGAACACAGGAAGTTCCACCTGAATGTGAAGAGGATCTTCTTTACTGTGCAGATGAACCTCCTCTGGAAGATATTGCCCAGAGAGATTGTGGTGTCTCCCTCATTGGAGATATTCAAGAACCCTGTGGACAGAATCCTGTGCCTTGTGCTCTAGGATGGCCCTCCTTGAGCAGAGAGGTTTGACCAGATGTCCTGCTGTGATCCCTCCTTTTCAACCTTACTCATTCTGTGCTTCTGTGATTAGTCAGTTCCTCACTTTGCTGTGGCACATCTGGAACAGAACATGATTGCCGTGGAACAGGCCTACAACATATGATGCCTCAAGATCCATTTCCTTTCCAAAAGTAGGAGATGATCCTGTGAGACTCCCACATTAGCTCGCTGCAGGGTGGCCAGCAACAAATAACATATGGCATTAAAGGTCACATAGGCTGTGCTTGAAGGCAAACTGCTGTCCTTGTAGTTCAGTAAAAACTAAAAGCTGTTTTGAAATACACCAACACTGGAAACTTGAAATGCAAAGTCTAGAAGGCAGTGTCGCCCCTTTTTCTTTCAAGAAATAGTAGAATTTTTCTGTAGCACTAGGACTTCTTAATTTTCAGTGTAATCGATGTGTTGACTTGTAGTTAAGATTGATAATTCTACTTTTCAGCCAATAAATTTCCTAAAAATTTTAGCACTTCTTACCAGGAAATCACTGAAGGTACATTTTTGCTTCCAGATTTCTCTGGTAGGCACAGAGTTTCCAGAGGCAATCTATTTGCTCTTTTTCTGCACTTGCCATGAGTTATTGTGTATGCAGTAGTATTTTTTCAGCTGCTTGTGCAGTTATGACCTAAAATGGGTCACTGTAGTGATCTCATGTTTTACAAGCCTTCCAAAAGAAGGGCACGATGCCAAAGGTGATTTCTCAGCATTGGTGACTAGCACATTTATTCAAAGCCCATTTATTCAATATTATTTGATTCTTGCAATATTCGAGGCCTAATGCCAACCAGCTGCTTGCTGGTTCCAGACTCTCATAAATACTTGCAAAGTTTTCTGCTCCACTTCTGCTTAATCCTTCAGCCTCACCCCTTATCTGCCCTTCTCCTTATCTTCTCATCTGGTTTTAATACACATACTACCTCTCCTTGAATTTCAGGTCCTCTACTTTACACTCTTTGGCTAATTATGTGAGTCTGGCACAGGGAAAAAGCAAGCAAAATGTTTTCCTGTAGGCAAGGCTGAACTCACAAAGAAGAATGAAACTTCTTTTTCCACCGGGATATCGGTCCTTCACATCTGACAGCCCTACTCATGTCTTACATATGGCAGACATTTTTTAAGAGTGGAATTTATTATTACATTTAGAGCAATTGATAAGGATGAGAATCAGTGAAATATCCCACTGGTTTAAGATGGACAGAGCTCTCCAGTGATCTGTGGCCAGGAACACAAAGTTTCTCCAAAGACCACTTTGTGCCTAGCTTTAAGTCCACTGGAGACAGCCGGAATCTTTCAATAGCTGTAGGATCAGTTATGGCAGAGGACAAACCTTTGTTCCCCGTGGTCCACCTGCTCTACTTATAAATACAATTTCAGATACAGAGGGGCAGCCTTGCAAGATTTGATTGCTTATTACAAGCACAGGTGTTTTAAGTCTATGAGTGAAAAGTATTAATCTCATATCAGGTAATCTTGTTTATTGTGATTCAAAATTACAGAAAGTAAAAAGAGCTAAGTTGTTTATTGTGCAATAATGAACTACTTTGAGACAGAAGTTTTCTTAGGATCTATTTGCTGCAAAAAGCTTAGTATAGCAGGCCTAATGCTGTTTAATGAGACTTGCACACAATATATACCCAATATATTTTAAATACAAAATAAGTACCAATTAAAATATGAAATCCATTGTTTCTTCCTTGCAATATCATTCATTCATATGATTGAATCTCAATATCTGTATTTGTAATAGCATTATGGGTTTTGTCTCAGTCCCTCCCTAAGAGTACTGAATTTCTTTTTTGAAACCAAAAAGTCTTGATAGATTTTGATGGCATCAATAGATATCATTGAATTTTGCAGAAAAATAAATTAATATTTACCTTACGTAAGTGACCTCCCAATGAGTTTTATCTGTTGTGAGCAGAGCACACATTTGTTTATATACTAGAATCATCACATTTTGCAAGGTTGAAAAATGCTTAACGAATAACTTTAATTATTTTTTAAAGAAAAATTTGATTCTGCATTTTTACTTGCTGCCTTAGTATATTATGCTCATTTCTATGAGGCAGATATTCTACCAGCTCTTCCCTAATAAGGTAAAAGTTGTAAAAAACATGCATTTCAGGTTTGTAATTAAGTACTCAATTTGAGCACACTTACAAGTGCCAGAGGTAATGATTCTTTGAAGTTTATCGTTCATAGTAATCTTTTTATACTACTATACAAAAAAAGGCAAGTAATACTGTGACCAAACAAAATTAGAGCCATAAATCAGATTAGCCCCTTGCTTAGTTTTTCACCAAACAACCAGTTCAATAAATCACTCTGCATGGTCTATACGTTATGCTTACTGCTTTTCCTGTATCTACATCAGCACAACAGTGGGCCACAGTTATTTGATATCTGCAAAGTGAGTTAATTGGTGTTTTTAAGAGAAAAAAACCATAAGAGATAGGCACTATTTTTACTATTTTAAAAGCTGTACTGTTTTCAGATGATACTGGCTTGGAGAATGTGAATTGGCTGTAGCTGTGCAGCAACAGCATTCAGTAAATCTCTTCACTGTCATGTTTCTACAGATATAGTCAGTGACTGGCTGCTACCCTAAGTGACAGGGCCAGCCTCACCTATCTGTGAAGGTTAAATTGTGTGATTCCTTTAGGTACGTCTGGAATGAAACATCTACATATTCCTTTGGGGCTTTTCATATGTGGTATGCTCCTGTTGATCTCTGGTTCCACTGGTAGAGCCAGTCCATGACTGTATTCCCTCTCCTTCATCTTGCAGTCTTTCACAAATGATTTGCATGCTTGCATTTCCCCTATCCTTGCCCTGCATAAAATACTGCATGTTTCAGCTCACACTTTTTCCAAAATGCATGAGTTTACCTGGTATGGTGTAGGGACAGCAGGAGTGATCTGCAATGATCAATGAAAGAGAGAGGTTAGGTAGTGTTGGAAATGATAGTTGGTGGTAGCTGCAGCCAAAATCAAAGTTCCATTTTCTCTTCTCTGTGCTTCTAACAGTAAACAAATTGCAAAGACCTCAAATTTGACTGGCAATAAGGAGAGTTGAAAAATTACTGTCTTTCAACCATCCCAAGGTAATAATAATGGATAAACAAATGAATAAACAAATAAGAATTGGTCCTTGATGCATTGCTGATTAGATCCCTTGTCTCCTGACTCTATGCTTTTTATGTCATCTAAATAGTTGGCATCTCTAAATAGTTAGAAAAACAGTAGACACAACCTTAAGTACAAACTGAAATGATGAATACCTTGGTGTTACAAATTAACATTCCTGCGTTTTGAAGCTGAAACATTAAAACTGCTTAGCATAGAATATTTTTTATTTATAAGCACTGATTTTATGTGGGTTTTTTTCTGAAATCAAAACTATTCTTATGAACAGTGATTGTAACATGACTTTGGTTGGAAAGGTACCAAGGTGGATCTTGAGACTATACAGTAGCTTAGCACTTGTAGGCTAGCAAGTATTACTGACATGAGGTATAACTCACTACTGACTATCAATCACTTCTTATGACAGTGGTAAATTGTTTATTTAGATAACAGGAGATCCTTAATCTGCATTTGTCAAACCAGGGACTTATTTGGTGATTTTGCATGTCTTGACTTAAGGTCTTTGGATTACAGAGGACGTTTTGTCTCATGCTTTCACAAATGTTTGTGAATAGATCTAGATCTCATTGTGTATAAATTTTTTATACATTTAATTCTAGAAATACTTCACAAAGTTTAGTTCATGTTCTCCTGTTAGATTTATCTGGAAAGTGTCTCAAAAAGGAGACATTCTAGACATTGTGAAAAAATTGAACATATTCTTCTCTCTAATATGCATTTTTGCAAACTGAAGATATTTATAACCAGAGATTAGAGTATCAAACTGCCTAAACACCCTCTCTTTAAAAAAATGCTTTTTGTTAACTACCCTACTTTTATAACTAAGCCTTTTTATGAACTACTTAGTTGTCTTCCCTTTGTTTTACAAATGAGGCAGCTGGGAAGTCACTCAATCTTGGTTTGCTCCTGGCAGGACATAGAAGTCAAGACTGTGAAACAGTTGACCTGTGTTTCATAGTGAATCTTCTTGCCTTATACTGGGTATGCTAAATATTGCTATTATTGGCACCTGTTTTTTAATCTTTGACTTCAGAAAGCCCAGAGTGAAGCCTAAACTGATTCTAATGTCTCACAGCAGTTTCCCATGAACTGATTTCTTAAAAGATACTTGATCCTAGTGAACACCTGTCCTGTGATATTCTTTGCTAAAGTGAAGAGCTGAACCTACCAACAATCATCCCTTTTATTGCATTATTTTAACCTTTTTAATATAAAACATAGTATAAGTGTTTATTTATAAGACTCCTTGTTGCTGCTTACTTGGGGAACATGGTTTTGTTGACATATACTGATTAAGGCAAACTAATATTTACAGTCCTTTTGTTCTTTCATTACCAGAAGGTAACTCAGTCATTTGAGATTTGAAATTAATCATTTCTAATGAGACTTTGATCGCTGTGACCTCTTCAGAAAAAAAATCTGCTGGCTTCAGATTTTAAGTCTGTGTCCTAAATGGTCTGCTATGACTGAGATGTTTGGCACAGCACTGCTCCATACAAATCAAGTTCATTTACCAGGGTGTCAGTCTCACTCCTTTCTCTAGTGTCAGATATTTTCTTTAAATATCAGATGTTTTTAGGCAGTTTGTTTTTTTAATATAGTATGGTGTTTAACACTGACAGCCCCAAAATATATGAACCAGGAGAACAAACAATTCACAAATATACAGTGTAAGAAATTCTTAGTGACTTTGTACTCTCCTGCTAGGATTATAATGTACTAGGTGGGTTGGGCATAAAATTGTCTGAATATGGAAAGGATTCTTTATCCTTATTTTCATTTTTTTCATCTATTTGAATAAGGGAAAAGACTACCAATTATACATTCCTGAGGAAAAAATATAAAATAATATTGTTAGCAAAATAATTTTAAAAACAAGAGCTCTTGTTGTCTAATGTTGCCTAGATTTTTAGGTACTTGACTTTTTATCTCTCAGTCAGTCAACATGAGCCAAAAGTGGCCTAAAGGCTTAGATGTTCCAGTGGTTACTCCAGCACAATCTAATCTGTGACCTCTATCCCTTTGGTTTTTATAATGTCCTTATAAAAACATAATACATTTAAGTATGCTTAAAGTGCTACTGGCTATAATTAAAGTTCTGTCAGCCTTTCCATTATAAATCCCTCTTTTCAAGGTTTAATATCTCAGCGGTTTCAATTCCCACTGGGTTAAACTTGATGCAGAAGCTGTCAGCATGAATGCAAATCCCTCCTACCTTCAAAAATATTTTCAATTCATAAAGTTGCAGGTTTTTATTGTTACAGCCCTACAGATTGCAAGAACATTTCTGATAAGAGCCCCTGCCAAAGACACTGCCCTGTCTCATATTACACAGAACAAGACAGAAATGTGTCCTAACTTTGAAATGCACAGACAGAATATTGGAGTTTCCTTTTTCCTTGTGTTAGGCTGTAGGTTGACAGTAGTGCAGCTTCTACACATGTTGAAAACTGCTGACTCCAGGTTAGATCCCCGGACTCCTCCAGACTGCATCTGCTAGGATGTGGAAAGCAAGGTTAATCACCTTGGCCATAAAGCAGTATATCACACATCTACCATTCCCATCTTTATTTCTAAACACTAGACTGCATTTGCTAAACTTTTGATTAATGGGAAATAAGTGGCTTTTGAAGAAATTAGCAGATACCCTCTTTAATGAGCTCCTTAGTCTGGGGATGAGTCTGGACTTGTTCAGCACCACTTTGCCATGCCACCTTCAACATGAAGTTGTATTTCTAGATAAGGATAATGATTCTTGATCTTCAGTATCTTCAAAACTGAAGTACCTCATGCATAGTACCTTAGAACTGGCCTAGACCAGAAATAAAACAATTGTTAAGAGTTTGAGGTTCTTTTAATTTTATTGATGTTCACTTGTCAAGTCATAGAATATTATAAATAAAAAGCATTGGAGTTTCCCAGTCTCTTGGAGATAAAGCATGTTCATTCTTTTTTAGGTTTGAACTACTTCATAGACTCTCAAACAATTGATACTGTAATCAAAAAATATTGCCTCATAATTTCTTGTCTTCCATTTTGGGTCCATGAATATTACATTTCAGAACAACAAATGTACTTCAGCTTCTCTCCCTCTCCACTCTAGGTTTGTGACTGGAACACATTTCTGGAAATAAAGGTGATTTATGGGAATAAAAACCTCAGAAATAGGAGGACTTTGGTCATCCCATTCCAGGTGACTGCTCTAACTTTGGGATCTTAAAAGAAAAGATTGGTGTGGAGGAGATCAGGGCTTGGAGCTCAGTTTCACAACCAAAAATCTCTCACTGAATCTGCAATATGTCATCATATACACAGATTTTGATACTGTATTTTTCTCTGGTGTCTACTTGGCTCCCCTTGGCATGCCGGTCATCATGAGTTCTGCTGCTCTGAACCCCATTCTAGGCAATGTGTCCAGAGACACACCAATGAACAAGGATTCATGGATATCTGTGTAAACTTAAATTTTGACATTGTAAAAGAAAGGAAAAGTACCCTTTTGTGTGTGTGTGTGCGTGTATATGTGTAGTTTTCTCCTGTCCCTTTAACCCCCCCACAAGCTGCCAGCCCAGATTTAGGGGGAGTATTGGAAGAGGGAACTACAGAATAGGGTAGAGAGAGTTGCAAAAGAGGCCCTCTTACCCCAGGATGTATTCCAAGGCCTTTATTCCTTGAAGGGGATCCGGAGAGAGAGAGAGCTCACATGGGGGGAGAAGGGTTTTTATCACCTTTGGGGTCGGGGTCAGGTTACCTGTCCGATCCTATAGGTCAAGAGACCAGGGGGCAGGTAACCCAGGCCGGTTACAGTTTCTGGGGGAGGGGTTTTGGGGGAAAATACATTCCTAAAGGGAATGCAACATATATGTGTGTGTATATATATATATATACTTGTGAATACACCTTGACATGCTTATACACATGTGCTTTGGACCATACTTTGCCTTAGAGTTTGTTTATGCTGTGGCAGATTTAAAAAGGGAAAGCTCAGTCAAAACTCAAATGCTATTATGTTTCTTTTTATGACTCTTAGATCTAATAAGGACCTACAACTTTGACTAAGACTAGACTGAAATGAAAAGATTTGTTTGCAAAAGAACCCCTCAAATTTCTTGCACTGCAGGTCAGGGTATTTTCACCAACTATAATTTACTGGCCAAAGTCAAGTACATAGTGTCTTGTAATAAAAATTATCTCTGAAAAATAATAGAATATTCTGTTAGAACCCAAAGATACCTGGCATTCTTGAATAAGAACTTGAACTAGGCTCATATGTGGAGCCCAAATTAGCCAGGGAGTAGCACTGGTAAGAGAAAAAGATGCAAGAGATGAAAAGGCATGCACCATAAAATAGTAAGGAGTGAAAATGAGTCAGAGAGACGGTCAGGCCAGTTAGAACTAATGCTTGTTAAATCTCAAATAGAAGATGCAATCAAGAAAAGTTCAGCGTCCTACTTTTGTGAAAGAAAAGTTGAATGCAAAGTGTTGCTTTTGGTCGAGTACAGCCCAGTGCCAGAATACACAGGCACATTTTCTGCTCAGAAGCCTACAGCTGTTGTGCTTTTCACTTTGGTTCTCTTGAGTTCCTTTGTCATTCAGGTGCATTGCCTTATTGAACTAAATCCCCATGTATTTGGAAGTCACTGAAAAGAGGCTACATTTGTAGGCATTCTAACTGTGCTTGTTATTGTTTGTGACTTGAAGTGGGTTCATAAGATGGTGGAATAAAATATTAATGAAAATGCATTGGAAATGTGATAAAGCAACCATTTCTGAAATATCTAAAAAGAAAGCTTTTTTTTTGAGGGGAAGGAAGCAATTTAGTTTCAGTTTTTAAATATATTTATATACATATAAATGTAAACCTAAACACATACAAACAAATGCACAGCCTTCTAAACAACAATACTTTTTAATGTATCCTTAGAAATCCAGATGAAATCATAAATATTTGTTAAAAACTATATAATTTTATTTGATGGCTAAATTAATTTTTTAATCTGAAAATAATTTAATAATCATCATAATAGTGTAAGGAATGTACTTCACCAAACACATTGGATTTTTGTAAATCTCTTTCATATTGGGAAGATCTAACAAAGATGCATGCTCCTATTACGGGATTTACACAATGCTAAATATTTTTAGATTGATTTCAGTAGAAGTACTCAGAGACAGCTCTTGCAAGAGTCTCAAGAGGATCTAGTTTAGCAGTAATTTTATAAAAGTGAAAAAATACAAGAAATGTAATAGAATTTGAGGATTTAATCAGTTTGCCTTTTAACCTTTATGAAATGTTAGACCTTGCATTTTCAGTGTAATAAATGATTTGAAGAAATGTAAATCTAATGTAAATCTAATATTTTTTTTCTTATAACAATTGATTCTGCTTTAGTAATTTTGAATCCTTCTCATACAAATAGTGCAAAGGGGAGTAACATGAAGGAAATGATCAAATGATTGTGCGCATACTATTGTTGTAACTAGTTTTTCTGTAACTTGCAAATATAAATGTGTTAAACTAGAATAATGCACATCAAAGTACCCAGAGCTCAGCTCTATCCAGCCTTTTTACTTCAGCAAAGATCTAAACATTTGTCTCCTATGAGATAAAATACACAGTAAGACAAGGACATGCCAGCTCATACAAAACCTAGCAGGAGAAGCTCTCTTTTATTTTATGAGGCTTTTGTATTTGAAGGAAAGTAGCTGGTATCCGGTAAATGTTATATTTCTCCCATGCTGTCTTTTCTCATATCTGTATTTTCACAGGGCAATCTTCATTTACTAGAAAATACAACAGAAAGTTGTTTTGCAGGGAGCAGGCACTGAGGCTAAGAATTTAATTTTCGAGCTTGGATCCAAACTCAGATGTGTTCCCCAATTCAGCTCTTACCCACATGAATAAATGTCTTTGCCAAGGCTATGTGATGCCCATCTGGGCTCTTGGCCCTCCTGTGGGTGGAGAAAAGCTGGGGTAAAGTTGTGGCTGTTAACTTTATTCTTTCTGCAGCATAACTAGATCAATGTGAAGTCAAGGGCTCTGGTTTTTCAAGAAATAGGAAAAAGAATAAAGTTTTTAGTTCTCCTGTGTCAGCAGTCTTTGAGCTGTTAGGGACAGGTGAATTAGCTCTCAACAGCTGAGAAGATAAAGTTACCCACTGAAATAGTCTGTTTGCTCAAAGCTCTTCACTCAGCTGTACCTTTTCTGTGGGCACATATGGTCACTCTACAAGGACATCTACCTACCTTACTCCCTTCAGTTCTTTTGTATCTGTAGCTTATATGTGGCTGAAGAGGCTCTGATATTATAACATTTTGATAAGTAAACCTGTCACATTAGGGCATGAGCTTACATGCTCTGTATAGAAATGTATTGCGATTAGTGTTTTTCTAGAGAATACAGTTTGTAGGACTGTGCTTCTAATATTTCATTTCTGCTGATCCTGTGCAGTGTGTGAAACTTGAAGGCTACTTGATTCCCAAATGACCTGAAAGTGTATCCGGACCTCTTAAATCTTGCAGCTGTTCATGGTTTCTGGGCAATCATTTGCATTGTGTTTATCACCATGATGGCACAGTGTCTTACCAGTGTGTGTGTCTAGAAGATCATTGTGATCATAATTCTGGATCAGATGTTTAGAAGTTACCATGGTTTTTGAGATTTTCCAGATATGACAAAGAAAGAGATAATTAACTTACTTTATATGTCCTCTGAAGGCAATTTGGTTTTTCAAATGACATTTATGATAACGCTGAACAAAAAAGGACATGATGAATTTTTGCACTGCTACTAGAAACAATAACCAATTTTTGTTGTTCTAACTCCATGACGGAAAAGAATCAGCCAACTTGGGTTTTTTTGCCCTTAGGTCATGGTAAAGTGTTGTAAGGCTGACAATATAAAACCAGCAATGAATAAGCAACTGAGTCTTTCTTTCTTGTTTCCAGAAATTAAAAGTGGTTTATTTTCACCAGCCTAATTTTTACTCTCCATTTGTTCACCAAATTACTCTCTGACAGAGAGTGCTCCATGGCTTCATAGATGTGGCAGCATTTTTCTGAGAGACTATAGAAAACTGCATCTGCAAATTTTATTGTAAACTGCCGTGAAGCATAAGGTTTGGCTTACTAATGAAACTGCTCACAGTTTGCTAAGACATAAAGAGGCAAAAAGCACAAGGAAAAACTAAGTTGTTTGGAGACAGACTCAGTGCTTGAATTAAAAAAAGAATAATAAAAACAAAGGAAAAAAGCATAAAAATTCAAAGGGAAATATAAGGTATAAGTTATCACACAAAAGAGAAGGGCTCAGGTCATTTTTTCAAACAAGTGAACATTTTAAAAAGTGGAATCAGCTTTCATCACACAAAAATTTTCTCAAAACAAAAGATACTTTTCCTTAAACCAAAAGATAGACTTCTCTGTGTGAGAGTTACCTCTCATGATACTGTTGGATATCAGAGTGCAACAAGAACAAGGGTTTAATGTAAAACTACACAGATATAATTAAATAGGACCTTGTTTACAAATTTTGGTTTTGGTTAGGAAAATCACACTGGCATTATCTGGTCGCCATGTTTGTACAACTTTACATTACATTTCATTATAAAATAATTAAAAGACAGTAGTGTGAGGAGTCAGATTTCTTGTTTTTTTTGTAAAATATTTTTTCTAGTTTATATTAAATGCTTAAGATCAATTGAACATGGTCTGAAAAGTAAGAAAACATTTTGTTGGCATAAAATTCCTAAATTCCTTATTCTCTGAAAATCACAGCAATAATGAGAGATACGGTGCCATCTTTGCCACTGCTCCTTTGTAAGGGACTAACCAAAGATCCAGTCTTTCAGGTTGCTCTTGTAGGAAGGCATCTTAGTCTTGTTTCTCTTTAGCACAATTCTATTACTTCAATTTTTGAAGTGGAAAGAAACACTGGCTCGTAACTTTCAATTTTATTTGGTTGTCAGCCTCCAGAATTTTCTCTATAGGCCTTTTCTTCTAGGGTTTCTTCCAACTCTCTTTGGACCCATGCTCTCCTTCAGCACGCAAATCCAGCTCTTCATGTATGTTTCAACATGTGACTCCCAGCACAATTTCACACAAGAGATTGAATTCTTGAGCAGACACGGTGAAATGTAGTGTGGGCAGGTGCAAGAGAAAGGGAAATAATCAATGACAAGAATCTGTCTCTGACATCTATGTTCAAGGAAACTTGGTCTTCATCATCCCAGAATGTTGGTCATTCATCGAGAGCAGGTCAATGGAGAGGCCAGCAGCTCCTCCAGCCCCAGACTAAAGTGATGTGCAGATGTTCTCTTGGCCCTAAAGGGAAGCATACCCACTGTCATGGGGACTCTGCAGCAGCAGATGTTAGTCATGTGAGGCTAGTGAGGCACCATTTCAGCTCCTTTGGATTCCAGGTGTGTAAGTCTGTGTGTTTCGTGGGGGAGGACAAAATTTCCTTCACTTGCGTGTGGTTCGAAAAGTCACCGTGCAGACCTAAGGAGAATTGGATTTTGCATTTAAAAAATAGGAAAGGAATTAAGAGTTTAGCATACTTTTGACCATTCTATTCAAAATGAGTTAATTAAACTCCAGAGATGAGGAAGACCTATTGAAATGTTGGGAACACTGACCTTTTCCTTTGACTGCCACCTTATTTAAATAATTCCAGGTTTAATTAACTGACTTGGAGTGAATTGATAAAGGGTTACTGTCACTTATAATTTCTCCTCTTTGAAATGCAACAGTTCTGTACAATTAGTGTAGCCTCTTATAGTAACCCTAATTATTAAAGTGAATAGTTTTAAAAGTTGCATTTTTACTTTTAAATGTCTAAAAATTGGCTTATAAATACTGCTGAAAACCTTTAATGGGGTAAATAGTACTTAACATATACATAAACACACATATACCTGCAATACATGATGGTCTAAACCTTTTATTTAGATCAGTCACTCTTAAAATTTAGGATTTTTGTTGAAGTTGTTCATAAATATGCAGACGAAATGTTGGCCTTTTGGAATTTTAGTAACACAACATAAAGATGAAAAAGTCCCAACTTCTCCATCTAGGTAAGAATGCTAGCTTGAGATCCTGTGAGTTGAGAGATGCCTTTAAAATACCAAAGAAAATAATTCAGATATGTTGATCAAGATAATCCATAGGTTGAAGTTACAACTTTATCTGAAAAACCAAATGTTTTTCTTTTTAACTTTCTCATTTTAATATACTCACAGTAATCTTTAGCTGATAAGCCAAGGAATTACAAAGAAAAATTCACTACTCTTGAGAAGTGGAGGAACATCTTTCCAGAACTGATGAATGATGCAGCCTTGGGGTATTGTGCACTGAGACTGGCACAGTTCTGCTGGCAAAGACCTCTAGGGTAGCAGTAGCAGCACAACTGCTCATGTTCCAGTTTGATGTAGTTCTCCTTCTTAATGCAGGTCTGTAAAATGCTGTTAAGCTGATTTCACAGGGATAAATAAAATTTACAGGCCAACTGTTCCCAGGTAGGGATCCTGGTACTGTGCACTGCCAAAGAAACCTTAATGCAGACTTGGCCTAATGTACCAAACTAAAACATACACCATTAACTCATATGCTACTGAAATCCACTATAGAAGCTCTGCAGTCTTTGAATCTCTGAGGTCAAGCAATATAGTAGCTTTGTGTGTTGTAGATATCACCATTGCAAAAGATGTATCCAGAAGCAAGACATGAAAAGGATCCAAAGTATGTAGCCACTCTTAAAGCTGGTTGGTCCCTCCAGGGTGAAATTCTGTGGCCTTGTGTGAAAAGGGATGGCACACATCTCTTCCCATGCTTATGGCAGACATACTGGGATGCCTGTCAGCTCAGGGGGATTTGAGCTAGCAAAAATTTTTCTTATGCATATGCAAGTAATTTATGGAAAGCCACATCTGAATGTGTCAAATCTATTGCATTTTTACTGAGTACCCTGCTAGTGCAGAGCCATGAACTGGGCTCTTCTGTAAGAAGTTGTCTAAATATCCTTCGGTGATTTGTCTATGCTGCTAAAAAAAAAAAAAAACCCAACAAAAACCAACCAAACAAAAAATTCAACCAAAAAAAAAAAAAAAACCCTCCCCAGCCCTAAAGCCAAGTGGCATGAGCTAGACACCACTCATAATGCTGGCAGCTAGATGTTAGAATGTCACTCTCAGGGTTCACTGATAGCACCCTGTAGAGCAGACTGGCTATATCCACATTATACCTACCTGTGTTCTCTCTTGTCTTTACATGCTGCCCCTTGAGCCATAAACCAGAATATTTTGTTCATGTCTTGATTTCTAGATAAACTATTGCTCAAATTGTGGTTGGAAGTGAAATAGTTTGAGAAGTTGAAAATGTTGCTTGGGAGTCAAAGAGCTAAACTAGACAATTACTGAGAGGTGACACTCAAGCTGTGTGGCCAGCTACAGCAAAGTGCCCCCATCCTTCTGTTCCTGAGGCCTCTTTTATTTAGCTGTACCAGCAAAACTTATCAGCACAGTAGTCAAGATTTCTAAAATAAAATAAAATAAACAATTCTCACTTTCACTCTCTTGCTCTCTTTGAATATACCTGACAGTGTGTGTGTACACATATATAACTATGTTGTATGCTATTTATAAGGAATAACATCTATGTGCATGCCACTGTGTATGTAAGTGTTGATGTATATGCATGCACACGTGTAATTTGCTAGATTACTTTGAACTGTCAAATAAAGGTGCTCGTGTTTATTATTCATGACTCAGAAAGGCAAAGAAATAGCCTAAGGAAGAGCAAAGAGAAATGCAGAGCTTACAGAAAACACATCTCAATTTTATAGATGGGGATTTCAAAACATGCTACTTTCTTTATAGTATATCCATATCATGGACCATCAATTACAATAGTCAGGAAAGTGATACTGCAGCTTAATGACATAGCACATTATTATCTGACCTAAAGAGCTGTGAGACATAACCTCCATCAAACCTGCTATTATTATCACTTTGTACTTTCTGATCATGTGGAATGGATTCTCTGTCTCCTTGTATATCTTGAAGGTATTCGTTTGTAATTTTCTGGTGTCATTTGCTGTACCTCATCATTTGCCTCATGAAAGGAAACAGAAAACCAACTTCATTTAACAGTAAATAAAACCCAGGATGAAGACAAAACATCTAGGATGGATGCTGATAATTAATTTCTCAGTGCAAATTAATGTTTTGAATGAATGGCTTGATAGTTATGTTTTGGGTTGTTGGGGTTTTTTCCTTTTCTCTCTAATATTTTTCTGGATTTGAATAATGATGGGGTTTGAGGTTATTAGAACTTCCATTCTGCATCTTTGGACAGTGTTGCTAGAAATAATATTATGATTTTTTTTTTTCCTGTAATGCTTGCCATCTTTGTTGGCAACACATCAAAGAATGTCTTCATGTGCAATACAAATTAAGTTCTGATCATGACAGGAATTTATGACTATCGAAATGGGATTTAGTTGCCTAAATATAGGTGTTCAATGACATACTATGTACACAGGGTAGGGTATGTCCCTTGATCCCCACACACTAGTCTTGTGGGTCCTGTGTAAAATGAGAAAAGTAAAGATTCATCTCCAGTGAAGTGTTGTACAATGTTAAACTACAATGTCAATGAACAAAGCTCCAACTTACTTGGAACAAAAGGAGCTATGCTGGACAGAGATCAGCTCCCTCACTGAGTCTGAATCCAAAGAGAAAACCTCTTGGCTATAGCTTCATTTCAAAATCCACCTACACTGTCCAGAACCATGGGAGATCAGCTGCAATATGAGCTGATAGCCAAACTACATAGGTTAATTGTGAATGGGAGTACGGAAGATGGGAGTCACAACTGGCCAATGCTGTGTCCTTTTCAGGAGGGGACTATTCAATCCCATGTCCTTGAATCCAGAGTCAAATGGACTGTTCCCTCTGGCCAAAGGAAAGTAAGGTATTTCTGCATTTTTAGCTTTATTTTATGAATGTCTCTTCCTTGGTATGAAACAAAGTGTTCAAAGGCACAGCATCAGGCAAAAGGTTGTAGGAAAGCACAGTGTCTGGAGCAGTTGCAATGCTGTTTGAGCTGTGTATGAAACTTTGTTTCTTGAGCTTGACAGAAAAAAAAAAAAAAAAAAAAGAGGAATTAAAAATATATTTTTGCGCCCGTACTGTATCAAGTTTATATCTACACAATTTCTTTTTTGGGGCCAGAGGAAGGATTCTGCTGCGTTAGTTTTCCTCAAACTAAAATAGTCCATGCATCTCTAAATAAAGGGACTGGGTAATTTTAAGGAAGATCTTCACTCTCAATTGCTTCTTGGACAGAAGCAGTACAGCCAGCAGGAGATGAGATTCCCAATGGGTTCCTGGTGACCTGGCCTCATTAGCCGAGTTGTAAAATACTGTGATGGGGGAAAAGAATATTTCCTACAGGGGCAGTTCAATTCTGATGGCTAATTAGTCATGCACCAGTGAGGAGCTGGGGCACACAGCCTTCCTCACAGGCACCCCAAAAATCAGTCTGACAGGTTCATTCTTATTCTTTTGAATCTCTGTCAAACTGTTGGGTAACAGGGTAAGTACATACTCCCTCTGCAAAGCCTCTTTGCTGTGTTTTGACTCAACATTTTAAAAGGATGTGGATTATATTTTTCACAGATAGCAGGTTCCCTAGACTATAAAAAGATGTAATTTTAACTTCCATTTCACTGTATTAGTAGATGATGATGATGATGATTATGATGATGATGATGGTGATTTTTACTATACTATTACTATTAATTAAATTATTACTATTGATTATATTAACCTACTGGATAACTAAATTCCATTTCAGGAATAAGCACCTGAAGAATAGTATAAGGTCAAAAGCTTTCCAATGAACTTTAATACTTTTATATAATTTTCCCCTATTTTGTGACCTTCTTTTTCCAATTCTTTACAAAAGAACTATCAGTAATTGATGTGCTCACATTGGAAGCTTGTTTATGTAAGCCATAACTTATATAGAAGTTTCTGAATAGCCTTATATACTTTTAATATGTCTGATCTTCAACCAAAAGTCTTTTTATGATTGTGATCTCAGTTCAAGCTGAGCAGCATAACTGTCAAGATCTTTTTTCTCTTGGACAACTCATACTCCACTTATACTACACAGGAATGGGGTGACTGCCTTGCATTCTGTCGGAAAGAGGTATTTTTCCACAGTTATTTGTCTCTGGAATGCACTGGGTCACACAGCAGAGTCTCTGTGTGAGCATGAGGCAGTACACAGAACTTGTTAAACTGGATGACTCTGCGGGGCTTGTAGTAGATCAATTGCCATTTTCATTTGGGACAGCACTTGAAATACTAATGAGAACAATAACACTTGTAATTAGGAGTCTACAAAATCCTCTAAAATAATCACTTAAATTTAAAATGTAGATGTGGCTGTAATTAATTAGTCTATTTAGAATAAAGCTTTCTAATTAACAAATGTAAATTGGGAATTTTTTGTAGACTTCATAAGGACAAACATGTTTCTCATGGGAATTGAAAGGAGATGTGTCTCCATCTGAAAGCCTATTAAACCCTGGTGGCTCACACCTCTGCACAAGCCTGTGGCAGTAAGAGGGACTGTCTATGACAGGATCATATTAGCACACCTGAGCCACAGAGATTTTCTTAAGACCCATAATACGAAACATTGCTTCTTTAAATAGGAATGTTTTAAACTAAGGGTTATGTTTTACAAAGATGAAAAATTGAATTCTAATCTGTATGGATGACTGACCACCACTTCTCTACTGAAGACAGTGATTGATTATGGAAGTAAAAAAAAAAAAAAAAAATCATCAAGAAATTTAAACTTCTAAAATCTGATTTCATTTCCCATCAGGACAATACAAAGAAAAAAGAAGCAAAAACCCCCAGATTTTGCTACTTACTTCATGGTACAACCCCAAAATTTTACTTAGAGTTTAATATATTTTCATTTCTTTTTCTATGCTATTATATTAAAATTCTTTCATGATATTTCAGTAATACTGAGTTAGTGGTTGCCCTGTTTCATTCCAACACAGGCAGGAGAATTGAATGGCTGAAAATTCAGGGAAATTATGTGTAGCTCCACACTACCATGGCATTAGGTACTTTCAGGCTGCACTAGGCATCCTCATACGGGCAGTGGAGCAGTGAATACAGTGTATGCTCATCTTCATGAAAGCTGCTGTTTAGCTTTCCAGATCACTCTGACTGTAACTTGCTCCCAGATGACTCCAGTAAGAGCTCAGATACCCATCTCTCCTTGAACACATGCCTTGTAGTGCCTAGATGTGTCCAAATGCAGATGTCAAGATCTGCAGCTGTGTCCCAGTGTCTGACTGTCCATGAAATAATGTCAACATGAAAAAGAGATAAAGCCCAAAGTCTCAAAACTGAAATAGGTCTGAAGCATTCTTCTCCTGCAGTTTTTAGCATCCAGTTCTTTGTTCCTGCATCTGTTTATGTTGAAACAACTTAGGAAAAAAAAGAGTGGAGGGGTGAGTGGGACAGGGAGAGGGCAGGAGAGAGGGAAGAAAGAAGGAAAGAAACAGAGAAAGGGACAATGCCAACACGATTTTTCCAACAGCTATGATGAGTATGCACTATCTATAATGACGATATTGTTTTGGTGTAGTTTGGTGTATGTGTCCTTTAATAAATAATTTTCTCTGTTTATTTGAGTTAGGCAGCCAACTGCCTTTCAGCAGGGGATGATTCACAGTTGTTACTGTCTAGAATCAAATTAAAACAGTTCTATAGAGAGAATGGTACATCTACCATTATCATTACCCTTAATTCTAGCATGCCAACCCACTAATTCATTCATACTTTTTTAAAGCTGTATTTGTCACAAACGAGTGTTCTAAGGTCGCTCCTTGGATCTTAGCGCAGCCTGGGGGGTGGAGGGGGTAACACACCACCATAGCATCATACTAGTGATCCCACTATAGAAAAACAAACACATCAGTTAGAGAGAGATCAAAAAGGCAAATGAAATCATCTTTCATAGATGAAAGTGCATTTAAGTTTGAATATGTGCCTCAGTTTAGCTCTCTGAAGCAGATGGAGTTTTTTTGCTTTTCTCGTGCCATAGGAGCATTCCATGGCATTTCTGATGCTGTCCAACAGTGCAGCCCTTTGTCATGCAACTGAGTGCTATTGCAGGGGTCTTGTATTAATTCCTTAAAAATAATTCACAACATAGAAAATATTACTCTTTTTCAATATTGCTTAATTGTTACTTCAGCACTATAAGAAATTTAAGTTCTTGAACATGTTGAAAGTATGGTTGTGATATGTCTGTAACCTTCAAAAATTCCCATGTGAAAAGCAAAGATTAATTGTACAGTATTTACACCTTTTCATTGATAACTAACACCATAAAACTGTACAAATTGCAATTTGTTTCTTTTTCCCACAATCCCTTTGGCTTTTAAGGGATGTTCCTCAATTAGTTGAACTGTGTTTCCTCTTGCTTGCTAAGCACTTTTGGTCAAACAAGGAATGGCAGAGGTCCACAATTAGATCAAAAGATCAATCCTAATGTACCATTTTCTCCTCACCCTCCTGCTTTAATAAAGTGGCTGCAGTTCTCCTGGGGACAACTCAAAATCCGAGTACTGATATTTCTAAATTAGCTGACTCTGTGACCTTGCTAGTAATTGCGTTAGTTTATCAATGTTCAACACAATTTATTACTCTCCAATATGTACCAAAACGTTTATCTCTCAACACTAACAATATTAAAAACCTAAACAATCTGTTGAGAAACAAAGGACTATTCAATAAGAAAGATGCATAATAAAATGGAAGAGACTACACTGATGGGTAAGAGGATTAATCTAGGAAGTAGTCATAAGTAAAATAAGGAAAGAATGTTTATGCTTAAATACATTTAGGGCACTTTTAAAATCTGTAAACAGCAGATAATTTAAACAAAACCTTTCTTTTTGTTCCATTCATCCTGCCTTTCTTTTTTTTCTTTTTTCCTTTCTTTTAAAACCGGGAATGAGCTACTGATTTTTTATAACACTGAGCATATTACCCAGGCTCCAGTGAGAAAAATGAAGACTGATAAAACCTTATCTAAGCATTTAAAAGTCATTTGGACACATTGATCAAAACTCACTCTGAAATTAAACATATTAAATTTAGATGGAGGAAAAAAGGCATTAAGTTGATGGAACCCAATTTTTGTACGAAGCAAACAAATGGCATCATTTCACCAACCTTCTCATCTTGATCACATTGCTATGCATTATTTAAAATATGCACTTGATTTGGGTAGTTAATAAGCTATCTGTAAACTTGGAGTAAATTTGATCGTGGGCAGTGCTCTTCTAGTTCCTACAGGAGGATTATTGATTTGTTTTTACTTCTGTGAGATGTCAGTTTGTGGCATTGTGCCACCAGCCATGAATCAGTGTAACTATCTCTGCTCATGGTGAGATAAGAGCGATAAAGAGCAGAAATGCACAGAGTATGTGCAATCTTTTAAATTATCCCATTTACTTAGAGCTGTCAGCAGCTCAGCACTTCTCTTTGCCAGCAGCAGTCATACACGATTCTGCTGTTGTGGGCATTGAATCTTCTCTCCTTTAGGGGTTTCAGCTGAACCCCCAAGTCAAACGGAAGAAAACAACTAAAATTTATAGTAATCCACAAATTAAAACAGTGAAAATGACCAATGTGATGCTTTAATTTCTGCTGCAGAGAAACACTGATCAAGTCTACTGAAAACTTAGAATCATAAAATCGTATTTTATGATTGCACAACTTTCACAACTTGCAAGCTTCTGCATTCCTCTACAGATCAGTCATGTTAATGTACTTTGATAAAACCAGTACTTTGTCCTTTTTGGATTCTTTGGGACTACACCTAATTTAGAAGAGGTGTGGAACAATAGGAGCAGACCAACAGGAGAAATGGTTGTGAGTGACCCACCTGCAGTGACAGCCACACTGACATTTTCGTGGTTGGAGTTGACTTTGGAATGGTTCTGTTCTCATTCTGAAGGTTGCCCACCTCAGCTGTCAGAGGATGTAAGGTGGCTCCTGAAGAACAGCTCCTTCTGAAAACAGCATCTCCCTGCAGTCACACCACAGTGCGAATCAAAACAGCAGGTGAGGACAACCAGGGAGCTCACTTCAACAATACATTCCTGTTCTGATGTCAAACAGGGTAAAATAGATGAGCTTGCTAAATACTACCATGAAATTCTTAAAACTCCTTTTAATTAAACTGTTGACCACATACCATGTAATCTTCCTAAAGAACAAAGGTGTTGGTGTTTTTTTACAACCTTCCTAATACTTTTACCAGAAAAAACATAGTCTGAAAGATGTTTTAAATGTGTATTTTATCCATCTATTTATTACCAGATTGAAGAGCAGGGTCTTAGAACAAGAGTAAGCATTCTCCACATTCACATGATTTTGTACTTTCCCTTTTCTGAAGGAAATTGCAAAGAGAAGAGAGTGTTATGAGGAACAGTAGTGGGCATATATCCCAGTTTTGAGTGTTTCTGCCAGCTCAGAGAGATCTGAATACATATTTAGTATAAAACCAAAATTAGTTGTAATGTCACAGAAATAATTTTTATGGTGAAATTAACATCAGCTAACTTAAGATTTCTAACATGGGTGGCATGAGCTAAACCCCAGAGGTGGTCATTTTCCTTCTTGGACAGAATCTTGTACAATTGGCTTAGATGTCAATAAATAGATTTTAAATAGTGAGATGAATCCGATCCTAGAATCCTATACTACAGGGACGTGTAAAAACCTTTACAACAGGCATAGTTATTCCTTATTCCAGTGCACTGCCTCAGAGACCTTTGTGCACAACAGTTCTTGTGCACAAACACGTCCTTGTTCTCCATACTATTTTAAAAAGGGATTTATTTTGAAGAGTACAGATTTTGTAAGATGAAATACTTCTCTATAAATCAGATTTGCTCAACTCCAAGGTGCTCCAATAAAATTTTTACATGTGTGCTAGAGAATATTCTTACTTTTACCCTGAACGCTATTTTTGCTCAGTATGTATCTTATTTTTGTAAGTGAATATTATTTCTTTTCTAGAACTCCACCAGTTAACTGTACAACATACAGTCTTCTTCATGCATCAGCTGTTTATTTTGCATCTGGCTTAAGATCAGGCTTTTTCTCCATCCTGTTTAGAGTCAGTTGGTCACATTAGGTTACTGTGACTGGATATAATAGGACATGACACATTCGAGACACATGACACATTTGAGAAATACACTGAAAGCAAATGTGTTGTGGGGTTGGATTTTTTTTTTTTTTTTAGGTAAGAGCCTCATGCTCTGTTATTTCTGTCTATTATTTACTTGCATTGCCATACTCTGTGATCTGGTTTGGGTTGGAAAGGACGGTGTCAAGCCTGCTAAGGTCTTTCTGGGTGTCATCCCTTTCCTCTAGTGTGTTAGCCACACCACATATTTGGCAAAGTTGTTGGAAAATTTGCTGGCAGTGAGCTCAGTCCCACTGTCCTTGTTACTGGCAAAGATGTTACACACTGACGGTCCCAATACCAGTCCCTGGGGAATGACAGTAGTCTCTGGTCTCCACCTGGACATAAAATCATTGGCTGCAGCTCCTTAAGTGTGACCTCCAACCAATACCTTATCCACTGAGTGTTTCCTCCATCAAATCCATGTCTCTCCAACGTAGAGATGAGAATTTTATGCAGGACAGTGCCAGATGCCTTGAACAAGTCCAGCCACCAGGAGTCCAAGGAAAGAACAAAAAAGGGAACAAAATCATATGTCCTGCTACATAAACCTCTAGTAAAGAGTATTGGTTAGGATTCATTATACCAAACATTAGGCAATCAAGTGAAGGATTTGTGTTTCTAATCACCCCAGCATCCTTAAATAATTCCTGTCAAAGAGAGATGAATTTTCGTATTTTTGAATTGGCCTGGTCTACCTCTTTCTTTTAGTAATGGTATTAAATACTATGGCTTTGTGCAAGTACTATATAATCTTGAATAACTCTTGAGAAAACCAATTCTTCCTGAAGTGAATTGCTGAGATGTCAGCTGAAGTGGCCTTTGAAAATAGATGTTTGGCGGGTTAAACTGCTTCAGGATGATTTATGCAAGCAGTGTAGTTTATGCGTTGCACAGTGTTTGTGTCCTGCTATGTCCTATTAACCAGTAGGATTTTAAGGGCTACATTCAAGGTCATGCAATATCTTCACGCATCTAGTTGGTTTTGATGGTGATAAGTTCACTAGAAAGTATGGGGGAACCAGAGTAGTTGTTAACTGGCATATATTGTTTGGGGAATTAGTGAAATCTTCATCTCTGACATTTTTAAAAGCTTGCTGAACTAATGACTGTCAGGGGGGATTGAGTAAAATTCATTCAGCCCTGCCTTTAGTCATATCTGTGGATCTATAAATGCATTGACTCACTATGTTGGAGTTCATTCTAAAACCTGTCTCTTATTAGCAGTAAAATAAATTGCAGCCTGGGTAACCTAAAGCTTGACTTGGGGAGTTAACATCATATTTGTGAAAGAGATTGAAAAATAAAGTAGAGCTTTTTGGATGTATGAAAGCAATTTTGTAATTCTTTTTATGCAGAAAGTGTAGCAGACAGTGTAGGTAGATTTATATTACTGTACCCTTGCCCAAAGCACGGGTAACAGAGACTGATTTGTTTTACAGTGCTGAGAGCCTGCTACCTCTGTAACTAATCTGAACATCCACATCACACAGTGTTTTTCCTGCATTTTCTTTGGAGTTCTGTGGTGTCTCACTTCTATGAATCTTGTGGGGTGTGGGTTTTTTGCAGGTGAGAGAGTGTTCAGTTGCAGTTTTCAGGAGGAGTGTGAAACTATGTCCTGGGACTGTGTGGTGTATAATATCAAGTGAGATATCCAGGACTGCAAAATTTGCTGGGGTCATGCTGTAGGGCTGTATGGGAAGAAAGAAGCCAAACCTCTCCTCCATTCTGTAATCCATGTAGAGCAAGAGATGTCTTTGAAGGCAATACAGAAAAGGAACTCAGACATCCTTGTGTTCCTCCTGCGTCTTCTGCCACCCAATGTGCACAACTGGAAAAGGTTTGGTCATTCCTAGCAGACATTGGAGAAGCCTGATTATGTTCATTGTGTCCAAAATCAACAATTCAGTCACAGGTTGATAGATTTTGTGGTGCTGTTTATCGGGAACCACTTCCTGATCACAGATGCTAGTTCTGTTTTCTTTATTCTGGTTCTAGTTTGCAAGAATCACAGTGTTTCTCCATTATGTTCCACTCATGTCAGATCTACTGGATATGTCTCACCGAGACCTACATGTATTTCAGGAATCACCGGTGGAATTGCTGGCCACATGGATGAGGGCGTGGCTCTGCTCCAGTGGAAGTCAGTAACAGCTGCACAGTTGACTTCAGTTGAAAGAGGGCTCAAATCAAAGCTCAGTGCTTTTGAAATCCATACCCTACATATTTAAATTCCTCCATTCCTTCTTCATGAACTTGATTTTCACAATATCAATTTTCATATCAATTATATCATCATTCAATATCAATTCTTTTTCAATTGGAAAGACATACTTGCTATGTCCATGAAATATTATAACAAAACAATTTAAAAAATAATGGTGTCTGTATTCTTTTATCACTACTACAATTTATAAATAACTTCTGCTATTGTTTGAAATTCACATGATCTCATAATGTTAGATCTTGCCATTGGTTTATTTTGTCACTTTCCTGAGTGTATAAACATATGCATATATATATAAAATCTCAACCTTCATAATTTGGAGTGCTTACCGGTGAGCTCTTTGTAAATTAAACCAGTATAAAATCAGAATGAATCAACTATTTAACAACAATTCTTGATACACTAAAATACTAATCCTGCAAAACTCATTCACTTGTCTTGTAGCATCATATTAAAAGCAAGATGACACACAGCATTTATTTTCTTCTGATGCAAAGAAAAGTGTAATAGTGCCACATTTGTGGCATTAGTGATTCAAATAATATGGTCTGAAAGCAGTGTTACTTTTTGTGTTGATTGATAAATAGCTAAAAGCAGTTCAGGTACATTCACATTTCTTCCTCACAAAGAAAATGTTGTGTCATAGCCTATAAGTTTGTTTTATCGGTCTCCTGAGAATCAGTAAGAACAGCCTGAATTTAGTCAGAGCTAAACTGCCAGGGATATCTTATAGGTAAGTGCACTGTGCTGCTGTCTGTTGGTCAGATTGTGGAATGAGACTGAAATAGTTGTGTCCCTGGTGGGTACACAAGCTTTCTTCTCTTCCCCATCCTAGCAGCTCATGACCCATGGTTAAACTGTTTAATTTCAGATGTATTTCTATGAAGGTTATAGCTGCTGCAATTTAACTGAAGAGCAATTGGATTAATTACTTAATATATTTGATACTGAATACATTACTCAACATATTGTGAGGTAGCTCACCACAGCAGAATCTGTCTGGATGGTGAAATCAAGGCAGAAGTACCAGAAGGCCTTTGAGGGGTTAGGGGTGCTGTGCTCACTTCAGGCCCAATGTGCCTCCAGGACTCAGCCTTCCGTACTGTGCTGACCTCTGGCATCTGTCACCTTAGTGTCACAAGACACAATTTTTTCCAGTAGTTTGCAAGAGATGAGCTGAAAGACCTAAAGTCAGACTCCCTTCTATTTATCTTAAAGTCACTGTGACAGATGGAATGGTTAACTTGAGCAGGGAGACAACATTGCCTTGTCCCAGGTGAGAACAGAAAGCTCTTGGGGATGGAATCACTGAGGTCTTTGAACTGGTCCAGGCAAAGAAGTAAATGGTAAAGGTATATGGCAGATTTTCTTTAGTAGAATTAGGCAACACTTCCCCTTCTTCAAATGAAGATGAACATGTTTTAGAGGATTCACTCTAACCTAGGAGGCTCTAGGGCTTCACTGTACCTCAAGTGCAACCCCTGAGATGTGCACATGTGAAAGTAAAAGGAAGATGAAGAGTCCCACGGATGCTGGCTGAAGAGCCATTTTCAGTTAGTTTTGCCCCCATGTACAGTTCACCAGATATTTTCCAGATACTGTTTTAAAATGCAGCCTTCATAGAGGAGGCTGTTCATGTTTTCATTTTTGTAAATTTAGTTGCTGGTTCAAACATTCAACATCAGGATCTGTGATTTACTCCCTAGTCCAGTGAATTCATAAATACATATGTACATGTATATTTATACAAATAACTTGAGGTAGTACAATTTGAAGAGGTGAAATTGAGATAAAATATCTGAAAATACATTGTAACAGTCCACAGTATGCTCCCTTAGAAAGAAGGCTTTTGGACTAAAATTGCTTCTTCTGATCAGAGGAAAAATATGGAATTGACTATCCCTGAAATACTGAATAGGATAGTAGCATTTCACCTCAGTTTACTTCCAAAAATGACTGATTTCATGCCTCAGCCAAATTGAGAGCTCAGGATTATGAATAAGAGATAGAAATAGATCTCTCTCTTCACCTTAGAATTAGTCATAAATTTTTCAGGCCTGGTGCATCCTTCTCTTCAGTAGTTCTTGACTACTCTAGTCCTCCCCCTTTTTCATACAACAACTGTCCTCATATTCTGCCTTAAACTCTTTGTAGGTCGAGCAGAGTGGCTCAGTTCAGTGATGAAAATATCAACTGGTGAAAAGCCAATAGGTGCCTACATGTTTGAGTTAGTCCCTGCATCATTATTTTTCAGATGGAGAGCAGAATTCAAGAAAACTGTTAGCAAACAAAATATTGTCTAGGAAAATCTCTAGACTTCCAGGAGGAATCTCTGTTCAGAAGAAAGAAACCTCACCCGTCCCTCTACTGATCAAACTTTTTGTAAGTGGTAGCAGAACAAGACATTTCAAGTGGAGGTCTATATTATTTTATTTTTTAAATGGATGTGCTATTGCAACCACTATGCAACAGGTTGCAGAGGGACTGGAAACTCCCTGTTACTTCTATGAGAACAGGAGCTGTGATTTGGGCTTATCCAACACCAAAATACCAATTCCAGAAAAAACATCAACAACCCAAACCCTAAATCCATTACTTGCGCATTGCAGAGTGATCCTTCTAAATAAGGAGAAATTTGGATCTAAATTTTTTTGGTTCATCAGTCTTCTGTCTCTGAATTGGGAGCATGACTGGGGGGGGGCGGTCTTCATATTCTTATAAGGATATTGTGAGATGGCATTCATTAACATTTGATCACTGCAGTGATGGAAAAATCTGATCACAATGACTGTTCTCTCTTTAGACAAGTGTTTGAAATTTGAAAAGCAAGTTTTTAAGCACTGTTTCACCCTGTTAGTACTTTCAGCAGAGTTCGATACCCTCAACATGCATGCATTTACTGCACCATGCTATTGCAGGGTGCTACGAGCAGTTGCTGTGCTCCACTCAGTAAGAGGTGGCAATTTGGCACCGTGGAGTTACCTCAGAGAAGCATTGTAGACTGTAATTACTACATGTTTGCTTTTGTGTTTTGACACCACCAGGTGAGAGGTGTTGGGGGTGTGCATGGCGTAGTTGTCGTTAAATATAACCGAGCTGAATGTTTGATGAAGTGAACAAAAGATAAAGCAAACTAGGCATGCAGTCAGACCTCTAAAAACAATCTTGATGTAAATGAGGAGAGGCTTTGTTAGCAGATCAGCAGACTGCAGAACTGTTCAATCCCCAGTTTGCAACGAAAGCCTTTCATGCTATGCTACTCCAGCATGATAATTTTTATCCTATGGTTTTATTGCTGAAGCTGTGATAGTGTGTGTGCATATATACATACCCATGCAGGAAAAATTTGTGTAATGAGATTAATGAAAACAACAATAAATATGTCTTCAGCATCATGCAGCTGGCAAAAAATGAGGATTGTATCTAGAAATGCATTAAATCTACAAAAATAGATTAATTTTAGATCATTTATTGTTATTATTTTTATTGCTATTATTTTTATTTCTAAGGCTTACTAGACTTCATTCTTTCAGACAAAAACATGCATATCAGCTTTGCAGTGTGATTGCCTTATGGGCATAAAGCTTTGCATATTTACTGCCCATGAATCATACAAGTATGTGAAATCCAGTGAAGATTCAATTTTTCCTGCTAGATGCACCTCTAGCCGTTTAATTAAAATATGTATTATTAATAAAACTAGATTTAAGTCATATTTTTTATAGATATGACTGAAACATTAAGGGCAAATTGTTTGATACTTTCACAGTAATTTGCTTTTAATGTTTTGTGCCTTAATCAAGGTAATCCTGGGATAAGGTTTGTACTGCTCGTGACTTCATGATGTTCAAGTTACCAAAAAGAGATTTAAGAGTTTTCCAAGACAAAGTCACATTTACTTATGAAATTGGCTTCAAATTTTTGCTGCAGAGGGAACCCTACATATCAGCAAAATGCAATAAAATGTACCTATTTGTAAATCCCTGCTTGTTGCACAGATTGCAGCCTAATATATCCATCTTCACTATATAGTGTCAGGTTATTGTTTTATTCCAACTCTTGTGAAGCCATAGATGTCACAGTACCCTGTTCTCTGAATTTATCTTCCATTTCCTGGTAAATTTCCCTGGATCTCCTCTAATGTTTGGTACGTAGATATACTGATAGCTGTGGTGGTACTGTGCTTACCTGTTGGTAAAGGATCAATAACACTCTCAGCTTCATCTTATCCTGCCTACCATTGAATTCTGTGTAACTCTGGATGTTTGTGTCTAATGAAGCTTTTGGCAGCAACAAACTTATTCATTACTTTTAAGAAAGATTTTCATTTTTAACTTCTAAGTTATCTTACAATCCTAATGGAAGCATGGCAAGTGGGAATTTGAGAGGATATCTCCTTAAGAAAGGGGTAAAATGTAATTAAACATATCACTCAATTGTGATAAAAAATTACAGATATGAAAGTCTTATGCAAATTTGTCAGTCAGAGAGGAAGCAGTGATTAAAGGAACAAAGAGAAGAATTTATATATTTTATATTGAATTTACTATTTTTTTGGCTGTGAAGGATCACTCTATTCCACATAAGTCTGTTGGAATCTATGGGATATAATTTCATCACATATTACTGAAATCACTGCACACCAATAAGTTTCCTGGACATTACAGGTGTAAATTATACTGACAGATGAGAAAAAATACAGGGAAATTTGTGAGATGTCTCCAGAGAGGAAATCACAGCTCTGTCATGAAACCAACCTCCAGAGGGCTCATGAAAACTACAGGACAGAGGATTCCAATTTTATCTCAATTTAGCCCCAACTTTGAAAATTATTGGGAAAACAAAAGTAAGAAGTTTGCAACCAAAGCAATTTTGAAAGTCAAGAACAGAAAAATTTGTGTTCTAAATTCTGCCTTTGCCACATAGTTGCAGAAACATAGAAAGGTTTGGGTTGGATGGGTTCTCTAAAAATCATCTGCAATCAGCAGGGACATTCAGCTAGATCAGTTTTCTCAGAGCCACATCCAACATGGCCTTGAATGTTTCCAGCAATGGGGCACCCACCACTTCTCTGTAAAACCTGCTCCAGTGTCTTACTACCTGCATAGTAAAAGATTTCTTTCTTATAACTGTATATAGAAAGTACAATTTATATTTTTAATATACTATGTTTCTGATTTTCATGACTATTTTATTTACTCTGATCATTTAAAGACTTATTTGACAACATAGCACATTAAAAAAAACCCCATAACCATATACTAATATAAGAAACAAAAATAGTTTAAAAAATTTTGACTCATTTTTTTTTTATTGAAAGCACAAAGTTTGCTGAAATAGACACTTAGCACAAAGCAGAAGAAAATGACAAATATATTTTCTTCTTGTTTGCCTGCTTGTTCTTGAACCACCTAGGGTCTCATACTCAAACCTTTTACACAAATATATAATTAAGAGAACCGTTATTTTAGAAAAGAAAAATCAAGTTTACCATCTAATGACTTCTGAAACAGGGGCTTTAAGAAAGACTGTCATGAGAATGACAATAACATTTTAAGAAGAGCAGTGCTGGCCTGACTGGTGGATCCCTGGCAAAACATTTATTTCCATAAATGAAAGGACAGCATACACTCTCTGTGTGGATAAAATATTATAGAGTTACAGGCACCCCAAAGACAAAATGTATTCCAGAGTAACCAATTTGATTTGTTAGTGGCAAACTGTTCTTTGCTGCGGGGAGTCACACAGTAAAAAAGCAAGACACAGTTTCGGAAATTTGAATGTGTGTGAATTAATGTGTGAATTAATCAGAGTGGTGTTAAAATTATATATATTTGTTATATAACTGTGTACACTACACTAGTATATTAACATCACCATATTTTGTAAAAAATATAGAACACGTTTTCTCAACTGACTGTTTAAAGTAACACAAAATGTGTTACATTGACATAATACACTGCATAAGTACCATACTGACTACACAACTGTCATAATATTCTTAAATATATATTCTATCATTTTTATTTTAAATTCAGGAGATATTTAATGTGTCATATCAGTTCCTACCCTTTCTGTGTTTGAATGTTTAAATTGATCTCTCCTGGGCGCGCAAGAATGATAAAAATTAAGATCACATGCCTAACATCTTTCAGGAAATTTAAAAAAAAATCTTTCATAGACATTAATTTTAGAATTTTGTTCTCCTAGAGTGTTGCAAAACAAACTTCCTTCTTAATTTTTACATACTGCAAAAAAAAGTTTTTAAAATGGACTTGTTTAGAGTACAGAAATAACATATTCCCCATTCACAATTCACCCATAAAATATCCACATTACTCTTTTAGTAGCAGTGCATAAATTCAAAATTGGACCAATTTGCAAATATTTGTGCTATGCTTGAGGACACTGGTTAAACAAGGAAATAAAACAAGCTCAATTAATTACATAGGTTCTATAGAGAATCCAAACCTACTTTATGCTTGATTTTTCATTGTTTAAATTAGTGTAGAAACTTCAGACCTTTATTCCAAAGCAGTAAAAATTTCATTTTCCTACCAAAAGTAAAGGAGTAAGAAATAAATCCATGATATCAGAAAGAACCTATGCCATTCCAGTCACACCTATCAAAGACTTTTCTTTCTGTTGATTTCTGCACTGGTTTAGAAGAGACATACTACTTCAGGCATCCCTACAGTTTGTGCTTTTCATTGTGAAATAAATGTAAGAATTTTATCTCTTATATCAAGATATTTCCTTAGCAGCAGAACTGAAAATACAATGTTATTTTACTGAATATGATTAAGGCAGAATCATTAATTCAAACTACTATTTATGACTTCAGGAATTGACTTTGCCTACTGATTTAGTTACAGATTTTGAAAATTCTTTTATCTCAGAATTTCTGTTTTGCAATACATCTTATTCCTATGGTTCTGGTTTTTGACACAAGTGTCATGTGTGAAGAATCAAATCCTACTTAACTGCTAAATTCATCATTACATTATCTAGAAACTTAGGCAGGGAAAATGAACTTTTAAAATCTGCAATATTCTGAATAAAACTAGGCACACAATATATTTCACCTTTAATATGGCTGTGAGATTAGCAGACCTGTTTAATTCTTGCTGTTTTCCCATTTATATTCCTCCAGTACTAGTCCAAAGAAAAATAATGTTTGATGTTTAATTTCTTTTCTACACTCTTAAACCTAACTGCATGGGAAATTGTAATTAAGAACTAGCACAGCAAAGAATAGCTCAAAATACTAATAATGACACTGAAATACATGGTGAATAATGCTACTCCTTCTCCAAATGGTGTTTAGTTTTTAGTATCTGTTAATAAATGGAGAAGGTAAGTAGTAGTTGGACAGTTAGGTAGACAGACAGCAAGTAAAATTTGGCAAAAGAAGTTTGGATTTCTTTCCCTAATCACCGATGTCTATATCTCAATAGTCATTTTTAGATCCAGTGGAAAAAAAAAAAAAAACAGAGAAAAGAAAAAAAGGCACTTCCAGAGTTAATTTAATTTTTCTTTAAAAGACATCTGTCTTAGGTCAGATGAGCAATGCCCCAGAATAACTTACTCAGACACTTCTTTGTAGACATTTATATAATGGACATGTAGAGCCAGATGGAAACAATATCCTCTTTTCTCTTCATACAGGATAGAAACATTTAATTCAATATTTTTATGTATTTTCTTTACTTTGAGAAAAGGAAAGACAGACTCTTTCTCTCACCACAATCATTCCCACCTGGAAATCCAAGAGAGAGCAGCTGCAGAGAAAATCTTTGCTGGGACAGAGAACTTAACCCTCTTACAAAGGAGTGGGTGTCTCCTGTGTTTTGGATTTTGTGTAATAGCTCATTTCTCTTTAAGCAGTACACTGCTGAGTGGGCAGGCTCCACATGAAGCCAGCTGGCCAGAGAGGCTGTGCTGTGGGTCAAGGACTAACATGTTGATGGGTCATTTGCAGTGAGCAGAAGGCACTTGCACATTGCTGAGGAGGTGTCCGCTGTTACAGATCACACACAGGTATTGGCAGTGAGTACACAAATCAATACACGTACTATTTCTCCTTGCACAGCAAATTTTATTGCACTGCTTGTATTTTGAACCTCTGGGAGAGGTTTAAAAGTGGTTTGAAACTAATACACAGCAGGAACAACTTCCTGCTCTAACAGAACATACTTCTGGTAAAATCAAATGTCCCTTGTCTGGTTACCACCTTTTCATCTCTTCTTACCATTCTCTTCATCAGAGCCACTGACTCAAAAAAACAGCTTTCCATGGGCTGACAGACCATTCAATGCTTTCCTTAAGATGTTGAGTACAGCAATTTCAAGGAGCAGTCATTAGGGCTATATTCCATTTTCTCTGTGGGGTTATGGAAGCACTATGAAGTCAAGTATGCTCATAATGAGATTCATCTGAGCAGAAGTAGCTACCTACCCCACAGATATATAAATATGAGACAGTGACTGTAGGTTTCCCACATAAGGAAATAAATCAGTTATTCTTATGCCAGCACCGAAAATTATCTGGTGTACAGAAGTCTGGGGATACCTTTCTTATACTACTTGCTCTGAGGTGCCACTAAAAGTCACTTGCAAATTTAGATAGCAAGAATTGAATCCTAAATGTCTTCAATTCTTGTATAGGCAACATAAACTGAACCCAAGCCCCAGGCAACATAAGAGTCTTGTTTTTCTTTGTGTCAGGCAATGCTAGAAAACTCTTAGGAAGAAACTTCAAGCCAATTTTTCTGACTAGTACTGACTAGTGCCAGGTACCATCTCTTACCTTGAAAACATTTCTGAGAAGCAGAATCACAGAATCATGCAGTCATTTAGGTAGGAAGGCTGCTCATGAGAGAATCTAGGTAAAACCCACTGCTCAAGCAGATTCACAAAACTGTCTTGCCCAGGATCATGCATCTCCTCAGGTGGAGACTTCAATATCTCTGGGGAACTTGTTCTAGTGTTTGACCACCAGCAAACATGTGTTAAGGCTAACAAGTATTATATTAGGAGATCTTAAATTTTAATTTATTTGGGGCTAAAAGAAAATAAAGGAATTATAATCTTTTTTCCAGGGAGTGCAAAAAAGCAGCAGATAAAAATGGCTCAACGTTTTAAAATTTGCTGCTGAAGAGTGAGAAGGCATTAACAGAATTCCCTGAGACAAAGAAATTCACATTGCCATTGAATTCATGCGGTGGTGAAGAAAAATATACATGCAATCACCCAAGCGTGAGAGAATCACAGAATCACAGAATGGTTGGGGTTGGAACGGGCCATAAGGACCATCTAGTTCCCAGCCTTCTGTCATGGCCAGGGACACCTTCAATTAGATCAGGTTGCTCAAAACCCATCCAACCTAGCCTTGAACACTTCCAAACTTGGGCCATCCACTCCAAGTGAGAGAAAATGTGGTAGTTCCAAGGCCTCAAGTTTCCATCCAGAGCCTGGCCATACGTGTTTCACTAGTCTGTGGCTTTAACAGGTTGCTTTGATGATGCAAAGAGACAGTTGTGCCTAAGGATATGTCTGTGTTTCCTAGATCCAGAGATTCCTTTTGCCACAGCTTCTGGACTGCCTGTTCTTCATGTGGCCACAAGTTGCAGTGTTTCTGGGGGTAAGTTATTACAAAGATGTGTCCTGCCCTGTTGTCTTCCAGTAGATGCAGGTTTAAGTCTGTTACTGCAAACGCTGCAGCAGCTGTTATCAAAGAATCCTGAATTTTTTGTTGTATTTGCTTCTGTCTGAAATTTGTTGGTTTTTCATTCCCTATTGTAGCTAGGAATTACTCAAAACTAAGTTTACTTTGCACTTGTTTATTTGTTTATAGAGTAACATGGTAGAAATTCTTGTCCTGTTAGAAGTGTGGCTATGCAGAATTGATGTCTGTTAGGTCACCTGCTCTCCTGAGGTCACTGAAGAAGCATCCACACCAAAAGACCAAGGGTTCAGGTCTGCAAAATCTTGGAAACTGCTCATTCCCAGAGAATTTTGCATTCATCACAGGGGAGTTAAAATCCTTCTCTGGTGAATGAGCCCTTATATCCTATTATGTCACTGAATATAGCATTACTCTGCAGTCCAGAGCAAGATTTAAAATTTCCAAAAGATCAAATTAACTTTCCTCCCGTAAGAGTCCAGGGACAATTGATCATTGAACATACGGATGTTCCAACATTTTGGTTTTCCTTTGTTTGCCCCCACTAGGAGGCATAAACACAAAAAAGAATTATTTAAAAAATACTTTTCAAAGGGAAGTGATGAAAACAGAAAGAGTAATAATGGAAATACATCAGGTTAATTTCATTTTTAGAGTCTTCACAGAAAAGGCTGGACAACTTTAAAAATAAATAAATAGAAATTTGTTTTAGAAAGGGGATCTTAACTATAAAATCATCACTGTGTTATCAGAGAATGATAAATCCCCCTAGCAAATGCCCAGCTTTATATTTTTTTAATAGTTGGAACTACTGAAGAGCCTGAATTGGGTCAGAGTGCTTTTAACCTGGCTGAAAAAATCTAAGGATGGGATTGTTCAATTCTATCAATTCTTCATTTCCTATTACCAGAAATCCTGTTTGGAGGTTTCAATATATGAAAGGTAAAAAGATCACGAGGCAGCACTGAAGCAGGTAAATATTGACAGATCCAAAGCACATACCAGTGTCCTACTGAGACTTAAAACAACTGCCTGTGCTGCTCAGGGACTGAGACAATCCTATGGATGGGAGCTGTCAGGGTAAAACTTTCACAGTTTTCTCATTTTTGCTGTATAAATGTGCTCCTTCTATTAGATTTCTTTATCCCTTTTAGCCTTTCTAAATGACAATTAACTCTGCCTACCCTATCAATAGCAGGTAATTTATTTGTTTTTACAGCTGAGCCTGACTGCCATTGATTTTATTGGAGTAATTTGCTGGAAATGATTTTTTAATGTTAGATTTATTACAGAGGCACTTCATTGTCCGATAAATGAAGTAAATTGTATTTTAAAAGTAGCAAAATTAAAGAACCACTGAAATTTGAATGAGCTTTTACAAGTGTATTAGTTCAAAAGGTCCCTTATGCATCTCTTGTTTGGACATCAGTTTGCACACAAGAGATTTTATTCCAGGCTTGTATGGGCTCCCAAAAGCACAAGCCTAAACCACACAGAAGCAAATTTGGGTGCAGCAGTGACTCAGAGAGGGATTGTGCCCTCCCTGCTCACTTCAACTGGTACTGAGTGGAATCATCCAGTTCAGTGGGACTGATTCGACAAAGAAAGATATTGAAAATGAACCTTTTAATTTATTGATGTATTTCTTCTTTTATTGGCTGTCTTTCTCAGTTTTCAAACCTCTTGCTTACTCTGATTTAACCAGCTGCAGTTGGGAGTAGGATTTGTGACTTGCTCACCTTTTAGATCTGCTCTCTGTAGTGTTTCAATTGCCCTGCATAAAGATGCTGCAATCCATCCTAGAGAACAGTAAATTACAGATTATCACCTTTACCTCTCAGTGTAGTTTACAGTAAGAATTTTAGCTGAATGTGACATAAATTTCCATTGTATTTAGAGCAAAACAAAAGGATTTGTTATGTTGTGTGCATTTCACTTTTCAGGCTTTTTTGTGCACTGAAAAAGTGGCCACACAATGCTGTACCAAGCAAAGTATATTTCCAGGAGTTCCTTCTGAGGCACAGCCTCTCTGTGCTGTCCCAGTGAAGAACTCCGCCTTCAAGGCATGATTGCACCCTACAGGATGGACAATGGTGCTGAGCAGTATTGGCACATTCTGCACTCCAGCCTAACACCTCCCTCCCACTCCCATCATTGCACTGTGAGACTAACATATGACATTTGCTGCCACATCATTCACATCACTTAGTAAAACTGGTGTACACATAGCTTTTATCTGCCTTGTTTATTTAAATTGCAAGCTCTTTAGCACATGGGTTCTCTGCTAATATGCATCTGTGTAGTGTTTAAATTGCTGGACACACAAAGTGAAGGGACACCTTTCAATTCTTGGTGTGTGCTCTACCAGGATATAACATAATTCTTAATAATAATAATATTGTAAGAATGGCTGCAATTATAATGATTTACATGAACAAGGAAGGCTTCCCTTCATCTAAATTTTTGTAAGTTGATTGTATATCTCGCAAGGCAGATTGCAAAAGTCAGTCTTGTAAAAGCTGTATTTAGGCACCAGAATAAAAAAAATCATGTCAGCATTCACAGTACCAGTTATTCTGACAGAGTCCTGAGTGCCCTAACTACTAATATTTTTGCAGTGGTCAAGAATGCCATTAAGAGTTTAAATGTTTTCTTGGTCAGATGTCTCCAGGACCTTTATATGGCAGTTCAAAAGAAGGAGTCCGCTTAGTACCCCACTACAGCTTTTTTGATCACCTGGCTCCCAAGCCAATGTAATTCCCCTCAAACAGAAAACTGATGCCCAAATGTTTTACAGTTAGAAATTGAATCTGAGCAGGCTGAATCTGAGGGAAATTCCAGGACTAGTGAGAGCTGGTTGTTTCTCTGCACTTCTACAAAGGATCCTATGAAAAATTAAATCTCAGGTTTCATTTGAGAATAAGGGATTCAAATCTCTGATATTTTCAATTTGAACAAGGACTGTGAAACAGCATCCTAATTGAGGGTGTAAACCATTGGAGTCACAAACCTCTTGCTGATCTGGGAAAGGAAAAACATTTGGTTTTGCCGGTGTTGTGATACCCTGGACATACATGCCTCTGATCTGTCGGTGGCTGATGAAATTCCTGATCTCTGCATTCCTCTTTGCACTTCTTCCAGGTTAGATTGGATATCTTCCTGCTCACTTTCCTTCCGAGAATCTTGATGTGAGTCCCTAACTGCCCACCTGCCTGGATGATACATAAAAGTAAGTGTATTTCTGACTGACTTGTCTGCTCTTCTATCAATGCTTCTATCTAGAAGAATTATGTGCTTAAGTACTTTTGTAAATAGGGTGACTCTAACATTGAATCTGACTTTACCCTAACTTTTGGCATCTAGATAACAATATTTTTAGGTTTTGCAGGTATTCATTAAAAGAAAAAAGCAAAACTATAAGGACTAGCTGCATAATAGACAGGCCTTTTTGCTATTTAAATAGCATTTGAAGCAACAGCCACAAAATGTATTCCAATGGTCTCACTTTATTTCATACTATGCCTCTTTTGAAGATCAAACCAGTATGTGAAGCAAAACTTAAAAATAAAAAAAACATGAAAATATTTTAATATGGAACCTGGAGTGCTTTCCTTTTAAATTTCCCAGCTTGTTTCCTGCCTCTGGTTCTGTCACTATTATTGATATAAGGAATCCATCAACATATTTTTATGGATGATTAAGAAAGGCTGACCTTTCCTTTGCAGGTACAAATAGGTAGTTCTTCAGAGGCTGTAAATGAATGACAAGATAATTCTATCCATTTAATATTGAAGTGATGTTGATAGTATCATTCTTCTCATGTTTGAAACGGGAAAGTATAGGGACCTTTCTCCCTCACTCTGTTCTGCTTTATGTGATGGATTTTCTCTCTGACTAATCGCTGTCACATTAACCTGCACTATTTCATCCTTCAGAGCTGTCAAGATAATGACGATAATCGAAGTGGCTCATTGTAGGTAAAGGAAATTATATGAGCAAAGTAATATCATAAAACAGTGTTTAAATATTTTAATTTCATTTGTCAGGGCTGCCCCAACACTTCATTACACATATAACCATCTCTCATCAGTGGAATTAGTGCATTATTCATTACTGTTAATTATTTTCACATAATGGCTGCCCTGATATATTTAACCTCCACATTATATCTCAGATAATGGGCCTGTAAAATTGAATTGTGTGAAGAGCGGAGTTCTAAAGCTCATTTGCAGAACATCAAAGAACAAAGAAGAGGAAAAGAATTCTAAATGGGACATTTCACCCAGCTGGGGCCAAACATTTGTTTCTGTCTGATTTGCATACTGAAAATAGGTGGTTCAGAAGTGGTTTAACATTGTACATGCTGTCTGCTCCTATTACATAGCCAATTAGAATTTGTTAATGTCCCGAGTGTTTGAGACAACTTGCAAGCCAATCTATTGTCTGATGATCATTGGCAATGAGCTGGAAAGCTAAGAGAAGAAAGTAGACCTTTCTGAAGGACAGACCACAAAATCACATGGCATATTAAGGGGTCACCTACACCACAAGTTAATACTTCTTTTGACAAACGTCTGCAGTATAGAAATAAATTATGAAAAAGTGCTGCTCAGGACCGAGAAGATCCAAGCCTGAGGAATTCCGGTAGTAGTCTAGTAATTATTCGGTTTTCCCTGGGACAAATTCTTTGATGCTGCCTGTCATGTAGGATATGGAAATGGGACAAGAGGAGAACGCAGCATTCTGAACAGGATGAGGGGATCTGCACTGAGTGCAGAAAGCTGGGCCAGCAGCCCTAATGGACTCAGCAGCACACAGTACATAAGAAATGCGTGGTATCACCAGTGTCTGTCCAGCAGGGCTGAGTCAGGCTGAGGTTGATGTGTCTGCACTGCTCTTTCAGAGGATGGGAAATGCAAGCCTCCTTTCCTCTGCTTTACCACATGCCTTGAACATACACCCCAATAAAACAAAGTCAGTACAGGTATGGTACTTTGCATAATTTAGCGTTTGAGGAACGAGCTGAATCTCTAGAATTAATTTCAGCTCTAAGTTGCAATTTAGAGGACATAGCCTGTCCGCTCTAACTGCATGGATTTAACTAAATAGTTGTGGTTTTTTCTCATTTAGAGGCTTACGTGTATTTTATTTCTCATCTAGAGGGTTATATATTATTCACAGACGTCAATGGACCTGAGAAGGCATTGAAATCAAACACTTTATAAAAAGAACATTTACCAACAGTTTAACATGTTATAAGGTTAAGGTCAGTTCAGGGAAAAAAAAATTGCTTTTTAAACTGAAAATACATTGGAATTTTCTTCAAACTTTACTCTCATAGTGTTTGTGAAGTTTTCTGTTAAATTCCCACACAGCTATATGAAGCTCTCTTTTGCTTTCATCAAAACTTCAAAAGAATAACTCTTCTGAAATTCATGTGTGAAATATACCTTTACTCTGTTTCATGTCTATAGTAAACTTTATACATCAAAAAATTATTTCAGACCTATTACTTGGATGTTACAGATTAACTTATGGCTGATGATGGGACTATGATCTCAGAGGTAACTCAGCAAATCAGAAGTCAGAAAATGTTTAATGAATAACAACACAATTCACTTGAGGTCATTAACATACTTTAGTCTCATTGGCCAAAAAGTCATAATTCATAGGAATGATAAATGTCTTTTTGCTAAGTGGCAGTAGGTTTTTGGCCATATCATTAAATATTTAAACAACATATACATAAATCTTCCTCCACTTGGCATCATCTGGGATTCATTTGTAAGAGACCCATTTATTTCACTTTATAATGTTTCAAGTTTGTTGCAGGTTTCAGCCTCAGCCTCCAAACTCTAGATTCAGGGTTGTTAGAAAGGAAAATCGCATTTTCATGGTCCCGTCTTAGAAGTGGAAATCATCTCTTCTTAGTCTGTCCATTCTCAGACTATGAGTTTTTATGGATTCATATACAGTCTTTTATACATCATGCTAACTGTGTGAACAAAACCTTCTGATGGCCTCTGCTTTCTAAACCATTTTTATTTCATACAATATTTTCAGGGTACCATGGAATATGGATAAATAGAGAGATCAGAGAGACCACTACATGAATTAAATAATTTCTCCATATCTAAATACACTGTATGGACTTTGGTCAAAGACATGAGAAATTGTCAGTCTTCCCACAAATATTTGGATATTTTCAAATAAGAACAGAGTGACAGGAGTGGTCTGTCTTTCTATTACTGTCTAATCAGACTATTTTTCTCTCCTGAAGCAGCTTCTGCTTGGCAGTTAAGCTTGCCTTGCATCTGAATTTCACACCAATAAAAATCTCAAAGTCAAAGCCCTCTGTTCAGATGAACTTTTCTCCATGTCCCTTTTATGCCGTTCTGGTGAGACAAAAATATGAATTTTATCAAAGATGCATATTTTGATAGGAGGATCCTGTCATACTATTTTCTTTTGATTGAAAAGAAAATAGAAACAAACAAGGGTTGGATGAAGAAATCCAAGAAATTCCTCAAAAATGGGAAGACACCTCAAGAACTACAGGACAAAAGAATAAAAATAACCTGAGATTTTACCTACAGTGTCTTTATATCCTGCATACCCATCATGTATCAGGTATTCTCCTCAGTGGTGTAATGGAGAGCCAAGAAAATAAGAAACTGAGGTTTTGTTTCTATAGCAAAATGGATTTAAAAGCAATGGATGAAAAATTATGGCATCAAGAAATCTCTTTAGACTTTCTGATATGGTACAAAAAGCCAGTCAGTCTCGAGAAGGCTTGTAGGGATGTCTTGGATAAAGCCTGCTGGTCTCAGCACTTTTAAAAGTGAGACCACCTTTTTCTCTGGAGGTTGATGTACTAGAAAATTTTACATTATTGAATGAAATACATGCACGGGAAGCATCACCATTGATGGCAATTATTAAACTTACAATAGTATTTTTCTTATAATAAATATTGATGTATATGCACAGATGCACACACAAAATCAGGGTAGTGGTTTCTGTTAAACTGTCTGGAAACAGAGTTACTAATTGAGTAGAAGTGAGACTGAATTTAAGGAAACAGAACTTCATTTGTAGTCTAGGGTATATTTCCTACCAATTAATGCTGTTGAAGGATGACTCTGTTTTGAAATCTGCCAGAGTGAAAGACCTCTGTCTACTGAGTCTCAGCTCCATAACTATTAGAGCTTTTCTATGTTGGCAGTCTCAGGTAGACTTGATTCCTGTTACAATATAAGCTAACATTATTTTAGAACTATACATAAGCTAAGACATGCTATTCACAGGAAAGATATAGTTTTGCAATGGAAAAGCACTTTGAATGTAGCTGGGTATCATAAATATTTTGAAAGCATGAATCAGCTTGTATTTTCAGGATATTAATGGTATAACTAATATATCCTAAAAAAATAATAAAAAAAAGGAACTATTGCATAGGCTTATATTACTCTTTCTATGAAATTGTAGCAGACATTAAATCCTTTGAAAATTTGCAGAATACCTCAAAACCTTTCAGAAAAAGTCTCTAGGAAGCAGCTGCCAGTGTAAGTTTAAAAGCAAAGGCTAGAGTTGCATTTGAGTGGTAATGAAATATGTCACTTCTTGCAGTGGAGATTTTTAATTAGTTTTGAATAAAGCACATTTTTTCCCAAGACGAAGAACATAAAATCCTAGATCCTCTTTCCAGTCTCTGTCTATACTTATGTCTGCCCAATCCTTTTATCATACATACAAAATATTTTTGCAAATGCCTAATTTTCTGTGATGGATTAGTATTAAAACATACGTGTGGAAAATTGAATCCACAGATTTTACAATCAGCTATACTTACAATCAGCTATACACTGCCAATGAAATTACCCAGCAGAAGGGTATGAAGATAGGAAATTGTTGTGTCAGAAGTGAACATCTCAAGATTCTGTGGCCCTATGAAAACAGCAGTGCTGTTTGAGGCAAAATCCTCCTTCTTGTCCAGAAGTCCACAGGGAAAATGCATAAACAGCACTGAGAGAAGGTAAAGATGATCTTCATATATATCTAAGAAAGTGAATGACAGTCAGGCTTCCTCTCTAGATGTTTGTCTCTTCTATACACATTATTTGCACAGGATCTTCCATGAGTAGAGGTCCCAGCAGATCCCACAAGTAGCCTGTCTTGTCCTTCAGCTGTTCATCTCACTCAGGCCCCACATGATCTGCAGCTCTGAACCTTCTTCTGAATAAGTTCTGTCATCATGTTCAGTCATGAAAAAAGAAGCAGCACCCTGCGTATGGCTTGGTTTGCTGAGTATTGTGCAAATAAAAGATCCGGAATTAACTGTTCTATTTTGAAAGGGGGACAGGAGTTTGAATACAGTCCAAACTGTACCAGAACATAGAACTATATATAAAATGAAACAAAAAACCCCAAAAAGGAATATCTTTTGGATAATTTCCACAAACACCTCTTCAAGTCTATTCAACTTACAGGAATAGAGGCACCTTGCTTAGGTGCTCTGAATTTCCAGGCTGTGTGTAATCTACGTTAGATGTTTCTATCAATATTCATTCTGTCACAAAACCAAGATTTCTGAAATTGGCAGAAATTTGCATCTGCTCATTGCTAATAATTCTGACCAGATTTATTCCTCAGAAGACTGTGACAAGCTTCAAATTTGACAGAAGTGAGATAGTTCTTCAACCTTTAAGTTTCAGCAGAATGAGGAGCATCCTGACTATAGATCTTTCAAAACTGAGTTGAAAGAAATCTATCACTCCCATCTCTCTTCTAAACAAAGACTGTCAAAAAAAGAAAATTGTAGACAACCTCATGTAAGATACCTTGAAAACGTAAAATGGAAACTTCAGGGGATGGGTGTGCTTTGAAAACTGAAGAATAAAAACTAGAAATGTTTCGAGACAGTAGTGAAATTGCAATCTCTAAATGTTATCTGGAACACAACCCCCCACCCCCTTTAAGTTGTAATTTAAAGAGCCTAGTAGAAACATTCTTAAAATTCTACTTTTTTTTTTTTTTTTTTTCCTCCAAATAAAGCCTAGCAATTTTATTGTCTTCCCATATTTCTATTTGCAAGGAAAAATTTGCCTCATGGAGGCATTCAGATTTCATATAGTTCACATATCATCTTAAACAAGAGGATTTAAATAATCCAAGATAAGGAGTGTACTGTGCACTCCTTAAGTACATGTACATTCTTCCTGATGCATGCACATCTTCCTAACTGCCCAGACAAAACATGTCCTAAGGCTACCTCTTCAGACAGTAAGGTACTTGATGACAGCTCTGGGCTTTGAGACAAATTAAAATAAGCCAATTTTTCAGTCTGTAGGTCTAATAAAGTTTCTGGCTTTCAGTTCTGTCAATGACTATGAATAAAAGTCCCTGAAAAGAGAGAAGACATGCTGTTTAGTTTTCTGATGAGGGTGATTTTAAGGTGAAGATCAATTCTGCAGTTCCTATTTCAGCTCTCATCAGTGAAAAGCTCCTGTTATTAGAGAAGCAGGAACAAAAATTTTCAATTCCTACTTCTCCATTATGACTGCTCAACTCTCTTTTCACTGTCACCTTCTGAATTCAGTCCTACTTGAGGATGTGATAGGGGCCAAAATTTATATAGGGCAGTTGTCTGGTCTTTCAGAGTTTAATTTGGTGACACCAATGTATAGCTGTAAAAATTTAATAAATATTCTTTTACAAACACTGTACTTGTTTTGTTCACAACTTCAAAATTTGCCTTCAAGTTAATATTCTCCCAATGGTGTGGATACTCATTCCCTTGTCAGTCATGTTTTCATGTCTGAATGCTTCCTTGTTTTGAAAGATGTTGTTATATCATCAAATTAAAGAATCCTGTTAGCAGCAGCAACTAAAATATATTTGGAGACCAGAAAATTGTTTGAGGAAAAGGTTTTACATTTCTTTTGGTGCTAGAAATATTTACATTGCTATTTTATATTAAGATATTTTTGAGATACAATGGAATAATGAGGTTTGCAAATATCTGGTTACTTTTTTCCTAAAAAAAAAGTTCATTTCCAGAATTTCCTTTTTCCTCTCCTGTCTGTGATTTACATGAGAAATCATGTGGCTTATTTTCCTAATAGTTAAGGACTCCTCTTTGCAGACAATGCTGTCCAACAAAAAGGTGAAGAATTGGCCACCCATTCTCTGACCTCTGAAAGGTATGTTTGTATTATTATTTTAGGCTGGATTGCAAATGTACTGGAGGAAATTTTCCAGTCATTCCCGCATAGCATGCTTGTGTTTACTTTACAGCAAAATCTTAGAGCACATGAACTGTGTTCTTCTTGGATGAAACAAGCCAAAGTTTTGAAAGATGTCTGAGGTAACCCCTGAAATATGCAGTATGAATATCAAGGTTTCAGTGATTCACCCTAAAAACCTGTTCCTGTAGTTCTCAATAAGCAGAGGGAGGAAGCCAATCTGCACTGTACAGCTGTACCCTGAACACAGGTATGCACACAGACCAAGTGGGAAACCTTGTGGAAAATGAAGTTAAAGAATTGTGGTGGAAAAGCAGCAGAATTATTTAGGATGCAATGTAAAAGACAAAAAGATTCAACTTTCCTTTGTAACTGTAAAAGGCAATGTTTTTATGCTAACTTTAATCAGTGCTTTCCTACCTTCACAAAGATACAGCTCTACGTTCTGCACAGCTCTTTTGATTTCTGCAAACTCTTCCCTGATCTTTTCTGACTTTCCACTGGCTTCTACAGAAAAGAGTAAAGGTCTTATTCTTTGATGTTCATCATGCTCACTCATCCAGTAACAAACTTCTGTGTATATCTAAATATCAACGAGATAAACTGTTGATTGTTTCTTTCTTGATATAAAACAATTTTTCTGTAGTTTAAAAAGTTTGTGGTTTCAATACAAACACATAAACACACATGAGTATTTCAATTGGTTTTACAGGCTGCAAAAAATGATAGAAATTTCTGGGTACAACCCAACCAAGAAAGGTTTTTAAATTTTTATTTTTTTTTACAAATTAATTTTCTTGTCAGAAAATTAATACATTTTAGTGTTTAGTCCTATCCCTTTGTATAGAATTTTTATGAAGAGAAAAATCTTTCCAATAGCTCTACTGCTGAGAGAATTCCTTTTTGGGGAAAATACCCATATTCAGAAAGCATGACTGTAAGTTTATATGTCTGAAAAAATTAAGGCCATATTTATATACTTGATTTTGTCATTAATTATCTTATCTAATGGGGTTAGGTCTTGAAGTCAGACAAGTTGTATTACAATTTGTTGCTAATGACTCCATACATTTATGGAGCTTCATATATTGTTTTTAAGCAAAGTGGGCTTGAATAATTCAAGCATTGCCATGAATGCTATTGCTTGCAAGATCAGTAAAAGCATCTCTCTTAAACAAATGGTCAGTGGAAACCAAATTTGTTGCAATTTGTGTTGATCTAAAAATAAAAGAAAAATGGATTGCAGCTGTTAAGCAGTTGTGTCTATAATGTAAATATAAGGTGCAGGGAGAGTAAATTCCTCTTTGTAATAGGAAGCAGTCCAGAAATATTCCCTCATTTCAGCCTACATAAAATTAAATTAATGTGAAAATAATCCTAATGAACTTGATAAGAGAGTATGATTCTTAATTTTAAAAAAAATTAATAAAATTAATGCTTTCATTTCAGATATAATGATCTCTCTTGTTTCATTGTCCCATAGGACTTTGAAATAGTGATTTATTTTCATTGCACTATTTTGACCCAAGAGTAGCCTCTGTCATATATCCTAACCTCTGTGGGTGTAGGGAAGTCCAGGAAGCTGGCTTACCCAAAGTAATGCATCTCGTGACAGGCAGGAACACGTTTGTTGCTTGGACATCTTGCACTCCAAATAGCATGAAATAATGCTTCTCTTAATAAGTGATTATATTGACATATCATTCTACATAACCCAGAATTAAAAAAGGAGAATTTCAGTTGGAAGGGGCCTAAAAGGATCATTTAGTACAACTGATTGAGCAATCTAGGGCTGACCAAAAGCTAAAGCATGTTGTTAAGAGCATTGTCCAAATCCCTCTGAAACACAGACCACCTCTTCAGGAAGTCTGTTTCAGGGTTTGACCACCCTCCTGGTAAAGGAATCCTTCCTAATATCCAATCCAAACCTCTCCCGACACAACTTTGACCTGCTCCCATGCATCCTACAGTTGGATACCAGGGAGAAGAGATTAGCACCCTCCTCTTTACTTCCCCTCCTCAGGAAGATGCAAAGGTCAATAAAGTCATCACTCAACATCATTTTTTTCCAGTTAAGATTAGCCCAAAGTCCTTAGCTGTTCCATATAGGACATTCCTTGTGGCCTGCTCACCAGCTTGTTGGCCTCTTCTGGATGGATTCCAGGATCTCCACATCCTTCTTAAATTGTAGGGCCCAGAACTGCACACGTATTCCAGGTGAGGCTGCACCAATGTTGAATACAGTGGGATAATCATCTGTTTTGACTGGCTGGTGGTGCTGTTTGATGCATCCCAGGATGCAGTTTGCTCTCTTGGCTGCGAGGGAGCACAGCTGGCTCCCACTGATCCTGCTGTCAACAGCACACCTGGACTCTTTTCTGCAGCTTGCTCTCCAGTCACTCTTCCAAATTACTCTTGTGCTTGGTGTTACTCCATCCCAGTGCAGAATCCAGTATTTGAACTTGTTCAATTTAATCTTTTTAATCATATCCCAATGCTCCAGTCTATCAAGAGTTCTCCTCTTATTAGAGGATATCAAGTTAATTAAACATGGCTTTCCCTTTGTGAGCCCATGCTGATTGCACCTGATGATCACATTATCTTTTAAATGCCTTCCAGGTATATTATACATATTTTTTTCCTGAAACTGAGGCTAGAATAACAGATCTGTAATTCCTTGTGTCTGTCCTCATACCCTTTTGTATATGGGAAGAACACTGTCCAGTTTCAAGTCAGTAAGGACCTCCACAGACTTCCAAGACTTCTGGTAGATGATTGAGAGGGGTCCTGCTATGATATGTGCCAGTGCCTTAGGAACTTGGATTAAGTCTGGTTCATGAACATGAAAGAAACACTACACAGACACTTCTGGATTATCCCAGAACTGTCAGCTGCCCTGTGGGAATAATCCATGTCCCAAAAGACCAACATAATTTATTCAGCTGCTGGCTCAGTCAGTCATCAATTACTGACATATTTTGGTAGAAAACTGGCACAGCTCAACAGCTGAGCTGGGAAGGTCCACTTCCTGGGCTGGAAGGTGACATCTTTTTGTACAGAACAGTGCCTGGTCAAGGATTTCTCTTTGTTTTTCTTCTCTCTTCTCTGTGGCATGATCAGGCAAGCTGATTGAAGGTGAAACAGAACAAAGCATATAGGTTTGACTCTAGCTTTTGACTGAGAACCTCAATGTGCTGTGTGTCCAGAGAAATTGTGCATGTCCCCTTCCTGGAAGTGTTCATGTCCAGGCTGGATGGAGATCTGAGCAGCCTGGTTTAGTGGAAGGTACCCTGGCCCATGATACTGGGTTTGGTAATAAATGATACATAAGGTCCCTTCCAATCCACAACATTCTATGATTCTGTACTGTTTTCTTTGTGCGTGGGTATGGATGCTGACTCTCCAAAAGGAATCCCAGCAGGATGGTTCTTCCAGGTCAGAAATTCCTCTGCCTATTGCACAGTTATTCTCTTCCTATAAAATGATTTTTGCAAAGTTGTCTCAGACTTCAACCTCATCTTCATTTCTGGTGAGGAATGAACTTGAGTTCAAACAGTACAAAGCAATTCCTGTCTAGGCTTCTCTGACTCAAGTATTCCAATATCACTACTGAAAAGGATACCACCATGATGAGATGAGAGTCTGGATTTCAGAACAATCCAAGCATTTCTTCCCTGATGCCTGTAGTCATTTGAAATCAGAGACCCCTAGAACAAAGAGATGATTTGGGGTCATATTCAGTACTTTGGAAATGGAATGTTCAACAGTTATATGTGCCTTGCTTCAAGATGCAGCACTGGTACTGAGGACAAGATGTGACTCTTCAAAGTTAACTTTCCATGAGAGAACAAGATAGGCAATTCAAAACCTTTCTTCAGAGGTTTCTCTGGAAAAAAATTGACAGTAATAGGGCAAGAAAAGCAAATTAAATCTTCCCAGGAAATGAAATCTATCTATTTGTGAAGAAAGAACAAATCCCAATTCTCCATCATAACTTCTACCATTTAAGTGTGTATGTGGTATAAATATGACATTTGTATATATAAAAGGTATATTTAAATTTTTATATATGTATGTATGTGTATGCACATATGGTAAAAGTCATGATGGAGAAGTGAGATTATTCTTTCTTCCCAAATAGACAAAGATATTGATATATGGTAAAATAAAATAATTCTGAAATGTTAGCTGACTGGAAAGAAGAGGGAGAGGGAGAAATAATATATCTTCTATATCTGTTTTATAATACTGGGAGGTACTCAGACTGGAGTGATAGGGGTTGTATAAGAACCAATAAATAAATTATAGTTTTGCATAAAAAGATGGGAATTTGGAATACACAAAGTTTGGGAATCACTGAACAATTTCAGTGAGTTGTTTTACACCCAGCCACTGGAGCTATCTGTCAGTTAAATGACACCTCTCCTGGTAAACATGAATTATATTGCTATTGCAAATGTATGTGCCAACAGTGAAAGAAGTTGTCTTCAACAGAAATAGATTGTATCCTCTCTAAATTCATATAACTCACAGCCCTATTACCACTGCAGGAAAAAAATACCTATCAAATTTTAATAGTTACATGGCAATATTCTATCTAACTATTAATATTTGTGTAATTGTTTAACATCATTTCAGTCTTTTCAAAAAGTGATATCGTGATGAAAGTGATCATATCTTCAAACTCACAAACTACTGAAACTTTTACTCCTTGATGAAAAAAATGGATCTATGAGCTCATCCTGAAAAACAAAGTATGGAGATAATCCATAATTTTAAATATCATATATGATACAAAATATAATATATTTTGCATTCTTATTCTATTCATTAGCCTTTTAACTTTTTAACTTGCTTAATGCCTTGAGTATCCCCAATAACATTTCAATGCACTTTGTCCCTCCTTGAGTTCCAGGTTCTTATGAGTTTTTATAAATATTACAAGACTATTTGTAGTAAAATTAATTTGATAAATTATGTTGGATAACTGGATTTTCACACAATGTTTTTTAAAACAGCTTTTAATTTTACAAAAGAATTTATCTGTAGTAATAAATCTTTAAAAATTTCTTGAAACCCATTGTAATTTCATAGTTATTTTACAAAATACATTCACCTATGATTTTGTCACTCCTTATTTATTCATACTGCTGTGGGAACAGTCACTCATACATTGTTGTTTTCTCAGGTGAGAGACTTTGATAATAAACAAGAGCAAAAAGTGGTAAGTGTAATTCTGAAGAGAGAAGGAATTTGTATCATAGAGGAAGGTCAGCAAGGTTACAGTTGCTTTTGGATGTTAAAATAGTTACCTTTTATTTTTGTGAGATCTTCCTTCACCACCAACAAAATACTATGACCTGATAGCTGGTTAGTTTTTTCCTTACTATTGCCACTTTGTCAGTTTCCAGGGTAAAATTGATAGCAATTGTTAGAAAATTTGAAACCAGATGTTCATCTGTTTATCAAAAGCCTGTTTGATGAATTTAAGGAAAATGGTAAAATGATCCTGGAGGTCAGTACTGCACCCTTGTAATAAGGCATTACCTGCATGGCAGTGACTGAGCTTGAGTGCTGCCAGTGACTGTCGAATTCCAGGGATGTGTGCCACATCAGAGCTAGTGGTGAGCTAGTGTTTGTTACCCACCTGGGATCAAGCCCAATACTTCCCAAGCTGCTTTACAGTTTAACACGCTGTACATTAAAGTTCAGATTCTTGAGGTAAAAGTAGGCACTCACATGCATTTCGAGAGTTTAAATCCAGTGTGGGAGAGCACAGCCAATAATGACACTCAGGCCTGATCCTAAAAGCAAGAAAACTGAATATTCTGTCTCTGGATATGTCCATCTGCACTTCATGTCCTTGGTACTTTCATGCTGTACTTGTCCCCTTCTTTCTGCTTTTTAATGAGGTCTATCTGGGAGGCATAAAACAAGAGTTCCCTTGCTTAAAGTGCTTGAGTACCCAGCTAAGCCTCTGACCTCGCACATCCACATAGATGTGGAAGAACTTTTCTACCTTTTCCCCTCATAGCTTCACCAGTTTTGTCGGCTGGAGGCTGTCCTGTTTCAGAGGATCCTGTTTGGTCAGAAAGCAGATGAAGATGGACGTATAGATGAATGGTTAGGAAACTCAGGTAGAAGGCAGTACTGGTTGCCTCTTTGTGTTGAATGAGTGTTTGTTTTGTACAAAGGGAAATAGCTTAACAAGAAGAATGAGAGCTTCCAGCTCCAGAATACTGTTGTTTGCTGATGAAGGCATTCTTCATGTGGGTGGGAGGCATGGATTACTGTCCCTCCGGCAGAGAGCAGGGGAACTTAACTCAGTGAGGTTAATGCTCCAATCACTCAGAAGCTGGTCCCAAAGGATATCAAGTCTTTCAAGTATCTGAGCCAAATTTAATACCTATAAGAAGAGAAAAGACACCACCACATGGACTTAGACTTTCTGTTTTTTCTGATAAATGGTGTTGAAATCATTGCCTACAGAAGAAGCTGCTAGGTTAGAGATTGTGGGTGATTGAAATGTCTGTCTTACTAAATCCACAATTATTTTGAAATTTAATGCTAACCTTTTTTCTCTTTTCCTTCTTTTAAGAGGCACATAGGATTTGACAATGTGGTTTGGACTCATCTTCATCTCTACCTTTGACTTATTGCCATTTTTAATAGGCCTTAAATATATAGACTGAAGAAAAATTCTTGTGTAATACATCCTAGTTATTCTGTTCTAGTTCACTTCCACTTGTTTATTTCCCACAAAGCAGGGCTGTAAACTTGGTTAGCCTTTCACCTTTTTTCTCCATGACCATGTTGGTCTACAGCAGGTACACCAAAACTGAAGAGGGAAACTTTCATGTTATTTAATTATAAACTTGACATTACACATCATGCAAAATTAAAATTTCCAGCTTGTTCTTGCCCCAGTTATTTTCAGAACATTCTCTTCAGGGTTTTAACAGTCCTTTGCCATAGATGGCACAAATGCATGCTCTTTACAGCTGATGAAATATGTTCATTTTTGACTGTGGCCTTCATTTTATTTATAACCTCACTCTAGTAGAGAGAAAGGCACCACCTCTAGTTGGCTGAGTTTCAGAGAAGGCACTGTGTGCAAGACTGTTTCACATCTGAAACATGGCTGCAACCAACAGGGGAAGTCCAGGCCAGGATGGGGCATAGCTACCCCTCTAATCTTACATTTATAGAATCATAGAATGGCTTGGTTTGGAAGGGACCTTTATTATCCAGTTCCAGCCCCCCTGCCATGGGGCAGGGACAGCTGCCACTAGAACAGGTTGCTCAGAGCCCCACCCAGTCTGGTCTTGAACAGTACCAGGAATGGGGCATAACATCTCTTCTGTGCAACTGGTCCCACTTCCTCACCACTCTCACATGTGCTATGGTTTAGTCTAGGGCAACCTTAATTCAGGCACTGGGAGTTGTCACCTCCAGAGGAAGAAAAATTAAGGTAAGGATGGAACCACTAGAAGAATATTTGACACTGGTAGGAGTGTGGTTTCCCATTATATAATTGCAGTTATAAAAAGTGCTAACACTGCAAACTTCCATGATTTAGTTTCTACTAAATTGACCTTCCTTTTGGACTTTGCCAGAAGGCTTGATTCATTAAAGCTCATTGACTTATTAGAGATATTTGGTTGAAAATTACTTCAGGAATAAAAAGCAGTCATCGCAGGCTGAATCATAACTTCAGAAGTGAACCTTAGTAACTCAGAGGAGATAATGTTGACTCAGATTTCAGCCCACTTCTATCCATAAGTGTGCGTGTTAAACTTCTGTGTTGTAGAGTAGAAAATCTTGTATTTTTTTCATTTGTTTAAATCTGAGGATATTTTTGATGCCTAAATTATTTCCTCTTCCTACCTAAAGTAAGTTTTGACTTCAGTAGTTTACCATAAACTGACAATAATGCCTTGTACTTTCTTGAGTCATTAGACTCAAAGATTACTCTACAAGAATGATTCCTTTTAAGCTTTCATAAACATTTAGTCTAGCATCTCATTTAAAAATATCTAAGCATTCTATTATATCAGCTCATACAACTCTGTGCTCTTATTAAATCAAGTGTGTCATCTTGTGCTCCTGCCACCTTAGAGACACAGGAGGCAGTGCTCTGGAATTATCAAGGGACATGAGAATGTGGCCATTATATTTTATACAGCATGCTAAATGATTAATATTTGTAAATTAATGCATTTAAATTGTATGTGCATGAGACACTCAAAGCCTTGCAAATATATCTGAGAGACTCATTTGAAAAAAATATACCTGACAACTTCTCTTTTCCTGTTGGATTCTATTTGGGCTAGTCAAGTGAAAAAGCAAGAGTGGCATGTGAGAAACATAATACACAAGGTATAGAGTATTTCTGAGCAATTATAACATGCCTAGGAAGGTGTTGTAAGGCATAAGGCTGAAAGGACAAATGACTTTACCCACTTGAGAAATGCAATAATTCCCTGGAAATACACCGCCTGGAGTATATTATTCTGTTATGAAATAGAATTCATGAATAGAAAGAAGGAAAATGGTGAGGAGGCCTATCCATGCATGTACTGGCTAGTATTAAAGTGGGTATGACATCAGTCACAGCCAATCAAATGGGCTCAGTAATGTCCAAAGTACTGCAGACATTTCATAATTAAGTAATAAGACATGACAGGGCATGAATTGTGTTGTATTAATTCTCGCCGAGTGTGTTGTCAGAAGCCAAGAGGATGAGGGCTGGGTGCCATCGGTCCAGCCAACTGTGAATTAATTCTTTCCCATTCTCACAATGGAACCTCTTATTGTGGTTTTATGAAATGTTAATTTTTAAAATATTTATATTGTTAATTAAGTGATGAGTTTCTAAGCCATGATGGCAATCAGCACAATTCTTTCCGTAATTCTGAGCAGCGAATTGTGCTACGTGCTGCTCCCTACTCACATCTCCACACTCAGTCAAACCAGCTGTTTTCCATTGTCCGTTTGCTAATGTATTCTAATATCCTGCCTCCTAATGTCTACTCTCATATTTGCATTCATTTGCATATAAGAAGCATCTAGATATGCCAGTAATGGTTAGTGAAGTCCTTTGAGTATATAAAGTGCTATGGAAGTGCTAAATATGGCTTTTGTTTACTATTCATAGAAAACACTGATGTAATGGGGGGTATTGTGGATGTCCCTTGTCGCTCAGAACTTTGTTCCATGCATTGTGATTGGGAGCAGTGGGTTTTGAAACTAAAGATAAAGCTTTTGGATTTTGTGCACTTGTAAAATTAGGGCATCTATTTTTCTCTGTTACTACGTTACTCCCACTAAGATCCCACTTACTCAAGTCATCCATTTTCTGTAGGATTTTATGTGATACTCTACAAGACTCTTTAATTTAGTATAAACCATTTTCTCTGGTGATCTGAGATTGGCTTGGTACCTAGTGCTGGCGTTTTACATCTCCAGTAAATGTGTTTGCTTTGATCTCAATAGGACCCACTTCACACTTTCTAGGTTCATGGAATCTACACTCCTGAGCAGACTGCAGAAGATTTATCACCAGAGGGATCCTGAAAAGTACATCATGTTTTGCTATATAAAATCATGAAGCGAGATGCCTAGGCAAGCAAGAAAATCCACCTGGGCATTTGTCTGTGATTGCTGTTCTGCTATTATAGTTAGTAACACTCAGTAACATATAAAAGTCCCCAAAGTGCTACAGAAGTGACAGGGATGGTTCTGTGACATTCATGTGTGGGGCAGGGTGTCAATGTGACCTACCAACTGTTCACACCAGGACTGTCAGGCCCAGAGAATACTGACAGTGAGGAAACTTGAACTTCTGCAGAGGAATTGCTGAGATGAATGCCAAGACATTTATTTTATAGATCAACATGAAGATTGAAATGTCTAAGTAGTATAACTGGGACAGGCATGCAAATCCTGCACTGGCTAGTAGATAAATAAAATGCTATTCTGACCCAAATACCTGTTACTTTATTTTGTGAGCAAAGATATGAAAAAGTTTCTTTGGTAAACATTAAGCAAACACACACTATTTAAAAATGTTGATAGAAATCACACTTCCACATGTAGTATCTTCCCAAGTCCTTCATACATTTAAATTTGTTTCTGATGGTCTGTTGTTTTTGGAGAAAGCAATTACTTCATGTAGTAACCTAAACACAGAATTGAAACTTGAAACAACTAAAAGGATCACCCATATTTGAAACTGTCACTGTAACTACAGGTAGAAAAATCATAATTACCAGGACTGAAATTGTTATTCGCTATTGTCATCATCCTAGGATTTGAGCCAGTTCATTTATCAGTGGTGTTCCTGCAAGCAAAAGAAAAAAAAATTATTCTTATTGTATGGTATAATCATGCATTTGACATTCAGTACTTGGGTCCTAGCATTTTATAAAGTCTAGACTTATTTGTACCTTAACAGAAAGACGTTTTCTTTTTTACCTAGACACTTTTAACTTCTGTCCAAAATCAAAAAGATGATTCAAATTCTTTAAGTGTTTCATTCTGAAGGGCATTGAGAGATGTCCTTGCAGTAAGGAACACAGCAATGGCAGGTAGCAGTTAAATAGTATGTCATACTGAAAATTTTATTATGCAATGTATATAAATGTATATACAAGTCCATATACAACCCAAAAGAGATATGTACAATGTTATTAGATATATTACATTAAATTATTTGAATAGCTCTTCTCAGACCACCACTTAGTTGGACCTACCTTCATCCAGTCACTTTGCAAGCACATGATGCACTTTTGTCTTGAAGCAGGCAGTCATGGATCAAGGCAGTGTGGCTTTTCTCTGTAAAAGAATGCAAAGAAAAGGAAGCAAAATATTTCTTCTCAATGTTGTGTGGTGTGGGCTCTCCCTGCATCTGGATGGTGCCTACTCGTCCCCTTCTCTGATGTGTTTTTTAGTGTGACTTTTGTGACTTTTACTCAAGGCTTGAGTACACTGCCAGTGCAGGGTCATTCTGGTCCAGACCTTTTAATTTTCCTCATTTACCCCTCTGGGCAAATGAAGTCAGACTGATGCCTTGGCATCTAGAATAGTGGACACAAGTGATATTTTAACTGTGAATTATTTTATGTGTGGCATCAAGATACTCTTCAGTAATGGCTGTGCAGTAAATTATTTAAACATATAAATGAAATTAAGAAATTTATATATATATATATGTGAGATCAGAGTTCCAGACTAATGTGTACTTACTGTATATACACTTTGTTTTGCTCTATGGTTCCTCAGTCCTTTAAATATTCCTTGCTTTGCTTTTCATCAGGTTATCTGGGAAGGTAAATGACTGCTAAGGAACAGAGCACTCTTTGGAGGTTTTTTTTTGTAATAGATTTGCACTAAGTTGAATGGCCATCAAACAGTATCTGATTTGGCTTACTATCAAGTGCTTGATAACCTTTTATTATTCCTGTGGAAACACTGCTTTGGAAACATCTTTTCTGTTCAGTTTCTTCTTTATCAGAACACAAAGTAAATATTTTCCTCTCCTTAGTGATTCTTGCACTTCAATTCACAGCTCAAGTCTGTTTCACATATGTGGGTATTTAGTACCACTTAAAACACACTTGGTTTCAGCTTCCTAGGGAATGATTCAAAAGCCTAAACATAGGTGTCTAATTCCATTTAAATGCCTGAGGATACCCTGCCTAGCATCCAGCTGCAGCTTCAGCAGGGCTCTGGTCTCCCACAGATCTTGTTTTGTCTCTCTCAGGCTCATGCAGATGCTGTGAATACACCAGGATGTTTAAAACTGTACGAAGTGATGGTGCTGAGGCACCTGTGCTGTTCCTCCTCGTGCTCCCTGCTCTCTGCAAGCATTCCTGGAGCAAGCAACACAGGTTTGTGTTCATGTTTTTGTATCTTCAAATGCCCCATGTAGGGGCAAGTCACAAATGATCAGGAGCATTTGAATAGTCATGAATATTTACATCGTTCTACCCATCATACAATAAAGCACAAAGCCTCATATTCTCATTTCTTAAACAATCAAAACATACTTGTAGATCAAATTTAATGCATATATTTTTTCCGTTTGAATACATTGTGATTAAAAGTTCATGACCTTGATTATACTATGCAATTTGAAAAATCGCCAACAATGTCCATGGTGATTAAATATTCCACTTTGTAATTATTTTGTAACTTTTGTTCTGCTCTTTGCTCACTCCAAAAATTATCATAAAATTTTGAAAGATGTCCTCAGTGCAGAATATGTCCATAAAATATTAAATATTCAATTTTCCTCTATCATGGCTTGAAAAATTCATAATTACATGATGATCCACATAATAACTCATTCTGAAAAGTCATATATGGCACTCCCCCTGTGACTGAGTTAATAATTTACTGCTGTGTGGGATTTTCACTCTGCACTGTTAGTCTTGGGAACATTTATTAAGCAAATGTTCATTTGCAAAGATCAGAATGTGAATGAAGAGGGTAAGAATTTAATGAGGAGTGACAGACAGGTGAACTGATTCCATATAGTTCTTTACTACAGGAGAAAGCAGATAGCTTTATCTTTCATAGCCTCGATAGACACATGAAATGAAATATAGAAGACAGGGGGCAAAAGCAAAAAAAAAGGTACTTTCCTAGAAGGGCCAATGGAAGGATAAATCAGTGGAACTCATGAATGTGATTCAGACCAGCTGAAATGGTTGATCTTAGTCTATGCCTTTGGACTTACATAGAAGTGACATTTAGACTTTTTATTTTTAAGATATTTGCCTATTTTTTTTTTCAATAGAGTACTTTTAGCATTAAAAAAAGCCAACAAAAAAAAGAGCAAGACAAGTTTAAATTTTGGGTTCAAAATGCATTCTAGTTTATGGCTAACCTCTATAATTTTCAGATGTAAGAAACACAGCCAATATAATATGAGGTGTCAAAACTTTGTCTACATTTTTTTCAGTAAATAATGAAAAGATTTGCTATACATTAACTGAGTAGCTTCTTTCTATGATTTTTTGGTTTTGTCTCATCAAACCTAGATTAAACAATGTTGATCCTGGGTTTTATTTGCAAAATAAATTCAAGAAAAAAAAAAAGAAATGTCACAGAAAGATTTTATAATTGACTCAGAGTTCACTTTTGCAAAATACTGAGCAGGCTGTTCCTGATACAGCAAAAAAACATTTATTCAAGACTTTTGAAATAATCTCTTGTTTAAAGGTAGGTGAGCACAAATTTAGGTGTTTTACTGACTTAGAGACACTTCATTAAATCTGAGATAACTTGAACAATACTCAATCGATTGTCGCTGGATGTGTAAGGATATAACATACAACTACACTTCTGAAAGATGCCTAAATATAATTTCCCAAAGGCTACAATTTATAATATTTTATATATAGGAAATAAAAAGATTTGGCACAAATCTGCATTTTCCAGTTTACTTAATTTATTTATTTGCTTTTATTCTTATATGGATCTTTTTTTCAGTAGACTTTTCTTCTCCATAAAAGTTTAAATTTACTAAAATATTATTGTTCACCAGAGTCCTGAAATATCATTTTTAAAAAGTGCAACACTTATTTCTAAGATCATTGCCAAGATAAAAACAACTCTCATCAAGATAAGAATTATTTTTCGTGTGTGTTATAATTATTTTTTTAATTTTTTGGGGACTGTGGTATATATAATGATTGTATAATCATTATATATATACAATCAATATAATGATTGTATAATTAATGATGCACAGTACATTTGTATTTTTAAAAACTGAAGTAGTACATCAAAGTAGATGTACGGGAAAAAAAAGATCCGAAACATAATTTTCTGAAAAAAAGGTGCAAAAATTAATTTTATTAAAAACTTACACATTTTGAAAGAGAAATTTTTAGTCAGAATAATTTTCCTGGATATAAAGGCTTCAGCTGAGGATGCTCAGATTTCTTTAGACATTTGACTTGAATATGGCTTTTAATTTTCAAAAGTTGGTCCATGGATATGCTGGAAATGACACAGGACTTTGGCCTACATTTCTGATGGGGAATACTAACTTCCATCTTTGTTAGCGGACAGTTATCTGACAAACTTAAAAATGAACAGACACACATAGGAATGATTTAGTTCAAAGAGTTTGAACAGAGATATCATAAAGGGAGAATGAGGTGACATTGAGAACTGAAGGTAAAAAAGACAGATAAATTATAACCTCTCAGACTAAAGATGTATAAGGAGAATTTTTCCTAGAGCTTATTCACTAAGCATGACAGAGATAGGAAAGACCTAATCACTGATTGCAAGAAAAGAAACTCATTTGACCAAAGACAGATGTGTACCATTACAATCAACTGAGAGAAATAGGCAGTACTTTAACGGCATAGTCCATTTCACTCTGAAATAGAAATTTGGCGAGGTTAGTGATCCCTTAATGCTTGTTTCTGTAAATTGACCAGAACAGAACCCTATGTTGTCTACTTAGATATATCTGTGTGAGATTAATTTCATCTGTGGGAGCTATGAGCTGCAAAGATGATGTGGCCATGAAAAAAATTGCTGCCAGGTATGTCTGTTGTGGTATTCTTCAATACAGATAAAAGGGCCTAAATGCCTTTGTACAAAAGGTAAGTTAAATTTTGTCTGCAGTAGCCTGGGCTGCTTTCATTATTCATTTTCTGGAAAGAGTAAATTGAAACTATAAAGGTGTAACAAAGAGTAGCTATGGCAGATGCATGAGGAATCTACTTTGTATTACTTTTGGGGTCCATCACAGGTTATCAAACAGTTTTAAAATAGAAGCATAATATTTCTCCAGAAATATCATCACCCGAATTTCAGCAAAGAAAAAGTGGATGAGAAAGGAGCTAAGAATGTCAGCCCAGTTTGAAGGGACCCCCACTCCTTGAAGTGAGGTCCTGGTGTGAGGTGACTGGTGGTAATGCCAGTTCTTTCACCTTGCTCCCTGGTCCAGCTGTCATTGGGGTTGTGTTGTATTGTAAGAGAAACAGCATTCCTTGTTTCCAGAACCGTATTACTTCCCAGCCAGGCAATCCTAACCTTTCCTATGCTGAAATCCCTCTCTTGTCTTCCAGAGCTTATCCACATTATCACCACTATGTCAAATAGCTTGTCCAGAATTTGTAATCCTCAAATGTTTCATAGAGATAGAAAAAACAAAACAAAACAACACAACACATTCATAAAGAAACAAAATTGGCTGAAAAAGAATAGTGGGTAGAAGCTGTAAAAAATTAGTTTTTGATGTCAGGGACATCTAGTAATGGGACTTGTTAATCCAAGAGTCCTTATCCAGATCCATTCTTCAGTATTTGTTTTAAAATTTACATATGCATACTTTTAAGCATCACTTCAAATGAGACATTGAGGCAGACAAGGTTGTTGCAAGTATCTGGGATTAAAGAAGATCACTGGCATTAAAAGAAATATACAATTTAATTTTCTGATAGCTTTTATTGGTAAATATTGAAAGAAAAAAAGAGTAGCTTGAATTTTAGGTACCTCTTCTTAAGACTTTACACTTCCTTGCTTGAGGAGACTTCTCCAGACATAAGCTCTTCTTCAGCAAGCTCCTTCTCAGCTATTTGCATCTAAGAAGGAGGTTAAACATAGCTGAGTTTTGTGGTTTAGGTATTTTGAAATAATTTTATTATTTGCACTAGATGTATTTTCAATGCTACATTACTGAAAATAGATTGTCCTGTACAAGGCCAGAGGTTGTACTTTGATGATCACTTGTGGGGTCTCTACCAATTCTCTCAAGTATCTCCCAAGGATATGCTATGATTTTTTTTTTTTTTTTTAGGCACAAGATGGCAATGGGAAAGGATAAAAAGATGGATTTGATCCTGAAATTTTGTCATTGATAATTTTTTGAAGTAGAGTAAGCACTCACTCATTCTTTCCTGTGCAGACTGGGAGAGTAGGAACTACCAGCCCCTGTGTGAGCTCCGAATACTGGTTTCTGTGATGGGAACACCATCATTCAGACCAGTTGGGCATTGTGTCTTCTGTATTATACAAATTGTACTATTCCATGGTTGATGTATATCAGTTCTGCCACAAGGCCTGGGATTCAGCTCTACTTTTCTACTGAGTATAGGTGTCTATATGAAGAAGTCAGCCTGTGAGTTAAGTGGTGGCTACCATCACAGTCAGGACATCCAGTGCTGGGTTCAGTTGCTTGAACAGAGGAGTTTATAGGTCAGACAACAACCAAGCAGGTCCATGGTAGGCTTGTAACTTCCTGGATCAGCAGCTGAAGGCCATGCAATCTATACCTGCACTGCAAAGTCCCTCTCCAGGTTTTATCAATTGCACAGATTAGATCTCCATGCTTAGCTCACACTCACCTACATAGACTCCTAATTGCAGAGCTCTTAATTTCAGTGTGAATCTTGCCCCCCAGACCTACTTTAGCTGCTTCAATATAGGCATCTAAATAAAGATATTTCAAGCTGGATTCCACTGGCTGTGACTCAGGATATTCTATGCAGTCTTCAGATTTCACTTGGCATGTTTGAGAGTCTGCCATAAATTGATTATCAGATTTACTGTCTCGCTGCAAGTGACTTAAGGTCTCATACCTCAGGCTGTGTAAAGTGGCAAAGAGTTTCTGTGAAGAGACAAAAAGTTTCTATATTCACAATTAAACCAATCCCTAAATGTTTCTTGGTATGCATTTGAGAGGCAAGAGTGAATAAAAAGCTCTGAAGAGGGTTTAACCTGAATTTCAGGTGTCGTAAACCATGAAAATACAGACTTGTAACATTTTCAAATATTTACAATATTCTTTTTTGATTTGATTTGATTTTCTTACATCATTGCCATTAAAAATGAGATGTTTCCAAGAGATGTTAGTGTTGACACAGCACCAGAGAACACTGTAGGCTTTGCATTTTGTCTGTAGAAACAAAACAAAGCAAAAAACCCAACAAAAGCCAACATCTTCTCTAAACAGCTTTAAATTGATTCTTTTAAAAAGATGTTTCATTATGCCATTCATGTACTCATGTAGTACAAAAGGAAAGCAATTGGTCAGATCTCCATAGTAGGCACAAAACCTGTTCTGTTGCTTTCATCCCATCTTATAAATGGCTTAGCACAAAGAGTTCCTGCCAGAACTTAATGCTTTGGGCTTTCTGCATGCAGTAGTGGATGGTTCCAGCCCTGGAAACAGAGTTCAGAACATCACTACTGAGATTTAAAATCCACCAGGGTAAAAAGAGAAAAGTAAAATGTCAAGATTAGCATTTGGCAGCTCCAGTTGTTTGTTAAGTGTGAGAAAAATCAGGCAGAAGTAGGAAAAATAGGTTTGCTGATTATGTTGGGATATTTGTTATTTATACTGTGGCATTTTGCAATGGCATATATAAACAGAAATTTGGTAGAGGTTTACTGAAAGTTTTGATTGCCTCTGTTGTGCATATAAGAGTATCTGGAATTTGGACATAAGAATGAAATAAACATGTCAAAACTCATCAGAATTAAAAAAAATCCAAAACAGTACTGTTAGTAGAGTAGTAAGAGCTATAAACTATGTATTATAAATAGGTTTGAAAAGTTCATAACCTAGATAGCAGAACCATGTGTCATATAAACTGCTCCTAATTTAATGAAGCCACACCAAAATTTCCAAGATATTTGACAGTGTTATGATTCCCTTAATGTTATAATGATAAACAACATATAGGTATACCAAGGCTATTCTGAAGTACTTCACCAAGAAATTTAATTTACAAATATATGTGGAAAGGAAAATATATCTAGTGAGAAGAACAACTTATTTCTGCAGAAGAGCTCCCTGAACTCTGCTCTGTAGTTTGTTACCAGATAAAGAATCTACTGTCAGTATGGGACATGCCAAGCCTCTAGAAAGTTTACTCAATAATTAGTGTTAATTCATGGAGTAGCTTTTCCTTTCTTAGATGCAGTGTCACAAAATTTCCCAGAACTTTGACAATTATCATGAGACTTTTAGACCAGCTAACTGAAGGACAAATATCTGCTTAATTGGCCTATCTTTATCACTGTTTTAATCTAAAAAGCTACAGACCATAGATTCAAAATTACAATCCACTTTTGAGCTCATAACTCCCTTTATTTAAGAAATGAATAGAATAAAATCACCAGGGTCTTAAATTACCTTGCAAAAAGTATCTAAATAAAACATGTTATTAAATACAATAATAAAAGGAAAGAGCTCAAACATCATGGCACATGGACACCATTAATGAACATGCACTCAAATGTTTTCAATCACAGAATAAAAATATTTCATGACATGATGAAAAACTGTCAGTTCTAAAGTAAAGAAATTCTTCAAATTAGATTACACTAAATTACTGTCTTTGGAAAGATAAATCTTGTCTTCCTTTGATCTTCTGATAATGCCAACATATACTTTTGAGAGGTCTTGAAAGAAACTCACAGAGGATCCTCACTTGCCAAAATCAGTAACATTCATTTCCATGCCTGAGAGACTGGCTGTGCTGGCTAATAAGAAAAACATGCTCACTGGAGGCTGGAGGAACACTTGTTCATGCCTAGTTCAGTATACCAGAGTGACTGCTGAAGAATGATTCAGTCTGCTAAAACTCTTAGGTGTACAACTGTCACATTTGTTTTCTGTATCTGCCAAACTCAGTAAGGTTCCATTATGCAAGTCAGCTCTGCCTCGGGGCTTGTCTATCTTGAACATTAAAATTTCCAAAACAATTCTATTGCTTTTTTTCATGAGTCAGTATTTGTGTTCTATCTTTTCAATTTTACTTTTTTTCTCATTCTTCATCTCCTTTTTGACTTGTAACACCTCTTTGGTACATGCAGATCCAAATGTGATTCAGAGCCAATCCACACTTTCAGTTTGTGAAAGGTAGCTTACGTGTTTTCCCCTTTGCATATAAATCTTTTTTTTTTTCTGTGCTAAGCATGAAATAAATTTGTTGGGGAGGGTAATATCTCTCTCTGTCTTCCATATACCCTATCTGGTATGTTGGGGTTTAGAAGTCTTGAGCAGGGTTCTGTCAGGTTACCACAGGTTAAAATAAAGTGTGATTACATGGAAAATCTTCCTTATTATGAACATGACAAAATAAAATTTGGTAGACTTTGCAGACACCTGAGAGGTATTGGGCCACACAATGTCATTTAATTCACTTGTGCTTATTTTTAAACAAGGCAAGCAAGCTTAAGGATGTGATCACTTACCGTATTTTAAAAAAAACCTGGACTCATTCTGTGCACAGCGCAACAATGCTCCATTAATGAATATCTGGTTGGTACTTTTCCTTCTCCTTATACCAAAACCACAGCTCAGAGGAAATGTTCCAAATTTTCTTCTGGGCTTTCCCATGTTGCTTATCGACGCATGGTAGCACACTGAAATTTTTTTAATTTTTATTTGCAGTATTTATCAGCATTGAGAGATGTTTTACCAGGAGAGACATGATTAAATTTTTCAGTAACCTGAGATGCTTAGAATCTTTTGTTTTAAACATTTAGCCTTTTACCATGCTATATTTTATAAGCACAATGGCATATAATTTTATCAATGAATAATCAGATGTTATTCATATTATGTTTCTTTCCTTTTCTCTTTTCCTTACTCCAGAACTTTTAATGACTTCCTCATACTTTCACTCAAACTTCAGCACCCTGTTCTCTCTTTCCTCAGCTTCCTTTTGCTGTCAGTTTCCCCAGTCAAGTCTGGGAGTGCTGGCTCGTTCTCAGATGCACTCCCACACTCCATTTGTTCTGCTCATTCACCCCAATTTATCAGCTTTCACCTGCCTCCAGCTCTCAGACAACCTGGTTACATACATCCCTTTGTTTTGACACTTTGGTTTTCTGTAAATATTCTAGATGTTTTGCCTGAACAGCCTCAGCTTCACTCATCCAGCTCTCAAGTAAATTTGCAAAGCAACTCTTAATAATTTCTGCTTCCTTTGTTTGGTGACGTTAGTAGAGCTTGCTCTACTGGTAGGAGGTCCTCAAACAAACTCTGGAAAGGTCTGAGCTAGGAATTTTTACTGCAGCTTTCCAAAAGTTTATAAAATACCCAGATGGGAATAGATGCTCACAAAGATAACCAAAAGCTCATTATCATTGCCTAAAAAATGTAACTTTCCTAGCTGTGCTTTTAGAAACTCTTAAAGCCTTCAGCAAAAAAGCAAAGAGTCAGCCAAAAACCAACAAAACTCTGGGATCAGTCTAAATCCCTTCACTCCTTACCAACACATTAGGCTAAACAGTGAGTGAACAGTGAAATACTCACAAATGTTTTGCTAAAAACAAAGGCGCCTTTGCAAGAAATGTGAAGTAAATTTCCCATTTTAGGGTCAACAATCCATGACTACAATCACTGTTAGACCCCAGCTCAGGGATCTAAATCTGGAAAAACTAAGTCTATGAGTCTAGAGTGGGAGTATAGAATGCTACAGAATAGAACAGTTAGCCTGGAAAGAACTTATAGCAATCATTTGTTTCAACTGCGATTAGGTTTCTTGGAGGAACTGTTGGACTGAGATCTCAAGGACAACAAGAAGATATGAAGACAATATTATCTGGTTGATTTTACTGCAGAAAAACACTGTATTCACCTCCCTAGCTGTGAACAGTCTCAGTGGCCACAGGACTGCAATACAAGGACAACATGGCAAGGGGGAAATTGTGCTTTTATGTATTGTAGAGCCAGCTTCCAGAGGGACTGGCAAAAAATCCCTCACACTGTGTTTGACATTGCTGGTTGTCTTGAGAGGATGAACATCAAAACAAACCACATGAAGCATGTAGGTCAGTAACCACATAAACTCCTTTAGTTCTGAGGACTAATTGAGTCCTCCAAGGAGGTCATGGTCCAGGAGAAGACAATTCTGTAGTGCTCTGTTGTCTCCAGAATTCCCTTGAGCAAATCTGATTTACTCAAGCTTGGCGCTGAGGCCAGAATAAGATCCCCACTGTACAACAAACAGGGCTATTAAATGATTCATGGTTTGTTGAAAGGATTCTCTTTTCAGGATTAATACTGCTAGTCATATATTTATGGCTAACAGCATACAAAACTTAACAAATCCCTTCAACATAACAGGACAAAGCAGTTCTAGAGAGCTAGAAGCCAGTTATAATGTACAGAAAATCAATGTATACCTGTTGATATAATGAGCTGATTATGGATGTTATAACAAAATGTATATGTTGAAGAGGGCAGGAAAATAGTTTATGTATGCCAATGAGGAAGTATACCTAGAACTTTCTAAGTATATTTATGCTATATTTTTCCAGAGAGAGATGTTATTAGTCACAGTTAAATTTATTATGTAGACAAAATAAAATAGTTCCTGACGCATTTGGTATTTGATTCAATTTTCCCACACCATTAATTTTGATTTGTTTTGCTCTGGAGTTTAAAAAAGTCAGTCCCAGTTGAGACGTGAGTTGTAAATATTTAGTTTTTAGAAGAAAGACTGATTGCCTGTACAAAAATGTAAAGTTTCTGGCTTCTGTGGAGTTGGCACTGCCTTCTGCATTCACATGGTTACAGCTGTAGATCACTGTTTCTAAGAAATCTCCCAGAACATATAATTGGAACTCCCTATCCCTTCTTTTTCCCTGCAAACACCTCCTACTCATATTTCTCGAATGATTGATGCAAAAATTAGCCTCATTTACAAAATAACTAATTATAAATTATTTCTTGAGCTTCAAAGGAAGGAGGAGCTCTGTGGGGAAAAAAAAAATAAGTAATGAGTAAATAATTGCAAACAAATTATCGATTATTCAAATCTCTCCACTTAATGATTTGTAAGTATGTTTCTCTCTATATTGAGTTCCAAACAGGCAGAAAGGAATTCAGTGTCAAGCAGCCTGGTTAAATAATTGAGGTCAAAAAATATATATACAAGTGCTAAAGATCCTATGTGCAATGTACAAACATTAAAATTTATATGTGTGGTGGAAATATGAGATATTTGTAAATTGAATACCAATATGTATAAACCCTATATCTACACAGATGCATTCATATGTGTAACAGCATATATATATATTCACATACATGCAAATGTCTCAGCAAAGATTTTATGTAGAATAACAGCACAAAATAAGCTGTGCTTCCAAAAGGAAAATATTTTGTAAGATATGTAAACTGCAGTGAAGGCTGCATTGAAGTACTCAAAAATTATTTGGTTAAAGGGTAAATACACCTTGTACCTCATAATGAAAATCTTATAGGTAGGGGTGGAGATTAACACTGCAGGCTGTCTGCAGAATATTAATAAAATTCAATATAGTTTCTAAAAGGTATAATTTATATTTTGTGGAAATGAGTCTCTTTTCTAATAAAATTCTTCTGTCCTTCATTCTGTTCATATAATTTTTCTATAAATCATCCTGTAGGAATTTTTTCTAAATATTCATCTCAGAGAGATCCTATTTAAATAAGCCCTCTTAGCAAGGTATTTCAGAATTAAAATTACACCATGAGCGATACTTCATCCAATATACTTCCTTCTATAGAATTTTTTGCAACTAAACCAATATTTTGCAGAATTACATTATGTTAAAATAGCTGATCTGAGGTGATGCTTCTAGTATATAAACACTATGTAAAAAAGATCAACAAATTACCTTTAACCATTTTAATTTAACTGGTCTCTGAACCTTTGCAAAAGTAGCTGATTTTCTTTCCACATCTACATATATAGTGATAAAAAACCTAAGGCCATTGCACACAATGAAAGAATAAGAAAGGAGAAAAGTGCTCCTGGTTACACTTTATTTTCTTGGATTTGCAGTAAATTAGAAACTTCTGCTTTTCGTAGTTGTGTAGAAATAAAGTCTGTGATGTCCCTGGATTTCTTGGGGATGTTTGATCAAAGAAATGGGTAGATTTTATTTTTAGAGTGAAAGGCTGGAACCAAAACAGAAAAGAAAACCTGGCACTGCTTGGTAGATGGTGAAAGCTGATATTTCAATTCTGAACACTATTTCATCATGACTTTGCAATTCTTAGGTTAGGTACATACCTGAAGCAAGAGAGGGCTTGCATGTGCTTCTTTCTGTATTGGGATTCACGATGAAGTGAATTATTGTCATTGAAATATGGAAAACAAGTAGCAAATGGAGGTTAAAATTTCAGAAGTTGGGGCAAATTTTCTTTTCTTCCTTAAGTTCATACTTTCACAATGTGTAAAAGAAGTGCACAAAAGGAAAAGAAAAGATTGTATTTATTGGAAGAAAATAAATCTTTTTCCCATGCCATGCATAAATCCTACCAGAGAATGTATTTGCTGCTAAGTTTCCAGGAAACCTGGAAATGGAATAGAGTGACACTGTATATGCAACACTTGGGACTTGCTAACAAAAGACTTAAACTTGCATGGAAACTGACTGATGCATAAGAGCAGACAAACGTTTCACTGTGCAACTGGCATCACAGACCAACATTTCTGCTGAAGTTAGATATTTGGTCAATAATAATGTTATTAATAGGAAATATACTGTATTTATATGGCATTTACTACATTTAATAACACAGTAATATATAGTAGTATATAATGACACAAAAAATATTACTTCTAAACATCATACCAAATACAAACAGCTTGCTACAGTCAATTCCACAGTCTGTGAGGCTAAATGCACACCTATTCCCATACCTAGTGTCTGTAAGAACAACCAATAAAGGAAGAAATGTGAGAGTGGCTGTGTGCCAAATGCAAATAAGGCTACTTCTAACATAAGCTCCCCTGTTTGTTACTACTACTTGTAGAATTGTCCCCAGTTTATGAGCCCGCAGGTTTAGGGCTCATAAAGAACAGCAGCACATGATGGGCCCTCCAGGGTTTATTAGCTCAGAAGAGGTTTACATATGAGTTATTGTTTTAAGATGCCTTTAAAATGAAAGAAAAGAACAAAAATCTACCAAGAAATTAACTTAATCTAAAGTGAGAATTTAAAACATGCCATGAGGAATGTGATAAAAGGGGTAACTGTTGACCCTTATACTGACAGATAACAATTCTGTGAAGGAGCATGGGCAGTATGTCTGAAGGAAGAGACAGTTAATAAATAATTTTACAAACTCGTATTTGATGAGTGAAGAACACCTGAACCCCCAGAATTCACATCAAGCTGAGGTTTTTTTGCTATTTTTACTGTGCTAAGTCCAAATATGTTTGATATTCAATCCCCTCTTGAGCAGTGTTACTTTCTGGAAAGTGTTTCTTCATCTCCTCCTGTTAGATTTTGGGATCTGTCCCTATTAATACCTTTCACCATCTTCTGTCACTTGCATTATGATGTTGAGCAAACAGCTAGGGACCACATTTTTTCTCTCTACCTTTCCACATTTTAACAGCTTTTATTGCCATAATCTCATCTTTTCTAAACAATAATTTACATATTTACACCTTTTTTTCCCCCTAGTTCTTATCATCAAAAAGTCCAGTTCTGAACCTTTTCTAAGGTCCTACCTTCTGCTGCTTCCAGAATTTTCCTCTCTACACAGGACTGGTAGATTTGACCAAGGACATATGGAATTCCCATGTAGGAACTGGCTGGATAAGTTACATAGGAGTACCTCAAATGACAATAGATACCCTTGTTTAAGCAACTGGACCTGAAATATGGAGGTTAAAAGCAGTTACTATCTCATAGGAACCTATCTATCTATATTTTTTGGATGTCAAAAGTATAACTCACATTTCTGCATAGTCCTGGCAGACGTTACTATCTTTGCAGTAAGTGTGAACTCCTCTGGAGCAGCAGCTTGAGGTAAGGTAGAAAACACTGAGTCTCTCAAACACCATTGAAAGTCAGTATATTGACAAGTAAATTGAGCCTATAATCCTATGCCCTAACTTAAAATCAGGTAAATTCTGAATGGTTTAATTTAATTAATTTTAATTCAATTTCCTTTCTATGTTTTTTTTCTATGCTTTTCTCCTCAGCATAGAATTCTGCTAATAGTCTGCCATCAGAAATGTTAATCTTCAGCTTACTTCTCTTTGTGACTATAAATGCAAGAAACAGACCATAAAATCTTTATGAGAAATTGATCATGATATAGTGAAGATCACAGTGGGTAAAGTTAGGATTTTTTGTGGGAAGCATGAAATGCCTTAATAATTACTTTAAATAGTATCTCAAAATACTCAGCTTGTGCTGTCTAGATGAATTTGTACATGCAGGTATTTAATTCTATTATTAATGTTCTTTCAGTGTCCAATGGCAGCTTGGTCTTGAAGATTTTTATTTCTATTTTTATCCTTGTTTATTGTAAGAAACAATTATGGCTTTGATATGCATAATCTGGAAGGAAATATTTCTTCTGGGAACTATTTTAACAGTCCATTTAGATTCACAATTTCTTAGTGATTCAATATTCTTATCTTTTAAAATGAAATGTATCCTTCAGATGTTTTGACTGGACTTGAACTTCAAATGTGGCAAGTTTGGGATTTTTTTGTAGACTGCTTCTGTTAGCTATATAATTTCAGTTTAAATAATAATAATTTGGTCATTAGCTCACAGTGTTTATCTTATTCCTTGGGGACTAGTGAGAAAAGAAACTGAATTTGAAATTTGTATTAACATTTTTAATTTGTAATCCATAATGAATTAGGGAGTCCTATAAAAAGTTGCACAGTTTACTTTTCTTTTGCATTCCTATTTATATCATGTAGCATTCACCATGATCACTCAGAGAATAGTACTTTGCTGTTGCAAATTCTATGCCTTTGGATATTTTCCTTTCTGGAAACCCCTTAATAAGGCATTCAGTGAATGAGGGAATAATTCAGGAGCTGATTAGCTTATATTCCAAAAGGCAACTGTAAAAAGGTAGCATTAGTTTTTCCTGTTTCTATGGCAAATTGCCAAATGCTACCAGCATGTCCAATTTCCCAAAGAAAGTAAACCTTAACAACTCAGCCATTATTCTGTCTTTAGAAGGAAGGTGCAACATTTCAACTTCACACTTTTCTTCGGGGACACACTATGGGTAAAAAAGGAAAATTATCTGCGAAAGTTGTTAAAGAAATAATTCAATCCCTTGGCATTTTTCTCAGGCTTGGCTATGTTCAGAACAATTTTAAAAAATTTACAAATGCAGACACTCTCCTGAAACACCTGTGTTGGGAGTGCTGATGCTTGGGCTTTTCTGTGTAGTCTGTATGTATGAAACTCATGCAGTTTAATTAACTGATCTACCTTTTGAGATTTGTGGTTCAACTTCATAAGATGCTGTTTTGTTTTAGCTCCTCCTAGCCCTTAGCTGTTCTCTGTGTCAGACTTCCACCTTCTCAAGAGTACTCCTTATTCCACAGGATAAGGTACAATAATTGAAACACAGTCACGTATCACCACCTCACTTCCACCTCAGTCAGACTTACCTTTGCCACAGTTGTCATGCCATAGCTGTCAATTACATAGGTGCAGTGGCATAAATACCCTAAGGGAGCTAAAATACCACCAGGAGATCAAGTTTGTGCACATGAATTCACCTCTGTGTTGAGTCTGTACCTGTCCTTGGTAAGCTCTTTGACACAAGGCAGTTCCCCCAAGGTAGTGTGGGCCTTCTCTTACTGCAATCAGTCGTCCTGACTTTATGCAACTTTCTGCTTTTTTGGCACACTCTATACTTATTCATGGTTTTTGTTTTGTCCCTTTCTGTGAGAACAGTCTGGGGATCACACCACATGCCATATCCATCACCCCCTACCTGATCTCTGCTCTGTTTTGATCTCAGAATTTCTTACATTATTTTGCCATCACACTTAATTCTTTGTAGATTTTGCAACCAATGGCATTGCTGTTTCACATGTTTGGTCATACAAATGCCACAGTTGATATTGCATGGGGTTTTGGTGCAATTTTTCATTGCACCTTTTTTGTTCCGATCTGAGCAGAAGGGAAGCTTCTTAAGAAAATATGTAGGAAGCTCAGCCTTCTCACAGTTTTGAAAAGTACTTGCAGGAACAGAGCCCAGAGCCCAGAGCCTTCTCTGGAGAAGAATTTTTATTTTTTTTTTTTAAACAATACGCACTCCAAGTATTTTCCCTTTTATTTTAAATGGCCTAAGAGGTAAGTAGCTAGTGCAAAATACCTTCCACCTTCTACAATTTAAAATTGGAGATGAGTGTTCCTAGAAGACAGCTTTTCTTGAGCAGCTGTGCTTCAATTCAGTTGTCCATGTGAAAAACAGATGCCCGGGGTGCTCACCAGGCATCCAGGTAGCATTTCAAAAGGATTGGTACATCCCTTAGCTCCTATTTTACCAACCTGGTGCAGGTGGCACTGTGCAGTACAGCATTTCAAACATAGACTGCATGTGTTGGTAACCTTGTTGTGTCATCTCTGTCCACTTTAGGGTGAGTCCAACCTCTGAAAGTACCAATTACTCTCTGTTTACTATAAGGAGGCCTAAATAATCACAGCAGGTCTTTGAAATGGTAGAAGTTAGTAGGGTTGGTGTGGGCTTTTAACTAGTGGCATAGATAAGCATAAGACTTCAAGGCAGACATAATTTTTAAAATAAGGATTAGAATTATTTTACAGCCTTTAAACTACACATGACTCTTGGAAGGGATTAAAACCTTTTTGTTGTAGCATCTGAGCTTTAGGTGCTGGATGTTAGAGATGTAGATTCTCTGAGGAAGTGTAGTCACTTTCTAGCTGTCCAAAACAGCTTACTAATTTCTCTGGCAATTGTGGGAATTTTTCCACACAGCTCAAGATAGGATTGGCTTTTGATTCAATGTATAATTAATCCTCCTGAGACCCATAAATAAAGGGACCAAAAAAACCCCAACAAAACAAGAAAGTGGGGTGGGAGTGCTTGCTTGTGTTGGTGTTTTCTCTGCTTATGTTCTCTGATTTTACAGCTTCTAGAGGTCCAGAAAAGCTTAAGTGCATCCTGTTCAGCCACCTACATGCAAATGTCCTTTCAAAGCATTTGTTCCTATTTTTCCTGCTAGAGCTGAGAGATGCAGTTCTCCTATGAACTTCAACTACTTGCCAATACTGAAGGTAGCTGTGTTTTCTTTGTTTTTTTGGTTTTTTTTTTTTAATATCTCCATCTAAATCTGGGCTGCCTAGAACATCAGAGGTGTTAAACCTCCTAAACTTACTCTTTCAATATTTCTGTAAGATTTCCCTCTTCCTGAGACTTCCCCTAAAGCATATGTAATCCTTATTCAGCGTCATTTTCTCTCTGGAAAAACCATCAAAATGTTGTTTTCTAACAGGGAGCACATTAACCTTTTGAAACAGAACTAGAAATTTGAATTAAATAGGAAGATATTTACCAGCTTAGCATTTTACATGCTCCCTATGATATTTATGTAACTGATATGCAACATTTTACTAATTTTGTAACTACTATTTTGCATGGTTTCTTTAATCTCACTGGCATCTCTTACACATTGATAGATTTTCATTTTCCTCTGATTTCGCTGCCTTTTAATGTTCACTTTATATTTTGACAGGCTCTGGATTTCTTTCTGCAAAACCTTTCCTCTTTTACTCTGTTTTATTCGCAAATTACAAAATGCTGTGTTACTCCTATTTTTATATTAAGCATGAATAAATGTTAGATTCACGTCATGAAAGACATAAACTACACTTGTATCATCTCAATCAAGGAATGCAATAGAATAGAATAGAACAAAAACAATCCAGCACTGTTTGCTGTCTACTTCATAGGCATATATTTAATTAAGTTATGCTGCTCCTAAAATTCAAAAAGCTTAATCTTTTTCTGTCCTTAAATTAAACTCCTGGTGCTCTACAATGACCAAAACAAATAATCTATGACCTACAAACAAGACACTTGCATTCCCTGAAGATTTACTTCATCTTCTCCTCTAGGTTATACATCTTTGAACCTCTCTTTTCTGTAATGACCTTCTGGTGCTCATTAGCATGCTGATTACCATTAACACAGCTATAATCAAGCAATTTTCTTGGTGTATGTCGGGGAGAAATGCTCATCAGAATGCAGCCAAGGGACAAAATTAACTGCATAAATCTACAGCACAAACTGGATCTCGTCCAACTTTACATGAGTCTTCCTCCTTCTGCTAGGTGTGACACCACCATCTTGCTCCCTGCTGATGGCCTAATAAGTATCCCCAGGTTCCACACTATTTAATTTATCCCTTCTCTCAATTTTACAGTTCCAATGATAGCTGAACACCTTGCAGTATTTCCTCTTAATATGTGTTTGCCTTTATTTTTTTTTTCTCTCTCTTCTAATTAGTCATCAAGCTACAGGTACATTTATACAAAAGATTATAAAATTGTATGCATTTATTTACCTGTGCATCACTTCTGTCATGTTCTGTAAAATAATTTACAGGGAAATGGAGCTAGATATTTTCTACAAAGGAATGTATTTACAGAATTAAGACTTTGGATTAGATATGCACGTTCTGATTATAAAGTATTTGTTTCATATAAGAGGTGGAAGATATTGAACTAAGTGTATTGCATAATTTGAATGAAAAATTTTTCCTAGAAAAAAGCTAAGACAGCTTTAGAACTTAAAAATGACACAAGCAAACATAAAATCTGTTAGTTTTTGTCACAGAGTGATATGGTAGACAGAGGAAGATGATGATTCAGGCAGTGAAACTTATTTAATTCAAAGATCCTTTTACTTTTTCTTAATTATTGTTATAAATAACAGTAATCTTACACAGATCTTACTTTAATTAAATTATTCTGGACTAGTCTAATTTGGAATGAGAGAATTTATTTCTCAAAGAGGAACCATAAAATGCTTTGGAAATAAGAAGAGATATTCAAGGAGAGGAAAATGTCAAGAAAAACTGGCAAACAAGCAGTTAAGAAGTAAATCAAGAAAAGACTTGAAGTAGTACAAATCAGATGGGAAGGAGGAGGAAAGAAGAAGTAAGAATTCTAATGAAGAGTGCCAAGGTCCTGGTATCTCCTGTGTTCAGAGAGAGGAAGTTTTTGAAAGACTCAGTCTTTCTTGTAAACCTTAGGCTCAGGATTCCTAGGGCAGAGACAGAAAAGTTCTCATCCTGACAGTGAATAAAGGATTTGGCAGGAGCATGCATCTGTATCTGGAAACAAGTAATTTCCCAAGCCTCGCAACTTAAATATGGCCTGAGTGAACAGTGGGGAAGAAAGAAGTCAGTAAGGAAGAGTATGTGCAAAACACCAGGGAGCCTCATTCCTTGCCCTTTTGGGAAGCACATCCCTCCTCTCCAATCCCACACTCTTGGGGAGGCAATGCACCAATCTTTTTGGGAAGAGAGAGAAGGTAGGTGGAAGGCAAGGAGGAGAAAGCAAATTCTTACTTCAGCAGAGCAGTAGTATCACCTTGTGATAAGCCTCTGTTGCCTTCTGCTGTGTGTCTTTTGCATCATGACACTCCTGTGGTATTAATATAACTCTTGTGAGTGGTGACCATAATTCATGCAAATTTAATAGACTCCTCAGGGCAGTTTCAGAGCATGAATCTTGGCAGAAGTTTGTTCAACCTGTTCTTAAAAACTTCCATTGATGGAGCTCTTGTGGCCTCCCCAAGCAACTTAATCTACCACTTTACTGCTAGAAACGTTTCCCAGATGTCTAACTGGAGTCTCATTAATTTAAGCCCATTAATCCTGACCTCCTTCAATATCTTTATGTAGTTTAAAAATATTACTACATGTCTCCTCATTTTTTTTTCTACTTCACCATTCAGTTTTCCCTCACGTTGCTACTCATCTACCTAAAATATCAACAGTTAAGAGAAAAAAATAGGAATTTTCTTTTTAAATATTGAATAAAATAGACACCAGTGAAATTTTTTGGGATGAATTCTGTTCTATAAATTGTGGAAGCATAAGCTGGCCACTGCAAAGCAGAGGAGTGGATATCTTCAGAAAGGTCAGAAATATCCAAATGAGAATAAAAACAGTGGATGGGCATGGAAACTGATCAGAATGGAAAATATGGAAGAAGTGTGGAAGCACAGCAATTATGTCAGAAATTACCTATGAGTCAGAGATACACAGTCAAAGGAAGACAAATGGGCTTTCACCTGGTTTCCTTAAGAAATGATCAGTTTTACCCTCCTGTAAACAAGAGGAACATGAAGGTCCAATGGCTCTGTACATCTGCAGCAGAATCATCTGTATCCACCTTCGTCATGATGGGCTCTTGTAGTTAATAGAAGATGACTTGTTTTGGGATGTGATTTCTCTCACCTAGCTCCATGGCCTACTTTGTGAGGGCATGAACTGTTGTCTCCTTAGAACCACTTCTTCCTTTTCAAGAACAGAAAAGGAGGACAGATAACAAACTCCAGTGTAGATGCCTACAGCATTTCAGGTTATGTGAATTCCCTGTAAACCATGTGCTTAGGCTGCCCCAGTCAATTTTCTGCCCACACAAAGTCAGAAGAAAGGCCATGACTCTTACTGTATTTAAACCTTTTGCTCTGTTCATCACTGTTTTGGAGGAATGACTCTTTGAAATTTAATACATGAGACAAAAATTCTTCAATGTTAATTTTGCTGCTCTTTGAGACATATGCATATGAGAAAAGCATCAATATAGTGATGACCATCTCTTTGGGAATGAGGTAATTGGCTTTGTCATCATTTACAGTTTATATCATGCTAATTATACTTGTACTTATGACGCCTTGCTGTCCCTTCGCAGGGTGCCAGAACTGATGCTAGAAAGACTGATCTGGAACAGAGACTAGACAGTTAAAAGAACAAAATAGGTATTTATTGAAAGGATACACCATGGGCTGTACAAGAGCCTTGCCAGGGCTACACCCAGGATGGAGCCAAGATAGATCCTGGTCCCCACTTTTTACACTTTTATAAGTTTTGGTTCATCTACATATTGGGTCAATTTTCCAACCACAGCTTCAGGTTATAAAGTCCCAACCCCCTGGCTTGCCCCCTTTCCTCCCTATTGTTCATGCTTTTTGGGTAACAGTTGTCCCTGATTCTGTAGCTGGGAAGGGATTGTTTTTCCTAACTACCCTGTGAAAAGAACTTACTAACACCTAATATGAAGTTTCAGAGTTACATACCAGGCAGCAGAGAATCTGAAAAAATACAGAAACAAAAACCCAAGGCATCACTTGCTAGCATTTTATTAAATTCATCCTTATTTAAAATTTTCTATATAAGAAGGAAATCTCTTCATTTACCTCTCTTCAAAGACGTCTAGAGAGATCTCTAATTGTTCTTTCCCTAGTACTTACTAAAACAATCTTTTAGACCATCTAACAAAATTATCTGTTTACCTGCACCTCTTTTGATTAGTGTAATGTTGATTTCAGGAGTTTTATTTGAATAGAAAGTTGATAGTAGTTTATCTTTTTACTTGATGCAAATTCTTCTGATTATAAAGAACTCATTTGCTGTAAACACATAAGCATGAAAAGATACCATACTTTAAAGGATGGGGAAGGACAGATGTTCTGGGAAATATAGAACAGAAACAACACCAGAAATATAAGAATACTTTTGAAAAACATTAGAAATGTGTCATGCTTAACAAGAAGTATGAATAGCTTATTTTCTCTGACTGATGGTAACCAGCAGGTAACACATTTCCTTGTTGCTAATAACACTGACAAAGAAAAATCGCAATGTTTGGTAAACTCTATGAAAAATCAGAAATCAATATCATATTAAGTCACCTAGACACAAAAGTCCTTCAAGCAGTTTCTAAACACAAAATGGGGCAACAGGAGGAGGATGCTGTGGTGATGAATTGTGCACCATGCTGCCAGATAGATGAGAAGACTACAGAATAATCTTTTATTCTAGTTCCCATGTGATTTGTGCATGAATATAGATCTCATGAAAGCATAGGGTAGCTAAAGCTCAGATGGGCTCACATCTATGGTAAAGGTTGTAAAAATTAGTTCCCAAGGATTCTTGGTGTACATCTGGCTGTGTAGCACTGCTGTGTATCAAAATGAAGCCTGAGGATCTACAGCAGCTTCGATTGCACCTTTGCTTCCAAGGGATGGAAATTCAACACAAAGCTGGACCAGCACACAGAAAGGGACCATAAGGGATTTATGGAAACTAAGATGTTCTATAGCTTGAATCACATCCTTCCCTATTAACTCACTTGTCTTTCTGCTGAAGTGAAAAATCCAAGGCAAAGGGGAAGTCTTTGCTCTCCAATATAATTTCTTAACATGGAGCTCTGGATGCTGAGATCTCATCTGTTCCCTGATTTTAGATAGCTAGATCAAACACTGTGAAATGGAGGGGGGATATCACAAGTTCAGGGGCAAACTGAGCATTAGGATCAAAAGGAAAAGAGGAAAATGCAGTCATACTTTACTTTTACAATAACAAAAACAAACACTAGTGCACATGTGGTAATAGGGAGAAAAAGGCACTGCTATTGGCAATCAGCTTGTCCTACTGGTCCAAAGAATTCTAATTATTACACTTCGAAAAAGCTGTACAATACTCTGGAGGACCCAGTTACAGCAAACTCAGCAAAAGCATCTGCTGAGCAAATGCTGGCAGCTTTTCTGTGAGAGCCTGTGCTGAGTGTGGCTGGGGATACACTGGATGCAGTATTAGCAGCACCGGAAGACAAATAAAGGCTTGGGTGCCTGGTCCCAAAAGTGAAGCATGATGCACAAAAGCCTGCAGACACCACAGAAGTATCTGAGACACTATGCATACTTCTGGTTTGGCTATAAAATCCATTTGAGTGACTAAAGTCTGTTGCCTGGACAAGGCTGCACCTCCAGGCATCATAAAGCCATTGAGACATCACCAGCTGAGTTTCCTCTACTTAAGTCCTATGTTAAGCTTGGTATGTTAGATACTGGATCACAGTATCTAACTGATACTGTGATCTGATCTGTTGCAGTAGTAACACTGAAATTTACAGTCATTGTCTTTCATAAATAGTAATTTATTCAATTAATTAATTAATTAATTAATTAGCTCTCACAGTACTTGTTCAGAAACTGGGAGATCGTGAGTTAACCTGTTTGGCCTTATGGCATGCAGCCTCACACTCTGTATGTATGAAGGGAGACCACTGACCCTCTTCAGATGCACTGTTGAATCTGTGCTGCTCTGCAGAAAAGTGTTCACTGTTTTGTAGAAAAGCAATAAAAGGAGAAGAGAAAGAAACCAAGTTGTGAGAACAGGATGCTATTGCCTAAACACTCTCCCTGGCATTATTTCATCCTCCTGGAGGATGTACTTCCTAAGAGACGTCAGTCCTACTGCCTTTATCTAAGGCTAAGTGAGAGAGAGTTATCAGGCTGGGCAAACTGAGGTAGTTCTGGCATCAGTAACTTCTAGTCTATGAGCCACATTCCGGGTTTACCTTGATATTCTAATTAGATGTTTCTATTTGAGGGATCATTGCTGTTGAAGAAATAAATCACTTTAGAGGTAAACAAATAAAGTAGATCTAAGGGTCCTTGCTTTGTCCTGCCCCTTAATGCTGTCTGGAATATGGTATCGTACGCATGAAAGCAGATACCCTGACCACTAGTGGAGTACAGGTGGATTGTGATGCAGAAGCAAAATGTTCTTCAGCCTCTAGTAGTCAGCTCCTGCATCCCTGCAAGCCCTCCCCCAGCTGCATCTCAGCCTGCCCAGTCCCATCTCCATACTATCAATCCAGACACTCAATACAAAATAAATAGATCCCTGAAGTGCTGCCTTTAATGCTTTAGTTTCCTTCACCTCATGCAGACCTCACCAAGTGAAGACTTTTGCATCCTAGTGAATTGTCAATGTGTAGTGAGGCAAGTCAAAATTTCCTCAGAGGAATATCAGTCTTGTGCTTTGATATCATACATATGAATCCTACATTCTCTCCCTCTCTCTTTCCCATTCCTTTTCTGCTCAGTAAAAGCAAATCTTAGCTTTTTTATTATTATAGAATAGAAGAAGAAGACATAGATATTTAAGATCTCATAATTTATTAACCATGTGTTTATATTTCTTAAAATCTGATAGGAAATTCTACCTTAGATGAAGACTGCATGCAGCACTAGGAAGCATATGTATATATGTAATATATGTATTTATTTCAATTTGAAGATGAATAACAAAATCAGACATCCATGCTGGAAATATGTTGTAATTTTAAATATGGAGAAGTTAGTGCTTCTCCATAAATTTTTGTTTGTTTACTAGTATCAAAGTATTAGGTACTTGTGAGATATACCAAAGTCAAAGTACAGATTATCACTGTATAACACAAAAAAGAAATTTGATATGAGCTGAATGTACATGAAAATTTAGAAACTGAAGGAACTGGATGAGGTAAGTAAAAGGACACAATGAAAAACTGTGACAAGTAGAATTAAATATAACAGAAAGCAATTTTTTAAGTGAACCAACAAAAGAAATCCTAACAAAAGTACTTGATTGGTACTGTACAATGTGAGTAATAACACAAAAAATATTCAACAAGCAAGTGTTTTTATAGATAAAAAACCCCAGGAGATAGAGCCTCTTTAGAGGATGATGAAATGCCATCAAGTACTAAAGCAAGTCAGTTAAAACACAGATGCCAGTATTAATCAACAATAAATCAACAGGTGACTTGCATGCAAACAATGAAATATGTCTAAAAAAGCATCTCCCTGAGCCATAGGTTCTTTCTTTTCAATAGCTCTTAAACTACTTCAAAGATCAAAATTGACAGAAGAAAATCTAAAATAAAAGATTGAGATAATAATAGACTTATTGTTCTGTGCCAAGTAACAGATTATATTCAACTTCATTAAAAAAGAGTTAAAACACAATAATACAATTAATGCAAATCAATACAGGCTCTTGGAAATTTGGTCTTCATTCTGTAATGTGATTCAAAGTTTAGCTACTAAAGGTAATTGAGTGAATATAGTACACTAAAACTCCTGTGAGACATTTGACTTGGTGACTTGTGACATTTTGATTATGAAATTAGAACAATATGTTATATAGCACCATTTAAATAGATTAAAACCAGTTTAATTGATAGCTCTCCAGATGTAATTGTAAATGACTAATCATTGTTGACTGAGTGCATTTTTAGCTAAATTCCAGTAGGTTTATTTCTACTTAATATTTTTATCAATGACCTGGAATAAAATATTAAATCATCACTAATAAAGTTTTCGGATGACATAAAGATGGAAGGAGCAGCCAATAATGAACAGAGAAGATCATTGATGCAGAGTGATATGAATCCCTTCCAGTCTCAGCCTTAATGTAAAAAAGCTGTGTATATTCGATTTGAGCACAAGTATTCAGAAAAAGCAGCTAAATTTGAATTATCACAATGGGGTTAATTAATGACTGGAGTGTGGTTTGTATCTGATGTTATATGGAAGAAAACAGTTCCAATGACCCCATTATAAAGGAGTAGATACAGATGGGCATCTTGTCAAGCTCACCATGCAACATGCAGGTCTTGGTCATCTTTGATAAGGCACCCAGAACACTTGTTCTGGCCATGACAAGTGTACTTAAACATCCCTGGCTGGAGCCAGGTCTCTCCTGTCAGGAACAAGTAGCAGCATTTTTATACTTCCTATGATTACATATATGACACTGAAATGCACTTTCTCCTAAAACACACCACTTCTGTGATTTTTCTGAGGTTAAAAAGGACAGACAGAGAAGCTGATCTGCTCAGTTATCATGCTTACTAGGTCAACATACAGGAGTTACTTTGATCTTGGCTCATGCGAGATATCAGGAAAAAGAAGCCTCCTATTAAAATTTCATGTCTTATAATTAATGATCCCTTTCATAAAATTGCCTCTAATATCTTTGAATCTTAGACAGACTGAGTCTACCTAGAGGGAGAATTTTCTTTGCAGAGATGCATGAAGATCATAAATTGCCCTGTTTTAGTAATTTATTGGGTCTTCAAGGGGCTAAAACTTCCTTTTTCTAAAGAGCAGAATTCAAAAGAAATTTCCTGCTGTAATGAAATTAAGTATGGAAACATTAAAGATCTGCAACAGAGTCAAGTATTTTACATATAACATCTCACAAAGAAACTTCAGAGCTAAGGAAATTTGTTGTAAGATCTATTGTTTAGGATGACAGAAAAAAAAAAGGAAAAATACAAAGCTTTCAGTATCAGAATGTTCTGGCTAAGTTCAAACCTTCAGCATTAGCTTATTACCCAAAAATTATAAAGGCAGTTGCTTTGGAAAGAAATCATATTAAGAAATGTGCACACACCAAAACTGGAAAGGAGTGCTCTTGCAAACAGCAATCTAAGCTGCAAAGCACCTTGCAATGAGCAGCTGGGAAACCCCCTCACTGGAACTGTGTCTGTAAGAAAGGTGCTGTGAAACTCAGAGCACTTGCTCATGACAAAGCAGGAAGCTGGCACAAGATGCCAAGCAAACATCTAAGGAGTGCCTACAATGTAGGAGCCCAACAGAACCATCTAAAGATCCAAGTCCAAGTTTTCTATGCTGGCAGTGAAATACCAGCATGGATACTCCACATTGGATAAGCATTCAAACTACAGGGTTTTGGTTTTTTTTTTTAATTGAGATTAAATGGTTAATAACTCTAATCCTATTGCAGTTTCAGATAAAGTGAGGTTCCCCTTTTCTTCTGTTGACTCACTGGCCAAAATTACACCAGTACTTTTTAATTTCTGTTTATTTAGAAGCTAGAGATAAAAATTCTGGTTTTCTTTCTTTTCTTTTGAGCTGTGTACAGTCTAACTACTGGCACTATCAGCTTCAAGGAGACCTTACACTGTTACCTCTTAAAGGCAACAATAATTATTATTCCATTTTCTCAGGGGGGTCTTTGTATTCTGGCAGAGCAAAATCTTCTTTGAACTTTTGTCTTGGGCTTCTAAAAGTACAATGACTTGTAAAGAATTTATTCAGCTCAGATAAGACTGGTTGCATCCTAAAAATTAGTTACATATTGTTTTGTATTATGTAATTGAATTGGGTGGGCATGAAAGCCTTGGAGGTTGAAATCTTTGGTTCACATGTTCGCTCAGCAAGTTGGAAGTGCAAGTTTGCCCAGCTAGCCTGAGCAGTGGGCAAGACTCAAGAGGCTGTGGTCTTCAGATCTATCAGATTCCTGGGGTTTGTGATACTAAGTGCAGAAATCCCAACTAGAAGCTCATATTCATTCTTTCCAGCATTAATGTTTAACTTAGAGACATGGCTCTTCTTGTTAGTTTACAGTTACAGGGGGAGAAAACAGATAAAATGCAGGAGGTCAGTGGACCACACGGAGCATCTAGAATGTCATGTAGGTGCCTAACTTCATATCTCCTACCTTTCATGCCAGAGTGCATCAGAACCTCTTTTCTGAGCTGTTGGGCAGAGCAACCTTCAGATGCTCCAGGCTTCAACTCCTGCTGAGATAGGTAGGAGACAGCAGAGCCCACTTGTTCCCCTGGGCCATCTAGTGCCTGAGAGTTAGTTTAAGCTCCATGCTGACCTTTTCATTCTGCAAGTTTCTCAGAGGTGTATCAAAGCTGGTAGCTGAAGTGGCAAACTAATCACTTGCATGTAGTGCACACTGCTGCAGGCACCAGGGTGATAAATTGTTCAATTTTACTACAGAAGGTTGCTCAGATAAAAGCGACTCACAGTAAGGGTATGTACAGCTGTCTTTGTTATGGACTAAACAATAACAGGCATGGTTCTGAAGCTTTTTTGGTATTATTTTTAATTGTCAGAATCTTTCTCAAGAACGGGGAACACCTTCACTGAAAAGATTTTTAAATCTAATTTGCATAAATATTTTAGATCATTTTCGAAGTAACAGCTGTCATGAAAGGCTGTATTTCCATTTGTTTACAAAAATAGGAAATCATTACCATTTTGATGTCCCACGAGAATTGAAAAACACGTATGTAAACACAGAGCAGATTAACACAGAGAATGAGTGTGTGTCCTTGTACTCACAATGGCTTAGCTGCCCTCACTACAGTTGGGAGCCATAGGTTTATATTTTTTCATTGTACCCCATGACAGTCTCACTTTCATTTTTAAATTCTTTAATATTTTAATTTTCTTTCAAACAATTGTTGAAGTTTTATCGTTTTTTTCTGACATATTACTACAATGCCTCATGTCCAGGTCCTTAGAATATTTGCAGATAGTCTAATATTTTTTCCTTTTTGTTAAAAATATTTATTCCACATATCAAAATGGTTTTCACACATGCAAAACAAACATAATGTATACTTTCGCTTAGTTGTAATAAGACAAAAGAAAATTATTTTCACTGAAGCCCCACACATATTTCTGACCCTTACAAGACATACATGCATATGCATTATAAAAATTGTGTGAGCATCCTCTTACAAAAGTTTCAGGCAAAGAGGACAGGCTTGCATTGATGCCTGCAGCAGCACAAAGATCAGGACAACCAACATGCTTGCAATTTGCCCCAGGTTGTTTTGGACTCCCTTCTGCCACAACCACGTAACTCCTGGCACAAGTGTCAGCTGTCTCAAGGCCAACTCAGGGATTTCCTACAGTAACTTTAGTCAGGATTTTTGTTGTGGTACGGATGCCTTAGGCATCATGTAAAGTGTCATAGGTGGCAAATATCCCTTGTGGTAACAAAGACTTGACTCATAGTTTCTGGATCTGTAGGAGTCACTGCCATGCCATATGTTCAGTGAGGAGCAGATCTGAAAAAGTATTGCGAAGTATTGTGATACTCAGTGATGCCATCCTTACTTTTTATTTGTCTCCCTGCACAGCACTCATAAAATCAAATTATGGTCCAAAGTTTTTTCACAAGGGGGCAGGAAATGTTTAGAGTCTAAGATTAGGCTGCACAAGAGCAGCATATTGCTGGTGGAAAAAGGGAAACTGCTCAATGCCTGACATAACCAATGGGAAGCATAAAAGGGAAAGAAATATTTGAACTCCTGTCCTTTCCTGGAGTTGGGTATTTTCACCAAGAGGTGACCAAGACTACCTGAGACCACTGTCTTACTCCTTACCCTGAATTCCAATGACCTATGTCCCCTAGGTGAACAAGACCTGGCTGTCTTCTTTCTTCTAAGATGAAACTGGAGGAACCTTCAAACTGCGATGGTTGGGGACCTCACACCAAACAGGTTCTGCGACGTCCTCAGCTGTAGTCAAGAGTGCAAAATTCAGAAACATTTAAAATTGATGACATTCGACTTCAGACATAAGGTAGAAGAAACCTGTTGCCAGTGATGACGAAAATCAAAGTAAAATGGAGGGAGAAGATTATCTTTCTCTAGATTGTCATCCCTGCAGTCATTTATATGACTCTTGCTGCATAGCACATAAACAGTCCTTGGGCAACAGGACCATTTTTTTTTTCCCATTTTCTAGAGTTGATACCTCACCAAGACAGAAAACTAGAGAAGGAGCTCTTCTGGTCTCAGAAGAAAGGAAAAACTGCAGAAACAATAAACTGGATCTGGACCAGCTAACCCTCTACTAAAGGTTTGACAGTTGTTACTTTGTAAAAGTGCATGCAATGTAGTTCCTCTTGCAGTCACTGGAGAGAGACAGTTGTCTTTGAAAACACAAAAGTGTGAGCTGCCTGAACTGGCTTTACTCTCCTCCAAATAAAGGAATAATGGAACCATTGCATTTTTCCGTAAGTCTTTTTTATTGAATCTGTACCAGATTACATCTTCAGGATCTCACATCCACAATATCATTGCTATTTACATTCTGTCAATAACAAGAGGTTTTCCTACTCAGACTAAGATACACCTTGTAGCTGAGTTTAAATAGCTCCCTGACTATCTCAGGCTTATTCTGCAGCAGCATAAGAACAGGACATGAAAACATCAAGCAAGGAGCCAAAATCAGCAAACATTTAAAGACATAAAATTGTGCAGAGAAGCACATAAAAACCCTAAAAATATTCATTAAATTACTGATATATAATCAAGGCTTGCACAGAATCATAGAATAATTAGGATTGGAAAAGACCTCTAAGACCATGGAGTCAAATCACTGAGCTGCAATCTTCACCTTTATGACTGTATTAAAATTTGCACATTGACTCCATGGAAGTTGTTGGGTTTTCTGGACAACATTCAGAGTAGGTAGGGAAAGGGAACTGATAGGGCAAAGATAACAGAGACTTGAGAGGTGTGATAAATTAAGCTGGGAAAACATATGGAGTTAATTCGAGCGGGTAAATGGGGATATCAAATGCAAGTGTCTTAAGGAAGAGTGATCTTGCAGGGAAGTAAAACAGTGTATGGACAAATAAGAGAAAAAGAGAAAGGATGAAAGGATGAACTGGTGGTTTGTGGCCAGAGTATACAAAGCATTTCTGTATGACAACCAAGTGTGACCTACAGACTGGTGTGGTAGTTTGAGATGCTCTGTCTAGGAAATCTCATAGGATATTCAGCCATAATGTCTTCAGACCAGTCAAGCTTAACCTTTTAGGCTGAAGGATCTACTTGGATCATGAGTAGGGTCTAAAGTTTGGCCCTGAGTTTTGACATATGAAACTCCTTCACAACAATGTAAAATTGAAGGTGAAGTTTTTTGCTTTGAACAGTGAAATCTCATAAATCAATAAAATCTGTTTTGATATTGAAATCACTTTCCAGGCACAAATTCCTGAGAAGAAAAAGACTTCAGTAAGGGTTTCTTCTGATGTGGTTGTAGGCAACTACTATTGAAGACTACTTGAAAAGAATGTACTTTCTTTGTAACAAATATATGTTTTTTTGAATGACTGGTTCTTAGAAACAAACAAAAAACCCCCCAAATTATCTCATATTTAAGTGTTTTAGGTAGAAACTTGCATAATTTTCAGTTCAGAAGTTCCAGTTTTTCCCAGGAAACTAGTATAAAATATAACAAGAAGAGTGCTCTTGCACTCCCACATTAGGCTGCAGGATAATTTAATCATAAAAAATGTAGCAATACTGCCAAGCCTTTTCAAGTGCTTTAAATAAGCCTAATTCATACATGTTATAAAAAGTATATAATCCCGACACATAAATAAAAATTGAAAGGGTACATAATTCACTGACAGGAGGCCTGAAGACACATGTCTAAGGCTGGGCAATAGTCTCTCAATCTATATAGGTTATAGCATTGATGCATCTCACCTATAGTTACTGTTAAAGAAATTACACTTCTTCTATGGTGCTGGTAACATGAAAGGAAACAAATGATTGGATGATACAGCCAGTATCTGTAATTATTCTTCCCATAAACAGAAACATTAAAATGGATTTTTACTAAAATTTTATATTGTAAACAATAATATAGATGTGGCCTTGGTGCTTTAAAATATGGACCGAGTCTGCTGCATGCACTATTTTATGGGAAATTAAATTTGATAGATGGGGCAAACCCTGGTCACATTTACACCAGGGTAAATCCAGAGTATTGGAAAATGGGCAGCGAACAGAAAAAAAAAAAAAAAAAAAAGCTTCATTTTCAAAAAAGTAATATTTCACACCATCAATTAAAAATGACAGAAGGAAAGAAAACACAATTATATATAACCTGGAATATAAAATGTTGCATACAATTAGAAAATATTAGAAATTAAATACAGGGAATGTGCTGATTTAGAATATATTAGAATACTGGACAAGTTACAATTTCTTGTGTCCTGACATGTTTTGCTATCATAAAAGATTGGCAGGGCGGGTAGGTAAAACTTCTTTGCACATTGTATATAAACTGCACAACCTTTGCTGTATCAACTTTATGCTCCAATAAACAAGACAATAATGACAAATTATCAAAGCAGTCCTCAGATGTGACCCTCAATTGGAAGAGCAGCAATTTAATGAAGACAAAAGCTAGGTGAAAGCTGCTAATATCATTTACTGATAAACAGATTTTCTCAAGAGGCTCCTAGCTCAATCCCCTGAGGCCCCATAAACCTGCATAATTCCATTTAAAATATTGTGCAATTCACTAAATTAGTCTTTGAACATCCTTACTATCCAATTACGAAGCCCCAGCATGGACAGAATAATGAAATTTTTCAAACTGTGGAATGCATGTGGCCTTAACAAACTTATGACAAACACTGAAATTAGCTTTCAGTTTTGAAGCCAATGTAGACTATTGCTAATGCTTCAAGTCAGAGATAAAACAATAAAACACTATTGCAGTGTTTAAGCAGGATGTAAAAAAATAAATCTGACTTATACAGAATTCTCAACACAGCTTACCTTCAGGTAAAAAAAAATCATAAGAACTTGAATAATGTTTTTGCATTTGCAAGCTATTTGGACTGCTTAAGTTCTAGTAAAAGCATTACTGAATAAAGGGTACAAAATACCTCCTGGACAGTTTTATCTTCCAGGCAGGCAGAAAAAGGCGAGAGTTTCAGAAGTGAAATTTATTTCTGTTCAAGCATTGCAAGCTGTATTATTAAAGTAATTTGTCATGGTTTGAATATTTCTGCCTGATTCACCATTAAATTGGCCTTCTAATTACCAACTTTGTCATGAAAAGCAGTTGGACTTCTTCATTCACGAGAAAACTTCAATCCCTTAATAATAGCTTGGTTCAAATAGTGGAGGAAATGCTTTTATGCTCAAAATTTAAAATTAATAGGATAGACATTACAAAAAAAAAAAAAAAAAGACTCCAAGCTGAAACAGAATCCACTAATGATGGCTTCAAATTCAAATGCTACCCAGAGCATATTTAGAATATATTTTTAATGAAAGTATTATTAATTTGGATGGTGAATATTTTACCTTTTAAAAATGCAAATTCATTTATTTTGAATGTATATACAAAGCTGAAATTAATTCATGTAACTTAGGGCAGTGAATATTTGCTTAGACAAATTCATAGTCCTGATTCCTAATGTTGCAAAGGTTCAGGTGCAGAAGTGATTGTGCAATTATTTGTGCATCCATTTAGAGTGATCAGGCATGTTGATGGTCATGCAAATGACCACACTTATAAACACTTAGGCAGATATCAAACTGTTTTACGTATCAGGTGTGTGTATGAAACTGTGATAGGGACGTTGTCTGTGAAGTTCTATATTACTTCCTTTGATAGCTGTGGAATGCCAGGTGCATCCACCTGCAGTTCTGTACAGTGACCCTCTAGTCTCACCGGAGTTCATTTTGTATGCCAAATCACATTTAAAGATTTTTTTTTTTAAAGTCACACATCACATGAATTTTATTACATAGGTTTTTCTATATGATAAAAAATTTGTCTTTCCTCTGACAAGCATTTTAATTGCAAAAATCAGGCCCATATATTTACATGCAGTCTACACCTACCTAACTATACATTTCATTACAAATTCCAGTTATTACTAAACTATCTTGAAAAATTGGAAGCTGAGGGTTAGTGCCATTTTCTGTAAAACATATACTGATTGTTACCTTAATTTGCAGAATAAATCTGGAAATATTTTTAGTGTAGGCTTTTAATCAAGACTTGCTGTCATCCTACTCTCCTTAAGCCCTTTTTGCCCTAGCATAAAAAGAAAAGTTGCCACACTAGGTTATGGCAATAATTCCATTATTTCAAAAAGCTCTCTTTCAATATTTGACAATGTATCAGGTGAAAAGCCTTCCGTGTACCCAAAGATTTAAGACTTTGTTAGCTACATTCAAACCCAGGTTGAGATATCATATTGACCTTGACTTCTAAGAGAAAGATGACCTTCACTTAAAGCATGCTCTAGCAGGAGTTAAAATTACTTGGATCCTTAAAAATTGGACTCACACATCAGGTTGCTCTGATTTTTGCCACTGTATCCTTCTTTGGCAAGGAAGGAAGGTCTACCAAAAAAGTCCAAAAGGACATCAGTATGACATTAGAAAAGGTGACAGGATGAGGAACCAAAAGGCAAACTCTAAGGATTTTCTATCTTTATTACTCAGGATTGTTACTGGCAAGAGAATGATATGTCTGAGACAGTTAAGCAAAAGGAAACAGCAGAAGACAGGGAGAAACAGGTACAATATGAAGATGAAAAAATCAATGAAAAACTAATCTTTGCTATGTCTTTCAGTATTTTCTTAACAATTATGTCTGGGCCAATGTGCTTATGAAGAATAATGCACTCCCTTTTCTGAAACAACAGTCCTAAGGAAGAAAACACACAAAGTTCTGTTCTATTCTACTATGTGAAACCTTAGGTCATTCTATAGGCCGCCTCCAAAGCATGTGTGGTGAAACAGTTTGCTCTGACTATACCTGTACAGGGTCATGAATCTGGTTCTCTCCTCAGCTACACACTGTGAGTCCAAATCTAGTAATGGCAAAATTATCATGGACACCAACAGTTTCTACTAAATCTTCTTCTTTCAATAAGAAAATGTATTTAACTGCAGGGTACTTCCACACAGGATATTCTTGCTGACTGTGGTACATAACCCAGGGGATTACATGCAGGAAATTGGTGCAGATTACATGAAAATGAAAATAAGTGAATGAGAAATTTGGAGAGCTGGTATGAGACAAAATGGATATAGAGATGTGGTACAAGCAAGCATTCAGAAGGTGACAGTGAGATACATATGGAAAAAGAAAAATAGATAGGAACTCCACATGTCTAAGGACAGACAAGGGATTCAGTTTCTTGGATTTCTGTTTGTCCTCGCCCAATATAATCCTCATTTGTAGTCTTTCTCCCTTTTTCCACTATATGTCGCCATGAAATGCAAAAGCTATAGTTTGATAGCTCAGCTGTGTTGGGTTTCTACTCTTCACAGTGAAGAAGCTGAAACTAATGGCTTCTGTGTTTTTGAATGGAAATTCTGTGAGTTTGTGTCTGGGCATCCTTTCTGGAGAGGGCAGTTAGTTTGTCTGCTCTGGATTAGGGTGGGTACAGGAATCAACCGGGTGTCCTAGCTGGGTATTTTGGGATACAGTGCAACTTTGAGGCCTCAGCTGACACAAGAGCATAGAGAGAGCCAAGGAAATCTGTGCATCTGCCAGAGAAGCATAAATGCAGGATGCAACTGTGGCACACAGTTTCCTGCAGTCAGGTTTCTAGCACTTCTGATCAGGTGGACAGAGAATGCCTATATTTTGTCACCTGAAAATCAGGCATCTGCAGAAAATCAGGAACTGCATCATCCTGCAGGAAATTTCTTCATACCTGTTGTTGTGAGTTTGTCTTTTGTTTTGCTTTGCTTTTTAATTGAGACTGGCAAAAGTATCATATCAGCATCCTGAATGAGATATGCTTGGGGTCTATACTGTGAAAAAAAGGGGAAGATCAAGGGAGGAAAGAAACTCAGAAGAAAAAATAAAATAGAGATATTTCTGGTAGGGATGCTGTCATTGTACAGTGTCAGCAAAATAGTGTCCTGACTACTGTCTAGATATCAGCCTAATACAAATGGTAAACTAAAATTTAACGGATACAAATGCAGTGGTGGAGGGAAGACATTCTCAGAAATAAAACATATTGCCATGATTGTGAAAGATTAACATTTTTCTTATTAAATGATGAGCTTGCTTTTTAATATCAGCATTATAATAGACTATACTATGAATCTTTCTATCATACCTAAAGCACTGTTAATTTATCTTTCATGAATACATTAGAAGAGAGGGTTTTCCCATAGGCAAACACACCATACCATATTTGCAAATGTCTTACATAATGATGCAAACACTATGCATAGAGAGTAGCAGTATTGTAGTGGAAGGGAAAAAAACCAGCACATGCACAAAAAGACTTTCATTCCATTTCATTAAACATTTTAACCAACAAAATAAAGTCCAATTTACTGTATAGAAATCTTGCAGTTGAGGAAAAGGTTGCTGCTTAAATTTATTCTTTAAATAAAATTCAGCTATTTGTAATAAGGAGCTAATGAGTGTAGAAAGAGTTGTTAACAGATTGATTGCATTTGTTCTTAAAATTCAACACTGTTCATTTTGCAGTCATATCTGCTAGCAAATTCCTAAATATCTACTTATTTGGGAAAGAGTGCATGCACTGTACTCTGCTTTAAAAAAAATCTTAGTGATATACTACACTATGGAAATTAAATTGGAAATCACAGTCACCGACACAAAATAAATAATAGTCATTTTATTTAGCTTGTTACCATCTAGTCTAGTCCAAGAACATTACCTTAACAGCCGACTCGGAATTCATGAAGAGTTACATAAGGGCCCTGTTGTCAAACATAAAAACAACCCATTTAGGGTCTGTTTTGCATCTACACGGGAAGTTTTCTTTCATTATCCACCAGCCCCTAGATCTTATTATAGCCATTGTTTAATTTGTGCTCTGTTTTACAAGTGACACTTGTACAGGCCTCATGGGGCTGCTGACAGAAGCGTGGCTGTCTCCTTCCCTTGTGTCAATTCTTTTGTGAACCTTTATAATTAGCCACTTAACAAATTGAGGAAAATGAATCTGTGGTTGTGAAGCGTTCACTGGTGCTAAGTCAACCATGTGACATTCCAAGCCAATATGTAAAAACTCATGGTACTCAGCTGTACAAAGGGTTAACAAAACCTCATTATGGCAGGTTAATAAACAGAAATGAGGTATGCTATCACCAAGAGACACTAGAAAACTTAGAACCACTTCCTGCAGTTGTAACATATATAATTGTTTCAAATTCTTTCAAAAGTGTTTCCCATCTTGTGTGTTTTGGGTAGGGGGTGGAAATTACCAAATTACACAACAGTGAGTCACATATCATGGCTTAAAGCCTATTCTGTCCAACTCCCAGTGTTTTATCCATGGCACTTTATAGGCAAAACAACAACTCAGCAGCTGTCTCTTGCAGACAAAAACGTGTCCCAGCTTTTAGCATGTCAGACTTCCTATCCTTCCCTAAGATATACCACAGTTAATTTCATGACATTACCTTCAATAAGTAATGTTGTTTCTAACAAAAAAAAATTCTGCTCCCATGCACATGTTTTCCCTAAAAATATACACTTTTATTTACTTTGTTCAAAATATTCAGTCTTTTTTTTTGTCACATCAACTGAAAACCAGGATCTTGTTCCAGATTTTAGTAATCGAAACCTGACATTTTCTTTTCTTTCTTTTTTTTTTTTTTTTTTCTGTGCAAAAGTGATGTCTTCATAAAAAACAGGTAACTTTTTTTTTTGTCACAAATCTTTTTACTGGGACTTTTTAATAGGATTATTGTCTAGTGGTTCTATCATATTTACTCTATGTAAGAAGACTCAAGGGTGTTAGTTTCATGTGTATACGTACATATATATACACACACACATGCCCTTGCATTCATTAATATGGATCTGAGGATGTTCACCCAGAGTTCACTCTGCTCACAACTCTTAATATACCTAAAGGTGTAGAAACTGATTCACATGAACTGCATCTTGCTTACTGCAGAAGCAGCCTTTGAACCAGGAGGAGGAACCAAAATCTCCCCTGTTCTCAGGTGGGTGATTTAACTACTGAGCCCGATTAGTCATGACATCTTCTTCCACTGTAGCGGGAGGACACCAGGAAGGCAAGGGGATGAAGCCCTCCCCTGCTTACACTGAACAGATGGCTGCTCATTGATTAGGGTGTCCCTTGAGAGGTGGGAATGGTGGGTTTGAACCTCTGCCAATGAAAGGGGAACTGAATCCACTTCTTCTTTGAAGTGTGTCTTCTAGCTACTGAACAAGAAACCTGCACTGTGAAGACATTTTACAAGAAAGACTGATTTTTGACAGGAATACAATGCAGTTATCTAATGAGTTCAGGCTGATGTTGGCTCTTCATTGACCAGGGCCTTGAGCTTCTGGGACATAAAACACATCTCTACATGTTTCAGTCTAGCCAGCCAGGGCAATGTGATCCCCTGTAAATTGGCCCTGGAGGTGTTTTTTCTAATCACACTGTTGGCATGAATTATCTAACATTGTTCAGGTACTTTGCAGGGGTTTAAATCTAGAACATGGCTCTGTGGATATCGCTGCAAGCTCTTATATATATGAATTTTACATAACCAAAATTAATTCTATCTTATGGGAAAGCTCACCAGCAGTGAATCCAGCCATGGAAGCACCCCCTTTTATCTGTATATACCGTGTATATATGGGCAGCCCCATACCAACAGAACATATATAGATTTTAAGAGCCAAGATCTGTAACAAAGTAAAGTAAGTCCATCTGGAGCAGAGAGAGATGTCAGTTGTAACAATACAAATGTGTTTGTGCTCATTGGGTAGCAGAAGAAAATCTAAGGGGCACTGTTCCCATCCAGTGTCCAGTGACTCCAAGAAGTTCTGCAAGAAGGTGGAGCACACTTCCCAGTGCCCACTCAAATTCTAACCTCAGTGACTGCACACTTCAGTGCCATGTGTTGTTACAAGAGGCACTTGCTCCTGGGCACATGCAGCAGCAAACAAGGGTAGGGGCTGTGCATGTCATAAAATAAGCTGGCACATAACAGAATATGCAGCATTTTAGCTCTCTTCCAGCCTCTCAATGACTCATACTTCACCACCACCTGTCATGAGATTCTTCCTTTGGTCAGTGTCAGCTGGGCAGCCCTTACAGGCTGGAAAATGCTTAAAACAGACAGTGCAGTACATACCATTCCTAATGTGAAAACAAGGTTGGTAGACAGAGGATGCACACAGATGAGATTGTGGACATGTTGGGATTGGCTGTGGCAGAATAGATACTTAGACAGGATTTATCACTGATTATAGCAGTGAACGTGATGTAAACAGCTCCACATGCTGAAGGTATGAAAACAAAACATGCAGGTGAGCAAAATACCACTCACCACTGTGGAAAACAACTTGGTATGGACATTTGAGGAGGGGTCTAGGAGAGCAAAATCTGAAGCAAGAGAGAGAGATGAAGAATAAGACTCACATGCCCCATTGGCAGTGGAACACATACCAGAGAGCTATGTAGGGGATAGCTGGTCCTCATTTTAGCAAAAATCCTGCTTTACAATCCCTTTCTGAAACACAGTCTTTAAAGTGCTTCCCCTTCTTTTATCTTCTGAGTCATAAACTCCTCTGAGATTAATGAGGGAGATAGAAATATTATTTTCTCTGAATGCAATAGGTACTTACATTTTCTAACTTGGTGTTATTCCACCTGACTACAGAGAATTAAATCAAAGAGGCTTCTAGGGTAAAAGCAAGCTAGAAACAAAACAATGGCAGAGATGAGCTATCTCCAGAGAAAAGCCAAACGACAAGGAAGAAGGCAGGGAGCGATTAACTGTGAGATAGGCACCTGCTTGTCTCTAACAGGTGTGTTTTGCCTGACCAAAGCCTCAGAGAAAAAGAAAACCAAATTGTTTAGAAAAGAAATAAATCCCTGGCTAAAGAAGGGATTGTTTATTTATAAGAAAGTGCTGCAGGGAGGTAGTGAAAGTAGGGGACACTACAACAGCCTGTATCTCCTAGGCTAGGAAAGGGGTGTCCACTCTGAAAGAAAAAGTTAACAAAACTCACAGGAATAAGCAAGATTCAGAAATAGGCCTTCCACTGTTTTATCTCCCTTCTCAGAAAGCTGTGTACTCTGCAATGAATAAATAATGCCCTGTTTTGAAGAAGCAACCTTGCAGGCACCAAATATGGCTGGATTTGCTGCTTTTTCACAGGTGAAAAACAGAGGGTTGTAGCTCAGTGATCTAGTCTAGGGACTGTGCAAAAGTATATCTGAAGAGGGGCTGAGAAAGCTCTCACTAGCTGGATGCATTTGGGAGAGATGAAAAGGGTATAAAATACAGCTCACTGTAACAGCGGTAGACACACTTTTAACTGCTGAAAGTTGTGCTGTTTTGCTTCTCTCAGATTCTGTTGTGGACCTGAGAGGAACAGATGCCACATAAGCTAGTAGTAGCAGCGTCTTCCATGCTTTTGTAACTGTACAAATTGCCAGGAGGCATGAGAATATCACAAAAACACAGAAGCAGCAAAAAAAAAAAAAAGCCTTGGTTTCCCACCTGCTTTGGAAATAAATGAAGAAGTCGTGCTGGAGACTTTCAATGATTTGGGGGCCCTGGAAGATGAAAGATGTTTTAATGAGAGTTCATTAGGACTTTGAACATTCATGGACCTGATAAGCACCTTCACTTCTAAACAACTATTGAAATCCACTGCAAATCAATAATAACCAAGAGTGGCTGCTGATTTAGTGCCATCTATAGCCTACAAGATACATATGCATCACAGGGGCCTTTTCTGCACTTACATATCAGAAGCCTCAGCACTGAAACCATGATTTAAAGAAGAGAATAGTACCATTTGAATCTTAAATACATTCTCACTATGGGAAAAAGCAATATGTTTCAGATGATGAGATGCTAGAGCTTCCTCTGTTACAACCCCCCCCATGCTTATTCTGTGATTACAGAGTATTTATACCATTTTGATCCTCAACCTGTCATAGAAACACTGAATTCCCTTCTAAACAAATTAGAATATAAACACACATATAAAATGACTATGCACAAATACACACACACACAACCAAATATATGGTTTTACTTGCCCCATTTAGTTGTTGCATTATTGAGCTGCATTGACTCCTATCTCTACTAAGTGTGCAGCATACAAGTAACTTATAATTTCCTCTGTGTTAATAATTCCCCTTGACAAGTTGAAATTTTAAATAAAATGGCCAGATCACATGATCATGATGAACTGATAGAAATTAGATATATTACTCTAGGTAAGAGGCAGTACTTACCTATTCCAAAATGCATTATTCGACCAGTTTTAAACAGAAGTATCACAGCAATAGATCAGCAGCTGTTAGAATGCATCTCACATCAATACATAAGTGCATTTTTGATATTGCTCATTGTGCTATTACAAGAACTAATCCGCAGCCAAAATTTTGCTCCTTCCTGCTCCACCTAACTTTAATATGTTTATCTGCTGATACTGACATGCAACAGAAAATTTCGATTCCCTGGACTCGATTCTACTGTCAGTGCTGTTAGTGGAAATTACTCAGAAGGAAACAGGATTATTCAGGATTCACACTGGCTAATCAAGAAATTACGATTGTCCTTTGAGCTTCCTTTCAGAAGGAACTCTGCTCTACTGGCTAAGATTCCCTTGCAGTGACATACTTTAGAAACAACTTCAAAAAGTCAAGCAAAAAGGAGGAAACTTAAGCTTTTCCTGACGGCTCAGCTGCATCTGATTGCTCCACAATCTTTACTATCTCTGTGACTACTCATATTAAAAAAATCATTGAAAAACTTCAGACCATAAAGTACTCAAAAACAGAAACAAATAATCACAATCAATGTATTTATTTTGCCAGTAACAGGAATAAAAGCATTTGGCATATTCCTTATAAAAATGCAAGGTAACAACAACAATCACTGCTCATTAATGTCTTTATGCACTTGCATTAATAGTCTTTTGTAAGTACTTATAGTCTCTACTAAACACACAACCGTTACTATCAGTTTCTCTCTAATTTCTATCAGTTAAAAAGAAAAGGTTGCTTTGCTTAAAAGGATAATATAGAAGTAACCTCTTTGGTTAAAGATTAAAGGGCATCTGTGCTAGAACTGCATGAATAAAGGCATTACAGTTAAATACACTGTATACAGTTTTATTTCACAGCTTTTTACACACAAATAAAAACTGTACGTGTACACACAAATTTTAAATGTGCCATTAAAGACATTTTTCAGCTAGAATGAGTTGTATTTGTCATTTGGTACAAAGCCCCTTTCAGAGAAATTGTTGATTTTTTCACACCGGCTCCTATACTTTTCATTCCTTTTGTATTATTTCAATCAGCAATGGATATACATCTTTGTTAGCCTAATTTGGGGACCTACAAAGCAGGAAGAAGGAAAGCACAAAGGAACACACTTGACATATTGGTCTATTTGCTACCTCTTTTAAGCTCAATGCATACTAATGAAAGTGATCCAAACTATTTTTCTCCACTCCTCACTTAACAAGCATAATAATAAATGAATATTTAAACTAGCTGCAAATATATTAAGTGGAAACAAATAGGTTTCATTTGTAACAAGTGCACACAGGTTAATTAACAAGAAGGAGCTTTTGTGTTGAAACAAGGCTCCCTGATGCTGTACATGCAGGTGCCGTTAAGGGCCAATTGAGCTCTATAGGATAATTATGAAGTACCATTGTGCTCTACCGTTTGTTAACAAAGTGCTGCCTGCAATTTGCCTAAACCTATAAACCATCATCTGTGATCCTCAGCAGCAATTAAGTGACAAACATCTTCTCATCGGAGACTTGGGAAAACAAAAGAGACATGATAGCATTTAAGGAGCCAGATGGATATTTCAGAATGTCAACCCTGACAGCCTCCCTTTCAACAACAAAATATAAAACGGGAGCCTGCTTGGTACCATGCTGCGGAGAAGAAGGGAGAAGTCACATCCAAATTATTAAGAGGAGGGTTTTAGTAATCACAGGATTGCTCATTTGAACAGCTCTTCGTGGGAAAGCCTTGGACTGGCAAACAAGCAAAAGATAAAACCCTTTTCCCACTGAAAACAGCTGTGGCTACAGCTCTGTTGAGTCTGGGTTGTTTCTTAGGTTTGGGGTTTTTTTCTCTTTTTAATTCTTATTTCTAACATCTTCCTTCCTTCTGTCTTCACAGAAATGGATTTTCTTCCAATGAATAAAAGTATAAAAATTCTCTTTTCTAAGAAGAGGACAAACCAACAGACAGAATTTTCTCCAGGGCATAAGTTACTAATTAGTTCTGCAAAAATAGCCTATATTAGGAAAAATGATGGATCAGCACAAAGAGGCATTTTAAAACAAGAGATCTACTTCTACTGTAAAATAATTGATCTACAAGTTTTGAGGATGTAATCTTTAAAATGCTTCTGTAAGCTCAGCAATAATTCCAGAAGCTATAAACTTTATACAGGCTTGTTTGAATTAGTTCAATTAATTGCCTGGTTGGGAGACCCTCCAAAACTTGGAGAAGCTCTTGTTTTCATAGATAAGGATCTTCTGGGCATTTTGTTGCCTACATTAAATGATGTTGTCTAGCTGATCTGTGTAATTGGTAGAGCTAAAAGGCTATTCAGTAACATGAAAAAAAATTATAAATGCATGAGTTTCACTAGCTAGCCGACATTTTTTTCCCTTTTGCCAAAACAGCAGCATTTACAAATGTTTTCTGTAACCATTTTGAAGCTACAGCTGAGTGTGTTTTAATATACCATCAGGTCAACAGCTCTCTTGAAAGAAAAAATCAACCCAGGGCCAAACAGTCAGACGGGCCTAATTAAGTACTTCAGGAGTCGGAGAAGTGCTCAGATAACTGCAGCTGACTTGACCCTTTTCTTTGTACTTCACTGGGTTTCTTTATACCTTTGCCACTCTCCTTTGGATTTATGTTTTTATGAATTATTTAAAATAGGCAACTTCAGATCTACAATTAGTTTTCAAGGAAACAGATGTGAGAAAATAATCACAATTTAAACAGCTTAAAAACGGCTCTGATCTTGACAGAATGCAAAATGCCAGGTTTCCAGGACAGCAGAATTCATCACTTGGCAAAGGTGCCATTAATTCCTGCCCGCTTTCTGGCCTTTTCTTACAGTGCTCTGTCAAATGTCACAGATCACCTGGAAATCTAACAGACATGACAGGGTTGGGTTTTTTTCTTTAATGTTGGAGGGGTGGAGGGAAAGGGGAAAGACAGTGAACTGTTTCAGTTTTAAGGAAAAAAAAAAAAAAAGATAAACAAAAGATAATCTATGTAAGCATGTTTCAGCTTTGTATAATGTTGCAATATTTTGTGAAGGGAAAAATCATGATAAAGCATTTTGTCATGCTGGGGATATTATATTTGTTTTCCGCTGTGTATGTAACAAATACAAGACTGATTAAATGGGGAGAATGGAGTTCTTTTGTCACATCCAGTAGTATCCTCGATGACCTAAGATTCATGAGCTGATTTTCACTTTTCCTCCTGAAAAAATTTTACTTTTTACCTTAAGAGAAGTCCTGCAATGTTTGAAGATGCATCCTGCAGCTTTTCTTTAGGCAGTTTGTTGAAGGCCTTCTCACAGCATCCTGAGCGTCACTGGGCAGTCTTCCATCAGTTCAGGAAAATGTGCAACCCAACCTAACCCACTTGGCACAGTAAGGCTTTGAAGTCTCATTCAGGGAGACTTGGACTTCAAAGTGTATATGGAGAAAAAAGCCAGTCCCATGTACAAGGAGAGATGTACCGATGGAAGTGAAAGTTGTAGCCACCAGCACGACAGGGAGAGGCACACAATGGCTGAGATTCCAAAATCTGGGGACAGTAGAAACTAAATAATTTCAAATTTTTCATTTAATTTATTTTACTCTTTTCTTGTAGAGAGACCAGGCCTTCACTGCTATTTTTAAATACAGATCAAAGAATGTGAGGTTAAATCAACACCCTTAATCTAATTATTTGCTACGTGAGCAGAACTGACACATTTTGTCCCTGTGTTTATCTTTTATTCTTTGCATTTTACCCGGATTGTGTGTCTTAAAAGTGGGTACATTATGATTCATGATACTGGTGAGCTTAGGAGAAATATAGACATGACAAGCTTTTGCAGGAACTCAGGTAACTGGAAACAAAGCATTTCAGGGAAAGTCTACAAATCCTCATTCCATATTCAAAATTATAAGAGGTGTATTTTCTAGAAAGTTCTGACTTTCATTGTGATTCTTCGTCTTAATGACCTTGGAGACTAACTCTTGTTTCAAGCAAATTCTAGGTGGATCTTCAAGTGACCTGGCTTTGTATTAATGCAAGGCTGAGCTCTAAATACAATTTAGAATTGCATACATTTATGCAGCAATACAGTTACCTCAGCGAACCTCTCTACCTTGGCTAAGGACACAACAAAAATGCATTATACTGAGTTACCATTATACATATGTAATTGTCTCTGTTATCAAACATTTTGCAATTTAGTATGTTCGCTACTGGATCGAACATTTTCCTGAGCAGGAAGTATCTTTTTGTATGCAAATACCACCTAAACTTTGGTATGAACTAGATTCATTGATATATTTTTGGAACAATAGCTGAAAGAGTCATTCATCTCTATGTGACTAAGTGAGAACAATTTTGAAAGTCTAATGAAAGTGATGTGTTATTTAAAATTCTTTTCAGTATTTAGTTTCTACTCTACTCAATTGCTAGTTATGCAAATTCCATTCTGTCCTTACAGGATTTTTTTTCCCACTCAAATGAAATTCAAAAGATACCTACTATTATTGGTTTATTATACCCGGTTAAGTTATAAGCATATGGATTGTCACAGCCTACACAAATAAATTTCAAACGCTGTGAAAGAAAAACACAGCTTACAGCTAGAGGTTTTTAACCTAATTAGCATAACTAAGCATAAAAAAAAAAATGATCGGTGAGTAAAACATGAAAAATAATTGAAAACAATGGCTTCGTTTTAGGAGTGTACAAGTCAGATCAATGGTTTGTCTTACATCATTAAGGTCTGAAGAAGAAGAATGGTAAACAAATGGGAAATAAGTATTGCAAAGACATGTTTTGGGAACTTACACTGAGAGTATGCAACCCAAATTACCCAAGTGGATTTAAATATTTGAGTTTTATTTAGATCTCCTGCCTATATTGGCTAGGAGGAGAGTTAATAACAATCCATTCATGCAGTCCTTACACATAAGAGTAGGCAGCACCACTAGACAGCGATGTGGAAGTCAATTAGTGGTAACACACACAGGTACTGTGTTTCCCCAGGGGTTCCTAACATCTCAAAATGCAGCAATGAGAGCAGAGAAAGGTGATCAAGAACGACAGAAGAAGTTTTTTAAACTGATTGGTTGATATAAGCGTAAGTAGAATTTGAGAAGCCTGGCAACATGAAAACAAAAGGAACTCAAGAGAAAGAAATGTTAGGTCTGGTCTGACTCCGATCTGAAATGATGCATAAATCATCCCTCTTGCCATATAATCCTCACGACTGGAATAAAAAAAAAGATCATTTGTCCCCAAGATATTTTCCAAATAATTCAGCCTTAGAATTTCTGCTTCAGGAACAAAATCTGTACTGCCTTCTACTAGGTTAAGGTTACTTACCAGAACAAATAATTGAAGCTGATGTGATTTTTTAAAAGTAATTTGCCTCCACGAGAAAAAAAATGCATTCATTTCTAGGAAAAAACACAGCATCTGTTATTCCCTGCTGTTTGTACAAAACCATACCTATCATTAGAGAATAGCTATGGAAAATCGGGTGGCTAAAATGGAATTTACCCAACTTGGAACCTGAGGAGAGGAAGCTCAAATGGCATTTATCCGACTTGGAATTTGAGAAGAAATGCACATTCAACATTTGTCCGGGGATTAGTGCAGCAGGATTGCCACGTTATTCAGAGCCACGTCAAGTTCTTCCAGTTTAGTTGACTTATAAAAAACAGATGCTGGGCTAGCGCTCAGCTCATCAAACTTCCTCGACAGAGAAAAAAAAAAATAAAAAAAAAAATCCCATTTCTTTGTCCCTTGGCCGAGACAAAATGCCTTACACTGTACTGTCCTCCCCGTCACGGCGTGGGAAGGCGTTCGGTCGGAAGCAGTGGCCGTAGGACATTGCCGCGGAGGGGACAGGAGGGAGCGGGCGCTGTTGGGGCGCGCAGAGGCAGCGCGGCCCGAGGGGCCGGCCGGGCCGGGTGCATTGCGCTCAGCCGCCGGGAGGTGGCGCGGTGCCTGCGCCGATCGGCCCAGCGGGGCCGGGCTGCCGCCCGGGCCGGGCTGTACCGCCGCCAAAGGCGCTCCTTGGCCCTCGGCAACCTCGGCACTGCCGCCTGCTTGCGCTTTAGGATCACTCCTCGAACTCCTCTCCTCCTTTTTTTCCCCCTTAATTTCCAGTACGGAGGTTAGTGATTTCTATCTTTCGTCGCAGAGCAAAATAAGCAGCGTTGTGTTTCGCTGTTAACTGCGTCATGCTGCCTTTCTGGCATTATGGACTGGATCCTGGAGCTCTGGAGTCAGTAGGAATTTTGCACAGCTGTCCCAAAGTGGTTAGGTGAAGTCTTAAAGTCGCTTCCTACTAATTTGTTCCACTTAGTACACTTCAAATACAGGAGTATTTTGTGAGGGAGCTGCAAAGCTATTTATGATACATAGGCTATGTTATGCTATTAAACTAAGAGGCCTCGCCTTGGGATAACAAGGCTGTTACCTTCTGCCAGTCTCATGTATTCCCAGAAAATTTAAGGACTGATTCCTGAAACTTGTCATCAATTACATTCACATTTCCCCCCAATTTCTTCCTGCAACGACTGGGATGTAAAAAGCATTTTAGTTCTTTCTTGTCTTACCTCTGGAAGTTTTGCATAGTGCATGCTGTTTAAAAGCAAATCAAGCTGACTGTTCAGTGGCCCTGTCTATTTCCTACAGAAATACGAATCTTTTCATTTGCTCTTATATTGCCTTTCAATGAGATATTACCTTTATGTAAGAGGAATATAGTGAAGGGAATGGCTACTTCATTTTGTCTCTGAATTTGATTTCTCTAACTTCACTTTTGTAAATTGATAACCGTGTATGCTTTAGCATAGGCCATCTAAAAGGAAAGAAAATGCAGCATGATAATGCATTTACAGTTAATCTACAACAAGGGGACTTTGGATAATTCCTCTAGATTTTTCTTTTTTAAATCCAGTAGAAGATATAGAGGAATGGTGCTTTGAGTGTCGCTGTTTTCATTTAATTATTGAGCCCCTAAATAAACTAGAGACGCTTCTGTGCCTTTCACTGATGCTTTTTGCCCTGGCTGTTGGCATAGCCCAGGTCTGCCTGGAAGCGAGCAGGAGGTCTCACACCTGTGGGGACAGGGGAAAGGCAGCACAAGGGGCACAGCAGACAACAGAGGAATTTCTATGTTACCTCCTTGGCTTTAATAAGACCTGCACAGGAGGACTGCTGCTGGATGACTCCCCTGCACTAAGTTCAGCATGGAGCCAAATCCAGCAATGAAAAGCCTTTAAATGTAGAAAAAAATTGTAATTTGTTACCAGTATTCATAGCAATGGGAGAAAGTTATCCGAGAGTTTTGTAGGAATGTCTGACTTGCTTTTTGTTTGCTTAGCTAGCAGGTACCAGAGGCAGCAGTCACCAGTAATGCCTTTTGTTTTCTGTGCAGACTGGACACAGACCTAGCACATTGCTATCACAGACATTAACCAAGGAGGGGGTTCTTGAAAGGGTTTACACTGGAAATCCAAATCACATTTCACTATATGTTGAACAACCCTGAACCTTCCAGTTTTGTGTAGAAACATGGGAGACAGAAGTCCCCTTTTGAACCTGCCTATCCCCCCAAACTATTTAATAGGCGTTTCTAAGAATTTCTAGTATTGAATTTCTAGTATTGAATTTCTTTCCTGCAGTTATTTGTCAAAACAGGGAGGGAGAAGTAAATTAATTAGAGATTTTGTCAGCTTTATTTTAGCTCTGCTGAACTAAAAGCACATGGCCTAATCTTAAATTTAAATGTTGAAATTTTAGGTAACAGAACCATCAAAACAGTTGGCAGCTACGCATTTTTACCCACTCTGCTAATAGAATGATGGAAGACAAGGTAAAATCTTGCTTTCATTCTTCAGATAGCCTCAAATGCAAAATTTAACCATGGAAAGAAAAAACAGGTGAAAACACAAGTTACTTACTCTAGATCTTAGATCAGATTGAAGTACTCAAAAGAGCCATCAGTGTGCCTAGGTGGCCAAGAAGGCCAGTGTTATTTTGGCCAGTAGCAGCAGCAGTGTGGCCAGCAGGACCAGGGCAGTGACTGTCCCCCTGTACCTGGCACTGGTGAAAGCACACCTTGAATGTGTCCAATTCTGGGCACAAGTGTGATGAGAGCAGCTGAGAGAGTTGGGGTTGTTTATCCTAGAGAAAAGGAGATTCATTAGGAACCTCTACAACTCCCTGATAGGAGGTGCCTGTGATGTGGGGGGTCAGTCTCTTCTCCCAGGTAACAAGCAATAGGGCAAGAGGAAGTGATCTCAAGTTGGACCAGTGGAGGTTTAAACTGGGTATTAGGAAAAGTGTTTCACTAGAAGGTTTGTCAAAGTTTGGAACAGACTGACCTGGGAAGTCACCATCCATGGTGGTATTTAGAGGTGTATGTGGGGCCCATGGGGACATGGTTTAGTGGTGGGCTTGGCAGTGCTGGGTTAACAGCTGGATTCACCCTAAAGGTCTTTTCAAAAATAAATGATTCTATGACTCCATGACCCAAGGTATTAAAAACTTGTCTTGCAAAATTATTCCACACACCTGTTTTCACAATTATTGGATCTATTAGAGAGGTAAAAAAGAAGAAGTGAAATAAAACGTGAATGTGAATATGAAATAAACAGTCTGGAATTTTTGTTTTGAAATTGTAATGCCTGCTATATGAGCTCATTAGGAAAAAAAAAAAAAAGACATGAGTTTCTACATCAAGTAAAAGCCTGAGTTATGCACTTTCAGACTGTTTCGCTTAGTTTTATAAAGTCTTACATTTATACCATGTAAAAGTTTCTCTTTCTCTCTACAGCCTGTTGAGAAGAACTGTTTAATAGTATGAGGCACTAAGTCAGATATTCAGAAGTCCTTTATCTTCAGCTGTGCTTGGCTTAATTGGAGTAAAGTACCATTTTTTTCCCCTATAATCCCTCAAGCAACTCCATGTGGAAAACATCTCTTGTGCTTTGTGAATAAATCTTGAGGGTTCATACTGTGAAGTGGAAGCAATTGGACATTTTTTATTTAAAAAAAGAGTGAAAAAACCTCTAGATAAGAAACCAGATTAACTAAATTAAGCTGGGTAATGAACAGAACTGTCTGTCTCTTGGATAACTCAGGTTCTTTACTTTTGTTTTAAAACAAAATTCAAATTGCTCACTCAAATTATGGGACAAGAATTTCTGTGAAATATATAGGCTTCAGTGAAACAGGTTTTTAAAAATGTTGAAACGAATAAATATCAGGACTGGCAATGTCTCTCAGTAGCATCTCCAAATTCACTTCCATCCCTGTTGAAAACACCTAAGTATCATCAGTGTAGATGTGGAACTCTGGAATGCCTGACAAACTTCTGACCACTTAGATGCTGTTTTGGTTTTATTTCTGAAAAACAAACTAGATTTTCCACTTAATAAGATATTGAATATTATTGGCATGTGTCTTTCTTCTCATTACCCTAACCATTTGTGTCAGACCACTAGCATGAGAGGGGTGATAGCAGATGAAGTTTTGTTTAACATCAGATGCTGGATTAAGTATGCCAAGGAAGAAATAATTTTTAAAAATACCATTTTACCATTTCTTTTTAACTTAAGATGCTTAGGCAAGATCCCTGTGTATTACAAAGTTAAACTAATATAAGCCCTTACAGATCAGCAAATCCTCTTCATGAGAGTGCCTCCTCAAAGCTGACTGACCATTATTTCCGGCTGTGTTCTCCATTTGTTTTCAAACTAGAACTTTTATTTTGACTGTAACAATGTGCTGTGCAATTAGTATAATCTCATATTTTCAGGATGAATTAACACAATTTAAGTCCATTAAAAATAAGAACAATCAATGCAGAAAATAAATACTCCTTGTAAATGTACAGTTGCCAAACAACTTGCTTTTAGAAATCTGGAGTTAAAACATTAAGCTAATGATGAAATTTTTGAGCTATGATGAGCCAGTGTATCAATGATTGTCATACAACAGGGGAATTCTCATCTCTCTGGACCAGCCCCACACCAGCTCTCAAAAGAGATGTGTTTTCTCTTCCACTTACCGCCTCTAAAACCAAACCTGAAGACAGTTAGGAGCATCCTTAGCCAGTTGCTGCTGCTGGGTCAAAAGATGCAGGTAGTCACTTGAATAACTCAGTCCAAAGCCAGCTAGAGATCCCCTGCCCATGGCACACGGCTTAGTGAGCAGACCACCACCTGCCACAGATGCTGGCATTTCTGAGCAGTTTTCAAGGTTGCCCCATATCAAGTGCATTGCAGCAGTCAAGTCAGGAGGTACCAAAAGCACAGATCCTCTGGGACTGCTCATCAGGATAGGAAAGTTCCTATTATCTGGCTGCCTGGGGCAACCAAAACCCCACTTAATTACTGCCCTTCAGACAAGGTGGAGACCTGCATTTAAAAACTGTATGTGCACTGATTGAGCAGCACATAAAGCTGAAATGGAAAACTGGCTCACTGCCTCAGAGTTTCCTAGTACATGTCCTTGAAGAGCAGAAAACTATCAGGGGAGGCTGCCATCCTGCCTGCTCTTTTTCCTAGGTTTGTCTTCTTGATGCAGACAGCCAGTCATCTCTGAGATTCCATTTCAGAAAGTGGGGATATGGCAGCCTCCCCAAAATGTGAGCCTGCTCCCAAAATGTGATTCGTATCTTCCTCTCCAAGAACAAATCTCTGGTCCATAATGTTTTTGAAAGAGGCAAAATACTTCTTTTTCTCCTAAGCCATTATAATTGTATCTGTCTGACTTGATCAGTAGGCAAAATATTCCAAGCCAGCACTAGGCAGCCTGTGCTTCCCTTAGGTAAAGGAACTATAATGTGAAGTCACAGCATCTTGTCAATAAACCAAGAATGCCAAGTTATTGTCAGTACAGCAACAATATTATTTGTAAGGAATATCAATTTTGATTTCTAGATGTGCCTTATAGCCAATAGCCCAAATGTCTTTTTTAACTAAAAAGAAAATTTCGGTTTTCAGAATGTGTTTTTACACAGCAAACTAAAACCATCTTTTAGTACTGAGGTAGTTCATTGACTGTGTTATTTCCCAACTTGCTGCTTCTTCATAAGTGAGTCAACTGACAAAAAAAAGAAAAATCAGGGTGATTCTAAGATCCCTGTCATGGTATTTTGCTGTCCAGACCCTTGTACCTCCATTGCAGACTGAAGAAAGTATGGAGGTATGGATAGAGCTGTGCAAGTTGATGGGTTAGGAATAGACTCAAACACAGAAAATTCTCATATGATGATGCTCTTCTTCATTACTTTTTCTCATTAGGCAGGAAATTAAACCCATATTCGGATTTGGTGCTTAGTAATCACCTGCATGCATCCTCAGCCCCAAGACTCCTGGTTAAAACAGTATTAGTTTCCAAAAGTCAGGGTTTGATCTGAGTCGTACAGGGGTCCAATTATCTAGTGTAGTCTGACAGAAAAGCTCTTCATCCTCAAAGCTGTAGCTATGAGCCTTAGTGTCTTGCTCTGGGCATGAGGGGCTGTATGTAATGATGGCAATTGGTAATGCTGGATTTCGAAGCTTGAGTGACACACTATGAATCTGGAAAGCAAAAAAAAAAAAGAGGGAAAAAGGCATCCATCAAGGTAGAGCATGGTTACACTGTCCACTTCCACTTTGCTAATTCAGAGACTGTCTTAAATTATTCAAGTTAATCTCTCTTTTCTCTTATGAAACAATGACTTCTGTGTAATACTGCTGACTTCCACATTAACATTTTTGATGGTTCACAGTTGGTTTTAAGAGGAAAGGCTTTGACTGAGACAAAACATAAGAAGATACTTATCAGACAAAACTGTCTTCGCCACGGAAGGTAAGTGTTCAAATATATACAACAAACAGACATATAAATTAATTTTGGGAACAGAAATTGTGATGTACAATTCTACCTGATATATTCAGAATCTGAATATGTTCAGAAACTGTTATTATGTATGTGATGCAGACCTCTCACAAATATGAGAAGTAATGTTTTGGAAGGGATGTTTTGATGTATTATAAAGTGGGATTCACATTTTTGCAATGCTTCTGGCATCCAAGACTTGCAAAGCAGCTTTTCTTGGTCCATAAAAAACAAACATTCCCTCCACCTAAATAATTAGTGACATTTGAGAGAGAGGACGAGTTGTCAAAACTACTCTATTCTTTGAGAAGAGCATAGGAAGACATTTATTTACCTCCTAACTACACAGTTGGTTTTCTGTGCAATTTGAGATTGCAGTGATATTGCTTTAGTTATCCCCTACAAACTAGCATTAATTATTCCTCACTCTTCTGATTTAACATTGCTTCTCCACGTGTACCACAAAAAGGACAAGCACAGCGGGATTTTACTCTGTCTCTGTTCCCCCTCTGTAATGCATGCATCTCCTTACTGCATTTGCCTACTCCTTGAATTAAATGCTTCTTTTCTTCTAAGAGGCACAGGAAAAAAAGTCTAAGATGGTTAGTGATTTCAGCTCAGAATGTGGGCAGCTGAGAGAGTACATGCTTTATACCCCGTTCTGCAGACCACTGGGACAGATGTGCTGGACAAAGCAGACAGGGTGACCATGCATAGGGATTACTTCTATGTTGGAACTTAAGCAGGCTCTCAAAGCTTTCAATAGAGTACAACTATCATCAGCAGACAATGCCTGTGTTAGACATGTCCAGGCTTTCCATGCTGTAGTGAACATAGGCTGTTATAAAATCACATCCTCTTCTTTTGTCATTCAAAGACCATCTACTGCCACGCCCTGCTGATGTCAAAGAAAGTGAAGGATGTCAAAGGAAGAGATGGAGAGGTCTGATAAGAAAGACACATACAATAACTAGAAATCATTCTGCTAAGAAGAAATTACTGTCTTTGAGAAGAAATTATTCCACATAATACCACAGGAAAGAAACACTGAGCAGCTTTTCAAAATATATCAGGTCCTATTTTGCTAAGTGAATATGATATAGCAAAAGATGTGTGCTCTAAAAGGGTAGATTCACTTTCCATCCACCTACTGCTTGCACTGACTACATGCCTGGGATTCATCTCACCAGACATGGGCTGCCTCAAGGCAGACCTCCCAGGACAGTGTCCTAGGGGTAAACCTATGGAGCATAGTGGGGGCCTGACATGTGGCTTCTCTCATCTGAATCATAGAGGCCAAATATGGTTGGAAAAGGCATCCAAGATCCTCAAGTCCAGCCTTTTACCACTGTAACAGCTAAACCATATCACTAAGTGCCATTTCCATGTCGTTCATTGAGCACTTCAAGGGATGGTGACCCCACCACTTCCCCAAGCAGTCCATTCCTATGCTTAACTACTCTTTCAGCGAAGCAATTCTTCCTAACAGAAACAAACACAGCAGCATGCATGAACTGCAGTTTAGGAGTGTGTTTTCTTTCCATTGATGTGCTTATATGTAGGCATCCACTATAGGCATCTTTACATTAAATATATTCAGCAACCCTAATTTATCAACCTGGCAAAAATAAGAACTCAGAGAATTACTGTTTTTAAATCAAAAGTCATCGTGGATTTATCTACTTTTTATGGAGAGTGACATGACTGAAGTTGGGCAGTTTGTAGACTTTTTTTAATTCAATGTAGGGAATGTAATAATGTTACAACAAAAGTTAAGATCACAGCAAGCAAGCCTCAGAAATTAGTTGCAACTACAGGATGTGCAAAGGATATCTAACAGTCTGACAAAACTAGGTCATTTATTGTATTTCCTTGAGTTATTGATAACCTTTAACTCATCAATAATGAGTGTGAGAAATGATGTATTCAGAGAATGACTTCTATGTTCTGTTTATGCAACAGTATTTGATGATGAATGTGCTATGAAGAGGAACGTCTGGGCATTCAGAGCTAAGGAAGTTTCTGTGAAGGACTTTGCGGTCACTAAGAGGGAATAATATCATCCTACACATTTTTTTAAATGGAATCTCTCCTGATTTTGTCAAGTTTTGGCTGCCAGTGAATGACAAATAAACACCATAGAAATTCTCTGAAACTATAAAATTGGAGCAGCAAAGAAGTATTCCCTGGGGTAGGTGAAAATGTATTTAGATTTGAAAGACACTTGTGTTCTGGTTCTGTCTCTTTATTTCTTCCCTTGTCCTAGCTAATATAGTTAGAACTACAAATAAGAAAAGAATCATCCCTATTAGAATAGTTTTCTATCATAAAGGACTTGTTGCTTGGAACAAGAAAACCCTCAATCATCCCTTCCAACCCCCAAAACCTTTCCTGGAAGTGAGCTAATTAAAGCACTTGCTTCAGCAGAGCAAAATCACTTCATTTTGATCTCTATAATTTTGACTTTCAAATTATATGTTTCTGTAGAATTTCAGACTGCTTTTTTCCTGAGTGTCTGATTTCCTAGGAAATGATTTAAACTCCATCTTTTCATTTGAATTGAAAATAGAAGGGAAATGAAATACAGTAATTCCTTACAGGATAATTTTATAATTTCAACTATTACTAATCACTGGCAAGGCTTCTTAGGAATTAGATCAGAAAGTGTTTTTAGGAGAAAGACGTATTTCTAGTGAGGAGAAGGTCTAGAAATAATAACATTTATTTGGAATACATTTTTTAATTGATGAGGAAATAATGATCATAAAATGATTTTTCTCTGCTGCTTTTTATGATCTTGTTTCAAAAGAGCACTTGCATTCATGCTGCAGATCCTCTTGCAGACTTTTAAATTAAGACTATGTACAATACTTTATTTAAAGTTCCTTCTATCTGAAGTATTTTCTTATGTTCTGGATAGCATAAACACAATATCATAGAATTCTTTTTGTAAAAATTTTGGAGAGATAATAGCTAACCTAGCAAAGCAAAAATTAATAGAAATGAAGCAATATTAGAGAGAAGTATAGAAATGGCTATGGAAGCATTCCCAGATGACAAGTTGCCTTTAGAAGTTAAAATCTGAACACTGTATGGATGTGTTCACAATAGTATCAACAGCCTGTGTGAAAAGGGAAACCTTGTGTGTAGCACTGTGATTTTAATAGAAATAGAGGTGATTTTAATGTTATGAATTGTATATAATCTCATTGTGTCATTATGCACAGATCATTAAGTGCTTGAGAAGCGTGTGCAATTTGAGGCTCAGGACACTTAAATCTCAGCAGAGAGGAGGAATCTCTAACCATCTACTTCTCACAGCTGGCATGCAACAGATGAAATCCTTTAGCTGTGTGTGCTTCATGTCAGGCAGGCAGTCTCAGAACTGGAGAACTGGGCAGCTTGATTTCACAAGGAGCTTGATACTTCTATTTGGACCTAGGTACTATGCCTATGACCCATCACAGAAAACCTTGAGAAAGAGCTGCCCCCCCCCCCCCCCCCCGGCATGGGTATTTGTGAGAGGGAAACTGTCATTTTTTCAGGTTTTATAAATGTAACATTAGGTTATTTTCACAACTTTTAGTGTTTTGTAGTAAAGGAATGTTGAGAAAAGATTTCACAGTTCTGAAATAGTAGAAATGAGGGAGCTAAGAAATGAGAAAAGACAAAAAATGCTGAACATTTTTAATTTCTCTACCCCCCTTAAAAAGTGAAAATCTCTTTTGTCTGAATTTTGAGAACCAGTGCCATCTTTGCTTATTTCTTCCAAACTATCTCACATAGAATTAAAAATAAATGGAAAGTTAGAAAAAAAAAAAACCCCAGAGCCCTAAAATCCCAATGATTCTAAACCAGTAAAGGATTAAAATGACTTTTCCCTATTGTGGCTTGCAGCCTAGAAACAGGATATATAGTAAGTGCTGCTACCGTTAGCTAATGGAGATTCTGCTTTAGCTCAAGCGGTAGCGCTGTTGCTTTGGGATAAGAAGGTTGTGATGTCTTGCCTAAAGGGATATAAGTGTTGCAATTCAGGTCCCAAATGAGAAAAATTCTTCACATTGGTGCCCAATTAGTGATCTGATTCCTGGTGTTAAGTCTAATGCAATTTAGCACGCACCTGCTGAATAGCCTGCATGCCAAATACCGAACCCACTGCTCCGGCTCTTTGTCTTTGTTCACAGAGTTGAATGTTTTGTTGCAGGGTAGGGATAGGAGAAAGGGGTTTTTGAGAACATTTTGTTGCATAGGAGAAAGGGGTTTTTGAGAACATTTGTGAGAACGAAATCTGCAGATTTGCTTCGGCAATGTTTCAGAGCTGCTCACGTTTGCTCTGCAGCAAACGGATGTGGATATTCACCGAGTGCATGACCTGAGAATATAAAACTTATACTAACAACCAGACAATATCTTACTGTCCCAAGTGGTGATAATCTGACCTCTTGACCTAAAAGACACCAAAAGAGACAGTTCCTGCCCTAACTTTATGGTCTGAAATATAGAAAAGAGAGCGTCCTGCAGACACTATAGCCTATCTTATTTTATCCCTATGATTCTGTATTTCTTGTGGTCACTGCAGAAGAATGCAAAGTTTGGCAAAAAATTTAAATGAGAACTGAACATAGGCTTTTACCAACATGGAAGCTTGTAGTGAGTTGACATGGTTTCCTTAGGGTAGCCACAATTAATTTATTTAGATTAAAATAATTAAAAAGATGCCTGAATAAGGATCTGAACTCCCTCACATACCATTAATAATCAAATAAAATCCCAGAAGAATGAAAATAATCATACCAACAGGAACTCAGCCAAGCAGTATCCTACAGAGACTCCTTTCCAACCTTTTATCATTGTGGGAAATATATCTTCAGCCCTGTTAAAGAATGCTATTAAACAGGTGTCATAGATAACTGTATGGAGTTATTTTGTGCCAAAAAGGAGGCTGCAGTATTAGAGTCTCAGGGATGCCCTGAAAGTAACCAATTACCCCTCCACGGTGGAATAAGTGAGAATTCAATTCGGGCATCAACTGCTGACCAGAGGGTAACAACCCTAGTACACACAGGAGAAAAATAATATCATCATATTCAAAATCTTTTCCAGTTCTAAAGGCTTTGCAATTTTTTAACGTGTTAAGCTATGGAGGTCTGTGGAGGACTGTGGAAGTACAGAGTGCTGGTATAATATTTTTACTGAGAAGTTCTACCCAGGAATCTAACTACATTTTGCCTCCAAACCTGCCTTAACTTTAGCCTTCATGCAATTTTAGTGTAAGGCAGTGTAAACCAGAGAGCAGCAAAAGCTCTCAGGGCATCCAAAGCTTGGATAATCATCTCCAGAGCATCAGTCAAAAGGAAAAGTTGCAGTCTTTTAGCCAGACACAGCTAACAAGGATTGGCAAATTTTCTATACAAAATGATTTTCAAAAATTGGTGGGGGATCCAACCAGCCTCTTAAATTTGGATTTTAAATGGAAGCAAAGACACACCAAGTTCTTGTAAAGATTCTAATTGTTCCTTGCCCCTTCTTGAGTGCACCATCCTCATGTACATCTTTTCTGATTTGACAAGCTCTTGGTGGTAACTCCTTTTTTCCCAAGGCATCATTCTAGATTTTTGCTCACATAATCCAAAGTAGGAAGAAAAGAAGTCAAATATCATGTGTTTCTAAACAAAATTATGGAGTATAGCAAAATATCCAACTGGCTTATGAGATAGGCACCAGCTTAAAATTAAGAACATGCATATTTATATGGTCTTTTAGCAATAATTGCTTTATGAGAACAGATCTGGGTTAAAATTGGAGCATACACTGCGTTAATTAAAGCATGTCTTTGCTGTATCAGGAAGCGCAGATAAGAGCTTAGGCTTTTTTGAACTCCAATATATGGTCCAGAAGTAAGAATTTCAGTTGGAAATGGAAGTCTAGAAGGTTGTATGTCTGGTCCAGCATCCTGAATGTCTCTGATGGCAGTTTCCTCCTTGTCTGCAGTAGTTAGGGCTGAAGTTTCAGATTTCACTCAGAAGAAAAATTAGTCCAATTAGTTGTCTAAAAGGGAGCAAAACTCAAGCTCCTGACGGCTCTTGCCATTCCACAACATAACACTAAGGTTTGGATCAACAGCAATTCAAAGTAGAAAAGATTAATGTTTTTAGTAGTAACTATTTTAACAAGTTGCTAAGGGACTAATGAAATTGTGAAACAATGGAAGTCTTCATTGCCTTCCTGGAAGATATGTTTAATCAATGGAATTTGGATGTTCTGAGTAAAATACATGAGGCTGAGACATGAAAGAATTCAGAGTAGATGATTTCAGTTATTTAAATTATTTATTGTGATCTTTAAATCCATGAAGAATGGGGATATACTATCTAACAACCTAATGTCTATGACCTAATTCATAAAATTTTTGATTTCACATGACATTGTCACATGGCCATATGTAACCTACACCTGTGTATTCTTTTTTGAATGTCAGCCAGTAGGACTCAAAACTGGTGAAAACGCTGATTATTCATGCCACAGTTGAGAAGTGTGGCTGTGCTTTCATAAGTAAAGCAGATACTATCTGCAGTTCACCCTCTGCAATACAACTAGGACAACTAGCTTTGCTATTGCTTTTACATGCCCACTGATTTCCATTCAGCAAAAGGCCGTGTTAATTAGCTGTGCAGAATTCCACATGCTAGCTCTGAGAAAGAGCAACTTTTTCTTTTCATTTCTGGCCATCTTTTGATGAGCCACCCAGTACTGACTCAGCGGTGCTGGACCTTCACTGGGGGCCCAGAACTCTGCAGCTGCTCTAGCTCTGCATTTGCCTAGAGCAATGTGCCAGCTGTCTCTGACTGTATTACACCACAGTAATGCGAACAACTGGAAGCAATAATGTGTCTCCCCATTTGCCTAACAATACCAACATGAACAATAATTCAGAAGACTGAAGATTTGTGCTGTAATTTAATAAACCCCATGCACATTTCTACAATTGAGTATCACATCTGTGCAATGGATCCTAGAAGTGTAATATTCTTTTATAAGGGATCATTAACCAATCTTAAGTTTATAGGTTTCCTTAAATCTTTTTCATCAGCTGTTAAACTACAGTAAAGAGAAAATTGCCTCTTATGAGACAAGGGATAGTAAAATACAAAGACTGTGATTAAACGTCAATCAATTAAGGATTATAATATAATAAAAATGCTGACTGATGATTAAAATGAGTATTTTCTGGCAGAATTTTATAAGCAATATTAAGAATTGTTTTAAAAAGTCAATAGAAAAAAACCCACTTATATCTTATTATGTATCAGGGACACTGTCTATTTAGAGGAAAAGAGAAAAAAAGAATTGTTATTCTGACATATGTACCTAACAAGCAATTGGTTGTCAGTCTTTACATTAAGCAGGATGCATTTCTTTCTGTCATTTATTTTATTATACCCCTGACTCCTCCATTTTAAATCCATGAATGGAGTAAATAATAATATGTATTTTTGTTTCAGCTGGCATTTGGCAAGTTCGTGCAACTAGGCTACCTTTCATGAAAGCAGGTAACAGATCATGTAGTAAGCATTATAAAAAAGCAACATGCAAAATATTATGTCATGTAACAGACATAAGAGAGTAGCTCACCTGGGGGGCAGGAGAGCAGTAAATGTAATGTTTGCATGTGTCTCTTTACTGAAGGCATTTTAGTAATCTTTCAAGGAAAAATCCTATTAAATTTATGATTAAACTAAATGAATTCTGCAGAGATTCTTACATAGATAGAACACTAATAGCAAATAATAAGCTTTTATAGTCCATTTGAAATATCCAGCAAAATACTGTAGCAGGAGTATAATTTTCTATTAAATTCTACAGTATGTTTCAAGAAAGCAATATATATGTTTTCATTTACATAAGGAAAACTCCTGCCCTTCTGCTCCCACACTTCTGAGTGGTTGTGGACAAAACCCACATTACCATTTAGTGTTTCAGGTCACAGTTCTTTTTCATTATTTGACCTTGTCTTTAACAGGCCACATCCATCTGCAAACAGAACTTTCTCCTCCTTTTGAATGTCTCACCATAACTTTAATTTAGGTTTGGCAAGAAAACACTATTTGGCAAACCTCCTTCTTCACTCTTGATAGCACTAGCAATTTGCAGATTGCCAAGACATATCAGTAGTCTCTTTGAATTTTTAAACCATCATCACATAAGGAAGAGCAAAAATTTGATGAGATATCTACGTAATCAAAATAATTTTCAGTAATGCTCCAGGTTTTCACAACAGGGCAGTATTCAAATCATTCATTTTTGAACATATATTGCAGGTTTGTGTCTAAGCTCATCACTTATCTCCTCACCTTAGACTCCTTTTATGGTCGAAACATATAGGGAAGGATTTCTAGAATAATGACTTTATGCTGAAGATATTAAAGTCCATTACAGTGGATCAGCCTCCTGAACTGCAATACCACAGCCACATGTTCACTAGACCCAGTACCAAAGAAAGGAAGAGAAGAACCTATGGCTGATGATGGAAGATGGGACAAAGCAGAATTTTCTTTCTTAGCAGAAAGTCATTTAATAATTTAAACTATCTTGGCAAATTCTGCTCCACCTGGACACCGGTTATGAGCCAAACAGCATGCTCTGAAGGTTCTCAGAATCTCTTATATGTGGAACATAATCACAGGGACTTAAGAGTATACTCAAGATTATGTGGCATCATGAATGTGTTCATGTTACAACATAATGTCATATGGACAGTAATATAGTTTATAATAGAAGCCACTACACAAATAAGGATCAGGTAAATTGTTGCAAACAGTATTTTTTAGCTCTGGAAACATTTTATTCTATAAAATCATTTCTGTTCCACAAAAAATTCTTTAGAGTTAACACCATTTATTTGAATGGGTGTCATGCTCTTAGGAATAATGAAGAAATGGGTCCCTGTATGTATAAGTTAAAAAAACTACATTTGACCAAGTTTTTTTGGTCAAGTTTTTTTGCCTTGTTTTAGAAAGGCATTCTAGTGTTAATGCAATGACATCTATGTGAGATTTTACCATTCCTTGCCCCAAACCTTCTGTAATGGCAGAGTAAAAGCAATTCTGACCTCAACCTGAACAAAAATATCTCTAGATGAAGTTTCTATTATGTGTCTTTCTCAGTTTTGGCATCTCATGACAGTAATAACATGAAAATTATCTTCATCTCTTGCCACTTCTTGACAAGCATCCTAGAACATCTCCCAAGAGATGTTGTAAGTTCACTGATGAATAATAGTAGTAATGATGATCTGATAAAGGACATCCACTTAGGTCACCAGGGTATGTGTACCTTAGTGTCCTAGTGGAGTGAAAATTAGTTGAATTGACTGTCCTAAAATAGCAAAGGATCTATACTTACGTTTCTTTTTTATCCAAAACTAGACTTTAATGTAAATTTTGATTGTGCAAGAGTGAGCAAAATAGTGTATTAGAATACATCTATGTAAAAATATGAACTTGTTCCTTATAGCTTTAAACAGTCACTCCTTACCAATAAAACACTGGAATTTGACATGCTTGTTTTGTGTCTCCAAAGTCAACCACAGACCAGGTGTCAGTTCTGTAGTATTTTTTGACAGATGGAAGTGGAGGGATTCAAAAACCCTCTTTAAAGAAAAAAAAAATCTTTCTTTTTCAGTAAAAGTAATTACCCAAAATTAAATAATAATGAGGACCATAGTTAAAAATAATCAGCAGTGTCTTTCATTAAAGTATTTCTTTAAAAAGTCTAATAATATTTGGGATAGCGTTTCTGAAAAAGAGGTAATCATTAAGTTCTCTTTGCCATGTATCTTTTGTAGCAAATAGGATTGTGCGTTTTCCCCCTCTCATACCATCTTAATAAAAGGTGTCTTTACAATTTTATTCATTTTATTATTCATGTGCTAGACTGAGTTTAAAATTAGGATAGAGGTAATCTGAAATCAGAAAAAACTCTGAGGTTACAAACAGAACCATTCTATCCTTCCTTGCTGTGTGGCCATTTTTTGCTGATACAAGACATGTTGTCCAGCTATCACAGTCTTTTCCCACTAAAGATTGATAGCTGAAAATGCTGTACTAGTCATTATCCATCAGGTATGCCTATGGATGACCACGGCCTTGTCACTGATCCATTCTTATCCCAATTAAGTTTGTATCTCTGCCAGCTGCAGAGTCTTGTTTTGTGACTCAGAGAGAATCAAAGAACCTGAACGATTTCCTGATTATTATAGATTACTGAACCCCTTCCAACCCACTCATGTTGAAGACTGTGCTTGAAACAGGCAACTGAGAAGCCAAAAGCAGATGAGATACTGTAGGATCTGTAGATTACAGGAGTGTGCAATTTTACTGAGAGCCAAGCAATTCCAATCAAGTTTTAATTTGGAATGAAGGCAGCAGAGCTGGCTTATGGCAACACCTTTAAAGACGCAAATATTCATACTATAAAAGTGCCTTTTCCTGAAGCTTTTCTTCCATACACTTCCTTCTTCAGCCTTGCAAGCCAATACTCTTAGGATGCATGAAACTCAAATTTCAAATCCTCGTAAGTCTCTGGTCTTTTAGTGGTTAGTAATAGTGCAGACTTAAGACGCAGAAAGATTTTTTTTTTTCTCCTTGGTTGCCTCAGTTTACTGTTCCTTATGCATTATTATTTGTAGTCATTTATCAAGTATGTCAAATATAGTTGTTCATCCCAAGAAAAAACGTACATTTAGAAGAAGAACGTACTAAGTAGGAGTTAATGAGCAAGGTTGAGGACTTCAGGTTTTTTTGGTGGTCCTATGGTGACTTAGATATAAAAGCATTGATTTTTTTTTTAATATATTTTATTAATGATTGATAGAATTTATTGCCTTACTTCCAGTAAGTTGACACTCTTCTTTACCATAGATTTGAATGTCATTTACATTACTTTGAATGTGCAAAGGGATCTAAGAAGAAGTGAAAAGCACACCCCAAATTGCTAAGTACCTGCTTTGGGATGTCATATGAGATGGAGTCCACATACCTGTGCAGAAAAAGATAAAAAAATCAAGGTAATACTAAAAGTCTGGAGCAAGCAGTGGAATGTAAACAGCAGTGAAGTGATTTCTCAATTTTCAGACAGTGTGGATGTTGGGTTGTCCAGAACAGGGTTTTCAGACACCTCTTGCTCCCAAGCAGTTATTCAAGGAAACAGTATCCTGCATCGTACCATGGATCTCACCAGCATTCCATTATGAACTAGGAAGGAATTTTTCCTATTGAGCCAAACTTGCACTGGAAATCTGTTGTGTTCCTAAGGCAACAAAACTTGTGTGCACATACTGTGTGCCTGCATCTGTCCTGTCTCTGGCTTTGATCATTTTGCGCCAATTTTTAATCACTTTGGCAGCCGTAGTGAGGGCTCAAATTTCTTTAAGGTTGGGTAGCTGAGAAGAGGGGAGACAACATGAAGCAAAGGGCTGTCACACACAAGTATACTGTCAAGATAGAGGTTGATAAACTCCACTAGTTTCTCACATTTCTTATAACTTCAGGAAGGTAATCCAGACAATGGTAATAACTTTTTCCCATATTAATAATAGACCCCCAAAGAATATTAGCTGTTAGCTGTTTGCAGGCTGGGAAAGGCTGAAAAAGCTATTTCCAGAAGAAGGTGAAGTGCATTTTGGGAAGAGGATACACAAGGTGGAATGTACCTTACAAGATTAGAATCAAAATATAAAGGCTCACATACAGTTATGAGCATGCTCAGAGATTTCAGTTCAGCTGCACAAACACAGACACAACATTACTATTTCAGATGTCCTTGAGTATCTGAAACAACTACATGAAGTTGACAGATGTTGAACAGGACCTAGAGGAGAAAAACGTAGTCTGGGAGGTCTTCTGGTAGGCAAGAGACACACTAGAGCCTCTGTAAAGCAGCAGACACACACATTTTGGCAACTCAATAGTGTCAGTGGGCTGATCTACTGACTTTACATAGGTGTATTTTGGGTGAGCCAAAGAGCTTCTTTAACTCCTTTGACTGCATTGACTAAATTGCCATTGAGATCAGTAGGAACTTAGACACCTTGACAGTCAGATAAACAGACACCTACATATGGACCTTAGGTGACTAAATTTGTGAGTTGGATCTTGCCTTTCAAGCATTTCTATTTCCTAACTCATTAAACAAAGGCCAACAAAATGATCAGCAATGAAGCAAAGACTGTCTAGCTGAATGACAGAGTTAACCCATGCTGGGTGTGTTTAAGATGAAATTGTGACCCGATGCTTAAAATCTACTTGTTGCAGATGATGTCCAGGTAACAATCCATCTAGTTTGTTGTGGTTGCTTCTTGTGTGAGGACCCCTGCTGTATCTGCAGTGGATGTGTTCTACATGGACAAAATAAAATGGGGACATCTGGTCTTCCAAATTTCTCTCCCCTCTATTATTCTGTCTTCTGTCTCATCCTCCCAGACTCCCTCTGCCATAACTGCATATAGTTCACTGTACATATACATATAAATACATATATTCACTGTATAACTACATGACACAATAGGTGTTATGAGGAAGAAAGAAAAAGGCTTTCCTTAATGAAAATGTTACAGCTAGATTGACAATTCATAAATTCATCACTGATGTCAAACAAGAGCAGTCAGCTAATCAGATCAAATCCTTGGATGATCACTATTCCCAGGCAGGTACTAATAAATACACACCAACTCTCTCAGAAAGTCAACTCTTTAGTTCTTTTCTAGACTTCTGCATAGAAAAATATATTTTCTAGCGCAATACAGTTGCAGTCAGTATTTGTATTTTAGCTGTTGTTGCACATGTTCTTATTTCTATCTTGGGTTTCCATAATCATGAAATCGTAGAATCCCAGAATGGCTTGGTCTGGAAGGGGCCTTAAAGATCATCTAGTTGCAATCTCATGGTGTGGACAGGGACACCTTCCACTAGACCAGGTTGGTCAGAGCTCCATCTAGAATGAAAATACTTTTTTTAATACATGCACATGGGATGTTTGAGTTCATATAAAAGTAGGTTTTGAAAAGACAGACTAAATTTTGTAATTGTTAAATAAGAGAGAATGTACAATTAATGTGGGTGTTTTTTCTCTGTGAAAGCAGTAAGCTCCAGGGAAGACAATTTTCTTTACACACACAAATACATGTAAAGAAGTCTAACACCTAAGTCATTGGAGATTTTTTGTTAGATTACAGAAAAAAAGTCTTTCCTGGTCCCTGCTTTGCTGGGATTAATTATTACACTGCTGTGCACCTTTTCCCTTTATTGTAATAGGAAGCAGTACTTTTACACTATTTTTCCTTCTCTGCCAATCTTCAAAACGGAGGAAAAACCCATTAATTCTCTTTCTGGTTAAATCAAGCTATAATGAAATCTTTCCTTGGTGACTCAAATGAGTCTTAAAGGAAAAGACAGTAAAGGAAATTCAGGTGTGCATCTTTAATTTCTTGTTTCCTGATACCTTACAGTAAATCCAAAGTGACTGCAGCACTGCCCATAGAGTAGGATCTTTAAATAAAACATCATAGTCATTTAAAACTGAAAGTTTTGTGTAGGGAGGGGAGAGAAATATATGAAAGACCAATACAATAAAAGATGCAGTCAGATCCCTGTTACAATTTTTTAAAAAGTATTTCTAGAGGTCTTCACAGCCTTGTTTTGGAACGGTAGATTGCATTGTTGTAAAACACACATGGATGGATGGCTGAAACTGTGGTCTGCATACACTAGGTGAAATGTATCTATTGACTTACAAGCTGGCTGCATGTGTCAAAATGCAATCCAGTATTTTTGTAATAATAGCTAGCAGTCATTGTTGTAAATTATTTATGGAGACTATTCAGTGCAAACAGGTTAGTGCACACATCCTCTTCAGCTTGACTGCCCTGGTTTTAGATCACTCAGACATTCAACTCCTTGGAGATCTGCTCTTATCATTGCAAACCCTAAAAAGGTACCAAAACTGCAGTCATTTCAGCAACTCAAAGCAGCTCAGCCATTTGCTAAAGTTCTACCTCAAGGTTCAGTGAATAAACACCATTTCTGCCCACCTCTTTCACACCCCACCCTGGCCCTAGCAATGTAAGTTAATACCAGACATGAAGAGAAATCGATCTCTAGAGCTGAGGCTCCGGTGTGCCTCACTGTCTTTGTGCAGAAACATGGAAGAATGTCCATAGCAAAGGCCACTGATGAGCTTAACACAAAGTGACATTTCACTAATGCTGTGTTTCAGAAGGCAGTGAAATGACAGCCACCCAAAGAGTACTTATGGTTAGATTTAAATGAGGACAGCACCCTATTTCAATGCATTACACTGATTTTCCTACACACTGGGGTATTCAACCGCATTAGAATTTTGTCCTCACCAGTCCATTTCTATCAGCTGCACCTACTCTACACAATCAAAGACTAGGGGTTACAGAATTTTGTATTTAAACTCAGTGTCAGACAGAGCTCAGCTGCCACACACAGAAAAAATCCTAGCACCTGACTGCTCTGACAGTAACAGTATGTCGAAATATTTACTGTGTATTAGTCACTCTCTAGGAAGAGCTTAGCTAGAAAGAGCTTTGTAGTGGCTGTTTTTATGACAAATTATTTCTGATAGTTCTGAACTTGAGACACTTCAGCTCTGCTCAGCCATTTATTTGTAAATGGAATAGTGTACTAAAATAATTTATATTACATTAATAGCACTGACCTCTACAAGTTATGAGCAAATTTTCTTGTGGACAGTTTTGTTAACTGCTATCTTCTGCCTCATTGTCAGGAATTTGTATTTTGGCCTTTACCATCCATGACATTAGGCAAAGAGGGGATCCTAGCTGTCTAGGTTGCAGAAAGAGAAAAAGGGGACAGCAAACCTATACAGAGACAAGACACCATTTCTCTACAGTCCTTTTCCCTCCTTGCCTGGCTGTTGTGCTTACACCAATACCAATTGCTCCAGCATGGGTCCCCTTGGGCCAAGAAGTTCCTGTCCACATATATGCAGCTGCTTACAGGCTAGCCAAAAGTAACTCCAAGGCATATTCTCAATGAGAAACTTGCCTGGGGCTGAGGAGATTAAGCAACTGAAATCAGCTCTTCCTACTCGCTCACATCTCAGAGCTCTTCTTGTCACACAGATAGAGTCTCTAGGGGAGAGTGCAGGGCTGCTAATGCTCATCTTCCCCAGGGAATCTGTCGCCAAACCTCATGTAATTTCCAATGTAGATAGGAAAAAAAAGTGCTTTGTCAAAGACATGGCATGCACCTATGAAGGATGGAAGTGTGTCCAATTAAATATGCACGGTGTGGCATGATGACAAAGGGAAAACACACCGTGGTAAGTAGCTCTGCCTGCAAGAAGGAGAGTTATCACAACACAATGCAGCATGTGTGTGACATGCGGCAGTGCCAGTTAAAATGTGATACTGAGTTGCTGTCTCCTGGGGCATGATAATGGTCCTGGGTTTCAAATGGACCCCATAGCAGGAGATCAAAGCCTATGTGTACCAGAAACTATCATTGCATTCTCTCTTTCCTTTTTTTCCTCTTTTTCTTCCTGGTCCTAACAATAAAACTAGATCATTGAGAATATTACACAGAAATTCTGTGTGGAAGTGTGCACAGTTAACTTTAACTTTCCTCTGTGTTACAAATTTAATATCAATGAGACAAGGCAAAAGACCTAAATGGAAAATCAGGAAAAAAAACCCCACAGAAATAGATATATTTAATTTTTTTTTTAAAGTTATAATTAATGAAATAGAATTATAAAATTGTCCTGTTAATTACAGCTGAAAAGTAAATCTAATGCCCTGAATACATTTTGCAGAAGTCTGTGAATGATTCCACAAATCAGAAACAATTTCTGGACCAGATCTTAGGCAGATAATTACAGAATGACAGAATCGATAAGGTTGGAAGGGACCACAATGGGTCATCTGGTCCAACCTCCCTGCTCAGGCAGGGTCGTTCCAAAGCACATTGCACACAATTGGGTCCAGACAGGTCTTGAATATCTCCAGTGAGGGGGACTCCTCAACTTCTCTGGGCAATCTGTTCCAGTGCTTGGTCATCCTCACAGTGAAGATATTAATTAATTAATAATTAATTAATTATTTAATATTTCTCATATTAAAATTGGAGCAAGTAACAAATAATAAATAATAAAATGGCTTTCTTAATTCCTACACTTTTTTGGCTTTCACTACCAAACCAAAAATATTGAATCTGTATTTCCAGTAAAGCATACAATTCCCACTGCCTAGGTGTCTGTTTATAGCTCTGTGTCGGACTCAAAACATCTCAGCATGGGGAAAAAGCTCAGAACAGGAGGGTATAAATTCAGATTATACTGCACAAATCCTTACTGCGAGTATATCCATCCCATGGGTCTCAGTGCAAATTATTTGCAGTCCTTCTTTACAAAATAGAGATACACCAGCATCTTCTGAGGGACATCTATTGCACCTAAGAAAGTAGCAGAAATGAATTTCCTTCTGCAGGCATCAGGGGGCAATTCAGTCCACATATTATCTAGAATTACTTTTGGAGCTGCCCACATTTCTCTGTCCCTACAGTAAGATATTTCAGTGACTAACATAAACTGGAATCGTTAAAGGCTGAAGTTAGATAAGAACATTTCATCCCAGTGATTTGATGTGCATAAATGGAAATACTTTATTTAAACAGAGATGGGCCATTTTGTTCCCATTCCAGTTTGGAATTTATCTCATGCATTTCTATTTTAAATAAAATCCAATTGCAAAATTAAAGGCGCTGAAATTGTTTTGAAGAAGATTAACTTCAGCTTTTACATGGAATTCCCTAAATCTCATTTTGTAGCTTTTTTAGACTACTGTACTTTGGGTTTTTTTAATTTTTTCAATATATGGTGCTGAAATGGAGTTTAACTTTTTTAACAGAATTTCAGTGCTTTCAAATACTATTTTCTGAAAAATTAATAGCCCACTCTTACTCTTGTCTAACTAAATAGCAACAAATATAGACACCTAAATAATTTCCTTACACTGAATGTTTTTTTCCTTACACTGGCTTTATAAACTCTAGAATATATTCGACAATTATGAGGCAGATGTTTGGCAATTTTTATAAAAAGGAAAGAGGTCTTCATATGGGATTTTGAACATTAGATAGTTGAAAAGTTTAAGTAGTGCTGAGAAAGTTTATTAGTACTCTCATAGTGAAAGTCTAATATATGCTCACCTAATTTTAATATCCAAAGAGCAGTTTAAGAAAAAGTGAAAACATAAAACACTGACAAAAATACGGAAAATGTAGAAAATTTAAGACAACTCAAATGTTATCTCCGTAGGCTACTTTCAGTCTAAGTAACTCAGCCCCTCATTTTCTGGATATAGAAATATATATGTACATATGTATACACATGTGCTCATGTATGATAATTAAATCTTTTTGTCGCTTTCCTCTTTAGCACAAGGAATTTATATTACATTGAAGCAAGACCTTACAGCAATGCTAATGCAGAAAGCTAAAGAGGTTAATATCCTCAGTAGACAGTATCATTTCATCAATAAGAGAACTATTCAATGACCCTGTATTGGAGTGAACTCAGCATAATCAATTAGCTTTGTCAAGTAAACAGATCTGTCCCTTTGGCTGCTGTGTAACTTGATATTTCTTCCTGTTCTTAGCGAGTCTGTGAATGGGGAAATAAAATACCCTGAAATTATACCAGCCTTGGCTGAGGGAAGAGAGCTATTTAAAAAACTGTTTCACTGCAAGTGTCTGTCATTCTTAATCAGAGGTTTTTGTCTTCCAGCAGAGAAGGGTGGTAGGACAGGCTTTAGCCCAGCACCACAGAACACTTAAACAAAAACAGTATTTTCCATGTTTAGATGAATTAGATGCAAATCAGTTGGCAAGCAAAATAAAATAAATAATGTGGCCTGCACCACTTGACATAGCCGACTTGAATAATTATCTTCACAATTTACCATCCTGTGCTTGCTTTGCCATTTTTCTTTCTCTTGTTCTCGTTTTGTTTTTTTAAGAAATAATAATGTAATTACTATACCACTAATTTGAAAGTAATGATTTCTATACACTTAGCAGGCTCTGAGACACAATCTATGATAGGTCATGAAACAATGGTCTCAAACTGGACTCGTGTAGTTTGCATTATGAAAAAAAGGATGGGAAGGAGAGATCATTACTCTGCATAATTAGCAGGCTTAATTAAAAAATGGCCTGAGATATCAGCTGTAGCATCAGCTCAACAAACCCCCTAGGGCTTGTTCATAGGTTCTGCTGCACTCTGATTATACCAGTATGAATCTAGAAATAGCCACTTGGAATCGCTCTCTCAGAAGGGCATTTGCTAAGTGCTCATACACTGTTATTAAATCGGTTTGTTTGGCACAATTTTGTAAAATGATACAGGCTTTTAGACCTTTAGCAATTTGAAAAGAAAGCACGGCCAGCAAGGTGGAGTAAATCACTCTGTGGCCTTTCAGTGTTCCTCCTTTCTATTAAATGAAGGCCTTCAGAAATGTATTTGTCCAAATTTCTCAAGTTCTATAAACCCTAATCCTTTTGGGTTTGTCAAACAAGCTCAACTATGAAAGCTTTAAAAAATTAAATCACCTCAGGTTTGAATATCTACAATTCAAATAAAAGTGGACGGCAATTTGAATTTCTTTGTACACTTTACATTTGTGATGGTCACATAAAACCATATTTGAAGTTTAACACCTCTCTTCTGGTTTTATTTTTGCCCATGATGGATGACATAATGCTTCCTTCAGAGGTACAGTAAAACCTTTCTAGCACACCGCCACCCATGTAAACAGGCTATTTACGTAAGACAGGAAACAGGTTTTGTAGAATAAAATGGAGGACAAATAGCAGTTAGGAACATAAGCAGACATGTTAGGGATGCAAGATTTTCCTGTGTCAGTGAATTAAACATTGGTTTGATCTGGTCAGCACATAATTGTCCAAAGTGGAACATCACTAGAGCACTAGAGCTGCATCCTGATCCAGTGGAAGGTGTCCCCACCCACAATAGGGGGGTCGGAACTAGATGATCTTTAAGGTCCTTTCCAGCCCAAACCCTTTTATAACAACTCTATGATCCTGTGGTGATGATGAAGACAAGTCCTCTTTGATAGGAACACACTGGCAGTTAAAAAGCAAATTTTGGATCATATCAGAAAGGCAGACTAATGTATCTTTTCAAAGGACTTTTGTAGGCTGATCGTGGGGGATGTTTTTATGACTGTTTCTGTAATTTTTACCTATTTCAGAAAGCTTACTGCTGTAAGAAGGAAACCAGAGATACTCTTTACTTACCAGTAAAGACACCTTTGAACTCTTTCTTGCAAAATGTCTGGGGCTATGAACAGGCATGAAATAGGTTCAAATCCCTTGGGCCTAGCCAATGACAGTGGACATTGTAACACCCCACAGGGAACGGGAGAACATCCATCACCCTGGGGCAGGTTGGGCACACCACCACCCCATGAGGCTGCCCATCAGCCTTGGAGGTAGGGCACTCCCATCACCACTGCTCTCATGCGTCAGGAACCTGTCCTCTCTAGAGACCCATCTAAGTACAAATCCTATTAAGATATTTAGATAATACAGTAAGATGTTTCTTTTTATGCTGAGCCCTTCGAGGTGATTAGACAGGGAAATCCTTGTTATCTATTTGAGAAGGTTTCTGGCATGTTTAACATCTTGGGAACATATTTTTGTGTTTCTTTAGGTTAAAGATATCCTCTTAGGAACTTATCTATCAGAAGAAGGAGGAACTTCCTAAGGAGTATATGTGTCTGGGGAACAGACAAAAGTTTCTATTCCATGGGAGAATAACAAACCAACGAAGTCCTGAAAAGGAAAGAAATATATCTCACGTTATATATTCCTTACTGTTGAGTACAATTAGTGTGCTTTTCAATAGGAATGACAGAGATTTCCTCACTGAAAGGCATGAAGGAAAAGTAAAAACACCAAGAAAAATGACTGAGGAATAAATCAATATAAGGTGAAAGGTCAACAAGCAGCCTGCTGGTATTCTGCCAAAGAGTACTTAATACATCCATTTGATACTGTTCGCATTTTTAAAAAATTATGTCAGACAGAGAAAGAGATACAGTGATGCAGCATTTTTGTCTTAGTGAGAGAACAGGCTTTGCTTAGAAACATACACCGTTCTAAAACTAGAGTTTATCCCTAGAGCTTCGACACCCCTTGAGGGTTAACCATTATTGCAAATGCAATGACAATCTTTCAATACAGACAAATTAGCTATTTTCTAGAGAGCTAATTCAGTTCTTCAAGTTACATTAATTTATCACAGTTTAATTACCGCTAAAATTATACTAATTCAAATTAGAGATGGCAGTCATGTAACGCATGTTATTGGATACCTCATGTGAATTCTTGAAAAATAATGTTTGTTCTGTTAGAACAGGATGCAGTCATTTCCAGCTACAGGATGCACTCACTTGACAAGGATTTTTAATAGCTCCTAGCTAGAGTGATTTCTATAGTTTTCTCTCTTCACCCCACTCTTCAGACTTTTTCAGCTGTGGTTTAGCCTTTTGTCTGGGATGGAGAGTTTCTCAGCATCTTTAAACTCACATTTAAAACTGTTAAGCATTCTTTAATTAAAATACTGCTCTAATCACAAGGCAAAGAAATAACAAGGAAAATAAATAAAAGTACTTCCAAAATATCTCCAAAATTTGTATATATCTATATTTCCCAAATGTAACAGGATCAGTATTCCAAATGTAAAAGGCTTGACTTTAAAAAAAAAAAGCAGATAGGAAAAGCATGGATACCAACCTTAAAATGTCAGGAGAGTGAACAGCTGACACATATGTAAGCTCAATTTAGAGGGATAAAAAATGAGTACAAGAGGAATACACCTCCTGGGTCAGCAGAGATACTTTTGATGTAAGCCTTTTGATAAGTGGATCAAGTTTCTGTTTTTTAACTACTGATGCTTTCCCCAACAGTATTTGTGCTGAAAAGATGTGCCAGTGTCTTGTTTTAATGTGATAACTTTCTATCATTTCCAACTAAGCTCAGTCTGAGCAACTCTCAGTGCACACCTTCTTTAGAAAACACTGTCCTTTGCATCAAACAAGTCTCCCTTACCAACCCTGCTGATATAACCAGAACAATATTATCCCCTTTCATCTTCCTAGTCTTTGTCCATATTTTTTTTCCTTTCTTTATTCTCCTGATCGCACTAACAGACTAACTTGCACTTATAACAGGCTGAATTATTCTTTCTTAGAACTGTGGAAACCAGAATTACATTTGATATTTCATTTCTCTTACAAGTACCTTGTATAAATGACCCAACAGCTCTTTTTCCTTGTGGGGAATATCTCTGCCGCATACTTGCTTGGCTGTATCCTAGGGAGGGCCAGCTGGTGACTTGCAGACATTGAGTGATCAGTCAGCAGCACACAGGTCTTTATTCTCAGTCTCTCCCATGTGGTGAACTCACAGCTTGTAGTTGAAGTTCTGCTTATCGGTCCCCTCCATGAATTACTCTGTTTTGCTCCATTGAACTGAAGAACTCTGAAACTTAAATGCAATATTTTTAACCTGTGTGTTTCAGGATAGGCATTAAAGTCCACAATTAATGAGGAAAATAGTGGGGTCTCTGATGAGCTCATATGATCTAGCCTAATGATTTCTAGGTACTCAGATGCTGGTTTTCCTTTAAAAAAAAAAAAAAACCAACTCTCTTTACACTTCAAGTCATAATTTAGCTCTCTATCTTCTAAACTCAAGTACAATGTGCCACCATTTTTCCCACCATTTGGAACATTGCTTGTCTTCTTTATTTCTTCAGATGTCTGCTTTCCAAATCATAAGAAAAAAATCTGCATAAGTAGCCTCTAGAAAATTCCAGAGGCAATCTTTTGTTCATTAAAACTCACTGAGATAAGTTAACCTGCATACATTCTTAATGTAACAGAAGTCCAAAGACTTGGAATTTGAAGAACTAGATTAAGAAGAGAAATGGCTGAAAACAAAGCTATTGAGGAAAAAATGGGTTTGGTTCAGATTTTTTTCTTAGTACATCTCCAATAAATCACAAATATCTTGTGTGATCCATCTCATCTAACTTTAGTTGTTTAAAACCTTTTCATGTTACCTTAGATTGTTTTCTAGGCTGCTTCTATAACCAATGGAGAAAGACTTCTTTGTCCTTCCAGCCTAAAATAGGTGTTTAAGACAGACAGCATTTAATGTTTTATGATTCATTTTTCCTATCTTTAGATTGTCTAGGAGCTCATATCTTTCTTCATTGACTATAAAAGGAGTGTGACCAATTAGTACAGACCTTCATGAGTAACTTGGGGACAGGCAAGATAGACAAGATGAACCTCAATCTTTGATCTAACATGTTATTTGAAATAGAAATGGTAATTAAGGTCCGTGCTGGTGCTTTTAAAAAATCCAACTTTCCCCTTTAATGAAGCAAAATAGCTTGAAATGAAACAAAGAAAAATGAGCTAAAATAGCAGACTATTCAAATGGCCAAGAATGAGAGACTTGGAAAATTATGAGCCATTTTGAGAAGGCCAACATATAAATTAGGCACTCAGAGAGTTCAGTAAGTGTGAATATATATGCAAAAAATAAAAGTTGACTGGAAAGTCAGAGAAAGCTTCCCTTGGTGAGAAAATTGAAAATTACAGCTCTACAGAATCTTGGGGGATTAAAGACAGAAAAGTTAAGATGTTTTTTTTAAGACCAAGTATGAGAGGTGTTTAGTACATCAGTGACAGGTTGTTCTGTGGGCAAGTATTACTTGCCCCTGGTAAGCCACTGGGAGCTATATATGCTTGTTTGAAAGTGTTTAAGTCATAGTGGCAGATGGTGGCAGGATAGGATTCACCTTGACCCAAATTTAGCCTTCCAGAAGTCATCAGTTTTAGGCCAAACTGTGCGTCCATGAGAGAGGGGGAGAAGGAGAGAAAGAGAGAAAGATTCAGTCACTTGCAGAAAAAAGCTTCCTACCTATTTAATTCAAAGTTGTGGAGATCACAAGTGTAAGATTCAAATACAACTGGTTTTGTTTCTGCTGTGAATGAGTGTTTTAGGTTACTTGAAAGAACTGCCTAATATCAAAGCAGAGACCATTGCCCAGCTGGAGGAGGTTGGTGCACCACCACCATCTCAAATCCACAATTAACTGACTGAATCCTGTTAAATCTGATAAGCTTCTGAGCCCCTTCAAGAATAGGAACCACAGGTCCTAACTCACCATTTTATGTACCATCCAAGATCATAAGTCACCAAGGAACTTTTGAAAAAAAGTTATGACTTCAGTTTTAGAAATCCCCCAACTGTGATCATAAATTTTTTACAAAAGATTATTTGTAGAGTTTATTTTTGCCTTAGAGTTTATTTTGCTACTTATTTTTATAAGTTTTATTAGAGTATAAAATTATTTACTTCAAACAGAACAACCTTTCTGGTGATAACAGTAACAATAGCAGCATCCACAAATATAATGGTGATGGATAGTAATATTAGTGTCTGATTTCAGCTGCACTAAAGACATTGGCAAGCTTCTAATTAGAGGGGGGAAAAAAAGATTTCATTAAGATTTTGTACCCAGACTCTTCCTCTGGTTTGAGTCTCACAGTCCAGCCACACCTGAGAATACGAAAGAAACATTTTGTCTCATAGGATGAGCTGACACCTCTGCATCCTGCAGCCAGTTTATTTTGACGTTCCTGGTGTTGATGCAGTTTCATCAATCTCCTGTGCTTCTGCCCAGTATCAAGTTAGAAGAAGATGTGTCAAGGTGCACACCCCAGAGTTCTGTATGCCACAATTAGGAAAATCTATTGCACTTTACAAAAGCAGAGCCACTGCTGCACAAGGTCACCACACATTATTAATAATAGCAACTTTGTGCCTCTAGAATTTATAAGGAAAAATCTTCCTCCGAAATACTTGAGTGGAAATCAGTAACTTGTATTTCTTACTAGCATGGATAATGTAAAGATACTAAATTAACTGCATTTAAAAGAATGGTCTTTTTGTTAGCTGCAATGTGTTTATGCATGGAAATCTTGAAGCATATATTAATGCAGAAAGTAAATTTTTGTTAGTAACACATCTTCTGTGGAAATGATGAATCAAATTCTCAAGTACCCATAAATGGGTATGAGAAACTTCCATTTCAAGGTCTATTTCTGACTAGTTCTCTGTTTCCTGTTAAAATAAGTGGCATTTTTTTCCTCTTCATGAACCCAGGATTTGCAATACTAAATTAGACCACAGGTGTATTGTATCCTGTAGTCTTCCCACAGTGATGTTGTCACAAGAAACCAAGATTTCCATAGTAGGCACCAAGTTCATTACAATGCTGGTTAACTTAAACAAATCTTTGTGGTTTCCTCAGACAAAATTTTTCTTTTAACATGAATAAGAAACACTATTTATTTTGAAGACTTCTTGACTTGTTCTCTCCATTTGGTCTGTTTTATGATTACAATAGCCATTCATTACTCTGTCATGCTGAGAACACGTACGGCAATCCTCGCTCTGGCTTATGACACCTTGGTGATCTGTTACACAACATCACAAGTATCTCTCTTATGTGTAATTATTTCCTCGTTCCTTTCCTCAGTGGAAAAGATTTTGCAAATTATTTACATACATATGTGTATCTATTATTTATATTTGTATATTTTTAGATTCATAGATTTTTAACTACACAAGGGACTATTATAATCTAGTGTGACCTCTTGCACAACACAGTGATTCCTTCAGGAAAACAAGCAAGCTAAGCTGTAGCTTATTTTTTTAGCAAGACATCTACTCTTGTTTTGAAGACTGCATACAAGGATATGTCAAATTCCTAGGTAAATATGCTATACTGTGTGTATTTATTTGAGAAAGATTTTTTTTTATAATTGTATTTGGAATTGAAAGCTGAAAATGGAAACCACTAAAATCTTGCACAGAATTTTGCAGACAATCCCAATGTGCCAAGAATTGTAATAGAAACTTCTTGCTATGGTTCAAGTATGAAATGCTTGCAGACAGAGCACTACAAACTTTGCAAATAAGAACCAAAAGCATGAGTATAAACACTACCGTTCATAAGGGCAAGCATAGCATGTGGCAGGCAGGACTTTATGTTAGAGAGGGCTCTGTATCTCTGAGGTTATGCATTATTGTAGTTGGCACCAATGGAAATTTCAAGGCACAGAATTTTCTAACCATTTGAACTGTTCAAACACATTTTAAACAAGAAAAAATCCACAACGTTTTGAAAATCACATGCTTGCACACAGCCAGATTGAGTTCAGAGTGTGCAGTGTGAGCACTGTGAAGTGACTTTTCCCGTTTGTGGGTACAGATATTCCATCAACTGACAACATTTCTAAGGAAACGCCTAAAATATTAAAATTTTTCAGTCTTTTCATATGCCATTTTAACCTGGTTTCCTTTATCCAGTTCTGTGGCAATTGTGTCCTTGAACTTCAAGATGCAGCAGAGGAGAGGGAGTCTTTTTGTGGACAGGCACTTCTGCAGACTCCTTCATATTTTCAAAAAGTGAGAGAGAATAGCCTAATCCTTGCTGTTGGCTTAGTCTGCATAGACATATGAATTGCTCTTGTGACAATACTTCACTTTTCTCTAACACATGAACTCTAAGGAGATAAAAAACTAGCTGTGGCAAGTTGTTGTAAGCCATAGGGTACAACTGTCTTCAAAAATGACAGTGATGAACACAGCCCTTTGATTTTCATACTGGATTTTGATGCTCTGCAGAAGTTCAACTGAATAAGCTCTGAGATGTCTAGCAGAGAAGTCGTTGTAAAGGAATTATCCTTTGCAAAAGAAATAAGATCGATCTTTCTAACCACAATTTTCTAAAATTACTACTTATTTTTTTTAGCCCAAGTAGAAATGTCAGATAAGTGTAACATACACCTCCACTGTAGGACTTCTGAAATTCTACTCCGCCAATACATTGATTGAAAAGAAAAACAACAAAAAAAAGCACCTACAACAGTGGAGAATAGGAAGAATGTCTTCATTTTAAAAGAAATTTATGCTCTACCAGATATTCTTCTCCAACTACAGAAACTTATCTGCAGGAACCCAAAGAATTCCAGTATCAACCAGGGTTATCCTAAAGTTGAAAGCAAAATCAAAAGAAGGACATTTTTTGACTTCTGAAGACAATAGTAATTAATCTTAGCAATAAAGATAACAGCAGCTAGACTATTATGCTGAAGATCATTTCCTACAATTATATAAAGTCCATGATTACTTGAAAGGTAAATGAAAAGAGATAGTAACCTAGATGAGAGAAGTGATCCTAGACAGATAAATTCTTTTCTTCTAAAAGTAAAGAGAAAATTTTATGACAGCTGGAGCCTCCAAGTTAAACCCAAATACTTGGGATTTTGAATCTGAATTGCTAATAGGGAGAGAGGAAAGCTGTTTAAACTATTTTTTTTCAGTGAATTAAACCAATACATCTCAGAGACTACACAGATTGCAAGACTCTACTGAGAAAATACTATGCCTATGCAGGAAATTTCAAACTGTAATAAACTGAAAAATCGTAGTATTCTCACCATGAATTTCAAATATTTGAAATTCACTGAGGGTGTTCTGTGCCTAAGACCCTGCTTCTTCTTTAAGATCTTTTAAATATAGGAAAATAAAAGATAAACACACTCACACACAATCTGATTAGAAGATCTTCCCTGTCAAATTAAGTCCAGTATTTCTATGTAACTAAGTTTCCTCCCTAAAATAATTAACCAAAGTGAAATCCACAAAATTTTTGAGTCTTCAGTTATAATACATTAAATCCCACTTTTTTTTACCCAAAATATGAATTCTGGTAATAGTTAAAAAAAATATGAAACTAAATCTCAAACAGCACATTAAAAGAAAAATCTTACTTTGCCAAGATACAAAAGCCATTTACTGCAAAAATAACAGGTGTTTAATGAAAGTACAATTAAATAGAGAACTTGAAAATTCACTAATGATCATGGAACAAAACTGGGGGCTTTTTTGAATAACTGGTTTCTCTTAAACCTCAATGAAAATTTCTCTCCGGTGTATCACTAACATCTGCAGAGGGACATACCCCTGACTTCAAAGAGGAGTGAGAGAAGCAAAATTGCCATTTGACAGAGAATTTCTAATTTAATAATTGGATTCACACTAAATTTTAGGACAGAAATTATTGTTAGAATATTTTATCAAACTACCTTGTCTTAGCAGTATCTGTGGAATTCCCACCACGCTAGCCTTGTTTTAAAAGCAGTGCTGAAGAGGAACTGGGTCATATTCCAGTGGTTATTCCAGTGAAGTTTAAAAGTGTTAATCAGAGACATTGTCAAAGTCAGGCTTGTCATCCTAGCCAGCAGTGTGGTGTAAATTCTTCCAAGGAATTATTTATGTGATTATTAAATAGGCCAGCAAGACAGCTGAACTGTCTGCCACGGGCTACAGAGGGAGCTGTGGTGTGAAGATGGTGCAAGATTTTTGAGTTCTCCCCAGCACTGTGAGCACCAGTGCCAGCCCCATTGTGGTGAGTTGCCCTGATATACTGAGCACACCCATCTGTAAGCTGCAGGGAAGAAACAGACATTCAAAAGAGCAAGAGTCTTTTATGTTTTAACATGATGACAGCAAAAACCATAAGGCTGCAAACTGAAGGACAAAATATTGCTGCTAAGAGCTTACTGGATTGCTAAAAGCTATTAAGAAAATGGAAGCTATTAACATCATGCCAAAAATTGGTTCAATAAAGTGGTCTAATGTGAAATTGAGATACTTTGTATCACTCTAAAATGATCATACAACTAATGAACTGCAAACTCTTCAGCAGATGATGTTTTCCCACCCATGTGCACAACTACGCCCTCAAAATGCAGCACATTACATAGTTGGGTTTATGAGGTCTATATTCTGTAGACACATCCTGTGGGCTGTACACCTACATTGTAAGAGTAAAATCCCAATCCTATACTCCGTTTTCAGGGGAAAATCCTTCAAAGTCCAGTCATAAGTAAGGAACAATAACCGGAAAGCTCTTAAAATCTTCAACCCATCAACCTTCAGTAAATATCTGCCTTGTGCACAGTGTCTTTTACTAGAATGGCAAACTTTCTAGTTTGCTTCAAACTAGATTTGAAATCCCAAATAAAGGTTTCATAAGCTGGTTTTAAAGCATTCTTCATTATACTATATTAGCCAAAGCACATTGTGAAATGAACAAAATGAACAATATGTTTTAATTCATGTGGCTTATATGCTGAACATAATAGTAATATGATAAGACTATATATATATATATATATATATATAAAAAAATTATCTTTTAATATCAGCTATAAATACAACGTTTTATACATCTACGAAAATTATAGCAGCAAAATATTTTAACATTTATTCTCTAAAAGAACTTCAGTTGGTTACCAAAAGACAATTTTGAACCTTTCAGTTTTCTACATATTGTTATATTAATGTCTAGAAACAATTATGAGAAACACCATAAATCAGATTTTCAGAGAGCTTCATAACATGTTATCAGTGTTACCAGTGTCCTGTTTCAATTAGCCTCACATGGATGGAAGCAATAGCAATTTTTACCAGTGATCTCCCTTGATCAGATCCCAGTCTAAAAATCTGTGCTCTATTTGCACCCATTGCTCTATTAAGACAATGCAACATGAAGGCAAAAATAGAGACACCCACAGTCAAGAAATCCAGATGAAATTATTCTTTTATGGGTTCCAGGCATTTAAATTCGGCCCCTTTATTCTAAAAAGGACATAAATATAAAAGTATAAAACACATTATGTCCTCCTTTTTTTTTTCTGTGAAAGAAAAGTCCGGAGTTTAAGAGGAAAACAGATGAAACAACTGAGAAATTGGAAGTTCTAATTTCAATTTTTGCATGCTCTTCCTGGCCTAAAACACCTGAACTTTTTAATGTGAAACAATATTAACCTCAAAATAATATATATAATATTAGCAGAACTATCTTTTGCTAATTACTTATTTTAGTCTCTCCAAGATAGAAAGGAATTAGAGTGCTTTGATGAGAAACAATGGTCAAATATATTGATCTGTACTGCAAGTTCTGCAAGTGAGCCCAAAATGAAATTATCACAATTTAAAATCATATAAAGTAAGTATTGACCGTCTGCAAACTAATTCAGATGTGTCCTAACACTGAACAATGACGGCTAGGAGCACTGGAATTGGGCCAGTAGTCTGACAAATGGTTTGGATGAATCCTATTATTAGTCAATTATTCGACAGAAATAGAATGGAACCATCAGGTTAATTCTGATGACCGAACACCATGGTTTTGACTGTTTTAACAGAACAAGCTACACTGTTGCTTCTTTTGCATTAAGGTGATGTTTCTTGAGGTCAAAAATGTGCCTTCATGTGCTTTGTGTGCTTCATATGCCCATGTATGTATGTAAAAATATGCCTACATGTGTACTTTGTAGACAGACAAATGGATTGGCAGCTACATACTCAAACAGTACACATGCAGTGCATTTAATCACAGCTGTGAACAATGAAGAGGCAGAGCAGATTGATTAAGAGGATTTTTACAGGTTCACCGGAAACCCTCAATAGCCCTTGACTATAATCAAAGCTTTAAATACAATAGCAGGAATTGAGTAGGAATTGAGCTGGCACCAGAGAGGCTAACTCTGCACATCAATACTTAAAAATAAAAGTTGTGTGAAAAAGAGTGCTAAGCTGGAGAAGTGCCAGCGGTTGAAAGCCTACATTTAAGGCTGAGTCTAAGGATTGACAGTGTTTCTGAAGGAAGACTGGGAGAGCAGAGGATGAGTCTGAAAAAGCACCACCCACCCACAGAGGGTGGGGCTCAGACTGGCAGTCTGGCACCTGTACTCCACCTGTGTCAGCCTGGACTTAATTTTCCTGCTCCCCATTAATCCATCTAAGGAGGATACTTCCTTTTCTCAGAAGATGTTGAATACCTGCACGTGAAAATACAAAAGAACACATCAACACATTTTCAGAGCTGTGCTAAGAAATTACAGCAATTCTTAATACCTGACCTGCCCTGATAAGTGCCGAGGCCCTGATCCTGTAAAGAGTGGTATGTGTGCTCAAATTTACATGCTGTAATTAAACCCAAGGAGACTACTTTCAAAGCCTAGAGTTAAACAAGGAAAAGTTTGTAATGTGAAGTCTTATCTTTCATTAGAACTGCAGATATAATTGGAAAAAACAGACAGACTTTCTTGCATACAAGTCCTGTTTCATGTCTTCAGGATTTGGCAAATAGCCAGGTCTTTGCAGGCTTTAAGCCCAAATGTTATTAGCTGTGTTTCTCCAGGTATAAATGCTCTTGTAAAAGGAGCTTATTAAAAACGTGAGTTTCTTTGCTTAGAATCCTCTGCAAAACAACCAAAAATTACAGCTTGTTCTCTACATGACTTATTGGATCAGTAGGAGCAATTTGAAAATATTTATGAAAGTATTGCAAAGAGTCAGTTTGATAATTGGTTACAAGATGGTTTGTTTTGTTCAAAAAATAATTAAAAGTTAACCGAGCCAAAACATGTGGGAGAAATTGACTCTACAATCCAGCATTTACAGAACTCAGGTGGGTTGTGGAAGACCAGCATTGAAGCCTCTGGTTCAGCAAACAATTCATTAGTTTTATAAAGCAGAACGACTTTGTCAAGGAGACTAGTGAGTCCTACTTTAGAAGGGCCAAAATCCAGGTGATGATGATTCTTTGGGATGTGGGATTCATATCCTCTTTACAAAGCTGGGAGACCCTTTGACTACTTCTGAACCATTCTAAACCCCACAATTTGTAGGGACTTCTGCCTACAGAAATAGCTCAATCCTTTTCAAAATTATCAGACCATTAAAAACAGGTATCTACTACTTTTTAAAATCTCTTTAAAAACTATGAGAGTTTTTATTCTCTTTTGGAGTGAATTAAGGACTTTCTAGTTTTTGCCTCTGGTACTTTCCAGTAATTTCTACCTCTAGTAAATTCAAATTAATCTGTCTCTGCCTTTAAACACATGATCACAGCTGTCCTTGAAAAAGAGCCATGAATATGAACAAATACCAGCTTCAAAGGTTTGACACAGAGCTGGGTAAAGTTATTACATCATTTTCATCAGCTTCATTGAACTTTGGGTTACTCGCACAGGAGTCAGTTAAAGGTGCTGAAACACATGAGATAGGGTCTGTTTCTCAAAATTTGAGGATGGAGATAGGAATACCTGTGACAACATCTCCAAATTTGATGGGGATTAACTCTGCATAGGTATGCACAGTGTGCACCACACAGCAATCTAATTTTGATAAATGCTGAATGAGAACCTCCAGTTTCACCAAAAAGCACATTATCTCTTAATTTCAACAATGTAGTATTTGGCTTTCTGGGCTGAGTGCACATGGCTGGGTCATATCCAGCCTCTCATCCACCAGCACCCCAAGCCCTTCTCTTCAGGGCAGTTCTAAATCTGGTCAATTCTCAGCCTGTGTTGATATCGGTAGGGCCCTGACCCAGCTGTAGCACCTTAATATCTTCAAATGTTTCACCTTTTTGCCATTTACAAATTGAGCCTGGTTAATCACAACAGACAATGAGAGACAGAGGGAAGAGATTTCTTTCCCTATGAAGGTAAGCCATTAATTTCTTTAGAAGCAATTTGTCAGCCCTTGGTCACTTACTGGAAAGCACTGATTCAATTAGCCATAAAGACTTTTTCAAGGAAAACACACTTTGTTCAATGAGAACTGAACCTAGAAAAGGATGCAAATATTGAAATTTGGCCCAGTATTTGTACAGGGATATCTTGTAATCAGGTATTATTAAGGCTTTGCTAACTAATCTGTAAACGTAAATGTTATGTTTCTTTTTTGTCTGTTTAGGTTTTTTTTAGTTATCATGCTTTTGTATTATACTTTAACACAATTTAATTGTATTAAAGTAATTATACAAGTTATTATAGTAGTAATAAGTAAAATAGTAATTATTAAAGTAAATAAATAAGTAAAGTAATAGTAAATAAATAAGTAAATAAGTAAAGTAAATAAACAAGTAAATAGTAATTATTAAAGTAATATGTAGTAATTATAAAGTATTGTAATATACTTTGATGATACACACTGAAAACTTGCATTACACAATAAAGGATAAACTACAGGTATACAAGAAATCTCCAAAATATGGGAAGAGGCAATAAAATCCCTAACTGCCTAAAGTGGCAACACCTGCTAAACAAGAAGTTTGTGTGGTTGAGCTACAGAGGACTAATTCAATTAACCTGTCAGTGAGATTACCTCCTGTCAGCTACCTCTGGCAAATCAATGGATAAATCTATATGCAAATAGATAGTTAGGTAACTACTATTCTTTTATTGTTCAGTAAATGCAGAGAAGTGAAAACTGACCCAGAAGAGAAGTCACTGTGGCAAATATAGCAATTGTGTAAATGGTGGTTTTGGCTGGTCAAAGGGACATACAAATGATAAGATTTCTGTGGATTTGGCAATAAGTGTAAACTGGAAAAGTAAATAATATCTGAGTACTTTACCAAATGGCAGGCATCCAGTTACAACCCTGGCATAACCTGGAATTGTTTCCCCCAAAATTAATAACAGTTATTCCTGTTTCATTTGAATATAAAATTGGTCTGCAGAAAAGATCAGGAAGTCATGTTCAGCAAAGGTTGTTCTCATGTTTGCTGTTTCTATCCATCAATGCTGACAAAACTTATACATTGACCCATAAAATAGTTTGGGGTTTTTTTTTCCAAACATAAAAGAAAAATGAGAAAATCCTGAAATCCTGCCACTTAAGTCTGACTTCCTCCTCTGATTAAATTTCACTTCATCTAAATTTGTGCTTTCTCAAAAAGGTCTGGTGTCTTCAACTGATATCACTACGGCCACTTCAGACACCTGTAACTAGGGTGCAAAGTTAATTCTTTCTAGCATCAGAGGGAATGCTTATTGCAGAGCTGAATGTGTGATACAAACAGAATTTTTTCTCTGCTAGACTGAGAAATATTTTTTTCTTTCTTTGTAGTTCTTTCAGCCATTAAACATATTTACTTAAATTAGTCCAATTCTTTTAAGTGACAGCTTAAAATTATTACATTTAGAGCTGATCAAGAAACAGTAAATATATGAAAATAATGTGTTTGTTAAGTAGCACAAGAAATTGCTGAATTTATTTATTTGGTTATAGCTGAATTTAAAAATATATTCACAAATATTTCATTCAAGAGAAAGTTTTTATCAACTAAATTTTTGCAACAAACATTTTATTATCTATAGGGAATAACCTTTTCCTTGCTTTGGAAATGGGTCACATTGTCTTATTTATATGAGTGAAAAGATCTGAGTATTTTAATAATAGTTAGGATGAGACTAAGTAAAAAAAGTAGAGGAAATTCTTAAAAAATAGGAGTTTCTGTCCTACTTGTGGAATCATTTTTTATCTACACTTTGGAATTCAGGACATTTAAACACTAAAAGCATTTCCAAACACCTGAAACTCTGAGAATCCTCTTTTTGTGATAACTCAAGTGCAGCCAGCATTGACCTGTTATATACCGCCTGAACACCAAAAAATTGAGTGAAGTTGGCACTCAACTTTGATTTTTAGTTAGAATCATAGAATAGTTTGGGTTGGAAAGAATTTTAGACATCATCTAGTGCACCCCCTGCCATGGAAAGACACACCTTCCACTAGATTGAGCTGCTCAATGCTCCATCCGACCTGGTCTTGAACTCTGCCAGGAATGGGGCCTCTACAATATCTCTAGGAAACCTGTGCCTGTACCCTCATGGTAAAATATTTATTCCTTATATCTAGTCAAAATCTCTCCTCTTTTAGTTTAAAAGCACTACTCCTTTTTCTTCCACTACAGGTCCTGATAAGAAGACTATCACTGGCTTTCTCATAGGCACTCTTCAGTTACTGAAAAGCTGCTATTAGATCTTGCTGGAGCTTTCTCTTCTCCAGGCTGCACAACCCCAATGCTTTCAGCCTGTCTACATAGGAGAGGTGCTCCATTCCTCCAATCATGCTGGTGTCCCTCCCCCAGCCTTGCTCCAGCAGGTCCCTGTCCTTCCCGTGCTGTTGCCCCAGAGCTGGATGCAGCCCTGCAGGTGGGGTCTCAGCAGAGCAGAGCAGAGGGGCAGAATCCCCTCCCTCCCCTGCTGCCCACACTGCTCTGGATGCAGCTCAGGACAGGTTTGGTTTCTGGGCTGCGAGTGCCCATGGCTGGGTCATGTCCAGCCCCTCACCCACCAGCACCCCCAAGCCCTTTTGGGCAGAGCTGCTCTCAACCTGCACAGAAGGCCAATAAATTGGTCAGGCAGAACTTGCTGTTGGTGAAGCTGTGCTAGCTGTCTTGAATCACCTCCATGTCTTCCATGTGCCTTAACAGAACTTTAGGAGAAGCTGTTCCATGATCTGTCCAGACATAGAGGTGAGGCTGACAGTTCCTCCTTTCTATCCTTTTCAAAGATGGCTGCAAATTTTTCTCTTTTTCCAGTCATCAGGAACTTCACTTAACTACCTGATTACCTGACTTTTCAGACATCATGGAGACTGGCTTGTCAACTACATCAGCCAATTTCCTCAGGACTTCAGGTTGCACCTCTTTGGGTTTAACAGACTTACATACATTCAGGTTCCTTGAGTGGTCATGAACCTGATCTTTTTGTACAGTGGGAGTGACCCTGCTCCTCCAGTCCCTGCCTTGTAATCCCTCCACCCAAGTGGCGTGGAGAGGTTGCCTTTGAAGAATGAGATATAAAAAAGTTGTTGAGCACCTCAGCCTTCTCCTTGTCCATTGTTACCAGTTTTCCAGCCTCGCTCGTGAGGGAGGGAGGTAGATCTTCTCTGACCCTCCTTTCCTGCCTGACACACCTTCTAGTTGTTCTCTGCATCCCTTGCCAAGTTCATCTCCAGCTGTGCCTTGGCCTTCTTAACCTCATCCCTACACAACCAGGCAGTATTCCTGCACTCTTCCAAGGATGCCTGTTCCTCTTCCACTGCCTGTGCATTTCCTTCTTTCATCTTAGTTTGACGAAACCTTAGCAGGTCTCAACTTAGCCATGCTGGTCTCTTGCTTCTCTTTTCTGACTTCCTACATCTAGGGATCAAGAGCTCCTGCATTCCCTGGAAATCATTTGTAAAGGTCTACCATCTCTGTTCTTCTCCCTTGTCCCCAAGGGCCATTTCTCAGGCAGACCTAGTGAAAAATTCCTTGAACAACTGCAATTTTGTGTGAGGTGTTGTGTCTTTGTTACCACCCACATGGAAGAGTGGTAATAGATAACATTTTGAGGGCTATACCAGGCTAGGAAGTTTCCTGATGACATTTCCTAGAATTCTAGTTTTATGCTACCAAACATCACCTGCTTATTCAAGTGCTTTATCAATTTAACAATTGAAGCTGAAACATCTCAGGAGACCTAGTGCTGAAATTTTTGCCTGAATAACATCCTCTGTCCAAAAGAAAAGCACCCAGTTGTCTAAAATGGAATGTCCTACTAATTTTCAGGGAGGCTTTTTACTGCCAGTATTTAGAAAAAAGTAGATCAACATTTGCTCTAATTATATTTAGCATAACAGCCTTATTTAAAATGTAAATTGTTACAGTTTTTCTTTAATGTTACTTATAATAAATCTACACTGCATTAATTCCCCAAGTAAGGTTGCATTATTTAGTGCATAAATTTAAAAAAAAATGGTCTTTAAAAAATGTTTACTCTTTACAAATAATGGTAAATACAGGTACAGAGCAAATTTACAAAGCAAGAATGGGATTTTTTTGCGTGGTTAGGAGGGAGTATTTTTATTGTGGTAACTTCAGAATTTCTTGAAATTTTTTACTTGTTTTCCTTTTTTCAAAGAAATAACATCAGAGACCCAAGACTGGACAGAATTTTCCATGTCATGGAGCCTTTCGTCTCCAAATTTAGCATTTAGCATTATCTCCAAATAGGCATTTAGCACATGTCGTTGATAGTGAATTCAATATATTTGATTACATGCAATGCTCTCCTCCTTAGGTAATTGCAGAGGGCATGCATGGTTTTAAACATATCTTAAGGCAGAACCTCCATAAAAGAGGAGTCATAGAATATTTTGGCTCCTTCCTCGAAATCTTGAGAAAGAGCATCAGTAGGCTGTCATAAAATAAAAATTTGCCCTATTCTCTTGTTTCAGGACAGCACTTATCACTTTTTAAAGTTTTTCAAAACAGGCAATTTGCTATCATGAACTGTGCTTATTATAATCCTTATATGGAAGGACTTTGCAAATTTGTGAGACTGCAGATTCCCTTAAGAATGTCAATGCATTTTTCTGAGGTCGAATTCTACCCTGTTCTCAATGGGGTAAAGTTATTTAAAGATTACCAGTAGGATCCCTTCTGCAAGGAGGAAGCTGCCTATGTTAGCCCTTCATTTTACAGAGTCCATGAAACTCCAGTCCACAACTCCTTCAAGTTTTCAATCCAAGCAGTTCCGATGTTTCTCTCACCCCCCATCACAACTCATCAAGACAGGTTACCCACACAATTCATCAAGAAGTTTTTTCTGACAATGTGAACAAGCAGGGAACTGAGTTCAATGGGTGTTCACACAATTGCGTGATGACTTCCTATCACACGTGTGGCCTTCTTTGTCTCATACAGTTACTAACACAGTACCTCACAAGGAAATAGAGAGGTGAAGTAGAATATTAAAATTTCATTTGGATTAGACCAAAATGACAATATTATAAAGTACCCTTTTAACACATATAATGTGGAAAAATCATGGAGTTTGTGATACATGTCTCCTATCACTTACAGGTACCATAAAAGCTGTAGCTGGCACCTACATGTATATCAGGTTTAGGTGTGAAATATGTTGCTATCAAGGGTAGTTTTGGACAGAATGAGACTAAAAAATGCATGTGTTTTTGTGTGTGTTAGAATATACAAACTACACATAAGAGAAAAATCAGCCTGTCCCTCTTTTTCATTTTGCCTTTTTCATTTTAGTTCCAGATTTCTACCAACATGTAAGGAATGGGCAAATTGCATCCATGTTAATTGAAAGAAAAAAAGAAAGAATAAAAACAAATATCTCCCCATGAGTTATCTCACTTCTACCAAAAGCACAAGGGGCATTTACTTTCTTTCCCCATCAGACTTAACTGGTGAAGAAAAACTTACACGCACAGCCACACCAGCTGCACTTCCTTTACTCTTATTACCCTCCATTGCTTTGGAGATACATCTGTCACTACAACAAAATCTTTATTATTATGTTTGCTTATGTTTTTATATTTAATTTGATTTTTTAACATTTCTCCTTTGTTGTCTCCTCATCTCTATGCATTTATTCAATGCTATGGTTCAGTCAGTCTGTAAGTAAAAAGCACTGTAAATATTATATTTCAGATATTTCACATAAGTTTGAACATATTCAGGTTGAGTTGCTGCCAAAAAACAGAACACATTTTTGGCATAAAAACATTTGACTGACTAATGATGTTTGGTTCATATTTGTTTTTTAATTCCTATTGTGCTCATCTTCCTATAATGAACATTGTCCCTCCATTTCTGGGAATGAAAGCAGGATAGCTTGAGGTAAAATAGTTTCACAGATTTCTCAGTCCTGTGTTCCTTTCCAAATAAAAGGGGCCTTCTTAAACTCAAAGAGAGATACAGTCTACACATGAATTAATAGAAATTGCTTGTTTTCTCATTTCACACATGCAAAGCCAAAAGGATTTTTAGCTTCAAACAGTCAAAAAGATCTGGAAGAACTGGTATTTCCTTGGCCAGGCCTGTTACTAGAAAGAGATGGCAGGAATGTTTTGCAGGAAAAGAAAAAAAAGAAACAAGGCAACACATTTAATTTTAAAATGCTTTTTCCCAATACTATGCTGCCTGAAATGCCAGAAGGTCTTTGTGATACTAGCTGGAACTGCTGTGAGGTAATTATATGTAGTTACATAAAGGAGCCTAATGCTAGGCCAGCAAATTGTCTAAAAGAAGGGAGTGTTTTCCTTGTTAAATGTTTTGTCATGATGACCATGCCCTTTATTTATCTCTAACACAACATGCTTATTCTGCCCCATCCACTGTTTTCACCCTGCAAATTTATGAGGCTCTATTAATCTTCTGCCCTGCTGACTCTCTCTGTTGCAAAGTGTCAGCAGACTTTTGTACCTTGCTAATGTACAAAGTGCTTCTTATGAGTAATATCAGCATTTTGCCTTTTAATTGCACATATAATTTTTAGGTCTTACAGCTAATAAGGGAATTGAGACCACGGTTCATCATTGTCTCGAATGGTACTCCAGGGGTGTAGGGACTGTAGAAGCTCAGAGAAGAATATACTTGTCCTCGTTCCAAGCAATAGTTTCTCTCATTACAGCAGCTCCATTCACACCAGTACAGTTACAGGTTTGCCAGCACTTCCATTACAAGCCCAGTTTCTTGGGGTTTCCAAATTGTTGTAAAAATTTATAAAACACAAATTGCATTCTATCAGCTTAGCTTTTTTTTTATTAGGATAATGGGTTTTTTTTTCCAGTGTATTATTATTGCTCTTGTAATTGTTGTTATTGGTGGTATTACTATTATTATTATTATTATTATTATTAATTTCTATAGAAGTTGATTTTAGAGTTTTAAATACCTCATTACTTGCAGAGGAGAAAATGTTGTTTTGCAACATTTGCTGAAAACTAACATTCCCCATACTTGAATTAAGTCACAAATATGTTCATAGTTGGTTCCATCTTTTCCATCCAAAACTAAATTTAAGAAATGGTAATGTGGTGCTAATTTGGAACAATGAGCAGTAATTTTATATTAACAACCTTTAGTAAGGAGTTTTCACCTCATCTTGAAATTCACATTACTGAGGAGTGTTCCTATTGTTCAGACAGTTGAGGGGAAAAATACAAGTTTGTCTTCCGGTTCCCATGGCAGTAAAACACAGACAAGAGCTAATGGATCATGTACTGGAGGGTTTTAAGAGTATGTGCCAAATTGTGCACATGTAAATCTTCTCTCATAAGTGTGTAAAACAATAAAAAGTGAACAGACTGACTGTGGGAGTATAATGACATGGGAGCTGCTTGTAAGCAAATGACAGTCTGTTCTTAACTACTGGGCATTACATTTTTGTGGAAGAGTCCACATAAGAATGAGAAGTCTGATATATTTTTCAGATCCTCCTAGGAATGGTGCAAATAGGTGTATTCCCCCCATTGATTAACAGTGCTGGGAAAATGGTAACAACAGATGAGGAGAATGTTCAGACGCTCATCAGAAGTTTTGCTTCAGTCTTCAATGGTAACTTCTTTCGCCACATCTTGAGTAGATGAACAGCAGGATGGGGAGGGAGGAAGCGAAGTCCCTCCCACTGTACATAAAGGTCAGGTTCGTGACTACCTAAGGAACCTGAATGTACATAAGTCTACAGGATCCAATGAGATGCATCCCAGAGTCCTGAGGAAATTAGCCCATGTAGTTGCCAAAACCATCTCCATGATGCCTGAAAAGTCATGGCAGTCAAGTGAAGTTCCCAATGAGTATAAAAAGGGGAAACATGGTACCCATCTTTTATAAAGGTAGAAATGAGGACGCTGGGAACCACTGACTTCTAAGCCTCATCTCCGTGCCTGCGAAAATCATGAAACAGCTCCTAGAGTCCTGTTAAGGTACATGGAGAACAGGAAGGGGATTTGAGACACCTAGCAAGGCTGCACCATGGGCAAGTCCCACCTGACCAACTTACTGGCCTTCTGTGATGGAGTGACTCCATTAGTGGACAAGGGAAGGAATGCAAATGCCATCTACCTGGACTTCTGAAATATCTTTCACACAGGCCCCCACAACACCCTTCTCTTCAATTTGGAGACATGGGTTCAATGTGGGAAGTGTTAAGTGGATAAGGAATTGGTTGGATAGTCAGATCCAGTGGGTGGTCAATGGCTCAGAGTCCCAACAGGAATCAGTGACAGGTGGTGTCCCTCAAGGTTCCGTATTTGGACCAATGCTATTTAATATCTTCATTAATGACATAGATGTAGTGCACCCTCAGCAAATTAGCAAATTACACCAAGATGAGTTGAGTGTTTGACACACCTAAAGTATGGGATGTCACCCAGAGGGACTTGGATGAGTTCAAGAAGTGGGCCCATGAAAAGCTCATGTGATTTAATAAGGCCAAGTGCAAGGTGTTGCACTTGAGTCAGAGCAGCCACAGATATCAACCCAGGCTGGAGATGAGCAGATGGAGAGCAGCCCTGCCCAGAAGGGCTTGGGGGTGCTGGTGGGTGAGGGTCTGGACATGACCCAGCCATGGGCACTCACAGCCCAGAAACCAAACGTGTCCTGGGCTGCATCCAGAGCAGTGTGGGCAGCAGGGGAGGGAGGGGATTCTGCCCCTCTGCTCTGCTCTGCTGAGACCCCACCTGCAGGGCTGCATCCAGCTCTGGGGCAACAGCACAGGAAGGACAGGGACCTGTTGGAGATGAGATTTACCGTCCCTTCCCACACAGGCCCTTCTATGATTCTATGATTCTATTTAAATTAAGAACCACTTTGGGTTCTGGGTCATAATGCAGGGAGTGTGGGGAGGGAAAAGGGACTGTCACTATATGACCAACAATAATACTCTTCTATCAGAAGCTGAGATATGCTTCTTCATCTCAGAAGGCTCATGCCATGAAGATCAGTTTTTAATTTCTCCTTCCTCTGTTGCTGTACACCCATGATATCTGAGTGAGATAACACTTCAGAACATCTCATGTCTTCCCTCTGGTTTCCTCATTCTTGCCCCACAGTTTACCAACATTTTCATCATGTTGGCTATCCATCTGCAAGTTTTTAACATTTGCTGGTTCTATAATCTCCAGTTCCAGTACTGTGTTTATAAAGTGATGCATTATTCATGCAATTCAGGGCTCAATTTTCAAACTTGTAGATTTCATACTATATTACCATCATAAATATTGATTTCAAGGCATCCACAAGCATTTTTAGTCCTTCACTGAAAGCGCAAAAAGACCTTTGTACTCTGTGGGGCATAAAATCAAAAGCTGTATATACATGACACAATGGGATGCCAAGCTAGAGATCCCAGGGGGATGTCCAGGCACACAGTGGGCACTTGCAGGTATGTACCAGAGCCTGCAAACTGTGTAGCCACATTTCCACACGTTTGGGAGCTGAGACTAATGAGTGTGACCTCTTAACGAGTTTGGACCCTTCACTGCATTGATACCTCTTCTGGAGTCAGTTCACTGAATGGTGGTGGCATATTGATAGATGGTTTTAGTTGATAGGTTAGATTGTAATAACACCAAAAAAAGGACATGAACAAAGGCCATAGTTTACATAATCCTGGCATTAATTTTGAGCATTCAAGTGGTTTTGTTCCCTTATGAAAGCTGTCTTTTTGTTCATTTGTGGGAAAAAGATTATGAGATGAGTAGTAAAACCTGCATTACTGAATGCAAAGTGAGAAAGGTAAGGATGTTTCAGACAGGCTCTGTGTGAATGTTCACAAACTCCCTCATTAACTGTATCCTCACTCAGGCTTCCTGACTCCTTGTTTACTTTGGTGGAAAAGATTACCCCAGTTTCAATTGAGCAGAGCCTTATTGTTAGCACTGTTACCATAGTTCTGAGGAAAAGATCTCAATTATACTCCTCCCAGCCAGATTTCTCAGCTGAGTTAAGAATGATGTTGCCACTATATAATCAATGACACCTCTAGGATCCAGAAATCCACTGTAAAACAGTCTTAAGAGAAGTATTTGTGTGTGTGTGTGTATATATATGCGTATAAAATATGTCTTTTATAAAAAGGATGAAGAATAAATACTTTTAAAAATATCCATATATTAGAGTCAAGATTCACTATACAGGCTTTCAGTCCATCTCAGCATTACAGTAAATCCACAGTCCTTTCTCCAATACTCAGTATCTCCAGAAGAGCATGACAGAATTACAAGCCTTATATTTTCCATCATCCTCTGTGCTACTGAATTTAAACAGTACTGAAACAATTCCTACTAGCATAGCTACTACTGATAACATTTTCATTTGGTAGATTCTGATGAAAATTAGATAGCAGAGGGGCTTCTAAAAATATTTTTATGCAAAAAAAAAATAGCTCCCATAATGATGTAACTAGTTGTTCAGAGCACAAAATACTGAGGAAATATAGACATTCTCATTAGTGTTTCTAAAAGGGTTATCCAAATGTTCAGTGTTTAATTTTCTTACATGTAAATTGCCTTTATCATTTCCCTCTTTTATTATTTTTTGTTAAACAGTTTGAAATAATTTTTGTTGTACCTATCACAAAAGTGCCTTTCCTTCTGTTTTTCTTCTGTGTCTCCTCTCAAAGAGGAATGATATTCCACAGAAAAAACTTACTTTTGTAGTTAAAATTAAAATTGCTTCTAAACTTCTGAGGCTTATATTACTTTTGTTCCTGAAATGTTTATTAAAAAAAAAACCCTGACTGCATGAACTTGACTTCTTTATTTCTTTTTTTGGCTCCTCTTTTTAAACTAGCAGTAAGTACTGCACATTGCAGACTATCAAATGCTCTTAAAACAAGGCTAGACTACATTAATTAATGTTGTATGTGCACTTGAAGTGGGTAATATAGTTCATCCTCTGGCACTCAGCTCATTAATTTCAAAATGTATGTTACTAAACCTCTTATCTTGGTTTTATCTAATTAAATTATTAAGATAAAACTTAATAAAATCAGAGGTTATAAGTGTCATTCAAGGCACAGCTACAATTAAGAGATCAAATATTCATAGTTTTAGAAGACTCAACCCAGCAAGATCACTTTTGTGTATGATCAATTTTGTGCTGACTTTTTCCAAGCTCAACTGTTTTATTTCAATAATATTATGATTTGCAAAGATAGACAGGAAATTAGTACACACCACTCTAAACAGATAGGTTAATTGAGGTTCAGTCTGGTATTGATATGTACATATTATAAACCATATGGAATCACAGAGTAACCTGAAATTACTGCTTTGCAGTCAGTCAAAATAACAAGTACCAGGCACAGAATCACAGACACATTCACATTGGGAGACCTCAGAGGCTCAAAGCAGGAGCAGCTCCAGGGTCACATCAGGTTGTTCAGGGTTATGTCCAGTCAGGTCTTGACAACCTCCAAGGACAAAGACATCATAAACTCTCTGGGAGATCTGCTTCACCATCTCACTGTCCCCATGAGAAACAAGGACTTCCTTATATGAAGTCTGAGTAGCTCTTTTTCTTCAGCTTATGCCCATTGTATTTGGTTCTCTCATCACACAGCACCATGAAGAGCTTTGCTCTGTCTTCTTCACAGCATCCTTGTAAGTTTTGGAAGTCAGCACACAACAGTTTGTTGCTGTATCTGTCAGAACTCCTTTCCCTGACTCATCTGGAACTGGAAAGGTTTTTCACAGGATTTAACCAGGGCTACAGCTTGTGCTTCTGACTGAACAGAAGAGCTATGAAGCTTGACAAGGTAGCTGCCATGGATGCACAGTAGAAAGTGTTTTGGTATAAGACCTAAGGTACAGTGGTGGAAGGGTGACAAAAGAAAAGTTCTGGGGCCACTTTATAATTATTTTGTCACGTATCAAGTCAGAAAATATGGTTACTCCAAACATGACATAGTCTAACACAGCTGGTTATGCATAACTGGAATGAAGAAACCTCCCTACAGAGACAGTTCATGCTAGCCACGTAGTGATTATTATTCATAGACAATATTAGCAAAAACAATTGACTTGATCTTATTCTCTGACTGACACCTGAAACTGGGACGTAACAGTTTAAGATTTTGATGGCCTCATGACTTCATATCAAGTAGCCTAACCTACAGAAGCTAGAAATAACAGTTAGTTGTGTTATGTGGGTATATCCCACATGTTTGTTAGCACAATTTTAGGCATAAAGGTCTCTACAAAAAATAAGCTTGAAGTCACTGTAGAAGAGAAGTAGCGCCAAGGAGCACATGCACATCACAAGAGAGGGGATTTAACTTCACTCACATTTTAACAAGGTAAGTCAGCCTGTTCTTGACACTGGGCAGGGCATTACCTCTGCTGAGCTATGCAGGATTGGCCACATATTAAATGGTTGGTTCAGGACTGGAACAAAGTATTAATTTAGGTGAACTGAAGGCATCCTGTCTATCTGCTAGATCAATGCATGCATATATAGATAGAAGTGTGGCTGCTGTCACAGGAATGACAGTTTTCATTTAGCAACAAGACTATTAAAATGTATTCTCTAAATTAAAAAAAAAAAAAAAAAAAAAAGAAATTATTTGAGGCAGCTAAGATGGCTGTCCAGCTTTTTCTACTTGTATCTTCTGGGGATGCTTAAGTAAACGCCCACAATCTTCCTAAGGACAGACCAGCTCTGTGAGTAAGGTTTATATGCTCTAAAAGACTCCTTGTCTATATTCATTTTAGATTGTACCTACAGAGGATTTATAGAAACAATACCTAGGTGGCACTGAGGAAGCTATCAGTGCTATTTACAGACAATTTAAAGGAATAAACCTGCAGTTACGCCTGTGTTTGCTTTCCCTTGTGGTCTCCCTGCAACGCTTTCTAATCCTATTGTGACTTGATTGTTTCACAGCAAAGTGCTCCACAGAGGCCAGTAATTGGCACACAGGTTCAAATTAGATTGCTGTGTGTTTAGGAAAGCAGGGGTCATTTCCCATCAGCACCACTCATTAAGAAGCAGAGTACTAAGTTTTCTATTATAAAACATACTCAAATGTGTGTGCATGTTTGGGAGGGAGGTTTTATGAATAAACTAGAGCACAATCAGTCTGTGATCAACAATATGCAAAACAACTTTGGTAAAGGATTATATTAACTATATGCTCAGCAACAATTTTCTTAATGCTGCATCTGTCTGCCTGTTGTACACAAATTCCTTTTCACCTTGTAAATATGAAGTTAAAGTGGGTGAATTCAGAAGCAGGCTTGGAGGCAGCTGGAAAGTTGGCCTTTTATGTCCCTGGCTCTTGTGAATTTTAATCAGGCTCCCAGCATTAACTGCGCATCAGCCAAGTTTCAGTTCTGGCATATTCAAGCTCCTCAGCCAGCTCCTGCACTTGCTGTGGGGAGGAAAGAGAAGCCAGGGTTCAGAAATGAGTCCATTGGGTCTCAAATTAACTGAAAGAAGAGAGATAACTTTAACGTGCACCAAAAAGGAGGATAAAAGAAAGGTTGAATTAAGAAAAAAGGAAATAATTAAAAAATACTTCAAAATGAGCAAACATTCTATGCAACAAGCTTAATTGATCCTGTCAACAAACAACTAATCATTTGATAATGTTTAAACAGAGCAGAAGCACATTGCATAATTTCTGCCTCATCTGGGGCACCTGAGTTTCTTGAAATGCTGAGTAGTGTCCTTTCCTCTAGGATGACTAAGGGAGGAGTCTGTCTATGACCTACCTGTGACTCCTTCAGTACCAGAGTGTGTGCACTGCTGCACTCATACCTCTGGGGAAATCTCACTTGCTAGGCTTGCATCAACCATTTTTAACTCACTGTGGTATAGCACCTGCTTTGCATAATAGCCTGGCGGTTAGAGGTCTCCTGCCAGAAAGATACACCCAGGGTGGCTGCAATCCTCTACCTCCCTTCTGCAGAGGAATCCTGTGGGAAGAGAGTGCATGTGTATTTCTAGGGAAAATATTTTCTGCTCCTCAATGAGCCATGGGCAGGGGAGAGGGAAGGTTACTGCATGAAAATGGCAAGAAGGTGGAAGGAAAACAAGCAGATGAGTAGGCAGGGCTCAGTAGCACCATGCTCACCTGAGACTGAGCAGATACTAAATGTTGGTCCATGCCCTGAGGAATGGGAAGTTTTTCATGTGATTCCTTGCAATTAACCCCTGGACAATTCCCCATTTCTCCTGGTTTCTTGATTTCATGTACCTGAGTCAGGTTTCAAATCTCAATTTCACAGAAGTGTGATGCAGGAGAGCAATGGGGTCTGGCACCAGTGCCTCATACTGTGACCTGCTCCATCTCTAGTGGATCTTCATCTAATGGATCCACACCAGCATCTTCCTCAACACTTCCTCCCTTCACTGGCTTCAGAGCTGATATGCTGAAGTCAGCCTTCTAAATTCTGCTCCTAGGGTACCATTCAGCAGGTGACCCTGTGCATAAACTGCTTTGGTCCTTCCTTTAATAATCTATTATGAAAAATTTTTCTTGAACCTTACCACAATCCTAATATCTCCCATGGCAGGGAAGGAATCATATGACAAAGGTCCAAATGGGCCAACCCAGGGCCTGTATTCTGGTGCTACATACTGTAGCTGCTGGACAACATAATTTTGGACTCCACTAGTGTCCAAAACTGGATGCATAAGAAAGACTATTTAGACAAAGTGTAAGAACACACAGGGTCTTTTCCTTAGTCCCCTCCTAATCTCTAACTGTTTCCAGCCATGGAATATTCCTTCCTGAAATAGCGTGGGATTTTATGTCTCTAGTAAGCATCAGTTTATTACTTTTTCAAAGTATTTGTCCAATGTCCTTTGAATTTTGCAAACTCTTTTCTTTCCAGGAAAGCTCTTTTTCTTCTGAAAACAAAACACATTGAGATTGTTAAGTAAATTAACTAATATTACCTTTCCCTCTCAGCAGAAAGATGCATTTTTCACATATTAAAATAGGAAAAAAAATCTGCTGAGTATGTAAAACACAGATAGCACTCTTCACTTTCACTTGTTCTCTCTGACGTGAGCCTTAAAGGTACACTATAATGATGCAACCTGTCACAGAGAGCAATATCAAATCTAGGATGATGCTAGAAAACAAGCAAAAAATTATACCTGTCTGTGGAGTTTTGCTGTGTAAATGAAGTGAAATTTCAGTCAGTTCTGCCATTTCTCTTCCCCCCTCCCTAGTCACCATCAACCCATGTTGTGTATTATGATTCTTTATCTGCATTATCTTTTATATCCAGCATGGTAAGTCACAGCTATGCAGAGACCCCTTATCTGTATACCGGGGACTGCATTCCTCTGTCTTCTCATCATATGCCCATTGAAATGTTGTGAAATCCACAGTCATCTCTAGATTGAAAAATGTGCTAGCATGTAAAGTATTAAACAGGAATACGGTTTTTACTTCTATTCTGCTGAGATTTTTCCTTTGTCTCCCTAGGATTTTACCACATATTCACTAACATGCTGAGAATACATCTTTTTTTCTTGGTATGGCTACAGAAACACTGCTGCTCTCTGAAATCTCATTCATTGTCATTGGGTTTTCACAACTATAAACATGTGGGGAAAAAAAACCTGCTTGTCTGCTTTTTTCCTGAAGACAAACACCATGAGAAACCAGCATGATATATTCAGAAATATACACTTGCATGTGGTGTCACACCAGAATGAAAGGCACTGGTGCCTTTAAAGAAACTGGGGAGAGGTAGGGAAAGATCGAAGGAAGAAGTGAACACAGTGGAAATTTGAAAATTTATAGAAATAAATGGCTTTGTAAGGTTTTATTTTATGACACAATTCCTCATAAGTACAGGAGAATTTCAGCGTCTGCTGGATCAAAATCCAAGTTAACCCAGTATCTTGTTTCCCAAGATGGCCAGTAGTGGTGACCTAAGAAGTGTGTAACCATAACAGGATCAATAGCTGATAGAACTTCTCTGAAACAGTCTCTCAGTCACCCCTGAATTTCTTAATGGAGGTCATTCTGATGGCCCAAGGTAGATTTTTTTTTCCATTCTTTCATGCATTTTTTAAACAAATGACATTTATACGGCATCCACTGAGTAGTTCCACAGCTAATAAGCACCTCTTTTCTCTCTTTTAGACCTACCCTTTGCTAGTGAGCAAATAGAAATTCACATTGTTGTGTCCAGGAAACAGAAATCTTCTGCTTTACTTATGTCCCATGTCATGAACCTGGAGGACTGACCTCTGATTGAGAGTTTAAATCTTTCCAGATACAAAAAAATTTACAATGAAATCCATATTGCAAAGCCCTTATAGAAAAGATGTGCTATCATTGACTTAATAGTATCATAAGGTAGAACGAAACAAGTTTGTATGTACAAACATACAAACCTGTCCAACCTAGTCCCTTTCACACAATTCAAGGTAATCAGGTTTATTGAGATCATCGCAATCACTAAAACACTGGTTGCCCAGGTCAGAATCTGACCTTAAGCACAAGCCCTGCTGAGGTCATTACATTTCCTCGTATGCTTACACACATGAAGTATGCTCAGAGTGAGAGGGAGACTATTATAAAAAACTTCTGTGATGTGTATTGCTCAGGATTAACACAACTTTTCAGTAGTTCAAAACTATGGTCTAAATTCTGTTGGTCACTCCTATTACTTGTCAAGATCTTTTTCTACATGTGTACTATTTCTAATTCCTCTCCTCTCTTTTTAATTTATTCTAGAGATATTAAAAAATTGAAATAATTAAAAAATCCATCAAATTTAAATACATTTAAGTCCAATACATTTAAATACAGTAAATGCACCAATAGAAAGGATGGCATGTAACTATCAGAACAGTCTAACTTATGTCAAATGAAAGGTTTAGGTCAAAGGAAGTTCATTCCTAACAATGCAAATCACAATTCAGTGTGTCAGGAACAGCATTTATGGAACAATGTCTGGAACATCAATAACAGTTTTTTCCCCTTATAATTATTATTAGCTTGGTAATAGTCGTTAGTGACCAATCTGCTTCTGCTGATTTAGGAAAGCGCACCTAATAACAATGGGGTCAAATGTACAGACCAAATGACACTGAGTTCCCTAGGTACATAGTGCAGTTTCTAATGATGTCATAAATGCCTCGCAGTGTTTATGTCTCATGCACCCAAATTAAGCCTATTAGAATAAAATATGCCAATTGAAAACATTACAAATCTTGCCTGGAATATAAAACAAATCTTCATAAACAGTTCTAAAATGACAAACTACCTCTTGTGTTAGAAAAGCTGAATCTCTGAAATAGCTTTTGTTTCAGCTAAAAATCAAGGTTTCAGAAATGTTGCATATTTATTACATAAATAGCGAGAAAGAGAGGAAGCATTATCACATTATGACCTCTTTTTTGCAAGAGGAATTAATTTTTTTGCAAGTAATTAACTGTGACTTCAACAAAAATACCTTTTTTTTGAGAATCCATCTTTTTCAGAAGAAGGCAAAAGTATTGTCCTATAATTTTAGATTTTATATTAATATTTTAGCAGAGAACAGATGACCTTCTCTTAGAAAAAGAGAGTTGGTTCATGGTTCAGGGAAAAATATTAATGCTAATATCCATCTCTGTATTAAGGAAATCCATAAAATCAGCTAGTCCCTCACTCAACTGTGCTGGTACTCACTCAAGTCATTGAGTTTAAAACTGTGGTATTATTATTCTTTGATGTCTATAGCTTAGCAGCACAAAGCTGGTCTCCAAGCACTTAGTCTCTATAAAGAAGCGCAAATGTTTGGCCTTTGGGCTGTAAATATTGTGTCACCATTGATTTTTAACATATAAAGTGTATTTTCCTGAATGTCAAGTATTCTCAAAGTGCAAGGACTCCCACGAGCATAAAGTGTCAGGAATTAAAGACAGTTTAAAAGCAGGAGCTATAAGCAAAGAAATAAGAAAATAATAGCAAGAAATTAGAGAAAGAAGAAATGAAAGAATAACTAATATGAACTTGTCGTGTTTTCATTTATCTCCTAGATGAAAATGTTGCTTGGTGAACATGTCTACAATACCATCAACAAACCTTTCTTACTACATAAGACATTTTTCTTTTAGTGCTTGTGTATCCCATGTACTAGAGATGTTTGGGTTTTTCCAATCTAAATGATAGGGTTGATTTGGGGAACAGATATGCAAACAGTGACAGTTTCAGGACTTGAATGGAAATGTGACTGAAAATTTTAGCTTATTATGGCTCAGTGCTTGCTATTCCATGTTCTACCAGCTGTTTTGATGCTACTTTGCCAAAGTGATCTCCTTGAGAAGATGTTTCAGAGCAGGATCCTCACTTAGGTGGGGAGGATAGTGTAGAATCAAGTCACCCCATTCTCTTGGGACAGACACAAATTCTGTGTCCCCTCCAGCAATGTCTGCCTCCTACCATGAAGTACAGAGGGATGACTGAAGGGGAGCATAGCTTCCCCCCTAAAATACCTGGGATGAATCCAGACTTAAACAGCACCTTGGCAACACAGCTAGGAAGAAAATCTGAGAGGGATTCAGTCTAATGGATACAGTGTCTTTTAGTGTAGCCTCAGGCAGCACATCTCTCTAAAGGCATTTACATAGGCTGGTGGTCAATCACCAGCCTATCCATGAATGAATAAAAACAAGCATTCTTTTTTAATGATTATTCAGAGCAGATGCATCTCCATAGCTTATTTCTATAGCCAGTACAGACAGACAAGGTTCCTCACTGGGCAGTGCAGAGTAGCTTGGGGCATGTTCCTCCTTTGACCCTTCACATCTCCCACAAACTTGTGGGAGTACTTCCCTAAGCCAGACCTTGGAATAGCAAATTCTGTCCAGACTGAAGGAGAGACTGTCTTTCTTCTCCCAAAAATATCTTCAAGCAGCTGTATTATAAAAGTTGTGGTGGCTTAAAATCCTCTTTGCTTTTATCTTTTCCTACCCCACACGCCACAATCCGTACATAATTCTTTGAAGGATATTGTACACCAGATTCGGAGATTTCTTTGAACTATTTTATCATTTATTGTGTTTACTGGGTGTCTCTTTCGGAACTTCAAAAATAGTCTGTCATCCATTTCAATTTTACCTGCCTAAGAACAGTCAAGTTGCTGTCAGATATTGTCTCAGACATTTACATAAATATTGACAATTTAATACAAAGCATTCTTTAAATATACAGGCACATATGCCAGCTCCTCTTAAAAAGGTTAATGAACTCTGAGATGTGAAACATTTAAGGCCCATTAAAGGAATCTTTTTGATAAAGGCTACCTCTTGAGACATGGAAAGGATTTCCAATTCCCAATGTTAAAGCACTCATCTTGTCTCAGCAGCAGATATCCAGGGCCTGGAAAACCTGCCCTAGAGACCAAAGATACTCCTTTTATTTAGTGTATCAAGGTGAAGCTTAAGAAGTTATTTGACAAGTATAAAAGTGCAAGAATAGTGAAAAGACTTCTAATAACAGGTTCTTTATGTGTAAACAAAAGTGTACCAGTTTCTTAGAGGTAAGCATGTTCAGGAGTAAAAGAAAGATCTGGTCTATTTAACTAACTAAAGCACAGGAATTGCATGTACACTGTTCCAGTTATCAGATTTGAGATATCTAGCAAACTGATACTCCTAATGGAAACTTATCCTACCTGTTTAAAAAAAAAATCTTGTCCAAGTTAGATATCAAATTGAGGTGTTTCCAAGTCTAAACAAAGTGATTACATTTTAGGAAACATTTGGAGAATCCTTCAAATATTCTTAGTAACATTTAGGGTTTTGTTTGCTTTCAGCTGGGTTTTTAGTATTTATGTAATATTTTAATTAAGAAGTCTGCTTTTTAAACACCAAAAAACTGTAAGGAGAAATTAGATAGGAAAGATCTCAAAAAAAATATTTATTGTTTTTATTTGGATTACCTCCTAGATAACAGCTACAGTTAACAGTTTCATCAGACATTGAAAGAAAAACTTGTATGTCTGGAAGTGGTTCTAAGAGGCATAACCTCAGGTATAGGGTGTGATGGAAAGATCCCAAGCTAAAATTCCCTGTCTTGTGGTGATTAGGAGATAACACAAGATGCATCTTCAGCTGTACATAAAAAATTTATGAAGAACATCATAGGGAGTGGTGATCTACCTACTAAAATGTGCAACTTGTCAAGTACACAAAATCAGTTCTTAGGTGCTACCAATAGATTTGAGAGTACAATTTTAAGGTATATTTGAAGTATACCCTATACCTTTGCTCAATTGGACCATTTGCTTCTGAGATCCTCTTTCTATTTGTATGAGTCTGAAATGGAAACTAAAGCTTCTCTGTTTCACAAACAACTACCTGTAGTTACCATGATCTCCAAATAGAAGTGAAGTCCCCTCAGGATCAGAGCTCCTGAAGTTGTGGGTGGGGACCTTTCCTCTGGATTTTGTATGAGGGATGGCTGCTGTCTAAATGCTTATATTTACTTCTGACATATTACTCTGATTGGTAGAGATAGTTTTAAAATACATACTGTGGATAAAACTAAGAGAAAATAAAGCCTATCAATTTACCAAAAGCAGTTGTTGTGGATTTGAGTAGTTTTCCTCCAACCACAAAGGAGAATTGACCTTTTTAATAAACTAAAACATTATGAGCAACACACAAGCATATACACACACAAAAAAGAAAAAATAGTAAAAACAGCCAGGGATCCAGTAAACATTTCAAATGTTGTTACAGGTACTCTTACACGTTTTCAGAAAATTGTTTAACTTTATACCTTAGCAGTAAATTTACCTTTTTCTCTCTGTTTCTTTCTCACCCACTTTGAAAGATGATACGAACAATTTAATGTACCCTGGGAAATATGACAATGGTTCATGTTGTGCAGGAATAGTTTTGAAAATCTAAAATACAGCTATTGATTGTCTCAAACTATTTAATCTTCAATTAGACGTTGAACTTTAGAACTGGCAGAATATACAAGATTTTTCTATCCTTGAATAGCAGTTCATCTTTATCTATGAATAATACATCTTGCTGCAATAGTACAGTCAGATAGTGGTATAATTAGATACATATCTGAGGTCTGCCTATGGCTCATGCATCAAACACTGATCCTTCAGGCTGCCTTGTATAGGTCTATAGGCTTGGGACACTAAAGAAATGAACACAGTCATGCTAACAGTGCCCTCACTCCAGTTACAGATGTAAGATGACAGCCACTGCTCCAAGGCATACTAATTACAAAGTATTTAGCAGTCAGTCTCTAGCACACACCTGCCAGAAGCAGAGAGGGGGGGAAATGTGATATCCTTGTTTCTTATGTTACACAGGTCCCAGCTGGAAGGTAAGTTCTTAAGAGGCCAATGACTGTACAAACCATATGCTATCACAGTTCAATCACGCCCACAGCTTTCCCCACTTTAATGTATACTTGGCATTACTAGGTAATGTGGCATCTTCAGTATAATCAGATGGATATCTTAACTGGTGGGAATTAAGAAAATACAGTGCTACAGATAACATCCATTGCATTATGCTAGCTTGCGTTTCTGCATAATGGCTCCAGCTCCTAACCTATTCTAACTATAAAATTTGCCAGGATGCAGCCCATTTAGTCTAGACACAGATTTTGTTATTTCAAATTATCCCTACTGTAGATCTTAACGTTTTGAGTCCAAGTAGCTCCTAGAAAAAACCAAAACAGCTCTGTCTGCTTAAAAATTTCACTATGTACGTCTACACTTAGCTGAAAGAAATAATACTTACATCAGTTAGAAAAAAAGATAAATTTGATACATTCTAAAAAAAATGATAAAAAATCTAAAAAAAAGATAAATTTGATACATTAAATTTTTGTTGTTTTTAATAACTGAAACCAGACTATTATCACCTTTAAAATCATACTTGTTCTAAAGTCCTATAAAGAAAGTGGTGAAAACGATCAGAAGGGAAAAAGGAAGAGCACACCCATTTAACGATGCTCTGCTATATAAAAAAGGAAAAGGGGAAATAAAATAAACAATGGCTTAACAGTACTGCTTTTCAAAAAATTTCAAATATGTGCTTATCAAGTTCTCTGTTTACAAGTGGTTTCAAGCAAGCTAGGCACTCTCAAACTGGGGAAAAATTGATTTTTTTTTTTTTTCCTGACACTGGTGAAGGAGAGATCAAATTTATCAGAATCGGGGAATTGTTTTGCTTTCACATCATAATACACATTTATGGCTGCTGAACCCAATGTTTTCTACAACAGTATTTTCACCTGATTGCTTAGACCCCTGTCCACAGAGCTAACAGAGATGCTCAGCATAACTGCATTGCACAGTGAGGCTTTGAACCCCCAGTCTGATGACACAACAGAGGATTTACAGCAACTGCATTAATACAATTCCATACTATGACAGAGCTGAAGACAAGAAACCCTCAGAAGCTGCCTGGTATCTGAAGAGAGAGATTTAGAACCAGAGTAGCAGCAAGCCACATCAATGTGCTTTTGTGGGCTTAGAAACCCTATTTCATACACATTGTGTCTACCATTGACACATAGGGGCACAGGGTATTCAGCAGAAGAAAAAGGGTTCCCTAGTGCTTTGACTACACATTTCCCATTTCAGTCTTAAGACTTTTGGGAAGGGATTCCATTTTGTACCATGCAAAACTTTCAGCTAGTAAATGAAAGATGCAATCAAATTGCGCTTCAGCCAAAAATTTTGTGAAACATTTTTGATGAACAAACTAACCGTAAAAGATTTTTTACTTTTTGTTTTCATTTTCTCCTCATCCCTGAAATCTCATCACTCTTTCTTGCTTTTGATTTTGTCAGAGGGAGAAAATTATGTAGAAGTACAAATATATTTTATGACCAATCACCTGAAGCTTTTGCATATAACTTTCATTTAACAAAAATGTCTATGTTTATCTTTTGCTTTAACTAGAAAAATTAAAATAATTTCAAACATCATCCGTTTCTGCAAAACAGCTGTTTGCATTGCCATGAAAGCAATTTGGCATTCTTTTGGTTCAGCTGTTCAGCCTATTTGTCAGCTTTAAGTGATTAAAGAGGAATGAGAAAAGTGACCTAACTTTTCTCTTCCCACTACTCTCTTCCCCCTTGTTTTGCTCAAACAAAACAACCTTGCTCACCAAATGTAAGTCATACCTCAGTGAAATCTCTTGATGATTTGCATACTGATTGTTTTCAAGAAAGGACTGAATAAAGGTTTCAGGATTTCATCTATTGTATGACTTTATGTTCTTGGCTAAAGTGTATTTTTTAATAATTTAGATTTATGTATCCTTCTGTATAGGTGGAGAATTCAGGCTCTAACACAGTGGCTCCCACCCTTATGTCCTTAAAGTGCAGATAGCTATGGCTAAAGAAGCACCAAACCAGACAAATGGAAAACAGAAAAGGTGAGAAAAAAAGTGACATATCAGAAAGTTACTGTGTTTTCCAAGGAAGAATTCACCAAACCCCCCCATATCCTCACTTCAGAAATTGTTGTACTACCACAAAATCTGTGAGCACGTGCAAATCCTGTCATTTAGACTCATGCTTCCCTTTGCAGAGCTCAGCTGTAGATGTCAGCAAATGTGTTTATTCACATTAACAAAAATGTGTCCTTAACCCTTTCCTCACTACAGTACTGCTTGATGTGTTGTCAAACAAGACAAAAACTGACCCAAATAAAGCTTTGGTGCACAGTTGCTCTCCTGTTCCTCTTCCATGATCCCATGGGCTTTACTTGCTAGTGAAGGAAGTGCAATTCTTCAGCTGTTATTCCTGCATGATTGCCACCGCATTTGACTATGTCTGCCTAGGAGCTCACTAAACCAAGGAATAGAGTATCAGAGTGTAATCCCAGTGTACGACAGTTGGCAGAACAGAGTTCAGCACTTTTCCCTAAAAGCAGGACTTGAACTGCCTAGGGAACCAAGCAATTTCTCTTTGAAATGGCCTACTAAAGATCGGGACTTCTTAAATTACTTTCTCCTTTTCCAAGTGGTGCCCTTGCTTCCAAACTACTTTATAAATGGAGCAATAAGAGCTACAAGAAGTTGTATTAGATTACCACTAGATAGTCTCTCTTCTCGTAAGGATTTAAGTCTGTTATTCTCAGTGTATTTAATTTAGGCCAAATTCTAATTAAATACTTGATTGCGCACTGCATTTCACTGCTTTGCGTGAAGAATCTCATCTGCTTACACACTGTGCAGAATGGATACACAAATGTGCAATTACTCACTAACAATATTTTATATAAATCTGCACAGTTATAATTGAAAAAGAAATCTAGTGAGGTTTTGTGACTCTGCTACTCACAAAACACAACAGAGCATAGCAATGTAAGCAATGACAATGGCACCTCTTGCTTAAGAACAGTAAGATAGGAGAGGTGTATATTACATGTACATTAATTACCTGCCTGCATAGCCATCTGAGTCACTGCCCACAAGGAAAGGGTTTCTGCATCCAGCTCTTCTCTGGCATCACAAGGAGAAGGCACACAAATGGCCTGACCCACTCAGATCTATTCCACTACTTTTCTCCTTAGACACTTTCCTGAATGTCTTCAGTCATGGCAGCCAGTTATCCACACCCTAAAGATCATTTCAGTAAATAGTAAAGCATATTGTGATTTCTGTAGAATTGCTAGATTTTAAGCTAAGAATGTCCACAAGAGCAACCACGGATCAAAAGTGGTTAGAATTTTTTTTGCAGTTCCTAAAGCAAAACATTCCTTTAAAACTCTAAACAATATTACAGCTTTTTTTCCTCCAAACCTGACATTTATTATGAATGTTTCTTGAGTATACAGTCTTGTGTTTTATCTTTATAAAATAAAATATCAGGCTTTGTTTCACATTTATTATTAATGCAAGATACACCAATCTCTCTTAAAATTGTTGTATCAGGTGATGTTTGCAGGTGCTATTGTTTTGTTTAGCACATGTTATTTCTAGAAGGGACACAGATAATGTTTCGCTCACAGTCCATATGTTGGTATCTCAACAGGAAGCTGGATACATACCTGTATTTCATAATATGTGCTCATCTATAGACTGTTTCACAGCACCCTGCCTCCAGTGCCATGAATGTGCATTCACTAACATATTCCTAGTTCCAGCTTCACACATTTCTACATGCAAACAGCACATCCTACACATCCCCATTATGGGAATGTCTGAGGTGAATCAAACTTTACTTGCAATCAGAGGTCAGTTAACACACTAGAATGTGCTTTTGAAGACTGGTTATGCTGGCACTGGTAATGCATGTCTGGAAAGAACGAGAGTTTGATGCAGCTGGGATGCTGTGCTGCTTATAGAACAGTGAAGTCCTGACCCTGTTAGGAAATCTGGCTAGAGAAATGTAAAGTCCTAAAATAGGAGAAAGCCTCCACTGAGAAAAAAATGCTCTTAAAGTGTTCCACACTTATAAAACGTGACCTTATCTACAGTGAGATAAGGGAAACAAGGCCAGGGAATTGAAAAGGCTGCTGTCTTCCTGGATGTGTCATAGAATCGGCTTGGACACCTTTTATGTTCTTTTCTTGATTAACTGCATTTAGTTTGAGGATATAATTTCTTCAGGATACTGCCCTAGTTGCACTTGGCCCAGGCATTTGAGCAGGAACCTCTGTAAGTAAAGCAGTGATGGGCTTGCTGGGAAGATCAGCTGCAAGGTACAAAAATCTCACCTTTACATCAGTACCTAGGAGTACATAGTCCTATGAATTAATGGACAAAAATAGTGACTTCCAGAGGATCATTCACCACTTAAGCTGGATGTTTGTCTACACTCACCATACAGGTGATTACTTCTCACCCAGGTGGTTTATTGAAAAACTCACCAGTAGCTGGATGGAAACTAAATCAAAAAACAGCTCTGTTGCTGTTCAGAAGATAAACTAGAAGAGCTCTATATGAAGGAGAACACCTGAAGAAATCAATAGTTACTGAGTGAAAACAGAAGATACTTGTTTTCTTTTCAATGTTTTGTTATTTCATAGAAGGTGTATGTTAAACCCTATTCTTTAAAGATTTTTTATGGTGAATATCTGTTAGTATGTTTTGGCAGATATGTCTTGCTTTTTTAGGTCTAAAAGAAAAATACTCTTCAAGTCCAATAAAGGAAAAGTTGTCATGCTTATATTTTGATTATTGTTGTGTCTTAACATCTATTGGCACCATTAGACTTTCTCTGTGTATCAAAATACTTACACTGAAAGCTAGTATTTTATCCCTATGTTAGAAAAGCTAGAAAAGTCATATCCTAGGAGTTGCTGCTTATCTCTGTTCAAGTGATCAGCCAACATAAAACCAAACAAACCAAAAATTCCCAAGCTGGCATTATAGGTTTAGTCAGTGGAGAGACTTATGTGAAAGCTGTTGTAAATACCCATTCATGAAATTCTCCCCTATGATCAGAGGTAATGCAGTCTGTCATGTCAAAGAGTAGTTGAGTAAAATTTCTGTTGATATGGACATTGAAATGATGTCATGAACCATAAGAGGACATAAAATCCATTTTAATTTGTGGGCACTTTGCCTGTATCCGACCAGCAGAACTGAGAGAGCAGGGAAAAAGCGTGTAATAAGACTGAGAGAATTATTTAAGGAAAGTCAATGTTAGAAACCCTCTGCTATTAGGTGCTAATTTTGAAAGAGACTTTTAAACTGAAGTATCTCTGTGTGGAAGAGTTTTCTGAAAGCCTCGTTCAAACTGCAGTGGGGAGGCAGCTAATTTTCCATGTAATATTATCTGAGGTGTGGAGGATCCTGAGACGATACAGCAACACAAAAGAGAGCACATGACCACAGTATTAGTTTCAGTGAGTTCAGTACAGACAGCACATTAAGTAATGAGTTCTAGCAGTCCAGTCAAGCTGCTTGTGCCATTTCCCTACCTAAATATTTTATACATAAAAGTATCACTGGGATACCAACAGTGAAATTATAACAAGAAAGTATGTGTCTCTCTTTAGTGCCTAATATCCTTCATTTGCTGGATCTTGCAGCACAGAAAGAGAGAAGACTAAGCTGAGTTAGTTATAAAATATATTCATATAATATATCCTCTGATTTTTACCACCAAGCTAAATACATAGTGGCACATGCCATGTCACTTTGTGGTGGGTGTAACAGCCTCTAAAGTTTTCTCAGCACTACTCCATCTGAAAAATGCTTTTCCCAGTTAAGATCTAGGGGTAAAGTAATACACTCTCTGCTTTTAAGTGAGATGGGGAAATGTTTTTTGTTAATATTTGTGCTATCAATCCCTTTATAAGTTGCTTACAAATAATAACGGCCATCTGAAAAGACTGCCCCTATCTCAGGATGTTTTACATTAGGAGACTCAAAGTACTAATGACTCAAAGTACTAATACAAAGTACTCGAAGTACTCAAAGTATGAAGAAATGCAAGTAGAGAAAATGAATTTGGAAACTGACAAATTATGTTAATCTAATGATAAGTTTCAAAAGAAGAAGATGGAATAAAGAGGATGAAGACTTTTGTATGTACTCAAAACCTGCCTTTAATACTAGAAAATCTAGGGAACACCCTGTACAACTATATAGGCAACTGCGCCGCATACTACTGATCTCTAGTGGATACAAGAGAAAAAATAGACTTAATACAGAGTACCACAAAGAGCACAGCAATATTTATTTAGCTTTGTTTTCCTTTTTCAAAACATCTTAAAGATTGCTAAGGAATCAATCTAGCTGCTTAGGTCAGTTTGAGCAAAAAATAACTTAATACTTTCAAAAATGTGAATATAAGTGCTAAAATTTATTTGGTTAATTGCTGGAATAATCAATAACTAATTTTCATTCTAAACTAGGTCCTTCATGTGTCTTAAATAACCCAATGGAAGATCATTTACATCTCAATAACAACTCTTAACAGTGTCATGTCATCAAAATCCAAACTAAATCTCAATAATGTAGGTTAGTGACCAGTAAAGGACTTATTACCTGGGTCAAGTCCTTGGGGGCTACAGTGGGCCAATTGGTGAACTCTTTCCTTGTGTGTGGCTTGTGCTTCAAAACATGAGCATGTCATCCCACAGGAATGATCCCATTATTTGGTGCTATGTCATTTTCTAAATGGTTATTCGTTACACATATTTCAGGAGCCTGCAGCACATTTGTAATATGAAGGTCAACCAAGCATAAAAAAACAAAACAACAACCAAAAAAGGAAGCCAAAACAGACATCAAAGTAATATGCAGTAGAGAGCTCTAAAATAAACAAATAAATAAAGCTTTGAAAGCTTATTTGGATCTTTACCTTGCTTTCATTAAAATGTTTCTATGTAAGACGGTAATTAGCAGAAATGGGAAGTTAATGTATATTAGTCTTATGTACAAGCTAGGAAGAGAGAAAGGCATAACTATTTTAAGATGCATTTTTAACAATGCTTTTGTGATACCAACACTCTTGCTGATGATATTGAAATTTTTATGTTAATTAAACAACCCCTAACCACTCAGTACATCTCAGATATATACACTTTGTAATTACCTCCATTATTGAAATAGCTAGTTTGATTTATCCTTGCCACAGTAACATTCTAGCTTCTGTTATTTTTGTCTTTAGAAAAACATAGGTCCCAGTGAGGGAATATAAAACTATTACTGTAAATTAAATATTAAAGCTAACTTATTTTTGCATAAGAACACTGTCAAATAATGGTGATAACTATTCCTAAGAAATGAACATTTTTTTTTATTTTTTGGAACACAAATTAAAATCTAATTTTCAGTTCTTTTGTAAATTCATATAGTTAGCGGGTTTAGTTTTACTGATGGCAGTAGCTTAACAGGGAGCTATTATAGTCTTAGCTTAGTGATTAAGAAATACAACATTTGTTGAAGAGCTAGGCCTTTTAGTCTAGAATGGATTATCACTTGATCCTTCCTTAAGCATTTTTATACAGGAGTGCATTATCCTTGGAGCCACCCTGGGCTCCATGCCTCATTAACCTGGGTGTTAGATAAATCAAAGGCAGCCTCAGAGACAAAGATAAGCAAACTGCAGGCCAGCAAGACGATGATGTATGGATCCAGGAGGCTAATAGGAAAGTATTGACAGGAAAATGGTGTGCTTATCCTGCAATCACTGCATATTGCAATGAGAGCTCCCAAAAGCAGATGGGATACACTTCAGGGAATGCAGGAGTAGGAGATTGTTAGGCAGAAATGGATCTTTACATCTTAAATTCTAACAAGAACTTTCTTTGGGGCTGCACTTCAAGCACAGCAGAGAGGTTAGTACCCAGGCAATTGCAAACTCTAAAAAGTGAATTCATAGTAGGGGTAAACATTATTATTATTTTAAGATTGTAATATAACCACTAAGGCTGAATTTCGCATATGTCAAACATAAAAGCAAACACACTTTGAAGAGACAATACACAGAACAAAATTCCATATGCTGCGAAAAATAATTTCTGCAGCCTTCTGCAGGAAACAGCATTTCGTCTGTTAATACCTTTCCAATGAGGAAGGTGGTGCAATCGGCAAAAAATTCTGGCAAAACAGGGTTCAGTCTGTGTTTTCCCCTTGTGCTTGTTTTCCCTTCAGTTTGAACGATAACATACTCTAAAGAATGTAAGCCTTAGCCACACATCAACTCTTAGGTTGCAGCAGCATCCTGAAAAGTGAAAACAGCTGAAAATTTGAGTTAAGCTAAATTTGATACACTACACAAAGTTTGATGCTATTTTACCAAGCCTCAACCAGACTTTTCAATGCCCAACAACAGCTGGTGTTCAAAAACTGAATGTGTCCTGAAGAAAGGTGCTATTTGCAGAGACCCTCTGTCTCTTGGTGCACAAGTGGGAAGAGACATAGGCAGGAAATGATTCAAGTGGTGGTGAGAAGGAATTCACATTGTCCCAGTACTAAGGTACAGATGAGCAGCATCTGGGTTCTCTCTCCACTTCTGCCATGGAGATACCAACCACATCTGAGAACATACTTTATTCTGCAATTGTCACTTTTTCAATGAGTGCCTTGAAAAGAAGCGCAGTCACTGCAGGTGAACTGATGGAGAGAAGAACACCTCTTGGGACTAAGTGTCAATTCTTGTTTCAGGTTGCTCACCTCAGCATGCTTGAGCTCGGATGCACCCAGCTGCTTAACAAAGGAAAATTTGGAAGGTAAGATGGTCCATGAACTCATACAATCCATACCTGATGTCACCATAGTGTATGGATTAAGGTTTGCACTTGACACTCCCAGGTGGAAACTCAAGGTAATGGGAGTTTACCTACTTGGCCTTTGGTATGGTAGTTTCCCTTGCTGTGTATTCATCCCATGTTTTTCTGCCTTCCTATGGCCTGTATCCAGCCTCTTTTCTAAAATTCCACCTGGCTCTATGGAGACTATTACCTCCTCCTCACTCATGTTCCTAGATAAACTTCTTGCAGTCTTGGCATCACTAGGGAAAAGGACAAAAACACGTGTGAGCTGTGTTCTCTGTGGTTCCTTGGCTGATAAAATGGAAAAGTTTTGTAACAGGCTCAGAGAGTGCTGTGGGGATAAAGCTTGTCTCTATGCCTGCTACAGGTTCTCATAGTGTGAAGGAGGAGGAGGCTCTAGAGCCCTTGCTGCTGACTGCAAACATCAGTCCCCTTTCCCAGCAATTCTGTGAGGCCCAACCAATCTCTACCAAGCAATCAGAAAAAGAAAGCATGCCATGGATTTATAATTTGGCTGAGACTGGGGAGGTTTGAATAGGGATGGTGAAAAAGTATTATCTGTAGTTTCAGCAGCATCTCTCTTTTATGTGATGCTTGACCTTTTAAATAAAAGGTTGAAAAAATATTGTTTCTAGCCAAATACTAATTTTTTATCATCAAACCTAGCCCTAAAAATGCTGAACAATCTTTGCCAATTATTTTTTTTTTCTAAACCAGGTTTTTTTTGTTTCAGGCAAAACTATGGCACAGAATATTATAGCCTAAATAGTCAAAGAGCAGCTGAATTAAAACCAACTGAACAAAGATGTTCATAAGAGAAAATAGCACAGAATTTCATGTATACGTTCAGGAGAGCTTCACTCTGAATTATTCTGCTTTGAAAGAGCTATGGATTTCTTTTCATTTAGCTATTCTGAAACAATGCTTCAAGGAAATATCTAAGTGCAGAATTGCTCTGAGCCACCACAGAAAGAAAAAAGACATAAATGAATTGTTTTGTAATTCTGAAATTTCTACTAGCAACATTTTTCTACTATGGAAATTTCACAATTTCTGATTGTTGTTCCACTTTCTCTCTAACTACCCCTTCTCCTCCACAGAACATGTAACTGTTAAATCTGCAATGTAGACAGCCCTGAAAATTTGGGAGTCTTTTCCAGGTATTCCAAAAATCCTTGCACCATTTTCATCCAGAGGAATACCAGATGTGATTTCTGTGATATCATTTATCTGTTTCCTTGTGTGACAAAGTATTGTATAAGACTTGCTATTAAATCTGGGTGTTGCCAAATGGCATCAATCAAATCCTACAGAAATATAAATTGTGTATATAGTTACACATATAGTCACAGTAATAGTTATGACTAGATAATGTCATAGGAGATCAGTACATCACAGGTCCTATTGCTTTTCTCTGTGACACTGGCTTCCAACCAGTATTGGAAACTCTACCACCATCTACTGAGTTGGTTAAACAGAAGTTACATACTTTAGAAATTCTGTCCTCAATGTGGGCTCTAATTATACATTTTTGAAAGGATGTCTTGAACTTTTCATTACAAATTGTTATTATTCCAACAAATAACATGATAAAAAAAAGTAATTTCCTGAATTACAGATAATGTTACTATTATGCAAGACAGGGTAATATTAAAAATGTCCTCCTCTGGAGGGACACGTGGACACCACGTGTCTAGGTTAGATGCATTTAGAAACTGAGCTGACCTTCAAATTTACCTGGTATGTTAAACAAAACTCTCTCTATCATGTGTGCTCTAGGAAACCTCCAGTCAAGCCTTTATACAAGCAAGCGATAGTAATGCAAATCACACCACTTTCAAAGCAACATGCTTAATAAATTAAAACACAAGTCTTATTTACCTACTTACTCACTTCTCAGTCAGCATGAGTCGATTCCCTGACAGGTTTACTAAAATAGCTCTTACTTGCTTTGCTATCATCACTGACAGGAAAAAAAAAAAAATGACAAGTGCATTTTGCAGCTCAGCAGGTAGCTAGACAATTTTGCAAGGCTTAATTATATATAGATATGTTTTATATATATGTTTTATATATATGTTATATATATAATCTATTGTCATATAATAATAATACATAAGAAATATAATACTATAATACATGGTAAGTATATATTTTAGTGTGTGTATATATATATATATGTATATATATACTCATACACATATGGATGTATGCATATAAATTTCTAACAGTAATTCCCAGTGTGAACAAGGCCTCCTGAACATTCTCCCCCTTTGAATAATAGACCCAAATAAACTAAGCATGGCCCAAATGCTGTGCATTTCCCAGCCGCTTCCCTGCTTTTGATTTGTTTGCTGCACTTTATCTGGTCCCCTACACGATCCCTGGGAGCAGGTTGATTAATGCCCACACCAAGCAGTAGAAGGGGCAGGCGCAGGCGGGTGGGTTCTCAGAGGAGGGGCAGGGACACGGCCAGGGATGGTCGTGCCTTTAACATCCCTCTCAGGGTCTGCCTGTTATCTGCCTGCCCCCATGGCCAGCAGCTGTGCTTCCCGATGGCCTGATGGACTGGCTCATGTACCTGGGGACGCAGGCAGGGTGCATCCATTACTCATTTGTGACAATAACCAATCGAGGAAGATGTAGAACTCAATTCCAGCAGAAAGACCTATAATGTTGGAGTCAGGAGGTTATCGCTGTGGGACCTGCACCTTGCTCCTTACCCCTCTTATCGAGAGCTTTACGGCCCCTGCTGGAGCAGCATCTTGTAAAGCTGAGGGCTGCAGATCTGGGGCCCAGATTAGCATGCATCTTCCTAAACGCTACAACATTTAATTAAAAAGTAGGTGTTAGTCAAATTGTTACTGGCTGAGAAGATGCTTTCAGTAAACAGGAGGCAAAAGCTAAAGTGTTTTACCACAGAAGGAGCTGTCAAACAACTTCCTGAAATCATATCATTGTAGAAAATGACATGTTTCTCACTATTCCCATTTCACAGTGAAACTTTGTAAAAGGGATCAGCACAATCCCAAATCCATATCATAATGCCTGCTAATCCAGGTGAGAACCTGTGATTAAGGACTGCCTAAAAAGCCATAGCACTTGAAAAATTACAAAGGACATAGCTTTTGATAAAGCAAAGATGTTGTTTGATGGCTGCCTATTCATATTGAAATGTTCTGAGAAAGATCCTGTCTTTTAGAGAGAAATTAGTTTCTCTCTAAAAGAGAAAAAAAAATTCAGGGAAGGTCATCAGGATATGTGCAACATAAAAAATTAAAAACTCACTTGGTGATTTTGAGACTTTTCTCTAAATATCTTGATCCTAGGAGGATCCAGGCAGACTTCTTAGGCACCTTAGTTGTTTAAAACAACTTAAACTTCTGAAAGAGCAGATAGAAATAGTACTCATTTATCATTAATGCCTTAAATTATATTTAGGAAGCTCATTTAATCAGTCACAGAGACCACAGATTCTGGCAGTACCTTAGCAAACTGTGCCTGAACTGGAAATGGAAAGAAATAGTTTAAAAAATGGTTTTATCAAGGATAGAAACTCCTGGGTTAACTGTGTAAAGCTCCTAATTACCAAATTAGTGGTAGATGATATCACCATCTGCATCACCAGAATACAGAAAAAGAATTTCATTTTATTACTACAGAAGACTATAAGCCTACTCATTTAGCTCTATATCAGTAGATCTAATTAAAACAGCATTCAAAAATAATCTGTTATCTTTTTACAGCTTCTAAGAAAACTTATAACATATTTTTAAACTGGAATGAATGAGAGGTTCAGCCACAGAATATCTAGGCATAAAACTGACAATCACTTTTATGTATCTATCTCCCTTTATATCTACTTTCTTTAGGAGAGTACTTCATGATATATGTATGGCATTTTAGCATAGCTCATTTTAGTATGCTTTCCTCTGTACATTTCCGAGGTTTATTAACATATTTTAACCTTTTTTCAGCATTACCAATGTGGACTTTAGCAAATATTAATTATTCAACAGCATCAGAAACCCTGTAAAGGTAGGATGAGAATAGAGACAGCAGTAAAGGACCTTCTACTTTGCAACCCTAGAATAAAATTAGGCGAATTAAAAATTATACTGGGTCAGAATAAAATCAGGAGAAACAAGACTTAGAGAAATATTTAGGGCAGGGGAAATAAGAGCATCCTTGAGAAGGTGAGATACAAAGCTTGAAACTGGAGATAAGCAGAGTCAAACAAGAGCTCTGGGTATTGAAAATTAGTATTTGTATGAACAGAGAGGAGCTTGCAAAAGAAAGATGGGAAAGGGAGGTGATCACACAGCTACCGAGTGAATACATCTGCAGTTGGGCTACTTTGCAGGGGCTTGAAGAGCCAGAACACCATGATACTAAAAGACAAGAGAGCAAGAATTGCCAGGTGACCACTGACCAGAGTGTTCCCTTCTTCTCTGAAAGAGCCAGAGTAGCCACTCTGAAATACTGATGGTTTGAAAAACCAGGAGAGAGTTTCAGCAGTTTATGCTTTGAGGAGTGCAATCAATTATTCCTGTTCTCCACTGAGAAATCAAACCCCATTAGAGAATCAGCAATGAGCATAGCTAAAATAGCTAAAGCTTGGCTGAGGATCTGGGGACTTAACAGTTCTTTTATCTGCAGCTGGAGAATACAAACAAAGTGTCTAACCTCAGTCTTGTGAAAGAAGATTAAGGACACTTCTGTCGAAATCTCTCTTGTGAGACATTTAGACCTTCAAAATTTCAGGAAATTCCAAGCTACTGGAAAAAAAAACAGAGCCTACATACAATAGGGCCTTTCTGGAAAACAACACAGCCTATATACCATAGAATTGTAGGTGTCTGGATCATTGGTTCAAGCACTGGTACTGTACAAGTGCTTCTGTGCTAACGCAAGGGCCTGCCAATGCAATGCCTGAACACAATTCAGGGAACAGGTCCAGCCCAAGAGTGCTCTCTCCCTGTTATCAGAGGAACTAACTGTGCTCTGCCACTTGTTCAGGGGGTTGGAGAAAAGCCCCTGACCCACTAAGCTTACTAGTAAAGACTTGAAGTTCCTTGTTCCTAAAGCTGATGTAGTCTAAAAGATAGCATGTACAGACAGAACAGGGGCAAACATTATAAAATTCATAGAATCCCTTATGCTGGAAAAGACATGAAGTATCATCCAGTCCAGCCATAAATCTAATATTGTCAAGTCCAGCACTACTAACCCATGTCCCTAAGAGCTACATCTACACATCTTTTAAACTTTTAAACATGTCCAGGGATGCTGACTCAACCACTTCCCAGGGCAGCCTGTTCCAATGTTTGATAGCCCTTTCCATAAACATAAGTTTTTTCCTAATATCCAATCTAAACCTCCCCTTGCACACCTTGAGACCATTTCCCCTTATCTTGTTTCTTGTTACCTTGGAGAAGAGACCAAACTCCACTTTGCTACAGCCCACTTGCAGGTAGTTGTAGAGAGTGATTAGTTGTCCCCTGAGCCTCCTTTTCTCCAGGCTAAAGATCCCCAGCTCCCTCAGCTGTTCCTCATCAGACTTGTGCTTCAGACCCTTCACCAGCTCTGTATCCCTCCTCTGGACTCTCTCCAGCACCTCAATGTCCATTTTGAAGTGAAGGATCCAAAACAGAATTATATAATTATATTCCACTCAGAATACATATATATATATATATATATATATATTCACAGTGGAATATGATTGTGTATATATATGTCATATGTCATGTACAGTAAAACTACTTCTGATGAACTTTTCAGGCAGGATGTCTACAAGTTGAATATCTAAGTCATTGATATTCACTAACTGCCAGTGATGTATGGTACTTTACAATCATCAGGGAAAAATTAATCGACTTCCAAAAGCAAACCCAGGCAGCTCAGGTTTTCCTCTTAGGAGGAGGTTAATTGTTCTCTGAAGGTGTTGCTTCTCCTTATTGGTAATCCATAAAGCCCAGAAAGATGAGATCAGCCTTAGATTTTAGATGGCTAAAGTAGGCAAAATGAGTTCTACTTCTGTGACTTTTTTGCTGTTTGGATAATGCAGTGTCAAGTGCAAATCAGAAACACAGCCCTGGTCTTCTCCTTCTCTCACACATTGACTTTCCACTTCACTCTCCCTAACAGTAAGATTTGGTTCTCCACAGGTAATAAATGAGTTCCCATTTTCTAACTCGTTCCAGTTTGACTGCAGCAAATCCAAGAAATGTTTATGAGATGATGTCAGAAAACATCAAAGGGAGAGAAGGCATGGTGGAAGAAGTACTACTGTTCAGGAATGTCTGAAAACAATATTCACAAGTTTATTTTAATTTCGTATTATCTAGATAAGAACACTTTGAAATATTATACAGCTTAATTAACTTCAACTAGTGTGCTTTTCTGAGTTAGCCCTCTAAACATAGGGTGAATCTGCAATAATATCTTTAGTCATTTTTAGGTCAGCTGTAGATTTAATTAGGTAAGCATGTGAACTTCAACTTAGAGATGAGGCAAACAAGTTCAGACCCATGTGGTTAGATCCAGTCAGTTCACCCTGTTTTTTTAAATTAATATATCATAAACATTTTAGATCAATATACAATAAATTCACATTATTTTTCCACCCTATTTAGGATCACCTGGTCACTACCTATGACCAAAATGTTTGTGAATGCAAAAGGATCTACCCAGTTCTGCAGCCTAGTTCTAATTAGCAAAATTACATTGGTGAAAAGGAAAACAACTGTGTTGAGACTGATTATTTTTGGTTCTAACATTGAGCTTGTGCCTTTTTTCATCAACTATAAATTAAATTTTTATTAGAAATGCTCTTTTTGTCTGTGGAATGTCTCACTAGTCACAACTAATAAAAGATGAACATTCTGAAGTAGATCTTGCATGTACATTTCAACTGGACCTTTTTGAAATAATGTGTGTATAATAGAAGCCTAGTTAACCACAGACCAATGATAATATGTTTAACCATACCATCTGTAGTCATACCTGAGCTTCCTGCAATGTTACAGAATGTGAGGGTTTAGCTTTTCTTTCTTTTAAGGATTTTGAGGTGACTCCCTTTTTTTCATGTTATCCCCTTCATTTGAAAGATCAGGAAAATTGAACTGCACAATATCTGAGTAACATTTTCAAAACTGTAACTGAAAGAAACAGGAATGTCCTTTAATCTTGCAAAAAACTCACTAAGAAGAAACCTCAAGCCTAACATTTTATGACAGTGTGCTTTTGGTAACAATGTATTCCCACCAAAAAAAGAGTTATTACCTGTTTATCTGCACCACATTGGACATAGCTGTTGGAAAGCTGCTTGGCAAAAGAACGACCTGACCTGAAGGTCCTCATAGACACCAGGCTGAACATGAACCAGCAATGTGCACGTGATGCAAAGAAAAGTTAAGTGGTGTACTTCTGTAAGTGCATTAGAAAAAGTGTTACCAGCAGGTCCTTCCCCTTTATTCAGCACTGATGGGACCATCTCTCAGGGCTGAGTTCAGTTCTGGGTTCCTTAGAAGAGTAGAGACATGGGCATAGTGGAGAGGCTTCAGTGGGGTGCCACAGGGATTATGAAGAGACTGGAGCATCTCTTATATAAAGATAGGCTGAAAGAGCCAGGACTGTTCAGAGTGGAGAAGCAAAAGCTCAGGAGATTCTTATTGATGTGTAAAAAAACTTGAAGGGAGGTTGTAAAGACGAAGCTAAACTCTTCTCAGTGGTGCCCAGTGATGGGGCCAGAGGCAATGGACACAAAGTGAATCACAGGAGGTTCCCTCCGAATATCAGGAAACACATTTTTTATCAGGAAACACCTGAGCACTGGCACAGGTTCCTCGGAATGTCTGTGGAGTCATCTCCATCCTTGGAGATACTCAAGGACTGTCTGAACATGGTTCTGGACACCAGGCTGGAGTAGGGAGCTTGAACCACACAAGCTCCAGATGTCCATTCCAATCTCAGCCATTATTTCATTCTGGAATTCTGTGATTTTTTACTGAAAAGAGTTATCGCACTTCTGTGTATTCCCAATATTAATTTCCCCCAGAGATACTCACACAATGCATATTACACAACTTGTAACACGGTAGTACTTTCCATAGCAGCAGGAAACACTTGAACTAAGACAGCATGCCAGTTTCACCATGTTCCATTGTCATATACAAAAGTGGAGTTTGACAAAGTCTAGGTAGGTTTGGAACATCTCATGCTGAAATTTTAAGTTTAAAAAAATCAGGTATATACTAAAGAAGTTAGTATAGGAGTTCCATTAAATAATCATTTTGCTACATCTTTGTCCTGTCTGGATGCAAACCTCTGTCTTCCTGGAGATCGAATAAAAATATATATACCTGAATTTCAGTATCACTGTATTTGATGGAACATAGGACTTCAAAAACATGTTCAAATCTCCATGAAGCATGAAAAGCCACTCCCAGCACATATTCACAAACAAGGAGAAATTCTTGAATTTAATTCAGTAGAAACTGGTAAAACATATAAAAAATTCCATCTTTCCATCACTTTTAAATGGAGTTATACAGACAAAATATTCAAATAGTAGTAAAGTAGTAAAGAAAATTAAAAAATCACCTCAGATCAAAGGGTTCCACTTAAAATCAGGAAATCAGAGCTTGGATGGATAGTGTAAGTTTGCTTGGAGTTAGACTTTGTTACCACCAATGGAAAAGTTAAGGCGAAGTCATAAAAATATCTCAATAAGAAGAGCTATTTATTATGTCTTGGACAGCTGAAGAAATTCTCAGAAGTCTGAGTGCTTTTCCTGTGTCTCCTCTTCCATGATGGATTACACTATCTAGACGGATTGACATTTTAACCCAGATAAAAATATACATGATTGAGTCCCTGAATTTTAAATTTAAAAGTTTAAACTTACCTTAAACTAAACTAAACTAAAAATTAGCAGCTTAAAAAGAAAGTTTCAATGCTCTGATTTTCCCAGGAATTTCCACTGGAGAGGTAGGAAATTGTGCAAGTTTCGACAGCTTATGTTTTGAAAAGCGTGATTTTATATAATTTATATTATTTAGGAGTAATTGGAATAGCAAAATAAAATATGTAAACCTTCACATAATACAACACAAGAGAAATTAATGACAAAATATAAAATGCAACACCTTTGAAACAAAGTGTGGAAACAAACAAAAAATAAACTATATTTCACCTAAAACATAAATAGGCTTTGATGATTTTTTAAAATTAAATCATTGCTACTGTTTTTCAAAGCACGATATCACTGGAACCAATATACATGTTTGATGAATTCAGAATTTTTTCAGCAAGGTTCGGTCCTTCATGGGAAACATACTGTTGATACTTTGGTATCAGGATAATTTATAAGGTGTTGTTTGAGTTTTAGCAAGCCAAAGGGCAAGACTTTTCTCAGCCATAATTCCCAATCAGGAATTCTATTCAAATTGAGATGAGAAGCCTGATCCAACATAATGAAGTTTTAATGATTCAATAGATTTTCAAAAGGGTCCTAATAAAAACTAAAAAAAAAATTGATAGTTGCTTTGTTGCTGTTAAATGTCACCATAATGTTTAAGAGGTGGAAAAGCTGCTCAATTTAAAAGGAAGCACTTTAAAAAAAAACAACAAGGGAACTTAGCAAAATGCCAGCAAGGTAAATGACCACTATATTTGTAAAATAAATCTGTCCCCTCTCCAACCTTCCCTTCACAGATCAGTATACAGCCCACACTTTAATTGCATTTAAGTCTGCTCATGCGGAAGTTAAGAGACCTACCCCAGCAAAATCTGATTCTGTATGGAGAAATAATGATATAATTAAATGTTATTTTCCTGTATTTTCTTCTCAATGTGTTTGTCTGCCAATGTTTTCCTCTCCCTTTCCTTCCATTATATCCCTTGTAACGGAGATGAAGCAGCCTTGGTTTCCAGTGAGATGAAAGGATAGCAGCAGGTCCACAGGAAGAATTCAAGATGCTTGCCATGAACCATCTACCACATACAGCAAACCAGGATTTTTTCCAGGATTATTCAGAGCCAATTGAAGCTTGCAACATACAGTGAAACGTTTATCTTGAACACCCTATGGTGATTTTAATGGAGGAACAGTTGTTCACAAGCATGTGGAACTCCCCTCTTTTTTCTTTTTCTTTTTTTTTTTTTCTTTAAATCTTTTCCTCAGTTTTGTTACAGGAATTTAACTTTTAAAAAATTTCCAGGTTATCCACATTAAAAGTACCTTCATCACTGACAAGTACAGAATGCTTTATGAAAACTTTAGACATGATTTAAGCCTACAACATGATTCTAGTGAAACCACAACGTATATCTTGCATGACTTCTGTTTTCAAAAGCATAGCTTCAAGACTTACATAGTGTTTGTCCAAAGTTTTAGAAATACCAGTGAACTGCAAACATATTTTCTCTAGTTTGATTTGTGAATTTGAGATCTCACATATTTTACATTTTATAAAAATATTTTTTAATTGTTATAAACCAAAACAATGAGAAATAATAACCCTTAACATAATTTAATTTTAGTGGTACATAAGTTAGCATTAAAATATAACATACTTAGTTTCAAAACAAAACTTACATTTGTATAAGAAAATCTCTAGACTCTTGAAGATTAAACACTTGTTTCTGGTAGTTTTGATACTACTTGGGCAAAAGCAGAAAATATAGCTAAATATTGCTCTAAAGTTTGGCTCACATGACTGTAAAATCCAAAATACATAATCTAAATATTTATAGGTAAAATAAATAAAAATAATAAAATGCTGCAGAGATTTGATCATTCCTTCTATAACAGTCCCAGAATATTGTAATTGACTGCATATTATTGAAGTCATCCTTTAAAATACAATCACACACAAAACAATTTTTGGTCTAATAAAAAGCAAAACATTTGATGTATATGACATTGTTTTCCTGGCTAACTATTTCATTTAACAGATATACTCTTTAATTCTACACAAACTTATGCACATGTTAACACTGAAGCAGAGAAACAAATTCCTTGAGATCAAAGGTGCAACACAGGCTGGTACTTTGAAAAGTAATAAAAGCTCTGGGTCAGGGGTTTTATTTAATTTCTAAATGGGAAATCCCTTGTACTTTTTACCCAAGAAAATGCAGAGAATCTCAGATAACACCATGAAGGAGCGTGTTGCCAGCTGTTTGGATGGACTACCCAATGGAACACAGCTGTGGGCCCGTGAATGACCTTTTTCTCCCCCTAACTCAGCACTCTGTGTAACAAGATACAAGAAGAGGCTCAGAAAAAAAAACTCAGGGCCTATCCACAGCTTTACTTATCTGCTACAAAATACAAAACTGGCTTTCTGGATGTTCTTGTACTACACTTTTTTCATCTTGAAATGTGAAGAATGGATCCTCCAAGCAATTTCAAGGGAGAGGTCCTGAAACTAAGACTGAAAGCTCCCACCACATGGTACCTAGAGCCTCAGATTTTCTTCCACTGATTTCCACTGCCAACATGCACGATTGCAGTTAAACAAGTGTTCACACTGAGACATGAAAGGAGTTTTAGGCAGGAAAGAGAAATATAGACATACACCATGTGCCAGCGACCTCTGCAGAGGCTTACCGTGGTGAAGGTTTTAAAATTCTGCATACAAACAGTTAATCACCACAACTATTTAAAATGTCAGTGGAAAAAGAAATGGTTTCCAAGAGCATATAACTGCCCAGATAACTTTCATCAGCCCAGCCACATGAAAGACCCAGAGGCAACTGTGAAGCCACCATCAATACAAATGCCTGTGGAGTCCTCTCTGGTGCCAGATCCTGCTGCTTTGGCCATAAACAATATCTCCTGTAGTGCTGCATCTAGGATCTCTGGCTGCCAATCAAGCAGGAAGAGAAGGAGAAGGAAGAACTGTCTAATGCACTTGAGTAAATGTACTACTGCCATTAAGTGCTATATTTTATACCTTTGTGGTGTATGTGGTTTTACAAAAGAGCAGACTTCCAAAATGTTAAAAACTCATGGCAGAGAAAATGTAGTGGCAGCTTTGATGCTTAATTTCTATGAATATGAACATTTTTATAGACTTCAGTCTCCCCACAAAACATTAGGCTAATGGACACTGGGCAATTCTTTTTAAGTAACTTAATGGTCAGTCATTCTTTCATGTTTGGGTCAATCCGGGCGATCTCATAGTGAGCAAGAAACAGCAGACGGTGTTTGCAACATGCATCCCTCTTCCTCATTGGTCCTGACACAGGTGCTCCCATCGAGAGCAGAGTTTATATGCTGAAAGCAGACAGGGAAGCTGTGGTTTTAGGCTGTGCACACAGCACACACTGAAACACTTGCCCTTAGCAGTGCCATAATTTTGCACCTGTGTCTAAAGCAGTTCATTTCGTTTTGCTGTGAACAAGGCTAAACCTGATGCCCAAACTGGGAATATCTGATTTTGGTGCCCTTTTTTTGGCTGATGTCTGGTCTGTCCTCTTGGATTAGGCTCATGTAATGGCTCAGATTATCATGAGACTCAACCCAGTCATTGTATTTGTGTTCATTGTCAACTCAGGACATAATCAATTGCAAAAGAACAGACTAGGCTCCAGCCTGCAAACACAAACTGTCTAGTTTTCATTAGGATTCACATTTACCACAGTGGCAGTGATGCCACTTCCACAAACCCATTGAATAAGAAAGGAGTGACAGACTGCAGTCCTAGATATCTAGCCTATAATTACTCTGTATTTATTTAGATATGTCAGCAATAGCATCTGCATCAGGGGCTAATTGCCCCTTCAGTTTTATGCTAGTAATTGACTGCAAGCCCAGAAATGCAAGCAGAAGGAAAAAAAACAGACACAGGCAGGAAAAAAAAAAGTCTACTGAAAGCTAAATATAAAACTTATCTATTAAAGCCCTGGTACTACTTAGATAAAAATGAAGCTATGAATAATTATTGCTGTCAAACTTCTACTAATGAAAATAATGTCCACTACAAATGTATTCAACAATTGCAGACCATGGTTGAAGTCATAGTGCAACCATGTTACACTTTCCTCTCTTAGCTGTAAGCTTTACTTGCAAATTGAAGTAACTCTTCATTTATAGTTAGCTGCTAATAAGTTAGGCAAACAAGGGAACTCAATTGGAAGTGCTGAATTTATTACGCATAATACAAAAGCTCAGAACCTTCTGGTTTTAATTACATAATTAAACAGCACATTTTCTTTCTTTCTTTCTTTCTTTCTTTCTTTCTTTCTTTCTTTCTTTCTTTCTTTCTTTCTTTCTTTCTTTTCTTTCTTTTCTTTTTCTCTTTTTTTCTCTCTTTCTGTCCTTTTCTTTCTTTTTTTTCACTTTAAGTGACTGGCTCATCAAAACAATTAGAACTTTTCTATAAATTCTTCAACAGGTTGACAGAATGCAGAAATTAATGCCTCAGTAAAGGGTTTTTTACAAAATCCTCTTAAAATTATAAATATATATTTCTAATATATTAAATATATGAAACATATACAAGTAAATTATTAGCAAGGAGTTGATCAATGAGTTGATTTTTTCTCTAAATTCTAAGGCCACATCAGTTCTTTACTGAGGTGATATTACTGACGGACAGAAATTGCTTTTGAGTTACAAGTAAGATGAAATTCAGATTCAGTGTGTTCCATGCTATTTCTGTATCAAATATCTGTATCTAGATATTGCACAGTTCAAAGTCAAGTATAATGCAATACTAAAATAGCATAGGTGATTAATATTGGAGACTGGTTAATGCAAAAAATGTTAGCTCTGCCTAAATAGGATTATACTGTGAGACATTTGTTTTATTTTTATCAATTAGCTTAATCTTTGATTTGAATTCTACACCCTCTGGCATCAAGAAGATGCTTGTTTCTTCTTTTTTTTTTTTTTTTTTTTTTTCTTTAAACAAAGGATTATTCTTTCTCAAAAGGGGATTGTCAACTTCTTTTATTGTTTTATGCCACACAGGGGAAAAATGCTTTTGAGGCATTACCTCTGAATTTAGCAGGGACGAGAGTTTACTGCTATATAATCATTAGTCAATGCAGTAGCTGAAGCCTTAAACAAAAGAAAACAAACTACAAACAGGCAAGCATCCCCTAAAGGCACATCAGAACACCAGAGAGAGGAAGCATGGATTTCAAACACGGCTGCCCAAGCATGTGCTAAATATTGCCGTTCCTGACTTTAAACAGCACACTAAGGAATACAACATCACCTTCTAGTCTTTGGAACAATACTAGGAAGCAAGGAAAAGAATTTAAAGGGTTTAGAAAATGTACTGTACTTCTACTCTTTATTTTGAGGCTTCACGAAAATTATGTCTCCAAGCCAGTAAAATCTCTCAGTATAAGGGAACCCCACCATAAAGCTATTAAAAAGATAGGACTAGACCTCAAATGTGTTTTTTCATGATATGTGCTTCCCCAAAACAAGCAAATTGCTTGATCCTTGTGAATTGTCTCCCACAATTAATGTTCACACTATGGTTGTGAGCCACAACAAAGCTTTAGAAAGATTTTAACCACGGCTGTACAATTACGTGTACAAAAATCGCCAGAGCCACATTTGCTTTCATAGATGATCACCAGCCTGGAGTAACTGTAAGTACTTGGAAGGAGCTAATTAGAGAACTGTATTTCATCCTGATATATGGCCAAATACTATACAAATAATACATACAGTGAAAAGCATCTAATTTATGCTACTTGTGAAAAAGGAGGGTGATGCCTCTAACACAAATGAGAAACATTAAATACGTTCTATTTTCTTAATTTCTTTCTACTGGCATATTAACCATGAATTCAGAATATATTGTTGGTGTTATTCAAGGGAGTGATTGCTTCATTAATTTAAGTATTTGTCAACTCAGAATAAATTGTAGGTCACTGTTTAGAATACAATCTACATCTGAAATTAACTGAGACTGTATCCAGCTCCCTCTGCAAAATCATTTTGACAATTCAGGGTTTCAAACAGGAGTCCAAACTACATCATCTGATGATTGTTCAATGATCTCTACATCTTGAGCTCCTCTGTAAAGATGGATGTCCAGCATGCATAAGCTTAAATCTGTAAGTAATTGACTGGAAAAAAAAATGGCTCTGTAACAGTCCATCTCCTCAAGAGAACTGCCTGTCCATTGAAGGATGGTGGAGTAAGGAGGGGCTCTCTGATATTAGTACTTTACACACTTTTAGAATGCAAGATTCCAGAACTGCTGCTTCCGTTTGCAAGATTGAACCTCACCATTTGATTATCTGTAATGACAAGATGATTTGCAGGAGTCACTGGGAAAACAGAGAAGACAGGAGGCACTCACAGGAGTTTATGTGAGTCAGATGCAGAGCAATAAACTGATTCCAAGAGAAGTTATGAATATAACATGTCAAGAAAGGAAAAGCTCCAGGTAAGAATGACAGTTTCAAAAAGAGTAGCTATCAGTAAGGTCTTTAGAAAGTTTTCCTGTGTTTGGTCTTCAGCTGTTTTTGTGAAAATATGGAAAGGCAAATAGAAGCTGGATGAGTCTTGTTTCAGGGACCGATCCATGAGGCAAATGAGATATTTTGCTGTATTTTATTCCTCAGATTGAGTCTTTCTGACAAAAGTATGACCTCATGGAATGATCTTTAGACTCACTTCCAAATCTTATGACCACATAAAATCAACAGAAAGCAGAGGAAACTTCCCTCAGAGAGAGGTGTTTTTCCTAGTCTCACAGCAATGTGACTGCATGGGAGCTGCTGTGTGGTCCTCCTTTCCATCACTGATGCTGGAGCTTCCCCTCAAGCCAAACCTGTCCTCTACTTGCAACAGCTTCAAAGTTTCTGCAGTTAGGACATAGTTTCAGTGGGACAGCAGAGCAAAAGGCAAAGAACCGACCACCTCTTTTTTCACATAAATGATGCGGGACTGACAGAAGCCTCTCCGTTAGATAATGAAAGAAAGGCTCCACCCAACTCACTCGGTGGTTGACACTGCTCTCTGTACTAATAACAAACAACTGCTTCCTTATATGATCAGACTCCAATATAAGGCTTTCGCTTAGCCTAGCTGTTATTAAAACACACAATCTTTGAAAAATGTACTTTTTAAAGGTATTTTGGAAGTCTCATTTCCTGGAAATGCACTAAAGATGATACAAACCATATGCTATACTACTGCCTTGGAAAACAGACCTTTCCATTGGATAATGATGTGGGATGAGAGATATTTCATCTTTCATACATTTATTTGACAATGATAAATTCAATTCATTCTATCTCATTGAATGATACATTTATATTCAGTATGTAGTTTAAAATTTCATAAATGATTAAAGTCTTTGCCGTTTTAATTATAATATGAAGAGAGCAGCTAGAACTTATTTGCAGAGAATAATGTTCAAGTCAATAAATTTGGTAAGTTCTCCTGACAACATATAAATGATGACTTTACTTGCCTGACTACCTGTGGAAAGCAGCCCAATAACGAGAGTCCTTGTGTTTCTTTTCCAGCAGAATGAAGCTGGAGTCTGATCACTGCCTAACTTCAACAACCTCCTCTCAGCAACAGGTAGCAAACAATTCATAGAGCTTTAAAAGTTGTTCTATACTCCTGCACTAAAGAAAAAGGTTAGCCTGTTAAGCAGAGAACTGCAGACAGCTATCCTCTACCAAGCCATGAGCTGTTGTAATTTACCTCACCATTGTAAAGAAGAAGCAGATTCTTCACCCTGGGAGAATCAATAAGGGCTCTGAATGCACAAGGCAAGTAGCTTTTGACCTAGCTTGTGCTATGCAGGCAATAGTTTAGCTTTCTTCATGCTCACCCATCTGTTTGAATCACAGGGACCATGCCTACTCAATCACTTGCACTAAACACCAAAAACCTAATGCCAAGATTTCATTGACTTCTTTTTGCTTAGGATGAGACCCACGTGTATCAGCCACTACAAGATCCAGTGGTGACATTAGTACCTGTCCACAAGGAGCTGAACCAGTACAGACAGCACACAAGTCAGAAATAAATCATAGGTCTGTTACTGTCTCTTCATGCACTTTGGCTTAGGCATTGCAGAAGTATTGAAAAGAACTTTGAATAACTTCATGCAACTGAACATATTCTCCTCTGGTCCATACAGAATAATTGAAGAGAAAAACAGTTGTTGAGTTGACCTTCGCACAATTTTCTTCCTTACAATTTGGAATACAGTAGAACCTAATTTATTTTGTTTCTGTTCTTTTTTGGCCTAAGAAATTTGCACAAAATCATGACACTCAGAGTGCTTATTTTAGAAAGAGAAATATTCATAATCTTCTCAAGTTTTAAACAGTATAAAAGCTAAAAAAGATGTTCTTTTTTCCTCTTACCCTAATTAAAAACAAAACAAACCAAACAACCAAACAGCCAACAAAATAATCCAACAAATAAAGCAAATTTGATCAAATTTTGTTGAAAAAGAAAAATGCCTTTAGGCTGAGGAGTCATATACCAAAGCATAGCCCAAAGCAGGTTAAACCAAAGGAGTCAGAAAGTCTTCTGGAAAAGAAGGGCATATAATGGGAATGACAACAGATCTTTAACTGTAGCAGTGCTGCTGGGTGCCACTATAATGAACTGAAACCTACAATCTCCTAGGGTTAATAAGACACCTGTCTTGGAACTAGCAGTCATATTGGTTTTCCAAGCCTGCCACAATACTTAAAGTCTTGATGAAGTTCTTACTGTGCCAAAGGAACTTACTAACAAAGCCACTGAGTCAATTTAACCTAGTGAAACTGGACCCTGTAGACTGGGTTATCAGAGTTTTGTGTTGAGATAATTACAGCACTAAAGAGAGCATATGGGCTGTCAAGGCTGGCACATGGCCTGCGCCAGCTGTTACCTGGGTGCTTTGGAAAATCTACTGAACAGCATTTTGGAAGCAGAACAGCTATATGTAAGTTTTCCAAGATATCTAGTGGGAATTCCTCATAATAAATTTATTTTTTATATGGGGAAGGATTACACCCAATAACATGACTGCAAGAAGTACAACTTTAAACTTCAGAAGGAAACTATCAGAGGAAAGCAATTTTACATGACAGTGAAGTGTACCAATAGCAAGCTTCATGTTGCTATAGAAAGTAAACTGTTCAAGAAATTAGCTTTTGTATAGCCCAGCTGAAAGCAACACTGAAACACTCCTACTTGGAAGCTTTTCTAGAAACGTGCCTCTGGGTCAATGGGATTTATCCTATTATTCCTGGTATTGCTACTGCATGAAAAATGTCTTCCAAATGCAATGTCATAGCTAATCAATTACTAACAACAGTTATTATTGATTAGCTGAGATGCTCTTACAGGGCCTGCCTTTATGAGGTAATATCAACCAAGGAAAATGTTTCAAATTGGATGTGTCCAATGAGTTAGACAGAAAATTTAAAGAGGAATCAAACAGAAACATGCCCAGACAGAATACAACTAATGGAAGAACACACACTAAAATTTCATAACATGTGAGGAATGGAAATTATGATTATTGGATCCAGGAGGATTATAGTAAATTATATTAATTATTTAGATAAGTAGACTTAATTATCCAGACAGAACTTCCTAAAATGCAAGATTATTCTAACTTTGCCTGCAGTACTTGCAATACCTATGATCTGAGAGAATGCCTGGGAGACATGGAGACAATTCACGGGGAAGCCAATGCTTAATTTCCAAAATCTGACCAGATACATCAGAGTTTTGTGAGCAAAACCTGCTTGCCATTACTATGGCTGGGATTAGTGGCAGTGCACAGCTCTGAAAAACCCCTGCAAGCTCCCAAATCTTAGTTTCTCAAACCAAATTAAACTTAGAAAGTTGAGTTAATGAAGCTCCAGCTTCAATTTCAAGTCACCTTAACGGGCAAAACCACGGATTCATTCCTCTGACATCATTACCTTCATAGACCTAATGCAAATATATCACTATTTGTTTCACATAATTCAATTTCATGTCTTCATGAATCTCTCGAGAAATTAATGGATGGAAAATTTAAGATTTACTATCTCCTTGAACATGTCATTTCATTAGGAACATAGTTAACCCTTATTTCCTCCTTTTCTGACTCAATAATACAACTTCATTGCGTGTGAAGAAGGGATTGTAATAAATTGGCTCAATTCATAATTTTCTACATGCTGAAATTTTTAAGATTTTTGATCTACATCAGCATTAGTAATGCATAGAAAAGCAGAAGTACTAACAGTATTGGTACTATGTTTTTATCAAAGCTAAATCTGCAGTTTTTAGCTCTCTAAACCCCTATTTGATTGAAAAAGAATGTATTTTGGAGTTGAAAAATTCATTTCTTTGATTTAATTTATTTTTAATCCAGTCCTAAAAACATTAGGAAATCCAGTTGTATCACCTCAAACTAAGTGCATTACTGCATTATATTTTGCAAGCTTTAGCAAACAACAAAAAAAAAAATCCCCCAGAAGAATCTTAATTCTTACCTATGGAAAACATTAAACTGCTAAGTGCTAACAACTAGAATTAGTCCTTAAATCTCTAATGAGAATAATAAAACATGAGTGCAGTTTGTGCTGTAACTTGATAAGGCCTGAATTTACTTGCTGTTAGTAAAAGTTCCTGATCCAGCAGTATGGCGTTTTACTCCCTGAGGTACAGGAAACAATATCTGTCCTTTAGGAGCATCCTCTGTGGTAAGCACTTCTTATCAGGGCTATCAAAGGACTAAGATAGCAGTGTAATATCTAGTAACAGCAGCTTTATGAGCAGATCCATTACTGATTTAAATCAATCTAAAGCAGGTAGTTCTGATTAACCCCTTCGGAACAAAGCTGACCTCCTCACAAGATTATTTCTTCTGAAAGAAATGAAAACTCTTTCTGTGCTACCAGATGAGACATGCACTCAATCTAAGAAGTAGCAGCAGCAGCAATGTGGACCAAACACCATAATGCTGTAAGCCACTTAAAAACAAACAAACAAACAAACAAATCTTGTATTAAAACCTTGTTATTCTGCAAATATATAATACTTTGCAGCAGAAAAATTTAATATTCTTGAAAATTCTGATTTGAACTAAACTAGGATACTGTATGCAGAAGGAATTAATTTAACTGAGCCTGTCTAAAATTATCTTGCTGTCAATTTGTCTGAAAATCTTTATTTTATGAAAGACAACTTTTAAACACTGTCCCCAGCAATTTTCTGGCAAAACACTTATTGGAAGGCAGTCTTCAGATTCTATTTGCCTGTAAAGGTATTTTTTATTCTTTGCAATAGAAAATGTAATTGTCATCTTTTCTTGAATTTCCAAAAGTAAAATGAAAATATTGCTATCAGTCAGCAGTTTAGCAAGTCACAGCTATTTTAATTTCTACTGTTTTCACTTAATAGCAAGGGAGATTCCCTCCCAAGTTTTAATTAGAAGTCCTTAATTAATAGTCCATTGTTTATATCTTTTTCATAGGTCTTAAAGAAGTAAAGGGATTAAACACAGTTTTTAAACATTCCAAATATAATTAGTTTAAATGCTGATTTTCTAATTTGGCCAGTAATTATATAACAGGGGTCTCTAAGCATTACTTTTTGATTAGTGTTTAGAAAGACAAAAAACCCACTGCACTCAGTTTGACACAGCTGGGAAATGCCAATACGCTCCGGGCCGGGAGAGGCCCACCAGACAAACACGGCGCTTCCAGAGATTCCGAGAGCACATAAACAATCCACGTTCTCCACACCCTCTCACTGCTTGCTAACTTCAGCTCAGGCAGTTGAACGTGCTAAATGGTCACCTTCACCATTATCCTGGGCCCGATCCTGCTCTTTCCAAAGTCAGTCTGAGCTAAATTATTGATTGCAACAGTCAGTCCCTCGTGTCTTAGGAGTTAATGGGATCGAAGTGACATATAATCAGCATGCGTAATTTGAGGAGCTCGAACTTCTTGGATTCCCTTGTGACTTATTTTGGAGACACTGCCTTTTTTTCTGAACTATCCCTCTGAATAATAATAAGAAAGAAAAAGAAATTTGGATTCTAACAAACAAGCCGCTGGTTTCTTATACCAATTTTCTTGGAGCTTGTTTAGAGCCTGACCTTGTAATCCTCCCATAACCCTTCCCCAGTGATATACTTTCCTACCCTTAGTCTAAATCCACTCCCTACCAGAAATTTTAAAAAAATATTGGATAGGGTAAAAACACACAAAAAAGTCAGCATTTCTGTTCCTGTCTGCATTACAAAGGTTCACAGACCAAATGAAAACCCTTACATATATGAACTATTTTAATTAGTGTAATTTAGTATTCTCCACAAATGCAAAAGGTTACACTCTTACTGATTCTTTGATTTAAACAATTCCTATTAAACTGTGTAATTTTAGTTCAGTATGTGCTTTTGCAGTACTTTATGCAAACGTGAACTCTTTGAGATAACAAAATCAGCATGAATTTTGTATTAGAAATATATTGCAACATTAATAAAACAAAACAGTGTATTTTCTTATGATAATATAGTTTAAAGAAATAGGGTTTTTTTCAAGATTCATACCATACAGGTGACAAGCTATTTATTTACTCCTGCTTTTACTGGTAGTTGTATATTTCTTATTAGATAATAAATTTGATCTTCCAAACTATTTTGCTTGAGCATCAGAAAATGTCCAAGTGTTAAAGGGAGAGATGGCACCTAAAATATGCTGCTGAAGTTCTCTCTCTTGATAACACTGGAAGCTGTTCTGTAACTTGATCAGTTTCTTGCATCTACAGAATATTGCTTTTTAAGGCTGGTATGGGAGAGAAATATCAAAATAGGTTGACATATTTTCAATTCTTCAGAAAGAGATGAAATCAAAAAGCTCTACCTTCAGTATCTTTCAAAAAAAATCTTGAAAAGGAGAAAAATCCTTTTTTTCTTCTATCTGATTCAGGAGTAAAATTTATGCTCTTTATATCATATATTGCTTTAACATTTTCAAAATGAAAGCTAAATCCAGGCCCAGAGCAATAGAGTATAGTTTTAAGAGTGTCAAATTATGTTCAATAGCCATTTTTAAAATAAAATATAAAATCTTAAAGCAGACAGAAATTGTATTGAGGGCAAAATCATTCACTTAGATATAGATTTAAAGAAAGCACATCTCTGAATCTTAAAAAAACACAGGAATATTATTTTCTAATTGCCACAGAATGCATATGTCAGTAGTATGAATGAGTTTCAGGTGTCAGTTTTAACTAAAGCTCCCCTAAATTTATTTCTTTAAAGACTGCCATTTGGTAGGTCTGCAGACCTACAGGAACAGTATTATTTGTACAGGCTTTTTTGTTCCAGGCTGTAAACGTAATCTTGCTTTTCAAGGTTACCAAGAGGGAGGGAAGGCATTATCATTGTTTTTTCAGTCTGACTGTCCCATTTAGGTGATGTACATACTCTGAGCAAATTAATTGCTTTGAATTTTACTTATATTTATTAACTGAGATTAGGAAAGGCAGTAAAACACTATATCAAAGCTTTATGGTGAAAACAACCAGAATCAATCTTTTTCGTTTGTCACAGACACCACTTATTTAAATCTAAAATATGTTCTTTGCTGTCCTTGGTCTATTCTTATAAATAATAGCTTGTACCAAATATAGGGCTACAGAATCCTCTCTTCTTTTTGAATATAAAAAAACAGAAACAATAAAAAAAAAAAAAGATATATCAAACTTCTAATAACGGGCAGCAACAAAAAAACACCACCAAAACCCTGTAGTCTGTTAGATCTCTGCTTCTCAGCTAACTAGATTTTATTTCCACTTTCAAAAATCCTAAGTGCATTATTTTTTCAGGGCTACTTCCAGAATTTAATCACTGTGTCCCATCATTCCGACATTTATTTGGGGGCAAGCCCTGCAATAACAAGAAATTTAGAAGGGCCTTATAAAGAGAAAAAGACAAAATTGCTAAGTAATACAGTGCATTATAACTCCCTAAATAAGGCAGCTGCATGTCACATTTCTCATTCAGACAACTGTGCAAGAAAAGCATTACCTGACTGTAATCATTTAAGCTCGGAAATTAATTTAAAATAGACATGCTTGCATGTATCCAACACTGATTCGGTTCACCAGTTTTTGAAAGTTTGATATCTGAAACACTGCGACACCATCACCTGCTCATTATCATTTTTTTAATCAAAGTAATACTGAATCTCTCACACAGAAAGGAAGATAAGTAACAATATAGTGCAGGCTCCAAGTTAAATCTGGTTCAGACAGCGTAATAATGATGTCATTAAGGCTCCGAGCTGAATGGGAATCAGACAGTACCATAGTACAGCTGCAGACATAAATCTGAAAGAACTTTTTTGGCTACATTCTCAGACTTACCTTGAAAGATATTTAGGAGCTCCAGCAATGTGGGTTGAAAGAAATGTTCTCAAAGGGAGGTTTGCAGACTGAAGAACCTGTGTAGGCCTTATAGGCACTTTCTTCTGTGGCACAGGAAGGAACATTTTGTTAAATGAATAAACTAAGAGAAATAATTTCAGAAGAAGTGCAAACCAGAAAACAAATAAACCTTAATACTACCACAAATAAATGAGACTAAGGCAATTGTGGGACTGCTCAAAGCCTTTTTGCCTTGCTGAATGAAAGCAATCCCTAAGACTGAATGGGTAATGAGATCCTGGCTCCTGAGATTTTAGCTTTCTTAATCATGTTCATAATTAATTCAAGAACATTGATAATTTCATTACATTCTTTTTGTCTTATCAATAAATGATGTGCCTGCACTTTTGGTCCTGTGTACAGGGAGAAAGGAGATGCTTTGGGTAATATTGCACCAGGAATTGTATATGTATATATGTATATATACGTGCATTTATATATAATCTATATGACCCAAAATAGGGATGTGGTAGTTATTATCCATAACCAGGCCTCTATTATCAGAACACGATGGCAAGCAGTTACAAATAATTAATAAGCTTTTTATGCAGAAATGAAAAACCCTTTAAAGAAAAATATGCTGCAAATAGAATTCCTGTCTGAAAGATACGTACCACATTTTCAGACATATTTACAAAAGGATTTCACATGAACTCAAATTATAAATATATTTTTTAAGCATCTCTATATATCTTGGGTTCTAAAAAAAAATATCTTTTGAAGAAAAACACAACTTCAGCTCCTTTTCCTCTTTGGAGAAATGTGCCCTTCTGCTTGTCCTTTCAAACACATTTCCAGTATCAGCTTACATCTGACACCAAGCTATACTCACTCACTGAGTTGAAACTATCTGGGGCTTTTTACATTGGGGCTTTTTTGGTGATTTTTTATTATTATTTATTTATTTTTGTTTTTTTAATGAAGACTGAAAGCTTTCTCGTTATCTAACAGTCAATCAAATGGGAACATCCTTTTAGGATTTACTACTTGCTCTGTGTAATCTTCAGCAAAACAACAAATCAGTTTTGCTCCCATTTTTGTTGTTGTTGATTTAGAGGTATCATCAATTTTAGACAGCAGAGTATGTAGAAGTGAAAGTTTCTGACTGGGAACAAATACTGCTGTGTTATTTCCTCTCACTTGCACCCTATTTCATTCTGACATCAGTGAAATCATCCATGGAGAACACGTCCCTGTGCAAGAGAAAGCACCATAAATGAGTCACAATCAGTTTAATAAGTGACTTCAAAACACAAGCTACACTCAGGAAATGTCTACCGCCCTGTAGGAATGTCTGCATTTCAGCTGATTATCTTTTAAAAACAAAAAAAATCAAGCATTTCCTCCTTAAAAGCAGGTTAAATGTCAACTTAAGGACAAATATATCCCCCACCAAATGTTCTCATTTTCTGCTCTGTTGACACCAGCTTCATGGGGATGTTACTCCCCTGAAGGTCTAGGTGGCTCTGAGCCAGCACAGCATGTGACAGGTCACGCAGGTGCCACATTGCCCCGAAAAGAAAGAACATTGATGCATGTACAGATAAAGGTTTTCCATTCTGAGGATACTTATCAGGACTGGGGAAGGAAGAAAGCCTGAATTTCGTGTATGTGAAATATTTTGGGGTCATAAGTAGCTACACACATATCACTGCTACTGCTAAAAAAAAGAGGAGCAATCCCTGGTCCAAGGCTGAATGACACCAACAGACTGCAGCCTGTACTGCTCACACATATGGAGCAGAGGTGGCTTGAGAGACCTCACCCAAGGAGCCCAAAATACAGCTGTGGAATGTACCAGCAATTCAGCAGGGTGGACGAGGAGGGCACCGCACTTGAGCCTGGTCTCTCAGCCTTCATTTATCTTTTATGACTCTAATATCTAAAGAGGTGCCAAAACATCTGGTATTAAAGACCTAGTGCAGCCCTAGAACTTAAGCAGCTCAGGAGAGCTGTCAAGCAGTTTTGGTCCTTAAAGGGTTCCTCAAGGGATGGGGAAGGCAGCATAAAGGATCTACTGCAGTGTAAAAGTAAAACTTTCCCTCTTCAAGTTTCAAGCAATGATATATGAGGACAAAAAGAGGTAAAATCAGGTAAACACAGATTATTTAGGATATTTGATATGTTTACCTGAAATGACAGGCCCTGAACCATGCTTTGTAGTATCGCTCCTTGGGGCTGTAAAAACAAATCCTAATTAATTTAGGCAATCCAGGTACTCTTCTTCCCAGTGAAGACAAGAGTGCAAGTCTTGAAGAGGCCTTTTCCCCAATGCTTCTGAGCCTTTATGGCCATAACCATAAACCAGATTATCTAAATTGCCTGTGGGGGAGCTCATCTCCCCACTCATAGTGTAAAAAAGCCTCTAACTACATTCTCAGTTGAGGCATTTTAAGGGAATACCTGGAGTTAGATGGGATACCATTCCTGATGCAATGAATTAAGAATGGTGAATGCATTCAATTAAGTAGAAAACACTCCCCCTTCATCCTTGCTGTTTCAGAGGGCAGAATTCAAGATAAATAGGTTCAGATCCTGGATTTTGATTAGGTTGTTCTTGCTGTAGGTCAGTGTAATGCCTTCAGGTGTTATGAATCCAAGAATTATTGCTGAGATCAGCAATTGCAGTCCCTTTCGAATTTAGGGCAACATTTCTTTGAAGCAAGTCTGAACTATAAATAATATGGAAATCTCTCTGAACTTGATTATAGCTTTTACTGCAAGAGCTATTGACAAGATGTTAAGCATCTTTGGCTGGTCCATGGAGTTTTTCAAGAGTAGTCTCAAAACTGAAGCTGTTTATGTGTTTGAAATACCTGACCTTTTTTTATCTGTATTTATATATATTCTTAGGTCATCCATGCATTATTCCTAATCTTTAAAATGTAAGTACTATTCCTTGAATTTGAAACCGTCTCATCAGAGCATAAACCTTAAAATGTACTAAGGTATTTAAAAAACCATCCTGAAATTCATGAGAAGAATCCATGTCACAGTTACTGGTAGTTATCAACATTTTTTCCACAGATAAGCTGTGTATAAATCCACAACAACTATTATAGTCAGGTTTATATAATTGCACTTTAAAACTAAATCCATTCATATAAGCATGAGCAAAATTATGTGGGATTTGTAGAATAACCTAATTACACGAGAAAGAAGCCCAAAAAGAGCAACACAGAATCACTTAGCAAGGCAAGCTGTTGCCTGTGACAGTGATGTATGAGACATAGGTGATATATGTACTGGGTGGCTTTATCAGTAAATCATTGAGTTATTTACTTCCCTGAGGAACTGGGCCTGTCCCTGGAAGAGACTGCACTGTGAGATGCACCAGTGGGGGATTAATATTGGCAAAACAGTCAATTTTGATTTGTTCACACAAAAGAATCATAAAATATAATTTAATACATAATGCACCACAGATGTACTGTCTCTTCTAAGTACCAGTACTTTACAAAAGGTGGAATCTGGATCTCCCTCTTATTTCCCTCATTAACATGAGAGGAAAAATTTCCACACAATTTGTTTTAAATAAAGTATTTAGCCAACACATCCCTGGCTAAATAAAGGTGTAAATAGTAAATAAGGGTGTAAACAGTTGCCCATTGAAAAATAAGGAAAACGCAGAGTATGGAGTTCAGGACTGAAAAGGTATATTATTTTCTTTTCTATAAGCTGCATATTAAAGGTAGATGACAATCTCTACCATCTGCAAGGAACAACTGTGAGGCCACAGCAGTTTTGAGCTTCTCCTATGGACCTTTGCTACAGGGCCATCCCCAGGGGCTCTCAAGCACAGCAGTGGACTGGGTGCTGCCCAGAATCCCTCAGCTGGCAGAGCAGATATAAAACCAGCCATTGGTGCCTTACCTCTTCCCGAGCTTCTGCACTTGCACAGGCAGGAGCATTGCCTGTGCTTTGCACCTGGGCTCCAGCACCTTGCCCTCAAATTCACTCCATGTATGTGTTGCACATATGGTTTGAGAGAGAGCTCAAAAGGCTATCCTAGTGCTCAGCCCGACACTGATGTATAAATCCTTTAGTTCCTTGTCTTGTAGCAATTTTTTTTGCGTCTGATTTTAACAAGTCTGAGTTAAAAACGTGTAGACTACACTACAGAATATATACATGGTCAAAATTGCAAAATAAAAAATAATCATTGACACAAACACTATAAATATGGCTACTTACTACATCAAAAATAAGGAAAAAACCTTAAATGCCGTAAACAGCTGCTGTGCAGAAAACAGCTCAACATTATTGAGTGTTATAGAATTGCTTCTTCTAACATTAACACCATTTTCAGAAAAGCTTTACACAAATAAAGAAAAATCAGACACTAATTTTCAGAGTAATAAAAGCAGTGACAACTTTATCACTGCTAATGTGCAGAAAATGACTGTTGTGATGCATAGCATATTATGGCAAAAGTGCAAACAAAATACTTTTTCCTCTTTAATTCCCCCACAGCATGGTCTTTTATTGGAATTACACCACATTTCCAGAGCCATGGAGTGAATTTGTCTTATTCTGAGTTGGGGCTGCTATTCATACATACGTTTGGGGTTTTTTTCCTTCTGTTATTATGTGAAAGTTTTGAAGAATGTCAGCCTAAAGCCTACGCATGCCTAATGCTGTATGCCAATATTTTGAAATCAGAAGTGTGAAGTCCAGTGGGTATGGTACTCACTTGCTCATGAAAATATGACTAGACATTAATGCATGGCCCGACTCAGAGTAGAGCAGAAGTGCAATAGCCAAGGAGTATCTGATTACAAGTAGCATTCCTTAAGGCTTCATGCTAGGCCCAATAACATCTTGATTTTCATCCCAGACAATGAGGTGGAAAACATCCTCAGCAAGTTCATGAACTACCTCAAAACTGGAAGCACAGTCATTATGCTGGAGGGCAGCTACTCAGAGGGATTTCAACAGGCTAGAGAGAGGAGTTTAAGGACATATCACAAGATTCAGTAAAGAAAACTGGTAAGTCCCAGTTCTGTGTCAGAATAACTCCATGGATCCGTACAGAGTGCTAGCAAGCACTGCTTTCAGAAAGCAGCTTTCCAAAAGAGAACCTAGATTCTGGAAGTAAATACATTGAGCATTTGTGAAGCACCATGCTCTTGCAGAGATGTGGACCAAGTGCATACTGAGCTGTATTGGCAAAATTATAGCCAGCAAGTTAAAAGACAGGGTTATTCCTCACCATTAGACACCTCTCTGTCTACACCTGGAATTAACTTTAGCTTTGGGCTTTCCAGTAAACGAAAGATATTGACATGTTGGACCAAGTCCAGTGAGGGACCAGCAAGATAGCTGAAGGCTTGGACATGACAATACAAAGAGGAGGCTGGGACAGTTTACTCTGGCTGAGTGAACACAGTCCCAAGCAGCCTGAAGCAGCTAAACTGCATTGAGTGGGGACCAGAGCACCCTCTCCAACTTGGGTTTACTCCACTGTTCTGTGAACAGAAAGGAGTTGAAGAATATCATGACATATTCTAGACATAAAACCATAGCACATTCAGAAAATGTTCAAACCATGACCTGTAGAGTCCCTAGTTCCCCATATTTTCAACTTGAGAGGTGGTGGATGAATTTGTGTCATCAATTCCTTACAGTACTTCTGTCCATGCAACTCCTACCACTGCCATTTTTTTATTAATCACTTTAAACTTGGTTTTGAGAATATTAATTGCATCAAAGCTTCAAAACAAACTATAACATTGCTTTTCTCTCTAAACAGAGACCTTCATGAATGCTAAACCAACAATTACAAAGTAAGATATTAAACTGCTCTGTTTTACATGCTCTGACCTACTCAAATGTTATTTGCTTAAAGTATTTTTAATATAAAAAATTATCAGTAATTTCCAAGTTTCAATGCCCATAGTCACCAAAGGCTTCTAGAAATGATGAAGCCTTGGAGATGTTCTTTATACAACAAATATCTTACAAAGATCAAATATATAATCTAATCATTTTTATTATCAATTTATAAATAAAATTATCAATTATATATCAAATATATAATCTAATCCCAAATATTTGCATTCTATCTGCCACTATTTGTTTCTCCTCTAAGCTTCAACTCTTTTTAGAGATCAGAGCTATCTCTGCTTCTAGCAACAGCAGGAATGTCATGAACTTGCTTCTTCACACTATAGACAGTGGAAATCCACACATACTCAGGATATACAGAGGTGAAATAATGTAAAAGAGGTTCATGTAAGTCACACATACCTGAACCAGAAGGACATAACAGATGAGAAGCTTATAAAATGCTTTTTATGTATGGGCAATATTTGACCAGGCAAAAATGTATGTCATTGCAACTGTTTCAAGGAGCAGATGGGTAGGTACATACGTTGATAGTGACACAAAAGATGGAAGGTAAGATTGTTCAATGGCACGTAAGAGCTGAAAATAGAAGAAAGGCATAGAGATTACCAGAAGGGTAATTAGAAACACCAGGGAGAGAAAAATATAGTTGTGGAAATAACAAAAATCAGAACAAGAAGTATCTGCAATAGATACAACTTGCTCTAAAAGCCATAATCATGGAAGATATTAAGAATTTGCATTAAAAAAATTTCTTCTGATGTAGCTAGAATAATAGTATTCAGTTAAATGCCCCTGAAACTGGAAGCTGCATTTACAGTAATTTACATTTTAAAAGAAAAAAATAACACAAAAGGTCATAGGAAAGAGAATAAATTTCAAATGCTGTTTCACAACTTTGTACAAAATAATAAAGTGAGCTGCTTTTGATTGAATTTGAATTGACAGCAAAAAATTCTCATTTACCATTATTTGATGCTTCATTGAGTGACTTGTGGTTCGTTACCAGCTTTCTCAATTGATGCATCTCTTTGCAGCCAAATAATGGATAAGTGACACACACCATGAAATATGCATTTCACTAAGGAACTACTTTCCACATCTTGAGAACCCTGGGTAGTATTTATGCTCGAAATTAAACCAAACACTAAGCATTGATTTTAATATGTTTAGATGAAATCAAATTGCTCTAACTGTGTTAACATTGTGAAACATGCAGTAATCCATGTATTTTATAGGCTGATAAATCTGAAACTACAGTAAATGCATAATTATGCCATCAGTGATATCTGTTTCTGGCGCCTATTACTCAGATATCATGCTATCTACAGCATTATGCATGGAAGTAACACCAAGGAAGCAATTCATTTTTCTCACAAGTTACTGAATCAGTTTAAATCAAAAATCAATGGCATTAATCAACTGCATTTGTAATTTCAAGGAACAGTCTTTTGCTTCCTTGCCTACAGAGTGCCAATTGACTTTGAGGAAGCTTCCTGCATTAAATATTTGGAGAACTGCAAGTTTGTTGAACCTCTGCTCACTTCAGTTCCTAATACTGTTGTTTTCCCCATGCATATTTGCATGATTGTCTCAAGTCTCTTCCCATACTAGCCAGAGGAGCAATATTTTGATAATTCCCACTCTAGGACAAACATTTTAAAAAATCAAAACCTGAGACTCCATATTTCTCAGATAAATACTGTTTCTAATATTCAGAAAAAGTTCAGAGATGTCAAAAGAAGAAGAGAGAAAAGGAAGCAGGCATGGCACAAAATCAGAGGACAGGAAGGCAACAGTGAGGAAAGGGAGACAGGAGAAAGGGAGTCACCAAACCATTATTTCCAGAGAATGTCATATAGGCATTACAAATTGCAGGATTTTTATTTTACTTTTTTCTTTTGATGCTATTAGAATGATTTTTTTGATCCATTGATAAAAGAGAAGAAAATTTGAAAATATTTTGACAAATAGAAAAAAGAAAGTAATATTTCACAATCAAGTGAAGGGGATGGCAAACAAAGGGTAAGCAGAAGAAACTTCAGTCATCAAACAGGGCTTTAGGGTGACCACCTCAACCACATGTACATAAATACAGGAGTATCATGGAAGAAGTTGTCATGTCTTTTCTGGGAAATCAATATAATTGTGTGTTCTGCAGTATGTGCACAGAGCATGCATAGCATGGGGAGAAAGAACAGAGAAAGAAGAGGTGTGTGCAGTTGTAGAGTATCAATCTTACTGACATACAGATATGGTGGTATAGCACACACACCTGCAGTGCTGCAAGGGATGAATAAAAGATCTTTAGGTGTGGCAGGCTAGGGTGGCACGGATGAATGGAACAATGAATAAAGGAAAGCAAAAGCCTACCTGGAATTGAATCTGACAGTGATATGAAAGGCAGACTGAAGGGGTTCTTTTAAGTAGGTTATAAAAGTAAGACCAGGAAAAATGAGGGCCCACTGCTGTCTGGGGCAGAAGATGTGGAAAAGGGTGAGATACACAATGCCTCCTTTTCTTTGCTTACCTTTAGCAATCCCAAGGCCCTGAGGCCAGTGGGAAAATATGGAGTAAGAAAGTTTTAGCATTGCTGGAGAAGGATCAGAGTAGAGAACATTTAAACAAGCTGGACACTCAACTCCATCAGATTTGATGGGATACACCAACGAGTGCTGAAGTAGCTGACCAACGTCTTTGAGAAGTCATGGAAGTCATGGGAGGTTCTTGACAACTAGGAGAAAGGCAGTGTTTCTTCTAACCTCAGGAAGGAGGATCTAGGGAACAGCAGGCTGATAAGACTCAAATCCTTCGTGTTAAAAATAATGGATCTATCTGGAAACTACTTCCAAAAACATGAAGGACTGGAGGATGATTTGGATTAATCATCATTAATGTATTTGAAAGGAATCATGTTTGACCAAACTCATAACCTGCCTGCCTTACTCTCTTCCTCTCTTTCCTTCCCCCCTTTCCTTCCTCCCTTCTTTCCTTCCTCCCTTCCTCCCTCCCTTCTTCCCTTTCTCTTCATCATTTTGTCTTTTTCTCTCTTTTTCTCCTTTTTTTTCATTCTCTCTGCTTTTCTTTGACATGAGGAAGATGAGCACTGCTTTTGGGGGTGACTGTCTCTCCTCATTACGTAGAGCCTAGATGATAGTTTATCTAATTTTTACATAGCTAACATGATATCCTCAGGTACAATACAGGAATCTGACAGCAAATGCACTTGCTGAAGTGCTTGTTTGGTCAACAGAGAGAAATAGGCATTGTTATTCTGTGTTCATCTTATCCTGAAACAGATACATACATATGGTTAATCAAACTGTTCCATGGAAGCACTTTTCTTTTATTCTCATAGTAATTGCTCATATACAGAGGTGTAAAATGTAAGATTACATATTTTTAGATTTTTAATGTAAAACCAATATTTTTTTTAAAAAAAGAAAGTAAGTTTGGTTTCTTTTCTTTCACTAAGCTGATGAAACAGAAGTGTAACTGAGTTATACCTGTTGGGAAACCCTTTTTATTACAGGGTATTGTGGTTTTTTTACTGTAACATAAGCTATACTGTCATAAAAACTGCTATATAACTGTAGCTGCTTGAAGAAGTTTAACATCACTCACTATTTTGCTATAATTCAAGCTACAAAACTTGAATACTTAAAATATTCAAATACAACAATTCATATGACATTTAGTGCCAGGTTTGGTGATGAGATAAAAATCCGTTAAGTTCACTGATTTATAACACAATTTGATATATGCTTTCTGCAGAAGAGAGGTCATCTGCTGGCAGATGCTTTTGATTAGCACATTTCAGTTTTTTATCAGATACAGGAAGAACATATTAATATTTACCTTCAAATGATGATGTACACTCTTTTTTATCTAGAAGCCTGGCTGCTGGTGGTTCCTACTCTTGCCTACTGTCTGCAGAGGGAACAAAGAATGATACTTCTACCCTGTGTCCAGCAAGGCTCCTGAAGGAATGCAGTTGTCAGTCCAGAACAATCTGCTTTAGGCATCATAAAACACCTAACCAGACAGGATTCTGAACACCCAGAATTAACAGACTGTGATAATTTTTCGCACACTGAGTGTGTGGTGGTTCAGAGAACACAAGTTACAGAATTAATGTTTTACTATCCAACTACTAATGTAATTTTTTCAAACTGGGACTAAGGTGGCTAATTATTTTTGAAAGTTAATAATAAGATGTTTCATGCTTAATTGCATTGTAACTATGCCTACAAGAGCCAGCTATTAATCAAGCTGTTATTACGTTCAATGCAGTACAACGATAACATAATAAGATAGACCTGAATCTCTTTTGGCAAATGCCAGCAAATGGTATGACTTTTACCATTATTTCTAGAAATTTATGCCTGGATCAAATTAAATTGTTCTTCCTTCTCTTTTTCTGCTTATGGTCCTTGCTGCATAATTTCATGCTGTGTTGTTCTTGATTCTGAAACAAAAACAAATATGAAGAACAGTTCCATAAGGTATGCTACTGTAATTCTTTACTCCATTGCTGGAGTTATCAAGATTTTTTTAAGGGACAAACTTCTTTTTGTAAAACTGCTACTAAAAGAAAAATATAAACAATTATTGAAAATATATAGCCACCAAAACCCCATTAAATTTATCTCTTAAACAGGTTTATTATTTCACTATATATTTGAATAAAGATTTGTCTTCTGTAGCTTTCGCACAAGAACAGATTTATTTAGTTTATGGAAACAATTATTTTTTCTCCATCATCTACCCAGAATAGAATTTTTAGGAGAATTTTTTGTCAAATGTTATTCTGACAAAATCTACTCAAATATATTTAGATCTTTTAATAAATATATAGGCATCAGTATTTTTTATGGTTAGTTCACAAAAGCTTCTAATTTATCAAGCTTTTTATGGTGTACCACTGGAAACATGCAAGAGAGATGCCTCACCTACACCAATATTGCTGCTCTCTTTTATTATTTAGGGAAGATTCAGCAATATTAGGACTGACATGGAAAATACAGTGAAATTCATGCAAACATAGCTTCTAATTTAAGGGATGCCATCACCCTGAGCATTTGGAAGCTTAGGAACACAAGACACTCCTCAAAGTTGGACATCTTACACTGGAAGAAGCGCAATTACCAGTCCTGGGCTTGGCATGAAGTTTCACATTCCTTTACGAAGCTATACCTGCACCACTTTCTTTCTCAGGTATTACTCTGTCAGTGTCACCCAAAAAAGTTCAACACTGTTGGAACAAATGAATTTCACAAATGTGTGGTCATCCTTCCCACTATTTTCATTCCTGCCATTAAACCCAAGTCACCTATGGACTACTAGGGCATGGGAATGAAAAGGGAAACACAACTCTCTGTTATACAGAATGTACAGGATGCAGTAGATATTTACTAGGATTATTCTGCTTTGCCCACCTATTTCTGGGGGATTTCCTGAGGAGAAGGCAGGCTATATAACACACCGACTAAGCACACCAGGGAAGTCAACAGGCCCTCGCCAAGCTGTCCTGGGAGCAAAGGGAATTGCCATTGCCTTTGCTAGGTTGCAGGTGAGAACAGCTTATATTTGCATTCTTGCACACCTGATGGCAGTAAAAACAAGCTCTTCTTTATGCCTTCCTTTAAAAATGTTTAAAAACCAGCTGAGGAAACGGCTCTTAACACAACTGCCAGCAAATTTAACAACCTCAGCTTCTAATTCCTAGTTCTCAATTTGTTTTATCCAAAGTTTAGCAGAACTGAGAGTGCTTGGGTTAAATAGCTCCTGCACTGGAGAAACTCCCCTCTCTACCATTGCTCAGGAAGCACAGGGAATGCAAAGATGTCTCTTTGGCAGCTGGTTCACTGAGTCTGCCAACCAAGCCTGGAATGATTAGCAGTGCACTGCAGAATAGAAACTGGTAACTGTACCAGTGGTGCAGCAGCTACATTATCCACAATGACTGAAGAAAATACTCTAGGTTTAGATTTCTTAGCCAGCTTCACACTTCATACACAGATTGTAGTTACAATGTATATTGAATTACATTTTCTAGAATAATTTCTGACTTAAGGATCTCGATTCTTTCACAAGTTCAGCTGGTCTGTGTCACTTAAATTAGATCTCCTTAATGTATCCTTTTTTTTTTCCTTCTTGAGGAATATCCCTCTAAATTCTTTTTCCTCACATTCCTTACTCTCAGAACTTTCCTCTTTTTTTTTTTTTCTGCTCTCCAATTTAAAACCATTCTGTCATTTCTCCAGTAGAAAGTGTCCCTGCCCGTGTCAAGGGCAGATGATTAGAATGGGTAGAATTAGATGATTTTAAAGGTCCCTCCCCTTTAACCCACACCATTCTATGATTCCATGACATTAATCATCTCCCAAATATATTGGCATAATTATTTACTGATTTGATTATTATCATTAAATAAATTGCTATTGTCTATTTCCTTTCTTCTACTCAACTTGCCTTATGAATCTTGTGATTATTTTTCTTCCTTTCCCCATCTTGTTTCAACATATTTGTGTTAGAAATTCTATCCTCTTTAATTTCTCCTGTTCTAATTCCAGTCTTTCTGCCACACTTCAAAACTCATTTCTTTTTATTTCTCTTCATGTTTTCTGAAATATAGTTATTCTACATGATTTTGTCTTCTTATTTAGACAGGAATCTGACAAACAAAATACAAAATTATTTAGCAGTTTGATATTCCACCCTTTCTTTCTACTGAAAATTGACATAGTTAAGGTATTTAAATGAGTTTTCCATACCTTCTTCACCTAGCCATACATGTTTTTTGGAGATGTGATTTTCTTATTCCAGGTAATAAATTTCCTGTAGTTTATATGAATGGCAGGTCTACAAAATACTGCAACGTGAGTCCGCTAACATTCTATGTCATCTATTTCATTAGGAACAGGATGTAAAAATAAAAGGTCTCACCTATTATTGTCATCTCCCCGAGGAAGAAAAAATTGCTTTGTGATAGAAAACTCTAAAATATGCATATTGTGCACAGAAGGCAGAAGAGATGTACCTTTGTTAGAAGCTATAATCCTGCTCTTTAAAAGTATCTAACATTTTCATGAGTCTTGCGCTGATTCCTAGCATGTGATTCAGTCAGGATGTAGATAAATAGTTTCCAATTGTTGCAAAAAAAATCTCCTGAGGTGGGTAATTCAATCTTCTTTGTACAAAATAGCAATCATCTCAAATACCTGTAGAATGATGAATTACCTTTGCAGCCTTACTTGGACGATAGGGCAACTCAGGCTTGTAAAATTATTGAATTTACTGACCACTAAGAGTTTTGGAGTCTCTCTTATTTCCCCAGTTTTATGCTACAGTCCCTTTCTTTGACAACATTTTCTTAGCACCTTTCATTCAAAATATTTTAGATTAAGAGTCAATCACTTGCTATAATTAGATTACATCATTTCCAAGAAGACTGACACAATGTGTCCATCTTCCCTTTTTGAGGCAGGTATCAGAAGGGTTGGAATATATCAGTGACAACCTCAGTCTAGCACTGGAGAGTAGAATTGGCTATGGTTAAATTAACACTAGAAAATCAAGGCCATGATTGAAATGGTACAGCAGAGTGGGTACTGTATTCCAAAACTCACCTTCTTCTTCCTTCCAGAACACCTACTAGTGACCATTCCTAAGTCTGTTTACTGAACAACACTCAGTCATCATCTGGCAGAGAGCTAGTTTGTAGAGGGCTAGTTTGCACAGCTCCAAAAATTACATGTATCAGTCAATGACTAATTGCAGGGATCAGTGTATGACGGTGTTGGAGCTTGTCATTTGGCTCTGTTCAGTTTACTGGTGAAGGTGTTTTTGACCAAATAAAACTAAAAGTGCAAACACCTCAATCTGCACAACATCACTGGAATGGAAGAAAAATGCACCTGGAGCATCCCCTGCCTCAGAAAGGAAAACAGGGACCTTCCAGCCCTCAGGGGAGTGAATAAGACATAAAACTTTTCTCCCTAGAGCTCACTCATCTCTAAAGATAGGCAGTGTGCGACTATAAGACTGACTGTGAGTAATGAGCCATTAATTTTCATTCGCAAAATGAGACAATATGATACCATTTTTTACTGGGATGATAAAATAGAAAATTTATTTATTACTTTGTCAGGAAGAAACTGGCTTATGCTATGGAGAAATTATTTTGAAATGTCCTCATATAGGTAATTGTGCACAAACAGTACAACTGGAAAAAATAGAAATTAAGTAAGTCCACTTCTAAGAAAACACAGCATTTATAGGTTTCTGCAGGATCTGTTCACTGTACAGTTTGATGGCACCAGCAGGTAGTTGCTGTGGAATGGAAGCCTATTCAAATGGAGAAGAGGTCAATACAACTCACGCCTGAGAAAACAATGCCCAGAATCCTTGTGAGCTGAGCTTTTCATTAAACCAGGAAATGCTTCTCTTCTTCTGGTTAACTTTGCATGACTGATAATTTTTATGTGAACATGGAGAACTTCTTTATAGGTGTGTCTGCAAATGAGGATGGACATTCATAGCTGACATTGATTGACATAGGTTAAACATATTGTAGTTGACATAAATGTTTTTGAAAGACAGTTTAAATTCAGACATATGTGTACATGAACAGGTATATTTTCAATTGTGCACAAAGGGGAAGAGTTTTCAAAATATTTTTAAAGAATTTATTTAGCTATTTTTCATGGCTCGGGTGAGCTCACTAATAAATTAAAAACACCTTACAAAACTGGATTTTATGTACCACCTGGGTACCGTAGAGGATGGACAGATGGACATCATAAAAAGGGAATTTGATTTCCTGTTCTAACTGCACTGGTGTCCTCAATGCTGTAGTAAGGGTGCTTTGGTCCGTAGGGAAGCATCCACCCAGGCTCTCTCCATACCCCTCAACAGAATGGGTGAGAAAACAGGATGAGAACATCATGAATTGAGATAAAGACAGAGATTACTTACAAATCACCATAATGGGCAGTACAGACTCAATTAAGGAAAATTAAAATAAAAATTGAGTTGGAAGATTAAAAAAATCCACCCTGCTCCTTCCTCTTCTTTACAGGCTTAAGTTCCTGCTTTCATTCCCAACTGCTCCATCCCACCCACTTCAGGTAGTACAGGGTGATGGAGAACAGGGTTGTGTTCAGTCCATAACAGCTTCTTTTCTGCCCCTTCTCTCTGTTCCTCTGCTCCAGCTTGGGTCCTTCCTTTAGGCTACAGTACTTTAAGGACTGCTCCAGTCTGAGTCCTTTCCATGAGGTACAGTACTTCAAGAACACACTGTTCTACTGTGGGTCCCCCAACAGGGCACAGGTCCTGCCAGAAAACCTGCTCCTGCCTGGACTACTCTCCATAAGGTATAGTTCCTGCCAAGAGATTGCTCTGGCCCAGGGTCTTCATACACTGCAGTTTGGTATCTGGTCCACCATGGCTCTCACTGTGGGCTGCAGCAGATATCTGCCCCACACCTCCTTCCCCTAATCCTTCAGTGACCTTGGTGTCTGCAGTTATTTTCTCTACATTTTCTTACTCCTCTCTCAGTTGCCAAGGTCATTCTGCACCATTTTTTTACCCTTTCTTAAATATGTTATCACAGAGGCACCATCAACTGATCAGCTCAGCCCTGGCCAGCAACAGGTCTCCCCTGAGCCAGCTGGAACTGGCTCTGTCTGTCACTGAAGGCAACTTCTGGTGTATTCTCAGAAAAAAACACCACTGCCAGCACCTTGCTGTGGACACCCAATACAAAGACCTGGCTTAGAGCACAATGGATCACTCTCTGTAGAGGCAGAAGCTTCTCATGAGCCAGCAATGTGCACTCCCAGCCCAGAAAGGCAACCATGTCCTGGGATGTTTCAGAAGCAGTTGGCCAGTGGGTCAAGGAAGGTGATTCTGAACGTCTTCCCCACCCTTGTGAGACCTCACCCAGAGCATTCAACCTCAGGATTTCCAGCACAAGAAAGACATGGACCTATATGAGCAGGCCTGGAGGAGGGCCAGGGCCACAAAAATGATCAAAGGGATGGAGCACCTCTCCTATGAAGACAGTCTGACTGTTGGGGTTGTTGCCCCTGGAGAAGAGAAGGCTCTGGGAAGACCTTAATTAAGGTCTTTCAAAACTAAAAGGGGATTAAAAAAGATAAAGACTTTTTATCAAGGTCTGTTGGAACAGGATAAGCAACAATAGTTTTAAATTGAAAGAAGGTAGAAGAATTTTTTTAGGATGATATTGGTGAGACTCTGCAACAGATTGGCCAGAAAATTTGTACATGGCCCATCACTGGAAGTGTCCAAGACCAATGGATGGGGCTTTCAGCAACTTGATCTAGTGAAAGACATCCCTGCCAGGGGACAAGGATGAGAGTGACCAGGAGTTTGGACTAGACAGTCCTTAAATGTCCTTTTCAACCCAAGCCATTCTATGACTCTATAAAAATAACTATTAAATAATTCAACAGCCAGCTCCCCTGTCATTAAGGAAAAGAATAGCACTTTTTCAGGTCAAAAGTTGTTTAGAGATCATTGCACACAATGCTGAGACTGGGACAACTCAAATATGTTCAACTTGTTGGCCATGTAATTTTATGAATGCTTGACTAGACCAGAAATGAAGGAATTGCTGCTGTGTGACCCCAGACAAGCTGCAGTCTGTCTTCTCACCAATTTCTAGCCTATCTCCTTGATAACTAAGTTTTCTGGGAAGAGATTATCTTTTGTCTGTATTATTCAACATCTGGTATGATATGGTGTCTTCCAGTTGTAACCACTAGACACTATTGTAATCCAAAGAGCAAATAATAGTATTCTGAAGTATTTCTATTCTTCACGGCTATTCCTTAAATTAGATGTTATTCCCAAACAACTTATAACATTATAATTCTTCCCCTGGAATGCAATGTTTGCATTAGCACTGACAGCCTACATTTTTACTGTCTCTATCTGGATGACGTTTTCTATTTATCTGCCAAGGATGTATTCAAATATCTTAAAAATATCTTTTCACTGTCTCATTTTTAAGTCATACAAAGCAGAGGGTCTCTTCCAAACAAGAAACAAAAGCTGTAATAACAGATGGAGTGTATTAACTGCATGTATTTTCACCATTATTTCACAGGACAATTTGAAGAATCCATCTTCATGGCATTTTTCCATCTTGCTTGAAAGATTATGGCAGTCAGGGTTCAAAGGAAAAAAGCAATATGTGGAAGTCCAGCCATCTCCAGTGATGTCCTGTATTTTCTATTAAACACTAACTGTTTCCTGGAGGTCCTTATTAGGCCTTTTAATTTTTTTATTTTGTCTTAAAATTGTCCTTAAACGCAACCATTTTAGACTTAGGATCACAGTACTTATGCGTGGGACAAGCAAATTGCAGTAACCAATTTGCAACTCCATTCCTTGATTTCAAATACATGCAATGGTTAACTGCTTGCTTCTTATTTCTTCTGCTTTTTTTTCCATAAGAATATAAGGAAATGTGTTTTTTGACCTCCCCTTTCCCCACAACACCACCTGCCAATGAAGATGTTTTACAGCGTAAATAATTAATACTGTCATCTTAATTCCTAGACTGCTATCAAGAAGCATGGCCTCTTCACAGTTTCCTTTCTGTTTCCGCAGTCATTGCTGCATTCATAATGAAATGCAACATGAAAGTAACATTAAAGCTGCAAATTTAAACCTAGAGATGTTTAAATACACCCTCACAGTAATGATAGGCAAGCAAAGCTGAACATGTCCACTATTTCTGACACTTACCAAACATAAGGTCTTGCAAAACAATCTGCTATTTAGCAGTGGAAAGAACTTGACTCCACAGAGCATGAAGATTCCCTCATTATCCATGATTAAGATCTTATGTCTCTGTTTGTCATTTCCAGAGTACTGCTGGCAGATGCACTGTGAAACTTGCTTTCCAGCTTGCCTCCAAGACCACCAAAACTCAGAAGCAGGAAACAGGAAATTGCTTTCTTCTGCAATTACAAGATAGACTGATACAAAGCAGTTTCACACTTTTCCAGAATGAGTTAACAGTCAGCACTTCTTAGGAAGCATCATTAACTCAGATCCAGCATCAGTAAAATTATGTTAAAAACCACGTAAGAAACTTTAACAAAATCCGTTCTTGGATAGATTTTGGGTTCTAAACAAGGGCTTACCCAAACAAGCTTCACAGCCTTACAGAGGTGTTGTAGCATTGCTATACCATACTGTTGTGCTGGTTATGTTGCCAGTTGTCAGGTAAGAGGCATGGCCCATAAGATTGCATGCAGACTGTGGAATCATTGCTGCTGGCATAAGCTCATGATGATAAGGAATTTGGGGTGTCACATGCCCATTTAGAATTACTTAGAGGGACCCTAAGTATATAATCTGGTTTATGGCATACCAGGAAAGAGTAACTTGAAGAACCAGTAAGTAACAGTACTGGTGCTCTCAGAATTTCAGAAAATACTTCTATTTTTTCAGGACTTCAGGGAATGGCCAGTCATCAGTTTTCATTATTAAAATTGAGATGATCCCTTTAGTTTGATTCAGTTACCCTCCACAGTCACTTGAAGACATTTGAGATGCCCCAGGGCACTCTACCTGCACTTCTGCTACTACTACAGAGGATCAGCAGTCTCCCATAACTCCTGTGTCACATCTGCCAGCCCCATGTGCATGTTTGAGGTCCTTTAGGGCACTTAAAAATGGCTGAAGGGACCTATGTGTGGATGACAAATAGCAACAGACTAGAATTTCACCTAAAACATTGTTTAGTCTAAGGTGCTTTTTCAGGCTTTGGTCTATTATCAGTGGAGAAATACAAGCACCTTCAGAGGATATTCATTCCTTACTAAAGTAGATGCCAAAGCTGACTGAGATGAACTGCCCTCAGAAAACTATATTTCCTTTGTCCAGGAATGCAAGATTTCTAATAAGTGATGCTTCACTTACCACAAATAAAATGCCTCACTATAGTAAGTGACTATTTAGCTACAAATGTATTTGTAAGTATTTTCATACAGACAAATGTACTAGAATTATCATGTATTTCACCCTAAATATTATTTAAAATACTACAGATGTAATGTTAAAGTTATTAAGCTCTTCAAACTCAGTGTTTTGACTTCTACTTTATTTAGTACTTGTGAAGTTTTGGACTTCCAATAGAGCAAAGCACTTTTTTTCCTTTAATGTTCAAAACACTGTTTTCACAATGTGGAAACAAATGGAATTTACTCTTTGGAGGAGTATCATGAGGCCTACCCTTGAGTTGTATCTCCCAATTCCAATTTAGTGGTGCACACAGATGGGCCTGTCTTTAATTTAAAGATTAATATCTAGAGAATGTGGTTTTCTACAGCAGCAGTTTCCAGACTTTCTACTGTACTGAAAATCCCCTATATACATTCCAGTGGAAGCTCCAATCTATACACAAAAAAAAAAAAAAAAATTAGCAAATTACAGCAGCATTTTCATGTTTAATTTAGTAGCTCTTCATATTTGTTGATTAAACCTTAATATAGATTATTGATTGAAGAAGATAGGCTACTAGTACCCACTTTCAAAACATAAAAGGATAACAACAGCTTTAAGATCTACATTTTAAATATAATTAATGAAGTAACCAGCACAAAGAAAACAGAAATATGATCAACCCTTTTACTGGGAACTAAAAGTCAATAAAATGGAAGCCACATTCTATCAGAAGCAACACCCATTAAAAGAGTTCAAGCTGCTTTTTGGTCTTCTCTTTTTCTAAATTAAGATTTCTTTAAACTCTGAATAAGATTTTTATGTTGTTTTTTCCCACCTAAAATCAGATGAGATGAACCATCCACCAACCCTTTCTGTCGGAAAAAAAAATGCATGTGAAAGTGGCTGGAAATTTCATCACAAAATCCCTAAATATGTAAGAAATTCTGCTAATAAATTTAACCACATAGTGCACTTTGGATTATTCCAAGAACTTGCCTTCAAATACAAGAAAGAGCAACACCAATCAAATATCATTATTCTAAATTAGTTAGGGCTGTGAATCTTATCAAGTGGAAATCACCAAAGTTTTCTTAGAATGACCTTCACAAAGCTCGAGGACTAAAGAAGCAGATTTCAGAGGAAAAGTACAGGTGACAACAGAGGGAGTTCCTTACTGTAAAAGCTTACTAACCTCCTAACAAAAACTGTCTGTGGGAGGGGAGCTTTCAAGTACTCCATTGTCTTTCCTTGAGTGGAAGAAAATTTGAAAATAGAAATAAATTTATCACAAAGCTGATGTGGACAAGAAAGGTAATCCTGTTCCAGAACAAATGGTTCCTCCCTAACTGTTCATTATACATTGGCTCCTGTGTGTCCTTACTGAATAGATGAATGCAATACATAAGGACTCACAAGAGTTAGAGGCAGTGTCCCTTCACATTTTGATGGTGATGATGACTTCTCAACATCTGCTGTCGAAGCTTTTGTGTACCTCCAGCTTCTCCCATGCTAATAAGTTAGATAACTCTAATTTCATAAGAGATTAAAAGTCTGGAGACACAGAGTTGGTTTGGGGTTATTCAGCTGTATAAGAATAAAAATATCACAGTAAAAAACTGTGTATGCATGTATTCCCCACCAAAACCTGTGTACTATGATGAGTCTTCCCTATCATATCTCACTGGCAAGGTTGCTGATAAAGACAAGGCAATTCAAGGGAGCAGGTAGTTGCAACAAATACTGAACATGCAGGAGGCACCACGAGCAGAAAAGCACATGTATCCATCTCTGCCTAGTGAACTACCCCAGAGGACTCACCAAGTCTTGTCTTTGAGGCAAATACATGAAAGAAAAATCCTGTTCCCCTGAAGAGAGTTAAGATTTCACCACTTAAATCCTGGGCAAAAATACAAATCGGGATTTTGGTACTATGTAGAGGGATTTCTCATTTTATATTGGTTAAGTCTTGACATTTTGACAAAAGAGTTACACACCAATTAATTTTTCAATATGCTTAAATCATGGGATATGCCAAAATATGCAGAATTTCCTTTACTCCGCAATGCAGTTTAATATTATCCTTAAAGTAATTATTTCCATTTTGCCTTTTTAGAGCAACCCTTGACAATATCAAAGTCACTTGTATTCTATCCAATAAATATGCACGGGCAGTGGAGATTTAGCCTTAGATACTAGTTCTAATGGAGAAAAGCAAAATCTCTTCAATTCTTCATTCCACTGGGATATTTCATCATAGACAAGATAGGAATAAGCCAGATAGTTTGGATTGTCTTTTAAATCTCACACTTTGGTCACATGTGATAAATGCAGAAAAATTCTCTATTAGGAAGGTGTTAGGCAAACTGTGTACAGTGGGTTGCAAAATGCAATCTGTCATTAACAATGCTGCAAGCAAGAACAGCTCTTGAAAACAGCTGAGAAACCTAAAGTATATTGGGAGAAACTACCCAACACAAAGTTAATGAGGAAAAAAGAGAAAGCTGCAATTTTCAGGAACAATATACCTCAAGCACCATAATTCAGAAAAGTGGGAGTCAATGTGTGATACCTGGAAGGAGGAACACAGGGTAGGAAGAAGGAAATGTGGAAGGTAGCTCAGAGGTTTGGGACACCTCTGATTTTCAAAAGAACCAAAGAGATAATTCATCACTGCACTGGGTTTTCTATCCTGCAAAACAACCTCCTCTCCCTTTAGAATTTCCTTTTCACCTCATTCTGCTGCACACAAGTGCACACAAGTTGTGAAATCCAAGTCTTTGCATAAGCTCAGGAGTAACAAGTGTCTGGATCCCAGAGACACATAGAACCAACTCAGTGTTATTTGGAGGCCCTTCCCTCTTTGAAAAGGGTGGTTTTGCTAATGCTGTTTTAGACAACAGAGGAGAGATAGAGAAATGCTGTCAGGGTATCATCAGGGGCTTTTTAAGACTCTACAAGGCAAGCAACCAATACAATGCTTGTGCTGCTTCATTTAGTAAACTCTTCTATTATTATAATAATTAGAAATTATAATTAAAAATCCACCACTGGTACAGATTAATCTGACTTTAATTTATGACAATTGCCACCAGATTGCAAACTGTTTCCATGTACAAAGTGTTTAATATAAAATCACTATCTAAGAATAAAAAAAGAAATTGTACAATGTTTAAGAAAAAATACAATAACTGGTCATAATCCTTTTACACATTAGCAAAGAGTAAGGCAAATTAGAGAGCTGATAAATATATTATTACCACCAGTGCATAAAGAAATATTTTAAGTAACATAGGGAAAAGGAATAAAGTTATTAAAATATAAATGACTTTTTCTTCAATGGTATATTCAAGGGGTCCCCACTGTAATAAAGCATATAAAAATGATGGAGAAGAAAATTGAGCTGTGAGTACTGAGGTTTTCTACATTTGATTATTTTTAATGTAGAATTCAGGCAGGTATATATGACAATATATTACAGCTTCAAATATAAACGCAGCAGTAAGTTTCAGTAACTTGCAAATAATTTAGATTAAAATTGAAGTTAGTTCCAAATGGAATTGAGTTGGAAAACAGTCCTGTCAAAAATGGACAGCCATCTAAATTTAAAGTCACTGTTGGTTAACAGAATAGTGGAATATTGGTTAAAGATTGTGATTTGAAGCCCACACTTACTTAAGAAAGAGACAAAAACAAATCTTTAAGGAAAAGCATCTGGCCTGTGTAAGACATAATTTCAACTTGTTACCAAGTTAGCAATATTTATTTTTCTTATTAGTTTTATAATATTTTTCTTATTAGCTTTAAAATGCAGCCATAAAAACTTGAATCTTATTTTTATAGTAATGTTTCAAAAAAAGGTAAAAAATTGAAATATTTCTTTATCTACCAGTCATGTTTAAAACTCTTCTTTATTTAAAAACAAGCAAGTCAAGAACCCTTCAGATGCCTTATGACAGTAGTCACCAAATCATTTGGCTATTTTATTAAAATATACATCAATAAGAAATGTTAAAAATCAGAAGTGACATTATTTTGGAGGGTGAATTGCTAATAAAGCAACACAGATTTCATCCTGTGTGAAACAGCTGGACCATGACGAGATCACATTAGCACTAATTAAAATGATATTTTTTTTGTGCAGTTTTTGTTAATCCAGCTTCATTGGACTCAAAAGGATTTCTGAAATCTGTAATAAAAGCTATTATGTAATCTTACTCCAGTTCTCTTGCATCAGGTTACTGTGTGAAATTTTCCTATAATAAACAATATTTTCTTAAAACTCTCACTCAATAAAATCAATATTAACTTTTTACTATTATAGCTGGTTTTTCCCAATATATGATCCTCATTTAATTAAAAAAAATTAAAGCTCTAATTTATTTTTGCTTGATGAACAAGAAAAATATCATATTAAAAGCAACATTTTGCCATGTTTCTCTTTCTCCCTCACTTTCCCAGGTCCCTGTTGTTCCCAATGTATAATTTGCAAAACATATTGCTTCAATACTTACAATGAGAGAGGCGGCCCAGCTGTGGGAGGGAAAGGACAGCAGTCTCCAATATTACCATAATAATCTGCCTAAGGTCCCATGAGCCCTCTGGAGTATACAATTCTCTATACTGCAGGCCCCAGCTGGAGAATGTTCTCTTGACATGTATGCCAACCTTTGCCTGCAGGCAAAATAAAAAAAAAGGCAGAGAAGTAATCATGAAAATAAAAAATCTTGTCAACTGTGGTAGGATGCAGTTTCCATGTTTTTTTGCTCATGTAGGCACTCGTGCTAACAAAATAATAGGAGACTTTAAAAGACTGCAGCTGGTATGTGTTTTGCTGGAGAGGGGAGGACATCATATGCCACACTAATTCTGCAATTTTAACTTTGGGGAAAAAAAATGAGCAGCGATATTGTATTACTGTCAATATGCATGACAGCTTTATTTACCTCCTCTTCTGATGGCTGCTCATTATGGGATTTAAGCAGGAAAGTGAAACCCTGACAGTGTTGAGCTAATTGCAAAGGGCCAGATTGTGATCTCATTGTTTTGTGTTGGGTGGTTGGGGTTTTTTCATGGTGATGAGGCTCTCAGGCAAATAGTCCTGCTGCCTCAGTGGGACTAATTGGGAAGTAAATGCCCATCGCTGTGAAAGGCATGCAATTGGCTCAGCAAACTTTCCAAGAAAAGAAAAAACATGCGTTTAAAATAAATAAAGGGAAAAGGTGGTTGGAAGATGCATGTAAAAGATCAAAGACCTAATATATGCTTTTGCCCTTCAGTTTCAAAATCAATTTGTACCCAAGAACCCAAGGCCTTTATTCTGTTTTCATTCAAGCAGAAGTGAGAGGAACACAAGCACCACAGAGCTCAAAACAAGTCTCATGTTGTGATTAGAGACGTTTCTAAAACGTTAAAAATAGCCTTCTTTAAAGAAAGAAAAAAATCTGTGTGCACCACTCATGGGTCAGAGGTTGCATTTTCAAAAGACTTGTCAAAGTAGGACAAAGACCTATTTACCATTTTAATTCTAATTAACAACAAAATAATATTTCCTTTTACTTTATTTTCCTACTAGAGGACATATTCCCACTCAAATGTATAGTATTTCATGTCACAATAAGAGATGGAAGGATGGAAAATCTCAGGGATTTTACAGGTTGTGCTCGAGATGGAAGATCTTTGGTATTAAACCAGTATGCAAACAGAACATATCATCCCTCAAGCCTGAACAAATTCATAATATATCATCCACCAAAGAGATATGGTATATTTCTTAATCTAACATATTTTGGACATAGCAGATTTGTGCAACCATAAACCATTATGTAAGCAGAGTGAAAATGACTGTGGCAAGTTAATAGAAGAGAGATGCTCCAGGCTCAGAGGACACAGGCGTGGGAGACACCCAGAGACAGGAGCTGCTCCAAGCAGGAGAATTTTTAATGCGGTCACCATCTCACTCCTTCTTTCCCGCTCCCCACTAAACCACACAGTTTTTGTTTATACAATGAACAATATTATGACTGTTAATTTAAATAAGCCTGGTAATTTAAACATAATTTTCACCTACCTACCTACCTGCAAATATGGGGAGGGTTATTTAATTCTACAAAATCTGTTTTAATCTCCTTTGCCTCCTATCTTAAAGCCATTTAGAAGTAACAAGAACATGTTTAGTTCAATAACTGCTCTTGAAGGGTATGTACAGTGGCAAGTTAAAGAGTCCAATTTGTTGCCTGAGAGTGGAAGTCATTACTTAGACTGGGTGGGCTTGTGAGAGATCCTGTCTGTCTGGCACAGGAATTAGGTCATTCATAAAGTCTGCCAGCCATGTGGAGCTTAACTGAAGATGCTGGAAAATTTCAAATGAGAAGAAAAGGAAAACAAAATCAAATATATATTGAAACTACTGGGCCATGATTAAACAGTGTAGAGAATATTCCACACAAATACTAGAGAAAGAAGGAATCACAGCCAAAGTGCATTTAGATAGACTTGAACATTGTCTCCTCACAAAACCACTGAAACTGAAGAACATGAATCTCCAGAAAGAAGGTGAGTCCAGGGCACTCACCATTAGGAGAAATTTTCATGTAGTTCAGCTTGGGAGCTAGGCTTCTAGAATGTCTCTTTGCATTTTGTCATCTGTAATAGGACATGGCAGTAAAAAAGCACAAATAAACCCCACTTATTACCATAGCATGAGTCGGAAGCCTAGTTACAGTCACTGTGGCTAAGAATATAACCTTGCCACCAGATTCATCTATGTATTCATCTGTGTTCTTACAAGAATGGATATCATTTTAGGGAGGTTTTCTTTCTCTGTTTTCTGGCTTGTGTTAGCTATTTACTGCTGCAAAGTCACAGGTCCATCAGCAAATCAGATACTCCCTGCTGCACACACTTGCACTGTGGCCAACTTGCATCACACAGCCCAGGTGACCATGTTTAAACCCAAACCCTATTATTCACTGTAACAAAGTGGCTTTCTTATCCAAGATGCCTTCTGGGAATCAGAGATGCCCTTCATAAACTCCCATTTCATCCCCAGGAGCAGTTTGAGAAAGTGTAACTCACCATGGGCCAGAACCATGGGCAGAAAGATTTCCAATGACATTTACCAGTAGAGATGTAGTACTAACACAATTTTCTCATATTTGAAATAAACGTAATGTATTTTTTCAGGTTAGTGAGATCTCCATAAACACATTAAAAATAGTTGTCATCCTGCAAAGCTAGTGTAAGTTGTTCAAAAAAGTAGTCTATAACTGGGTTACAGATCTTTGCAAAGCATTCATGCTTTATTTGCTGGCTCAATCACCAAAAATAAATAAAGTTTGATATGATATGTCATTGTGAAATAAAAGAAAAAAATGAGTTTTCAAAAAATGTAACTTGAATATATGCTAGCTTTAAAAAAATGTGTTTGGTTTTTGTCTGATACAGTTTTATGAATCCAACTCAAAAAAACCCCCATAAAATTTGGACATATATGCGTTTGCATTTTCCTTCAACTATAAGTACTCACTCATATTAGGCATGGCAATAAGTATTTTGGTTGATAAGCATTAGGAGGCCAGAGTCAATAACCACAAAAAAACACTATCTGGCAGAAAATGTATTTCAACAAGTTTAGCCCTCCCATAAACTCCAAATGGCACAATTCCATAATTGCATTGTTTTTTTCCTGACAGTAGTACTACAAGTGGGGTTTTGCAAATTAACTTTCTCATACTTTTGTCACCCAGTGGAGTATGAAAGACTAGCCTAATCCATTTATTTTAGGCAGCTATTTATGCTTGGGATGAAATCTGGAATTCTTGTCTCTTGTTAAGATACAACTATTGAGAGATGCCTCTGCCCAAATTAAGCTGCAAACAAAACCATAGGCCAAAGTCAATAGTATGGATTTAATTTAACCATGAATGGCAGAGAAAGAAATAGAAAAGGGAGGAGATAAAGTGGGAGAGACAGATTAAGCAGAAGATAGGCTTCTCAAAGGTGGGGGGTCGAAAGGTTGTTCAAAACTTTTCACTATTTATACATTTTATCAAGAAAAGAAAATAATGCCCATTGCTTACAGTTTTCTCAGGCTATTGGTTAAATTGCTACTTTGACTCTAATGCTAATCAGTTTGCATGTTCAGTTTTTCTCTTCTTTTGAGTTTGGGGGTTTCTTGGGTAGATGGAATGAGAGTTGTGATCATGGTCTCCCTTTGCTAGAATTAGCTTTTACCCATTCTGATCTGATTTCAGCACAGTTGCTGAAGTGACTTCCCTTTTGGCCCATAAATTCTACTTTCTTTGTGTCCATTATCAGTGATGCATTCTTCTCCCCAAGTTTTGTTATCCTCCCCCTAGGTCTGAGATAACACTCAATTGTCTCACCTTTATGTTATCTGTGGTATCTTATCTAACAAAGTTCCAGGTATCCTCAGAGGCATATTTGAAGGAGTGGGGAGATGGGGGCACAGTTCAATGTTTGGTGATGGTCACAGGCACCATCTGTCCCATAACTTGGGCTGATCTTTGTTTGACTGATGTGCATGTTAGCAGTTGTTTCTTTACAAATTTTGGCACAGTGGGAATGCCCCTCTGGCTGCAGCACCCAGGTTGTGCTCACCGGATCTCACCTCTGCCAGGCCTGGAATCAGCACCATCCCATCACTGCCTTCTGTGCTTATCTCATGGCAACCTCCTTCTGTGGCCTTAACAGTGTTTGAGACAAGCAACTGTTCTCTTTAAGTCCTCTCAAGTCTCTGCAGAGAAAGTCTAGTCAGCCAGATGATTAGACAGACAATGTTAGGTAAAACAAATGGTCTGTTTCTGTTACTTCAAGCCAATTTGGAAAATCTCATGAGATAAGCCAAGTGCCTTTAAAAATTCAGCTCCAAATCTCTGCAAAATCCCAACCACCTGTGTTATGAGCTCAGTGTGCAAGTACTTTTTTTGCAAGTTACCTTTCCATGTTTAACAAAGTCTCTTGGCTCATGTCAGAAGAAAGTATTTGCCAAATAAAAACTGCAGATGCTGCTGAGAAGCTGGCTCACCCCTGCAGGAGGAGGTCAGATGGCACAAGAGTGCAGGACACTGAAAAAAAACAAAAGTAAAGCAACAATATGTTCATATGCAGCCAAGAGTTACCCAACAGCCCTGACATGAAGGCAACATAACTCTCAAGCCTTCCCAGCCCATTTTGGGATAGGGTACTCCACAGTGGCTGCAGACCTGTTACTGAAAAATTTTCTGTTGAGTGTCATAGGATCATAAAATGTTCTGAGTTGCAAGAGACCTTAAAGATCATCTAGTCTCTGGGCTGGGGCAGGGACACCTTTCATTAGATAAGGTTGCTCAGAGCTCCATCCAGCCTGCCCTCAAACACCTCCAAGGATAGGGCATACACAATTTTTTTTCAATGAAGTCACCATGAAGCCTTTCCTTTTCCAGGTTTAACAATCTCCATTCTCCCAGCCTTTCCTCATGGGAGAGGTGCTCCTTTCCTCTGATCATGCTGGTGTCCCTCCCCCAGACTCACTCCAACAGGTCCCTGTGCTGTTGCCCCAGAGCTGGATGCAGCCCTGCAGGTGGGGTCTCAGCAGAGCAGAGCAGAGGGGCAGAATCCCCTCCCTCCCCTGCTGCCCACACTGCTCTGGATGCAGCCCAGGACACGTTTGGTTTCTGGGCTGTGAGTGCCCATGGCTGAGTCATGTCCAGACCCTTACCCACCGGCACTCCCAAGCCCTTCTGGGCAGGGCTGCTCTCCATCTGTTCATCTCCAGCCTGTGCTGATACTAGGGGTTGCCCCAGAGCCATGTGTAGCACCCTGCACTTGGACTTGAACCTCATGAGATTTCCATCGGCCCACTTCTCCAGCTTTTCCAGGTGTCTGCCTAAGGAAAGAATAGGAGACCTGAACATCCTCACAATCAGATGACAAAAAACCCCAAGCATTTCTGAAAATGGGAATAAATATTTCTACCCCGCACTGCAAAAGAATCTGGGATCTGTTTCTTTTCCCAAGGGGCCTTTAACACCTCAGCTCAGCCATGCAACATAGCTGTCTAACAAATCCAGTTGCTACTTTGGGGATAGCCAGCTTACCACTTTTACTCAGAAAGACAGTAGTAGACAACCACATATTCATCCTGGAATAATAAAATCCCTACATTATTTTGGATATAGCTCAGAATCAATTACTGAGTCTTAGCTGGTTAAAAAGAAGAAAAAAACAAACAAAAATACAAGTAATATCTTCAGTATTTGCACTCTCAAATAGTCTTCTGTCTTCTCAAAAATTTTTGGACAATTCTGAAAACCTGTTATAATGCTTATCCTACATCAAGGGATTATATTTGCTGAACACAGCACACCATTCATATACATGACTAGGAAGATAGAATTTGTGAGTTGCTATGCACAAGTTAGAAAGTTAGTGATAGGACTTTAAAAGAACCCCTCATACAAAGAGGAAAATAAGCATTAATTTCCAGGAAAAACTGACATAACAGAGATACTCCAAAGATGCAGAGATTTTTGTTTGGAAAAAGGAGAACTCAGACAATTAAAGAAAGCAGGATTATGATGTTAATACCTAGGTGAAAAGAAAGCTGTGTCAGGTCTCACTGTCTTTTCTGTTTCTGAATTGTCTAGTATCAGTAAATGCTATTCTCTCCTTCTCTAGGTTTCCTAATGCTGTCAGCATGCTGTGCTCAGTTCACCTCCAGTTCAAGAATGAGATTGTGATGCTGTGATTGAGCTGGTTACAAAAGGAAAACTGACTGTGATAATTCAGATTAATGTACAGGCATTGCTTTCCTTGGCAAGCTGTTAACACAGATGCAGGTCTTTACAGATGCTCAGCTCTCTTTTTTGCTTCCAGAGCTTTCCCTTCTCTGATTCCCTGTCTCCCAGAGAAAATGAAAGGGACAGTGCCATCGCAGGTGATTTTGCTTCTTAGTTGTTTTCCTTGACATTTACTTACAAGCCTAAAAGCATATTTATTCACTATTTGTTTTGCTGTCACAACCAAAGCCTTCCATCAGATACAAGAACCTCACTTTGAAATATACCAGAAGATTACCTCTGTCTCAGAAAGCTCGAGGGGGCAAGTCTAATTTACTTCTGTAGAGTAAAAGGTAGGGGAGAAGCTAGTGATGGAAATATCATTCACTGGAGGGCCAAAACTAATAACATTCCACAGGAATAGAAATATAATTCCTTCCAAACAGGAAACATAGGAATGCACTCATACAACCATAACTCAAAAATAAAAAATGTCAGATTTGGAGTGGATCAACATGGAGCCAATTTACTACTTTGTCTGAGAGATACAACAAAAACAGGGGCATGTCCTAGGTAAGTTATTAACAAAATAATTTATAGTGGCACAGAAGGCTGATCCAAACAGCTGAAGTTACAGCATCCCAAACACTAGTTTGCAGAATCCAGGAATTCAATTCAGGGCTGTTCTTTTGGTGTATGGAACAGTGGAGCAAAGTTTAGGAAACCATGGCAACAGAGTTACATCCAGAAAGAGACTTGAGGAACCCTGTGACAACCAACACTGAATTAAAATCCTTCATACAAAGAAAATTAATCCCAAATTCCAAATTCAAAGGCTGAAGCATCAAGTTCAAAATATATGTGAGGTTTTGCTATCATGGAAAGGCCAGAACTGAGAGTCACTGGGATTCATGTTGTACACAAGAAAGTGTAAGGGTTTTCAGTTTCAATTGCCATGCTTTAGAGTCCCTTACAAAGAAGTGTGCAAAGACAGCAAGTAGCATAAGGGAGTTGGAGCCACAGAAAAAAGCATGCTCAGGTTGTTTACCCTTATACTGCTTAAGCCAGAACTTACAGCAAGAAATCACTACCCATAATAGCATTGTCCATTATTAAAGTCCAGGGACATGTTCTGGCTATATCTCAACTACACACTGGGTGCACTAGGCCACAGCATGCAGCAGTCTCACATGTCTTTATGCTGCTGTTATTACTTTCAGTTCAATATAAGGAATCCCAGACTGCTGCCCAGGCAGGATGTAGTGGAATCCAAACTATAATCATAGAATCATTGAATCATTTAGGTTCACTAAGACCATTAAAATCTTCAAGTCCAACCATTAACCAAGCACTGCTGAGAGCACCACTAAACCATGTCCCTAATTTCCACATCTAGACATATTTTAAATACCTTCAGGTGACTCAACCACTTCCCTGGGCCGCCTGTTTCCTGCTGAGCTGTCCTTTGTTACCTGAGAGAGGAGCCCAACCCCCACCTCACTGCAACCTCCTTTCAGGAGTTGTAGAGAGTGATGTCACCCCTGAGCCTCCTTTTCTCCAGGCTAAACAACCCCAGCTCCCTCAGCTGTTCCTCATCAGACTTGTGCTCCAGACCCTTGACCAACTTCACTGCCCTTCTCTGGACACTCTCCAATGCCTCTATATCTGATTTGCAGTGAGGGACCCAGAACTGGACACATTCAAGGTGTGCCCTCAGCACAGGGGGACAGTCACTTCCCTGGTCCTGCTCGCCACACTGTTGCTGATACTGGCCAGGATAACACTGGCCTTCTTGGCCACCTGAGCACACTGATGGCTCACATTCAGACAGGTTTCAATCCGGGGGCCCAGGTCTTTTTCTGTCAGAGAGATGTCCAGTCACTTTCCCCTAAGCCTATAGTGCTGCATGGGGTTGTGACCCAAGTTCAGGACCCTCAAACTTAGTAGTTAGACTTCTTTCTGGAACTCTTCCACAGTCCAAAAGATCTCACAGTCAATGTTACCTAATATTGGATCTCAACTGATTTTTCTCTCTCCACTGTACCCAACTACCTACCATTACATTTTTTTCTGAAAACCTTGAGCAAGAGTACCCTGAGGCTGGGACTCAGAAAGAAATTAGCTTGATTACTCTTTACATTTCATTTCATATTCATGAATAAAAGGTATTTGTATCCCCTGTGTTACATGCATGGCAATATTAACTTGCATAACCATGTGACAGGCAATATTAATCATGTCAAATTTGCCTGTAAAAAAAATTTTAACAAAAGTGGACTTGTACCACAATTGCAAATGTCCATGAGTCAAACGTGAAAAATTCATCTTAAAGTGACAAAACTGTTTTGTGCATAAAAATGTTAGGGTTTTAGGCACCGTTTCCCAACCTGTTCATCCTAGAAATGGGAGTTTTGAGAGAAGGAGAACCTTGACTTTTCAAGGAAATATTTCACACATTTTTTACCCTGTAGTGTGATGAGGTGACATGCATCAATATCATGCAATGATACTCATTCACAGAAGAGCTCCTGAAGGTGACCTCACAAGGGGAGAAGTTTCAAACATACTGTAAATAATGTTGCTTAAAACACTATAAAATAGTGAATTCCCTTAAAGTAACTTGACTTAAACTCTTTCCCAATGTGTGACTGCTTGGCATAGCCCAAACTTTTCACTGTTATTCATCTGCAGATGACCTGCACAGTTTATTGTGAGGTTTTGCTACCTGCTGACTCTACACAAAACACAGGTTGATAAAATTCCCCACTAGATCATCCCACAGTTTGTATAATAAAGGCTGACAGAACTTCCCTCAGGACAGATGTCGATGTTGGCTTCCTCATCTGGGGCACATTTGCTTACAATCAACAGCCTTTTACTCTTCAATAGCATATTACTTTAGTTGTTCACTCCAGTCAAGGAAATTGGGACATCAGCAATGAAAGGGTGCTTTAATCCTTGAGCACTGATCTCTAAAATAGATACAATGAGGCACAAAGGTGTTCCAAACATGATAGCTGGCATCAGTTCCTACCTATATACTGGCTGGATTGTTTTTCCAGAAAAGGTTACTGGTTTTCTTTTCAATGAATATCACCCTTCTAATGAACACTTGAATGCAACATCCTACTGCCCCTAAGAAAACCTAGTCTCAGTGACTCATTGCTAGGGTTTTGTCCATAGTCTCTAAAGTCTCCACAGAAATATTCAAATAATATACACCAGACACCTGGACTCTAACTGAACTAAATACTAACTTTTCTTGCTTAAGGTCACTCTAAAAAACAAATTAATGGGTCTTTCTTGACTGAAGTCCTATAGTGCTAGATTTCATTACTCTTCAGACTAGGCACCCTATTATCCACTGTAAACTTAGCCTACTTATAAGGGAAAATTTTGGCATTTGATTTTTTTGTTAATTCTTTTTCTGTTAAAATGATAATGAAAAATATCCTCTTATTAAAAAGGTAGGTAAATATGTTGGGAAAAATGACTTTGTGAAGTACAAGCAGTGATAAACTTGAAAAGTGGTCTCACAACATGGCTATTAACATATGGTACCCTTGGCAGTGTAGGTGGTCATTTAATGAAGCCCATTGCAGGCTGCATGTGTAACTCATGCTTTAACTTTAGTAAACAGCACCTAGTTGCTATGGCTTGAGGCTCTGTATAAATCATTAAACAAATATATTCAACAATTTATACAAAATCAAGAAGCAGGAAATCTCCATTTCCATATTTAAATCTGCCTGTATGTACATCATTATTTTATTAACTTCCCAATAGATGGCCTCCATCTGCATACTGTATTGACAACAGTTAGCTTTTTTTTAGCCTAGACTTACAGAATTTTGTATGGGAGTGTGGAAGCATAGTTATACTGGGGTTTGTAAACTTTCTTTAAGTAATCAAGTTAAGAGGGGTCCATGAACAGATTAATAAAATAGCTACTTATAAAGAAATGAGCTAGGGCTGCAAGTCACCATCAAATCAAGAATTACAGAGCAAGCATATACAATATTTTCCATCAGGCCTCTTCCAGAAATTGAACAAGACAGTCCTACAAAGGCTGGAGCAGTCTTTAAACTTAATGTGAGTAATCACATTAGCATCAGCTGAACTTCTCTTGTGCTTAAACATGTGTAAGTCTTCATGGTATTGGTATCTAAATTCATATGGTTATACTTTTATGGAATACAGAAACTGCAGAGTGCATAAGTCTAAAAAAATGTACTCTATCATTGATTTTACACCCAAACAGTTCAGAGTTCTAATAAAAGGCACACAGAATAATGGTATAAAATTATTCTTATCCCTTATTCTCAGAAGCATCAGTCAATGAGAAGAAAAGACTATAGCTTATCCATATTTAATTATAAAGAAGGTTTCTCTCTGATTAATTGAATCATTAAACATGCACAGATACATTTCATGGTATTAAATATTAGTTACCTTCCAGTATATTAAGAAGTAAAAATCAGAGTGGATTAAATGGGAAGAATTATTCTTAGAGTACATCTTGCAGTGCATACCACCCCTCACTTGTTTCCCAGGAAACCAAAAGAAAGCGTAGACATTTCACACAGAACAAGAAAATGCGCATAGGCTGCAGAACAACTGGCAAAAAATCCTGATTTCTTTTTAATTTATTTATGGTTTTAGAAACTGCACTGTTTTTTTGAGCCTTTACAAAAGAACAATTTCAGCACTACTCATAATCTGGTGCTGGCAGTTTGTGTCTCCATTAAAAATACAATAAAAACACTACTTTAGGCATTAGGAGATATGGAAAAACATACTGAACCAAAATATTTGCAGCATATGTTCATAATAACAGAGGATTCATCAAAACTTTTTTATCAGAAAGCCTACATTTCAAGCAGTAAGTAATTGTTGGCAAATGTTATGCCTCAGTTCACTGGTTTGTTTATATATATATATATTCACACAATTCACACTCAGAGAATTAATTTTTGTCCTATAACGTTCATTAAAAGAGAGAATAAAAGGGAAGATTAAAAAAAAAAAAAAAGGGAAATTAGGTGTCACTCAAAGAAATGACAAGGCTGAGAGAATAGTTTGGAGCAGAGGCTTTAAGCTGCCGTGCTGTGCCTTTCACAGCTGCCTACACTTCATGTCATTAATAACCAGTAAATAAGATCTGCAGGTGGGCATATAGGGCACCCTGAGCCAAGAAGCTGTAGCTAGAGCTTCTGTCTCTAAGATGGGTGGCCGGGCTCATTTGCACAAGGCTGCTTATGTTTCCATACAGAAGTGTAACCCTACTTAGCATAGCTTCAGGGAAGCTGCTACAATAGAGAGAATGCTAATTACTGTAACCAACTGGCAATGATGCATCCAAAATTAAATGGCCTGTGACTGAGCAGATGAACAATTTTTATAGCCCTAAGTTCAGGGAACATGGATATTCTGTCAAATTAACAGACAGTCTATTTGGCCTTAATAGGTAAATTGAAGTCTTTTAAAACACATTTAGATGTGCTATTAAGTTATCTGTTATTAAGTGCAGTTCTCCTTTCAGCTTAAAGGTGCACAATTTGAATCTAAAATACCTGTAGTCTATTACACTAAAAAAATGAAAACACACAACCAACGTACCAAAAATAAACTCACAACATTTTATAGCCCCTATAAGCTTAACTTTCAGGTGAAACTGCCTCTGCTCCTACTCTTAGTTTCTGTTTATCTCTTTTTACTTAGGCAAAATTCCCACTGAAGTTAGTAGCATCTCTGAGCACAGAGGTCTTCAGGTACAGACACTGGAGGCTGCTTCCTCAGTCTTCAATTCCAGTGAAAGCTGGGAAATTTTTTTTGGGAGAACACTGTCCTTACTTGACTTTATACAATGAACATTTACAAGTAAATCAAAACCAAGGCCCAATATAAACAGTCTTTGATTTTTCCTCACTGCACTTAGCAAATTAATCACCCATATATTTCAGCACAGATGATACATCAGTCCAGCTTTCCTACAAGCGCTTTAAACAATTTCATGTATTGCCCAACTTACTTTATTATACTCTTTAAGGTTACCAAAGATCTTTCTCTGAATTCTAGAAAATACCTGATAAAATGGAGAAAAAAAAAAAAAAAAAAAAAAAAGGATGAATAAACCATGTACAAAAAAGTTTCAAAAGACAAATTTTATTACCAGAGCACAATCCTTTTCAAAGGATGTTTTGTAGCAAGTAAGACTCACAAAGAAAACTATTCGTGCAGTATATCTGGCAAAATGTTTATTTATGTCATTTATAGATCTGTCAGTAAGCAAGACTTTGGTGCATTTCAGAAAAACAGAATTGTAAGCAAGTCTGCCCTAGTGTCCCCCCAAAAAACAAACAGCTGGATCTAAAACCACTGCACCTAGGATATGATCACAGAAATGTCACTGAAATAAAGATCTTTAGTTACTGGTCAGAGTTTGCTTTTTTTGTCAAGCAAATTGAAACAGATGTTTCTTCACCCAGCTTTCCAACACCAAAGTGTGGGATTCACCTTGTCAGCCCAAAGACAAATCTACAATGTCTGGCCAACTCACTCTAGCAACCCTTTCTAGGCCCTGGACTAAAACTGGGCACTTGTAGAATTCAATCCATTCAAATTTATTTAGGATGTTTATCTGAAGATGTGATGTCTCATATCTTAGAAAATTCTGTTTCTTGGCAATGATTCCCAGATGTGGCTGGTGAGATCTGCTCATATGTAGATACCTACATCTTTTTGTTGGGTGAAGAGGAATCTAAAAAATTTCTTACTCATTTTTCAGACAGCCATGATAGAAGTCATGCACCCTGAACTCCCCTCAAAGGGCTCTTTATGAGTTCCTTGGAGAGAGCACACACACTGAGGGAGTCTCCTCTCAAAGCTATCAGGACACCACCTCCTCCACCCCCATGAGCATGGAGGGGTGCGTGGAGTTGCAGGGATGAGCTGCAAGGAGCAAAGCTGGCAAGAACAGCTGCAGCCAAGCCAGAATTGATGGATATTGATAACATCATCACAGTATCTCTGCAGTTTTCTCATTGGCCCTTCAATCCACCTATTCATTGTTCATTCCAATTACTTCTCTTTACTCTTCTGTTTCTCCATTTCCTTCCTAACATAACCTCCCAGGATAGATTTGAAAAACAATAGCACAAAGCTTATAAAACTGCAGCAGTTCCTGGATATATCTTACATCCTTCCCTTCCCTCTTCTCTTGTCAGTTCAACATCTCTACAGCAGCCTATTTTTTGACTATGCTTTTCCTGAAACTTGCCTCAGAGGCTAAATCTACATTTACCTGAACTGTGGTGTCCCAGGAGCACTCTGAAGTCACTGAAGTCACATCTGACAAGCTATTATAAAAAACTAAAAACAGGGTGGGAGATTTCGGTTTTAATCCAGTGACATTACAATGACAGACAAGAAAAATTACTTGAATATTGAACACCTCTACTAAACACTTTTGCAATGAGGAGATGGAGAAACCAGGATTACAGATTTCAGAAGTAAGTCAAGAAGGAAAGATCTGGGACTGATTTGGATCTATAGCATCTTTTATATCTTTCTGGCAAATGCCTGGTCCTGCAAAGAGCCATGGTTGCTATTCATGTACAATGCCCTGGTTGCTATTCACTCCAGAAGTCTCTGATTTTGAACCAATGATAACCACATATATATATTAACAAAATGCAAAATTACACTTTCTTACATTTTTAACAATAAAGGTTTTCAAATATCAGCTGAATTTAATTAATTCAATCCAATTAATACAAAATTGAAAGAAACTTATCTACTGCACATACTCACAAGAAATACATTGTTTTACATTATTCTGAAGTTCAAAGAATTTCATTAAAATACACAGCTTTGCATATTCTGAACTAAAAGATCTCGGCATGTTTAGGAAAGATTGAATTTTTAAAAAAAAAACATTTTCATAAGTTAGTACCTTATATTAAACTACCATATTCATTCTCAGAAGTGCTGAAGTTGTTGAGCAGTGAATTAGTGACATAATACTTCAGTGAGAAAACACCAATTGGGCCATTTTGCAGGTGTCTGCAGCAAAAAGCCAGGAAGAGTTGGGGCACTGTTACAATCATTTCTCTCTATTGCTTTGCAGCTTTTCTTTTTCCTTTTTTCTGCCAGGAAAGATTGTCTGGGCTTACCAAACTCGGTACAATGTAAACTCTGCTCAAATTCACCGTATCATCTGTCAGACCACTGAATAAACATGATAACATGGATAACTTGGTTCCAGCCATCACACTACTGCAAAGAACTGGTTAGAGGGTGATATATTTACTGGATCTCCTAGGCATCCCTCCTGTTTGAAGATATTAGCTGCAACTGGCCTCAGAATCCACTTCTGATTACACCATACAGAGAACAGAAAATCATTTTTTAAAGTTACAACTGCAGCAATTAAACATCTCCCCAACTCTATACCCTCACTACCATTTTTCTGCTGAAAATGACTGTGCCATAACAGACAATGCCATTCTAGATTTGCCATAATGCAAAAAAAAAGGCAAGTTCATAGCCCATGTATAATGAAAGCAAAAAACGAGTATGACTTTGCAGCAAACAGATAAGAACAGAAGTAGCAAACAGCTCAGAGGTGAAAATATCTTAAATCTTCACAGCTATTCATAAGACAAATGGGTTATCTAAATGCCCTCTGCACATGTTTCTGACATGATCCTTACAGGCCAACTTTTCTGAAAGTGCAGAAAAGCACTGTGTGTGACAGATTTAAAGGAAGGGGTCTGATAACTTGCTGCAGTGTGATTTAATTTTTTATGGCAAATGAGTGGTATATTTGATTGGGGAATAGGACTCTGGAAATTACATCAGCCTTCTGCAACTTTAGATAAATGGATAGTCACAAAAATGATCCATTCTCCATCAGCAAAAATAAGGAATGTTAACAGGGGTCTGCATGACTCCATACTGATGCTGAAGAGCACACCAGGACACTCTGCTGCTCATGATTTGAAGCTGTATTTCAGAGCCTCTCAGAAGAGCTGTGCCAGAATAAATAAGAGTTTTGGAGTGACAACAATGGGCAACCAGTTTTGATGTCAGACATTAAAGATGAATCATAGAATTTTTCAGAGCTGTAAAAGATAATAGTCGCTACATGATCCCTTTACTCCAAAGTCCTCAGTCAAGTGAGATTTTAGGGAACATTGACTTTGACATGCTTTATCTACCGGAGCTCAGGACAAAGAACCAAACGTACTGCAGAAGCCAACCAAGAAATTTGTCATTCTCAGCATGAAGTACAGCATTCAAAGTAAAATACAAAGTATGGGGTAGAAAAGGGTGGATCCTGCATAGGGAATGCTTCAGGTCACTCTTCAGATGTGTGCTCTTACCCCTGTTATGTCCATATATCTGTTTCTTAAACTACAAGATCGAGTATAACTACAAACACACACACACACACATAAAGATATTTTGTTGTCAAGTTGGAAATTATTAGGTGCAACTGGACCAGAAATGTTAATAAAGATTGCTTGCATTGATTCAGTACTGCTTCAGGTGTGATGAACCTGCTATGAGAAGGACTGTGCTCCCTCCAAATGCTCAGAATCAAAGAGTCCTTCCTCTTCCTTGCAGTATCTCACTTCAAAAATTCCTAGAATTTCTGTTTACAGACACAACTTCTACAAAAGTAAAGACTGGATTTTTTTCTAGGCAGAAGAGAGACGGTTGCAGGCCCTGCAAAAGCACTCCCAGGTACCCTCCCCATCCTAGAATGTCATGTATGACCTCCATGACAGGGACTGCAGCAGGGATGGGGACAGCCAACCTATGCAGCCACAAACACACCCTTCACATGTGGGGATGTCTGGCAGAGGCCAAGGGACAATCAAGTGCTATATGACAATCAGGAAGACACCACCATCTGTGAAGGACTACCAGGAATCAGAACATGGCCACGGAGGGTGGGAAGAGAAACATCAGAGCCCTCCTTGCTCCTCTCAGAAAAATCCACACTTTGTCACAAATTACTCCTATCTGGGATGAGTGGTGTGTATCTCCCACATGAAGAGGTTTATGGGTGACAGATGCCAGACAGCAAGCCCTACAGGATTACCTGTGGGCACTCAGGACCTTTCAAGAGGAGGTGACAAACCTGCCAAAAGGAGGCACAATGTGCAGTGGCTGCACCGTTGGCTGGCTGCTCAAATTAAATTTTAATAGAACTTTTAAAAATTATTTCAGTGTAAACCACAATGTATGTGAGTGAGTCTAAATTAATAAAAAACTATCTTTCAAGAATGAAGAATAAATGTAATCTGAGATCAATATTTATGAAGCTGTGATTAATTGACTGATGACCAAATGATTACAAACTTCTGTCTGAGGAAGCTACTCAAATGTATTAGCTTTGACGAAAAAAAAATTAAAAAAAAATACAAACTGGGTCAATGAAAAAATGCATTCCTAATCAATTTTTAATAGCACTTAAGATTTTATGATTTTTTAAACTTTCCTTTTAATAATTAATCAGAAAAATGAATCTAATTTAAACAAGGTGGTGTAAGGTGTTCTGTATCTGTTTGATGGTGTTCTTAATGAAGAAATTCAATTAGGGCTGACTTTTCACTATAAATCTCTGGTTTTAAGGAATGCTCTGATTGGCTGGTAAACATTTGAGACTGGGAGAATAACGGAGGCGAACAGCACTGCTCAGCATACTCTACTCATTAAGATTTTACACTCTTATAATAGAAAAAGAAAAGGGGAAGGGAAGGGAAGGGAAGGGAAGGGAAGGGAAGGGAAGGGCATGATTTTTGTAATCTCTGTTCCTTTATCAAATTTCTCTGATGTTTTGCAGTGTTTTGCATCATTCTTCACTACATCCTGTGGGACAGAGCCTCTGCTGGCAGCAGGCACCACAAGATGTTCTGAAAGGCTTTCATAATTATGATTTAAATCAAGGTCAGTTGCATCAAACCATCAAACACTTGCAATGCCAGAGATAAACATAGCAACCAAAACTTGCAGAATAATGGCCCAAACTTGAAGATATTCCCTGCAGAAGCAGTCTCCTAAGTCAGTTAAAACTATGCAGATGGGCATGAAGCGAAATCAGCCCCTTGCATGACCCTCAAAAAGAAAGAAGGGCACAGCCAAGTGTTCTAAGTATAAAAGTTGCACCGACTTCAGATATAACCCAGCATTATCTATTTACTTGTTTGGCTCTTTGCTGATACATCAAGAAAAATGGAAAACATCAGAAGAGCAAGATCAAAAAATCTAAAAGAGATCATGAAGAATGGGGATTTTCTTACTGAACTTTGGATGCCTAGAAGCAAGACTTCTACATCTGAGCTAGTCACTTTGAATTCTTTTGTGGGCCATGGAACTTGAGAGCAGGAATATTCTTCTTCAAGAGGAAATAGCTACAGTGGTTAAACTCAAAATGAAAACTTTATCTATAAAAGTGATTTGTCATCTTTGACCATTGCTTGTGAAGAACACTAACTGCACCAAGATTCCACAAGACTGTCAATCTCAAATATTATTAAATCAACAAAGTCATTCTCTTTCTCTGTCCCAGTTTTCTCTTACCCAATGGCCAGAAATTAATTTTCTGGCCTCTAGCATTCATCTTATATCCTTTCTAGAAATACAAAAAAATTTTTTGCAGCCAAACCCCAAAATGTTGTATTCCCTTTAGGAATGTATTTTCCCCCAAAACCCCTCCCCCAGAAACTGTAACCGGCCTGGGTTACCTGCCCCCTGGTCTCTTGACCTATAGGATCGGACAGGTAACCTGACCCCGACCCCAAAGGTGATAAAAACCCCTCTCCCCCATGTGATCTCTCTCTCTCTCTCCGGATTTCCCTTCAAGGAATAAAGGCCTTGGAATACATCCTGGGGTAAGAGGGCCTCTTTTGCAATTCTCTCTACCCTATTCTGTAGTTCCCTCTTCCAATACTCCCCCTAAATCTGGGCTGGCTGCTTGTGGGGGGTTAAAGGGACAGGAGAAAACTACACCAAAATACTGTTTTAAAGAGAGAGATTAAATTTACTTACATTTTAAAATGAAAACCACATGGGAACTCCCAAAGAGCAGGTGGCAAGAGTAGCCTACAGTCCTCAGGCAGCGTAGACAGGGGTATCCCAGAGCTACATATGTCCACTGAATGACCTCTGAACTGCAGCTGGTGAATCTCTGAGATGGTGTCTCACAACAAGAGCCAGTGAGGCCACCACTCTGCAGGGCTCCTCAACACTAAAATCCTGAGCAGGAGGAACCTGTTTTCACCCTCTAATGACCACAGGTCTGAATTAGACACCTAGAATCCAGTGCTTCTTTACTCAGTTTTAGGCAAATTTCACTCTATATTCCCCTAAATCATGCAAAACTGCCAGAGAAACCCTTCTATAAAAGCTGAAGATCCATCCAGTCTTGTTCCTGAAGAGGAAACTCTTCAAAGACAACTTGAACAGATCACTGTTGCAGAAATGGCTACAGAGGGTGGATAGTTTGGCTATCAGTGGTTTATGTCTACTTGTGCTGGTACAAAAAATGACCTTTAAGGTAGGTTTCCAAGGCATAAAGCCCCACATCCATATATATATATATATTTTTATATATATATATATATATATATATATATATATATATATTCAAATTATTGGAAGCAATGCAACTGCATTATTTATAACTGGGCTAATTAGCCAAGAAGACAGACATTTCATACTTTCACCTGCTCCTTCCTCTCTCTGCACACTGCTGGGAAACATGCAGGGATCCAAAATACAGGAATTATATACTTTAAGCCAAAAATATAGTAACTTTATTAATCTTTACAAATCAAACAATGTATGTCTCAAGCAGAAAAGACTTAATTGTCTCAGTTTAGTACTCTGACCATCTTGTCATGTCTTATATTGGTTCTTTTCAAGCTCTCATCAAAGAACTTTTTACATTTTGTGACAGATGATATTTTCATATTTCCATTATTAATCCTCTCAGGTTTCTGAGATTTCAGGAGCTGGTAGTGAAGTTGCTGAAGGGTTTCACAGATGAAGCCCTAATCCTAGGAGATCATTCATGGTTAGAGTCTCAGTTTTTAACCCATCCTTTCTCTATAGATTTACCAGCAGTGACCAGATTGTTGGAAAATTGCCTGACTGTTTGATCCTTATGCCCCAGTGCTTCAGCAGAGGCATGCCAGGCATTCCAGGAATTTTTTTATCTGTTTCATCCTGGCTCCAGCCCTCTTGCAAAAGTATCCTTCATACTATGTGGACTATGGTGTTCAATAGCCTGGACCTGTTAAATATTTGTTACGTCCTGTGTTTACATGGTATTTCTCAGCTCCCCTCAGCTGCAGCAGATTGTTACCCCTCCAGCTCCTTTCTCCTTGGTCTCTGAGGTCTCACTTTCAGTACTACAGAATTAAGTATTTTCCATACCCCTGAAGAGTTGGTAACATCAACTCATAAATTTCAAAAAAACCTGAGGCACTACTAGATCACAAATAATTTTTAAAGAATTTTTTCATGGACTAAGCATACAACTTCAGCAGAAATCTGCTAAACAAATATGTTTAACCTCCTTAAGAGAAAACATGTTCCTTTTAGCAGCTTATTCAGAAAAATAAACTCCTTTACAAGTCATTTTTGGTTGAGAGAAAATATATTCATCCCAACAGAGCTAGCTCTCTAACAGGTCACTTTCCAGTTACGTACACTTTTTTGAAGCAGTGGAAGTCATGTCTTTGAAAGGGTTCCTGCTTTATCCCAGATTCATTTAAAAGAGTTTCACATGTCAAATGTAAGATGCATTTCCTTGGTTTTGATTTCTCTTTCATGCATTTACCCTTTCTACTCTCTATATTGTCTGTTCACATTTTTTCAATAAAAGTCAGTATAAAGATAAAACTAAGAAAGATAAATAAAAGGGATTCATTGCATTCCTGTGTAGTTTGCTGGCTGCACAATAAACTCACTCAATGAATTTCAGGCTCCAGTGGTTCTCTTTAAAACTCGAAAACTTTACATTTCTCTTAAAAATTTCTCTGAGCACCATTCTACCTAAGCAGCACATCAGTGGTGCCAAGACTAAATAAATCTCCTCGAAGTGGATGTCCACTCACTTCCACCTATATTAATTAATGGTATGTTCATTGTATTGGTAAATGGTTCTTTTCCTATTTGACAATAAGTAATTTTTCCTGAAGTTTACTAACAAGTATTGTAACATGTAAGCACTCAATTTTTATCAAGTACACCTTATTCAAACCCATCCTCTCCTTCTCAAGCATTGCATTACCACCAAATCCGCTAGGTCTTGTCTATGCTGGAATGTCACCACGGATTAGTTTCCTCGTTTTATTTGCAGTGACTTACCTATATCAAATTGAAATGCATCCGTGCAACTCTGCTATGTCGGCCTAAGATACTTTCCTTGTTAATCATTGCATCCACAACTTCATGCTTGTTTGAATTAGCTGCTCAGCATTATAAGCATTTATCTTGTGGTGCAATGTTAAATCACTCAGGTCTATAATTTTCAGCATGCTGTGGCACATTTACAAGAATCCTGGGACTGAGGTCAAGCAAGCAGACTCCTAAGAGCCTCATATCCCCTCAGCACTACTTCCCAGCTCCTCTCCAGCAGCCCAGAAAGTGCAAAGCAAAAGCTCCATGATTTGGAGCTGGGCAGCAGATGCAAAATTTTCATCCTCGGATTTGGCCCCTTGGTTTCCATGGATCAGAATCTTCCACACAGCATCATCACATATAGTGCCTTGCAGGGCATGAGGGCTTATCCCTGTCCTCATTTTCTTGTTGCCCCCAAAGCTGCATAGGCTGTGCAAATCCCACCTGAGCTGACTGGCAATGTGGTGGGCCAAGGAGCAAAGGCTGGCCCAAGCTGCCCGTGCAGCAGGAGGGCAGTGCAGGAACCCAGCCGTGATGCCAGGTGTGAGACTGTGGCCAGGCACGGCTCCTGCAGACGGACTGGAGCTAGTGGGGAAGGAAGGCTCATGCCCAGGGAGTTTCCCCTAGAATGCGTGCCATGAGAACATGTTCCCATATCCCAGGAAGGATATGGGAGTGAGATCAGAGGAGGCCACCAAGTTGGTCAGAGGAGCATAGAGCATCTCTCCTAAGGCTAAGAGAATTGGAATTGTTCAGGCTGGAAAAGGCTTCAGGATGGCCTAATTGTGGCCTTCCAGTACCTAAAGAGAATTACAGGAAAGATGAGGCAAGACTATTTACAAGACCATGTAGTGACAGGAAAAGGAGGAAGAGATTCAAATTGAAAGACAGTAAGTTAAGGTTGGATATCAAGTGGTGAGGCACTGGAACAGGTTGTCCAAACTTGTGGGTGCCATGTCCCTGGCAGTGTTCAAGGCCAGGTTGGATGGAGCTCTGAGCAACCTGGTCTGGTGAAAGGTCCCTTCACCAGGGATTGGACCAGGTGATCCTTAAGGTCCCTTCTACCCCGAGCCATTCTATGATCCTGTAATTCTGTAACTCCATAATTCTCTAACTCTGCGATTCAGGGCAATTAACAGAATTAAACCAGCCGTTTATTTCATTCAGCACGACGAAACCCCAGCACAGCACAGAGGAAAGACCACCCTTGGTACCGCGCTGGCCTCTCCCTGCCCAGGCACTGTGCCTGCTCTCCAGGGCGCTGCGCTTCCCCAGGCATGCCGTGTGTAGGCTGAGACCCCCATGGACTCCCGGGCCACCTCCTGGGGGGCAGCAGCAGCAGCAGAGCAGAGCCGTGAGGGGCCGGCCCCCGCCCGCTCTCCAGGCGAGCGCTGCCAGCGCGGGCGGCGCTCCCCTGCGCCGGGCGGCGGCTTGGCCTCGCCGGCTGCCGTAGCGGGGCTGGCGGGGGCCGGGGCCGCCCGCCCGCGGGATTTCCGTGCTGCTGGCGCCGGGCCGCGCCGCTCGGGGCCCGCCATGGCGCAGCACGGCCCCAGCGTCACGCTGTCCCTCACGCTGCCCATCACCTGCCACATCTGCCTGGGCAAGGTAAGGCCAGTGCCGCCGCCGCGGGGGTGGGTGCGGGGGGCAGGCGGGCCGGCCGGTGGCGGCAGCAGCTCAGGGGCTCCGCCGCGGCTCGCCGCTCTGACCCCCACCGGGGTTGTGTCTTTTAAGGCTCTGCGGCTCCGTGCGGGGAAGGAAGTTGGGGTGTGGGCCGGTCCCGGCGGTGGCCGAGACTTGCTGGCAGCCGTGGGATGTTGGGAATCGCGCGTTGTGCCGGCGGGATGGTGTCGGGAGGCGCTGAGCGGGCCTGGCGGCCCAGGGCGCTGGAGCGCGGGCATGCTGCTCCCGCGCCTTGAGGTGCGGGGCTTTCTGCGGGACCCCGTGTGCTATGGGATGCTCGGGCAGCTTGTGCCTTTGGGCATAGTGCTGTGTCGCGGAGGACAAGGGAAACAAAGAGGGGGTGTGCAATTAAAAACTGCAGCAGTCTGAATAAAAAGTTTACGTTTCCCCTCTCTGACCCTTTCGCAGTTCCTTTCTCTTCTCCCTCGGGAATTAAAAGGCTCTTACTAGTTTGTTCTCTGAAAGCCCCAGAGCTAATTTCATGGCTGTCACTAATTGCTTCTCAAATTCTTTGCTCATTCGTTACTACTCTTTTTTTTTTCTATTTTTTTTTTTTCTCTCGCTTTCTTTTCATAAAGCATAACTAACAATAATTATGAGGGAAGAAATGGTCTTTTATGTTTGTACTCTGGCATTTATTGTCTGGTTTGTTTGTCCCTCACCCGGGCTTTACTCCCAGACCTTCCCTGTTAGAGTGCTAACAAAAGAGCAGGCGCATTTGACGTGTGAAGTAGGAGCGAAGCACTGGTAGTGAAAGTAGTCAGACATCTCCCTTTTCTCAAGTTTCATAATTTTGACAGTGTGTTACTTGTAGCAACTATGTAGTCATTTCTTGGCTTTTTTGTAGAAGCCCAGCAAGACTTCCTGGCTGTAGTCCTATTACTTTTCTTTTTCTGTTTATCTGTCTGATGAAACGGAGGAGACCCCAAGTACACTCTGTATGTGATGCAGTGTGGATACCCTCCGCTCTGCAGAAAGTGCAAAGAGTGACAATAGGAGAGTGAAATCAAACTGACAAAGATATTTGATATTTGAATCCGTTCCTAGTTACTTTCTGATCTAAGCACTTAGCAGTTTGGTTAGGTACTCATTCATATCTTCCTATAAAGCCACTGGGTTATTCCAAGCCACTGTTTTGTGCTTTCACTTCCTTTCTAGGTGTTCCTGAGTTGTACTGGGAGAGGCTTCCACACTGTTGCTCTCTTGCACTGAGATAGTACATTAACATTATATAAGTGAATCTATTGGTGATACATGTAATAAAGATATTTGAGTGCTTTCATTTTTAAGCATGTAAATCTTTTTAAATTTTGGCAAAGCTGACAGCTCTGTCTGCCCTTTCTTTTTAATACACATCTTTGTCTCTAGCTTGGAACTTCATTGAAAAATTTCACCAGAAAACCCCATCTTCTCAGAATTAAAGTTGGAGGAAGGAATTTGTTTAGCCTGAATTCAGGAAAAAATCTTGCCAATTTTTACTATCTTTTAGGAGAGAGCAGGGAGTATCATGGAGGGTTGACATAACCTGATACTTCTGTGGTTTGTAGTGTAGACTTCAAATCAAGTAGAAGGCCCACCCTAAACCCAGAATGTATCTCTTGCTATCCCAGCAAAATTTTCAAAGCTCTGACTGCAAGATACAAACTATTCACTGTGCATAACGGTAAGAGGATAAAAAAGGAGATATTGCAGAGAAATTCTTTCAATGAGGTGGACATTCATTGTTTTTAATGAAGCTGAAATCTAGGGCAGCAGGGACATGTTGGCCCATTTTGTTAATGTGAACAGTGTCAGAAAGTATATTGGCAAATAACCATATAAAATAAGAGTGAATTGCTTGGATCAGTTTCTTATTACCTGAATATTCTTTTGGTACTGTCTGGGCTGTCTTCTAAAATACATGGGTTTTTAAAATTAAATAGCAGATCAGAAGCCATCTGCTTCAGACTGTTAGGTTTACTTGTCCCAGGATGTCTGAAGGTCTCTCTTGTTGGTTTTGGAGTAGACAAGTTGCTTGGGCTTGAGACACAGTTCTGTGTTGGTTGAAACAGTATAGGATGTCTGGGGCTAGATTCACTGGTGTGTCTGATTTTCCATGTGCCTGCTCCTCTGTTAGTGCTGCTTGAAAGCCCAGAAGTGCCTTAAAAGTGAAGTAGATGTGTACAGGATTAGATTTTGATCTGCATGGGAATGGCATTATATTGGAGGGGAAAAATTAGGAAATTGCTCAATAGCTGATCAAGCCTTCTGTAATAAACCATAGTCTTTCTAGACCTGATGGTCAATGAATAAACTGGAACTGTGCTGCAATTCAAGTAAAATGCTTTTTTAGTAATAGGTATGTCCTGATCCCCCACCCCCTGGGCTTGTCACAGTCAGTGGGAAGGGCAGTGGCACCACCAGCCATTGTGTGACATTTCAATAGTGGCTTTTGCTGTTCTGGTGTGTGTTGCTTTGTGTGGATCCTGAGCCAACTAAAGTATAAAATCCCAGCCCTGAAATGAAACTTGTAAAGGTGTGTAAATCAGAAGCACTGTACCCTGGAGAGTAATAAATGTGACTTACTATTTTGCTAGAGATATGGAGTAATCATTCATGTGCAAGAAGTGTGCTTCTATGTCAGGTTTGGGGTAACTGAGGGTCTGTGCTACCTGGGGGGGAAAACCTGCACTCGTGAAACGTCTTTTCCTGTTTGGGTTATTTTATGTTATTCTGCTCTGTATCTTATCGTCACCATTCATATAACTATTCTTTCAGAGTAAGAAAGAAGTATGGCTAGAGAAAGTCTTTTTTTTTTTTTTTTTCCTTGCTAGCTGCAAGTGAGAAAGCTCTTTTTCTTGTAAAAAAAAAGCAGTAAGTTACAAGATTTTTTAAATTAGAAATATTGCAACTTGTAGTATCTAAATATTTCCAAAGCATTGGTGTGCTAATGCTTGCACTAATCACAAAAAAAAAAAGCCTCCTTAATTAGAGGTGAAAGTTCAGTCTCTTTCTGTTCATACCTTCAGTAACTTGAGCTTCTGTTAATGTACAGATATTTCCTTTGACTCCCAGGACTGTCATATTGGAGGTCTTAAAAATATTGTGAATCCTGGAAGGTAACAGAGCACAGAGAGTAAATGGGAGAAGAAGGTGACAGATCTGGGCCTTAATTCATATCCATGAATATTTCAGTGGTTAAACACTAGTGTTTTAGCTCGTGCAATGCTGATCATATGGGTATGATTGCTACAGGACACATCTGATCTCTTGGCACAAGTGGTTACTGACTGTCCTTTCCAGGTGCTTGCTTCTCTCTGCCAACATTTAATTTTTCCTTTTTAGTTTGACTACTTTACTAATATGAAAGAGGAATATCTTGGAGATGATGAGGAACGTCATTTAAAGATGAGGATTCTCTTGAACTTGGGTTTTAAGTGCAGTACAGTAAAATTTAAAGTAATATATATTCTAATGCTTCTGTGTCTAAAAGTACATTTATTGGAAAAAGACAGGAGTGGAGGAAAAACAAATAATTTGAAGACCCCTAACACAAATACTAATGTTAACAAGTAAGAGATTCAGCAGTAAGCTGTAGCAAGCTGCATTAAGGCATAATTTTTCTTCTTTGTCACATTTGATCCCTCTATGCACATTTACTTTCAAACAGGGTTTATAGTTAAATGACAAGAGAGAATAGTGCATTGTCATTAATATTTTCTAAAAGTTTGTTTACCCTGCTGTTTTGGAAGGGGAGGGAAAGCTTGAAGGAATCTGTGTCTGATTGGAATATTTAATCCTTCAGTTAGCTGCCCCATTCTTGGGTAATGACTTATTTAGTAGCAATACATATCTAGCAGGAGACTTGAATTAGTGATTGCTGGTTCACATTTCAGCTCTGTGGTTTTGGCCCTGATCCTTTTAAAAGCTTATTTCCATGAAGCTGATTATCCGCAGGCTAAGGTTAATCTGTAACACTTTATGCTCCAATGATACCTCTTCCACAGCCTTGGATGGTGACAGCAGAGATTCCTCCGTGCCTCACTTTTGAAAATGCACCTACTTTGGTTGTGTTCTACCTTGGGAGGTGAATGCATTTCACTGGAGTGGCTGGCTGGAGTTCTTGGAGGTTGTGGGGTAAAGGAAAGGTGCTGCTGCCACTCTGGTGTTTAATGAGCTCTTGGAAAGAAGGACCTTAGTTATGCAGAAATTGTTCTACCTTTGGTGCCTTCAATAAGAAGGAAATTTGGTGTTGTGAGTCAGGAGGTTGCTCCTAGCTAGCCCTTTGAAACCACAGTGTCACTTTGCTGCAAGGCCAGACTTGCACTGAGAGATGGAGTTGTATATTTTCGTATCTTGTTACTTGAAGGATAAGGATAAGATATTCATAGAGTCTGTTTATTTTTTCCTTTTTATTTCCTCTTTAATGCTAAAAGGTCCGTCACCCAGTTATCTGTGTGAACAACCATGTTTTCTGTTCCATTTGTATTGAAGTGTGGCTGAAGAACAATAATCAGTGCCCAGCTTGCAGGATTCCCATCACGCCTGAAAATCCCTGCAAGGAGATTATAGGTAAGAATAAGTTTAGGCTTTGAAATAACTTTCTGGTATTTACTTCTAGAGGAGATTGCTTTGAGTCCAGAGATGTTTGGATACCTTTTCTTCTGTGTATTTTTTACCAGCATCTAAGGAAGAATTAACTAAATCTTTCACTTAGTAGCTATTAAGGTTGTTACTCTAAAGTTCCAAAGACATTGTGTGTATTAATGACTAGATTATCCAAACACAATAAGTACCCAATGGCTCTAATGATTGTTTTTAAATCTTGATTGAATGGTGCCTTTAACTGAAAAAAAATGCATTAAAAATGCATTCTCACCTATGCATTGCAACCTCTTCACATAAGAAACCAGCATTTAGGTGAGAAATAGTGTACTTCAATCCAGAATCTTGAATGAGTATGTGGTATTTTTCTTGTTGTTTATTTTGTTCATCACTTCCTCCTTTTTTTTTTTTTCCTTCTTTTTAAGAAAATTACTCTTAGCACAGAAATAAGACAAAGCTACAGCAACTGCATGAGGATCTTAACTTCACCAGAGCTAAGAAATACTGCTGTCTTTATTTGATTTAAAATCAAATCAAAATTTGATATAAAATCAAATCATCTCAGCTGTTTTATTCTAAGAGAAAAAATTATCTGAATAATCTCACTTTAAAAGCTTACAGGAATTTGTACTAATTAAATGTATGCTTGATACGCTGCCCCTTCCCTCTCTGTTTTATTAGTATGGTCTTCAATAACATAGGATTCTGTTAAGGGGAAAAAAAAAGTTGAAAAATGTATGTTTTCTTCCTGCTGTGAATCAAGATTTTGACTTCTAAACATCTCTGGTAGGTACTGGAGTTGAACCTGTTTTGAAAGTGAAAGGAGTTTAAATCTTCCATGGTAGCAAATTGGTCCAATATTAGCTGCATTTATAGTTGATAATATGAAATGTGCTATAAAGTGGATTACTAGTATTGAATTGACTGAAAAGGAAACAATATCAGTGCTTCTTTCATCCTATTGTTGCTTTAGGAGGAACAAGTGAAAGTGATCCTATATTTAGTCCAACAGTCAGAAAGCACCTACGTAAAACAAGGCTTGAATTGCTCCACAAAGAATATGAGGTAAGGACAAGGGGAGTGTTGTGACTTTCCAGATGAACTGCAGCTGTTAAATTATGACATGCAAATAGTCCTTTTGCTTCGAGTCCTGCTGTTTTTAATTTGAGTCAAGATGTATACTGTATCTACGGGAAAGTCAGTTGCATTAAAATGCCACCTTTTGACTAAGGTTACAAGAGAGCATTTGCTGGTCCTTGAAGTGGTGCTACTGAAGTCACAGTAAGAGTCTTTCTAGACAACAGGTAGCCAAATACTACCAATTCTGTTGGGAATTCCACCCCCGGGTGTATGGGAGTGTTTTCTTTATGCATATTAGATGTAGGGAGCTTTCTGTTTGGTCTTCAATACAAACAAACATTTTCTGAAATAATTCCCTGTTGCTCAGCGAGACTAAATTCCTTGTTAAAGAATATTACCCACTGTAACCTTCTAGCACAGGTTAATTTTTAGTGATATTGTTTTATTGTTTTTTGAAAGTGAGTAAATGCTTTAAAGTAGAGCTGAATGCTCCAATCTTCTGCTAGACAAATACTCTCTTGGGAAGAAGATGAAAAACTGTTAATAAGGAATGTGCTTAGTTTGTTTTCTCAGCTGTTGTTTCTTCAGTAGCAGCAGTGTGAAGACATCACATATTTTTGTAGGAAACCTGTCATGGGGAGGAGAATGAGGGGAGGGAAATGGACTCTGTCTGTATTCTTAACACTGGGGAAGTAAGAGCTATCTTTTATGACAAGCTTGCCCATAGCTCAGGTTCTTTTAGTTGCTCTGAGAGAAGGAGTCAGGAAAAAGATGCTTCCTGCCTTTCTGTTGATTCCACTCGAAATTCATACAGCTAGTCATAGGATAACATAAATTTCCTTTGAAAAAATGTTTAATTTGAAATGGTTGTTTCCATGCTAGGGGCAGGGGCAGGCATGATTATTTGTGCAAATATGCCCTGGATTTTTGTAGATGCTGTATATGGCCTCCTTCAGTAGTGTGACCATGAACAACTCATACACTTGAATTGATAAACAGTGTAGAAGACATGTTTTCAGGATAAATTATTTCTTTTATCCCTCTAAGAACAGGCTTTGGAAGATTTTTACTTCCCTGTGGCTTCAGACTCATAGAGCTAAGGGCTTTGTTCTTTGCATTTCAAGAGTCTTCCCTAAGATGTTGCTGCCTTGCTGTAGCTGGCACAGCCTTTTCCAGGCAGTGTTCTGTCCATTTTGAATTTGGAGACTTGTAGCCTCCTAACATGTGACGTTTCAGAATGATGTGAGAGAAACACTTTTAAATAACAGCAAATGAGTCAGCAGAGGGTGACCTTAAGAACACTCTTAATACAGGAAATCCTCCCACAGAGTGTCCTAATAATAGATTCTTGTTGCTGAATGCTTTGAAGCTTTTGGTCTGCCCGACAGTTTGTTCAGGGTCCTTTATGTAGTCGAGGGATTCCCTGCACTAAAACCTTCAGTGTGCTTGAGTGTGCAGGTTGATTAAAATCCTGCCTAAAGCACAGTACATAAGCATACTTAGATATATGTGTAAGTGAAGGCATGCATCTGGGCTTGCCAGAACCCATCTTTTTAAAGTGCTGTGGGAACTTGCTAGTATTATTCAATTAATCTCACAAATTTTTTTAATTCCTCTGAATTTCTGACATCTTTAGGATGAAATAGAATCCCTGCAAAAGGAAGTAGAAGATCTGAGAGGTAAAAACCTCAGTTTACAGATACAGCTGAAATCTCTTCTGGATCCTGTGCCATCAGCTTTGTCTTGTCAAAATGAGGAAAGTAGCCAGTCAGCAAACGAAGCAAGTGCCAGTGGCCCAGAAACCTCAGAGGAATGGAGCAAAAAGCTGAAAACTGCCAATGATATGTGCGAAAAACTGATGGATAATGTGGAAAAGCTAAGGGAGGTAATAAATGTAACAGACATTTCTTCAGCTATTTTGTATTGTAACTGTTTTGTGTTATTTAATGGGGAATAAGATCTACCATGACCTTCAAGTACTTCATAGATCTAGGAGAAGGAGGAAAAATATTGAATTCTAGTGACTGTTGTTGTATCATAGTATTTCCATATAGCCCTGGCAAGTGTCAGATGTTATTGCTTGTTCTAGGGAGTCCTGTATGTGTCTCTTCCTCAACTCCTCTGTCACCCTATGACTGGGTAATTGGATTATAGTAGCACTTGTTGACAGTATTGATGACCAGATCTTTCAGGCTTGCAATAATCTATATAATATATCTGTTTTGCAACATTCAGTGGGCAAACACTGTACAGTTGGCTGAGGCAGATTTTGCACTATTGCCCTCCTTGCTAGCCAATATTTTTGGTTCAATTTGCTGAGACAGAGTAACTTGACCCTTTGACTGAAAATAGACAAGCTTAAGCATTTTATGACCAGAATATCCTTTACTGGAAACCTGCAGCCTTTTTATACATCTTGATGTAATATAGAAGTAAATCTGATACTGCAGAAGCAAGCATGAAAGAGATAGGCATGTGACAATACATCTAAATAACAGAATCTTGCAAAATGTACCTGCAGGCACAAATAAGATCACTTTAAGCATTGACGAAGAGTGAAATTTCATGTTAATTTGAAATGAAGGCAGAAAAAACTGGACTTGTATTTATTCAAAATGCTGCCTTAATTTCTTCTATTAACAATACTGGGTTACTTCCTGCAAAAATGAAGTGTGGTACATGTAGGACCTTTTTTTTAAGTTTTTAGCATTAATAGTGTTCACACTTCTTCTATGTTATAGACTTGGAAGCACCAATTGTGCTGTTCTGCCATTTTGGTAATGGGACACTTCTAGGACCCCAGGAGCTGCAGATTCACTTGTAAATGGCAAAAGAGGATTTGCAGCAAGAAATTCTTGTCTACCTATATTTTTGTTGGTTTTTTTCAGGAAGTTAAACTGTATGGCCTCTTTTTCTTTTTTTTCTTTTTTTTTTTTTTTTGGGGGGGAGTGGTGCGGTGACTAAGTTTTTAACTTTTTCTCTAGGTCAGTATAAAGAACACCATAACAGGAACTGAAGAAAGGGTTTGCTTGCATATTTTTTCAGTATAACTTTAGCCTTAGCAGGAAAATAGGTTTAAGGGTATGAGGTCTCTGAATTTGGTGAAGAGTTAGAATAAAATAGAGGCTTAGATTGGTATTAGGGAAGATTTCTTAAACTGTTGTCATAGAATCATTTAGCTTAGAAAAGACCTTTAAGATCGTTGAGTCCAACACTTCTTTCCTGTCTGTTCCTTGTCCAACAGCTGCTCAATTCCATAAGTACCTAAAGTCAGTTGGATCTTGCAGACCTTGTCTCACTTGTTCCCATTCTGTACAGCAAGACCTCTTTCCCACACACTATCTGGAACCAGAAACCTTCTTGTCCCTGGAAGTACCTGACCCAGGAGTGTCAACCAGACAGTGCTTCCCAGTTAGACAAGATCCTTCTAGCAAATGTGCTTGCCACAACTTTCTTTTTCAAAACTAGACTGAATCAAGAAATAGCAACCAGCTTTATAATTTAATGTTCTAGACCAGACAAATATAGGAATGCCCAAAGTAGGAATTATTGAGTGGAGTCATAAAAGCTATGGGAGCAGTGAAACAAACTCCATAGGAGAAGGCCTACACTAAGTACACTCATTAAAAATGCAGTTTCATTAACTCATTAATGTAGACATTATGCTGCAAGTGGGGATCCCTTTCAGATTACTGACTTGGAGGGTAGAGCACTCTCAGGAAGAAGGATTCCAGATGGGTTCAGTCCTGCTTTGCCATGTGCCACATGGATGCCTTGCCTATCAGTGCTACACAAGTAATGAATTTTTTTACTTGATTCTGTAGCTGGGGGAGCTATGTTTTTGGAAGGAGAGAAAGAGCTTGGCCATGTTGTCAAATGATTTGATGAGGCTTTGGAACTGAGCATTCCTGAATTCTCAGTCATTGCTTTCATGAAAGTATTTTGTGCATTTTTTTTTTAAATACCGAATAGTTGACACTCAGCCCTGGGCTCACCCTTCTCTTCTTTGCCCCAAGTCTCTAGTTATTCTTTCTGTCCTTAGGAATATTGTGGTGTTGGGGCCGGGGGTGGGGGGGGCGGGGGGGGGGGGGGGGGGGGTGTTTGTTTATATTTTTCTGTTCCCTTTTTCCTACCCCTCACCTGGAAGGGTTGCTAGGGATATTTGTATGAGCATTTGAAGTTCTCTGCCTCTCTTCTTGCACTTCTTGATGCTTCTCAAAAAGTACATTTCACTCCTGAGCCCAGCTGCATAGCTTTTTTTTTTCAGATCTTGTTCTAGATCATACTTTTATTATGCAGGGGAAGCGTTATCTAGTTGAGACTATGAATTATGAGTTCTGGACTGGTGATGCTGTTTTTAGCATAGGGAGATTGAGCAAACTAGGAAGTGCAAAGGATATATTCTGCTGGTTAGGATAGTGGCATTCATTGTTCTGAAACACGGTGGCAGGAAAACTTCTCTTTATATGAAGTGTCTTGTTAACAAGAGTGTCTGCTGAACTCAGAAGAAGGAATTGACCTCAATTCAAGTAAGAAGGGTTGTGAATCAGGAATCTTAATCATAATGTCCTGGAAGAAAGTGAAGAAAGACTGCAAATAGCTTGTCGTAATGGATTTGCATCCACAGGATAACTATGCTTTAAAAACAAGCCAAAAACCCACAAAGTAATCTTGCTCTAATTTGGAATGGGGGAAGCTGTTCAACATTAGTTTTGCTGATACCTGCACATTGTAATGTTAATGTACTTAACGTATTTAGTCATGTGGAAAAAAAAACATGGAATTGCCATTAGTACATCTCCTTAATGACTTTCTGTGCTAACTAACATAGCTGTGTTTATTTCCCTAGATAGGACACTTGCAATGTATTTTGGGAATATAAATAAAAAATGTCTGCTCGCTATTCAGTTTTGCAAACCATTTCCCGTGGTGATTTTTAAGTGGTGTCCCTGTCTGAAGGCTGTTTCCTGCCTGCACATTTCTCGTTCTGTCTCTTTAAAAAGGAGAAACAGCTTGTCCTATAAATATTAGAAGTCATTTCTGTTTCACTGTATGCTTATTTTTTTCCCTTTCTTTTCCTTAGGCAAATAAGAAACTGAGCATGGAAAACAATAGCCTTTTAAGAGAGAATTTGCGACTAAAAGCTGAAGTTGATAGTAGATCACCCCAAAAGTATGTGAATATTTTAAAAGCTACTATCTTTTATTTATAGACTGTTTAACTGTTGTAGGCCTGTTTAACCTAAAACTGTGGTGGTGTACATGGTGTTGCATATGTGTCTCCAGGTAGACTTTGGAATTTTTATCCTCATGGACTTAAGTGAAAAATGAAACATACAAAATAGCAGCAAGTGGGAGTGAGAAATGCAGCTTACAGAATTGCAGCAAGTCCACAGTGAAGGAATATGACTTTACTACAAGTGCTGTTCTTTAGTTACGTGGCCAGTATTGAAGTACTGGATTCATTAGTTGAATTCTATGTTTAAGGTGTTTAGGAGAAATTTCTAAGTCTGGTATATGGTCAAAGTAGAAGGTCTCTTACTAAGTGCAGATGCTCTGGTTGCTTGTGTTTGTTCTGTTTTCCTTTTGCTGTCTTCAAGGTTTATTTTGTGGGCTTGGGCTCCCTGTTCAAGGAAAGTTCCTGATAGCTTTTGTGTCTGGGCAACATATGTAGAATTCAGCTTCTGCAGCATGACAGCACCATTCTCGGAACTGACATCTGTGTTTAGTACTCTGTTTTAAACAGTTATAACACCAATGACGATACCCTCAAAAAGCAAAAACTTCACCCTACTCATTAGAACTGTGTTCTAAGATGCCTCTTCTTGGGAGTACTTTGTGAAGCAATATATTGATATTTGTAAAATTCTTTTCCTTTCTTTGATTGGTTTTCTACCTTTCTTCTCTCATTTGTTTAGGTATTAAAAAGCTAATAGCAATACTGGCCAAAAGTTTTGAGGAAGGGGGTTGGGAGGCACCTGTGTAATGTGAGAAGAAAGCTCTCTGGATTTTATTCTAGTTCTGGCAACACACCTGCTGGAAGATAAAATTCATCCTCGTAGAAGAGCTTACTTGCCAGACTGCTAGTCATTAGGGACAACAGGAAAGATGATGCATGATCCTTGTGCTGTGGATGCATGAAAGCACATTCTGCCCTGAAGACCCCTAATAAGATAGAGCCCTGTTTAAGACCTTGGCAATGGCTTTTATGGCATGGAATACCTTTTCCCACAAGACTCAAAAGTGAGTTGGCAAGGATAGCAAACTTAAAAGTAAATAGATAGTAAATAGCAAACTTAAAACTAAATAAATCCTAGAAAAGAAGAGCTGGAAGAGACCTGATAATCTAAATTGGTTTTTAGTTTTCTGATATCAGGTAAACTCCCCAGTGGAGACAATTTCCCTTTCTTTTAGCTTGTGCATGCTTTGCTGTGGTTGCCTAAAACAATAGCCTGACATTTTCAGTTTAGAAGCCCAGATATAGCCAAATGTTATTACAAATTGAATAGTGTCAGGCTCTGTCTTGCAATCCAGATGCCCACTAGATTGGCCTGTTTGTGTCTCTGTTATTATTATTTTATGATTATTTTTTTAGTCTCCTGAACAAATATCACATCCTGCCTGCCTCTTGGGAATTATCTTTGGCCCATGCTAACTCTAGATCTGTGCATAGGAATTGAATCAGGCTTAACTGGGCTAGGAACAGTTCAAATACTTCAGGAGTTTGTGTTTCTGTACCCTGATTCTGCTGTATTGGGTCTTGCCTTTGCTTTGAACTCAGTGGTGTGCTACAAGAATTTAAGTACATGCAAGGAAAACTTGTCCTGAAAGAAACCCTTCAGCACATTAAATTTAGCAATTTTGATTCTCTAGCCTATACCCATTCATTCCTCATCACATCTTAAAGATTGAATTTGTCCAGGTCTTATAGATACATATGACTTGAGAGAAAAAGTAAACTTGTATTTATTTGGTTTTGCTCTGCACTCAAGAATCTCCAGTGTCTATAGTTTTCTCAAGTCATAATGCTTAGAACTGGTACTAGACTACATGCAAAATCTTTATAACACTAACTAGAGCAGAAAAACTGTCTTCTGTCTTCTACAACTTCTTATATCAATACCTTGCAATACCTTTTTTGTGGTTTCCTTTTACCTGACACTTCTAGTACCAGTTCTGCCAAATTGCTGTTTAAAAAGTTACCTACCTCATTTTGCATTTGTGCTTTTAATGTCCCTTTTCAAAGTGTGGGAATTAACTCATTTATTGGCTTTGTTCAGGTTGATGTTTTGGTGCATATCAAACTCCATTCTTTCAAATCCCAGGTACATCCTTCAGATGGTGAGAAGTCTCTCCTATCTTAATGTTGTTAGCAGAATTTTTAAATTAACTTTCATCTTTGTGGTCATTAGTCTGGTCAATATCCAGATCAGACCTAACATCAAGACATTTTTTAAATATTCTTTCATCTGGGATGGCAAACTTTGATGATATTTAAAGGGTCTTTCAGCTAAGCTTCACACTTTGAACAGGGCTTGCAATAAATGGGGTTTTTAACTTGCCTATAAAATCAGGATTGAAGGCATAAGCATCAGAGCCCACCAATGTCGCTAGAACTAAATTTCTGCGTAAGTACATGGATTTGCCAGAATAGTTGTTCCTGTGTGCTTTATTCAGAAGTTTTCAAAAGGTAATTTTTTGGAAAAGTTTCTAAGTAGATCTCTAATGTAATTTAAAATAGCTACTGAATTGGATTTTTGTAATTTAGTGTTACCACTGTTGTTTCATTTTTCATATAATTTTTCGCTTCAGACTCTCAGGTGTGGATTCATGATTAAACAAATAATTTCTTTACCAATAAATTATTACACCAAATAAAACTGGTATCCAAGAATTTTGTAAAATTTTTGTCAGTATTCAGTCCCTGTGTCCCAGGTGTAGTTCATTTTGTGCATGATGACATTGGAGCTAAGTAGCACAACATAAATTGGTTTAGTGGACTTTGCAGTAATAGCAGGTGAATGATGCCTTTGTAACACAGGCTCTACCTCTTACATCACAAGGAAAAGTATAATTAGCCTCCTTCAATGGTCAATGAAAAAAACTTTCCTTTTATCATAGACTTGGATTTTTTTTCTTTGTTCTTATCCATTAAAACCTGCTGAAAAACATCATGTATGTCAATAAAATCAATATTTCAGCCATGTCAGGAATATTTATAAATTTTAAACTGATGATGCTGATTTATTGGTTAGCTTTTTATTTTTTCCCTCAAAACATTTTTGAGACTAGACCTTCCTTCACCAGAATACCATACCATCATATAGTTGGTACACAGGTCTTAAAGGCAAATGAGGGTAAGTTTGTTGCTCTGGTTCTTACCAAAGACCTGCATTAGTCTTCCATTTCTCTGGAAAATCAGACTGATTCATGGTTGTTGTTTGTTCTTACTTTACCTTTTCTCCTGAGGAACTTTCAGCCACTTCCACTTTCCAGTTACAGAACAACAAAACTTCTAACACTTAAGTTTTGCAGGATAATAAAGCCCTATTACTTCCAGCTCTACTTGAAATAGAAAACTGTTAGGTCTATTGGCAGGGCACAATGGATCTAAAAGCATTTTTGGCAAAAGGATCTTTGCTTTTTACCTGAAGGAAAATAACTAGCAAGTCCATCTACTCCAGGGTGTAGTTTATTTTATGAATGGTTAGAGTCAAATCAGTTTGAACCAGACTTCTAGGCTTCCTAGGAGTCTTTTCCCTAAATATTTAATTCCTTCTGCCAGTTAAAATCCCAGTCTGAAAAACTATCTGTAACATGCATAAAATTGTTGCATTATCTCTTTTCTCTGGTTTTGTGAGTTGTTTTCTTGTTGCAGTTTAGGGAGGGCGGAGCAGTTCTTCTTCAGTTTTACTGTTTATCTTGTCTAGATTTGGGACTTCAGGTACACTGAAATCTAAACTAGTTGACTTTCTAGGTCATTCTTTACAACATTCAATTTTTACCTAACTCAAATATTTCTGCACATACCAGACTACTAAATTCAATCTGCATTTCACCAGACATACAAATAGGCTTCTAAAAACCTGTGTCCAGAGTGCAGAGGGTAAGAACTTGTGCTGTCTTCCCTGATATAAAACTGGGCTATGGTCTCACATCTCTGCCTGCAAGTTTGCTAGTCCAGAGGAGTAACCATTTTCGAAGACTAGCTACAGTGTGGCCTTGAAAGTAAAGTAGAGGAAAGTAGCATATAATAGCCTTCAAGTGAACTCTGAGTCATAGCATCAAATCCTGAGAAAGTGCCCACTTCAGGTGTGAACATCTAAACCTTAGGCAGATGGGTAAGGACATTCAGATCGCACTGTGGTTTTGTGGGTTTTCCAGTAGGGTTTCTTTTTTTTAATAGTTCTGAAATAATTCTTTCTTGCTTTTGCTGTCTGCTGACCCTGGTGATAATCAGCCTTTCTTACATGGAAAACCAGTGATGATTCACTGATAGATGTTAAAATGCTTGGAGAGACTTCACATATTTGTCTAAATTTAGGCAGTTCCCTACATGAAAGTGGAAGCTCACTTCAAAGAATGTACCTGACTTGTCTGTTCCCAGTGGATGGTATGTCTTGACACTTTGTGGGTTTTGGGTAGGTTTTTTTTGCTTGCTGGGAATAGGCCCTCATCTGGCAGTAGCTCTTTTCTCAGTTCTGATGTCTATGCAAATATGACACACTTCTAAGACAGTTGTATAAATCCTGGGTTGTTGCCAAGATGTTTCTGGAGATCACCTTTCATAGGTGATATAGAGGGGAATTGCAGAACTGGTGCAGCTGGTATATGATATCACCAAAGAACTATAGAAACTCGTAGGTCTTTCAGCGGGGTTGGGTTTTTTTTGTTTTTTTTTAATTTCCTACCTTTCTTCCCATCTAACTGTAGAAGCCAAGGTAAAAATGTGTATCTAAATGGTGGGACTGGGTTTGGCTGTCCGCTCTGGCATTGCCCTTGTCTCAAACTGTAATAAGCCCTGAGTGTACCTTGTCATTTTCCATTTTCCACCCTTTGTTTCCTTTGTAGCATGGATCATACTCATGCATCCTGAACTTCAGGGTGGTCCTCAGGCTGGGCCATCAGGTGATTAGAATTGGAGAGTCGATTTCCATAGCACCCTTGCAGTCCCAGTCTTCAGGAAGTGGTTATACAAGAAAACTGTTAGTTGCAATTGATTGCCATCCAGAAAGAGAGGAGTTTGTATGAGGATGTGTGGTTTTAAACTGACTCAAGGCTCAGTCAGACAGACATGCTGCAGTTAGTGGTCACTGATATGTAGAATAAAACCCTAAAACTGAATTTGCAGAACTGATAGGTAAGAAGAGAAGGAAGAAACAACTGAAAAATTTGTTCCTCAACTTCCCAAAGAGTTTCTAAACGGACTTCTTCAGAAGCTGTTGTGGCTTAACCTCAGGCAGCAACTAAGCTCCACACAGCCTCTCACTCATTCCCTTCCCAGGGTAGAGAAGCGGAGAAGTAAAAGTGAAAAACCACATTTTTTTCATATCTCAACATGGGTTGAGATAAAGACAGTTAAGTAGGGAAAGAAAAGCTGTGCACAAGCAAAGCCAACCAAGGAATTCATTCCCCACTTCCCACAGACAGGTGTTCAGACGTCTCCAGGAAGGTGGGTCTCCATCTGTGCCTAACAGTGACTTCAGGAAACAAACATGGTCACTCAGAATATCCCGCATTTGCTTCTTCTTTTCCCAGCTTTTTATTCTGAGTGTAATGAGTTAATAATCTGGAATATTCCTTTGGTGTGTTGGGATCAGCTGCCCCAGCTGTGTCCCTCCCCAGCTTCTTGTGTACCTCCAGTCTCCTTACAAGTGGGTTGAGAGGCAGAAGATGCCTTGACTCTGTTGTAAGAACTGCGCAGGAGCAGCTAAAACATCCCTGTGTTATCAGCATTGTTTCCATCACAAGTCCAAAACATAGTTCCATAGTAGCTACTGTGAAGAAAAGTAACTGTATCCCTGATAGGAGTACTGAAACATAACTGAGGGAGCAGGTGTGGAGAAAAGCAAAGGAGGGTGACTCCAGCAATGTTAATTCTTCTGCTCACTGAAGCATTTCTCGCTGAAGGTGAGAGATGGCTGCAGCTTTCTGATTGGTGTCAAGTCAGAATCATGCTGGAACAAGAAAAGGGACTCTGACTGAGAAAAGGTCCTGAAGTAGGAATTTGAAATGTTCATCTAGGCATCCAGTGTCATTTCAGACACTGTAATATCCACTACATGTTCCTGGGGCTGTTAGCTGTAATACAGGGTCTGTAGATTCATCCTTCTAGAGTGATATCTGGGGCTCAGCAGTCACATAAAAGACTTAAGGTGATGTAAAATATTGTTAGGTGTATGTGTTGAGGATCCAAATCCCACCTGAAGTGTTCCTGTTCACTTTATGAGTGATTATTTGTTTTTCTGGGTTTGCAGTTTTCTGTATGAAGGATGTACTTGAAATGCAGTGAGGTCCAAAGTCGTAGTCTCAGTGATACAACTAAAAAAAAGATCCTAACACTCAAAAGTCTGTCCGTGTGTGAGGATATGGCTGTCCTTTTGGTGTATGTGTGCTCTTTACCACATGTATATTAAATACCTTAACATCTACTGAAGAATTCATCACCTTGCTACCAAGTGTGAAATAATTCAAATACTTCAGGAAATATAATTTATCTAGATTGTCAGGTGAAACTTGAATTTATTTTCATGTAAGTGTATTGCATTCTGTTGTTATTATCGTAAGACCGTAATTTTTTGGCTACAGCATGGCTCAGTGTACATCTGAAGGAAAATAAAAGAAAAAATCTCTTACGAGTGGTTTGGTTTGGGGAAATGGGGACTAAAATATGAATGTTTTCAAACTCTTTTCTGACTTGCTAGATCAGTCACTAAAGCACCTATATCTGGAGTAATTAGCTGTCTTAAAAGTCTGTCCCCTTGAAAATGTGAGAAATAAATGTATGCAAGTCTTAAAGCAGGAACAGAAAGCAACTACTGTTCTAATGCCTAACTGTAGAAGTAACTTTGTAGGCAGCTTGTCATATGTTACATTTCTAAAAACCAAAATCCCAAGCACATCCCTCTGCAACAATTAACATATTAGTGATGCTATTTGCCTTTGAACAACATACTGTATTTCTTTAACCTGAGGACACTTGTTATAAAAGTTACACTTGAGAATACAGTGCTTCCTCATAAGCAAATCTCAGGCTGTCACTAATGCTATTTGCATTAAATAAACATATTACACCATTCTTCCATTAAAAAGGAATTACCAGGTATGCATATAAATGTAAACATGTTTTAGTTTTTATGTCAGCATGTCTGTTACAGGAGTCTCCAGAAAATCTTGCTTGTTTTACAGAAGCATTTTTCTCTTTCTCTTGCTTGGCTAATCAGCCAAACTGTATTTTTGCATCATCTTTCTGTCTTTTATTAAGGAGTGTAGGGTTTGCTCCTGTAAGGTTGTGTGAATAGGTCTGTTAGAGAAAGGCAAAATAAATACTTTTGGATCACCTCAGGAAGTGGGAAAGGTCTTGCTTGGGACCTGCTGTGCTACAGAAACTCCTTCCGTATCTTAAACCAAAATCTGTGTTTACTGAAGGAGGAAAAAAGACAAAATCTGTTGTACATAAGGATGCTTATTTCATGTAGCCTCCTTCCCCTGAAAATATAATGGAAACATTCTTGAGCTGTGATTCTGCTTTTACCTAGTTTCATAGGGGAGAGGAAAGTCTTCTGTGCCTTTTTTCTATTTCCCCCTGGTGTGCAGCTAGAAATGGACCAACTGCTATAAACAGTTGGGAAAACTTGTTTTCCAGAGAGTAAACAAATGAAAATTGGTCTGTCTTCTTTTGTATGAAGGTGAAGATAATTGGGTAGAGGCAGTGTGGAGTTGCAGTCCAGCTAGCTTCTTTTGGGGAAAAAAAGAAATCTTACTAAATATAAAACTTCTACATTGCCATTTCTCATCGACAAGGAAGTGAATGGCACGCACCAATTCTGTGTTTCTGGGTGAGGCTTAAGCTAATCTGATTTAAAAAGTGTCTGCTAGCTGTGACAGAAGTGACTTAGAATGTTGTGTAAATCTTACCCATCACTGAACCATCTACCCCAATGTCTTCAGAGTTCTTTAAATGTGCAGAAGCAGTCGAACAGTGAAATACATCAGAAGATCTGGTCACTCCTGCCCAAGTTTTTGGGGCTTATGATAGCCCTTATTGCTTTCCCCAGCTGTCCAGTTAATTGTATTGCAGTTGTCAGCATACAGCAGCTTCCTGCTGCTTCGGGCTCACGACTTGAAGAAGCAGAATATGGTTTGATTGTTTACTGGAAATGCACGCATGGATCCATGGCTGTTTTGCCAGCATAGTTTTAGGCCACAGGTACACCACCTTCAGATTTGACTGATACAAGGGTTGCAGTGGGAGCATTTTGTAAAGAGGTGAGCTGCTGAAATGGGGGAAATGGAATGTAAATTCAGTGTGCCTCTGAGGGAGGGACAGGCAGACAAAGAAAAATGTAGACATTTCAGGCAGTGTTCATGCAGAAAGAGCAAATATAAACCTGTCCTGTAACATGGAGCTGCAAGATGGAAAATGGAATTCATTGTAAGCCCACATACAGAATTGTCTTTTCTTTGTGATATAAAACCTTATTTGTCAGAGTTGTAGGGTGGCTGCAGGTCCTTCCCTCCTTTCTAGTAATATCAGAACATTAATTGTTTTTTCTTTCTGTAAATTGAAAGCCTTGGATGGGGCAGGGAATTCCCTGGTGCTCACCTGTCAGTGACAGGTTAGAATTAGTCAGGGCATATAGCTGAAACCTTCACCTGCCCTCTGGGTGAGGTCAGTTTTGAAAGCTGGTGGAGGATGAGGGGAAGGAAAGTCCATATCTTGGCAATTGAAAATGTGCTCAAGCTGGAAACCCTACAAGCATACAATTTTCACAAACCTCAAACAGCAGATTTTCATGTGGAGTCAAGATAGAAATCAGATTGTTCTGGCTGTAAAGCTCAGAAAAACAAATATCTCAAAGTAAGTGGATATACCATCAACAGGATGGGTGAGGAAAAGCTGTATATCTAACAGGAACGTAATTGAAATGGTCTATGTAAGTATTTAAACCACCTCAAAGGACTAATGCAGTTTCATTCGGCATTTCATATCAGCATTTTGTTTTTGACAAGGTGACATTGTGAAAGAAATGTGTTGTAAAACACTGCTGTACTGTAAGAAAATGATTGAATGTAAATATTTCAAGATGTGGACCACTGTTCAAATGTTATCATAAATCTTTGCCATTGTTTTAGGGGATAATTCTTCATGCATATTTGAATTGAATTGATAGAACCAGCCCCTGGAAGGGTAATCTGCATGTTATTGCCTTGCTACCACTAATACTTTAATTTTGTCTTTTCGTGTATCACCTCCATCTTTATGTTATTTGTGATGATTTCAGGGTTGGGTTTTTTTTTACATAATAGCAGATAGAAGTTCTGACTTTTGTTTTCAAATTAACAGTATTAAGTGGCTTAGTTCTGTCTTGAAATGAGCTTGCAAACCTTCACAAGAATCTCTTTTTCTAGTTTAATATTTTCTTTCTTTTTTATTTATTGCAGATTTGGTAGGTTTACAGTAGCTGCACTTCATTCCAAAGTGGAGCAAAGTGAACGTGAAATGAACCGTCTGAAAAAGGCATTGGAAAGAAGTGATAAATACATAGAAGAAATAGAGTGTCAGCTTTTACAGCTGAAAAAGGCAGGCAAAGGAAGCCAGACAGTGAGTGCTGTTAGTGAGAGAGTGCTTTCCACAGATGCTGAAGGAGGTGAGAGCAGTGAAGATACAACATGTTTGAAAACTCAGGCTGAGGAGGAAAAGTCTTTGAATACCAGTCAAAGCCCTGACAGTCTTGAGCAACTGACAAGTGGGGGAACTTGTTTAAGCTCTTCTAGTCAAGATGGCTTGAATAGCTCAAATACCAAATGTGCCCCAAAGAAAGAACTATTTCCAGGATGTCACAGGGTTCTCCTGGATGAAAATAGCACAAATATGGATGCCTGCTTAGAAGACCAGTGGAATAAAATTGAGGAATGTACCCCTTACAAAGATGAAGAGCTTTATGATCTTCCACCACCGTGCACTCCTTTTCTGTCTCTCAGCCGCCTTCAACTGAATACTCCTGATGGAAAAGAAAATGCAAGAAAACCATCAACATTCCTGAGAAAACTAAGATTTGAAGAGTTTCATGACACTTCAGATGGTTGCAGCAAAGATTCTTCCAAGCACAGCACAAGCAACTGTAATAGTGAAAAGAAGCTAAACTGCTTTACTGCAGGAAAATCAGGAGTTTGGGGCACCTGCGCAACAAATTTTGCTGAGAACTTAGATTTTGATGGATCAGAGCAAAATTCAGTAGCTGGTCAGTCAGATGAGACCAGAGCCAAGTCCAGTGATAAAACAAGTTCTTGCTTACCTAAGAGATTGCATACTCTCTGTTCTTCTGAAATGAACCGCACAAGAACCTCCAGCGAGGCCTCCATGGATGCTGCCTACCTCGATAAAATTTCTGAGCTGGACTCCATGATGTCCGAATCTGACAACAGCAAGAGTCCGTGCTATAATTTCAAGTCCTCTGATCTTGATGGTTCTTCAAAGTCAACAGAATGTGCTAAACTTCTGAATGGAACAGAGAAGAATCTGGAGGGGATGAATGAGGAGCAGAGTATGAAGTGTCCAGAGACAAGCGATCTGGTAGCTGACAGAACTGGCTGGAAACCTGCCATGTTTTCCAGCCTTTCCCCATCTGATGTAGATATGAATGACCACTTCCCACTGTTTACAGGCCAAAATGTAGTGGCTAATGATGCCAAACCTCCAAACTCTTTGTTTCAAAGGGACTTTTCCCCAAATGTACTGTTCAGTAACTCACAAAGGTTGTTTGAGGAACAGAAGTTTGCTTCATGTTTTTTAAAGATGTCATCTGATCTGCAGAGTCAGATTAATCCTCCTTGGGTGTCTTCCTTTACAGCTGAAAGGAAGAATAAAAATGTCAGTCAGTCAGCCAAGAGGAAAATTCAAAACAGCCTTTCCAGTGCTAGTCCATCAAAAACCACCAAAAACTGATTCTGCTTGGAAATCAAACGTGACTCAACATTGTAAACCTGCAAATGTTTAATATTTACAGGTGAACTTAATTTTTAATGACTTCCATGCAATCTGATCCTGTTGTTTTCAACTACGTGAAAACTGAACACTCACCTGCCTATTACAAACTCTTTCCCAAGGAAGAACCATTCCAGATTCTTTTCTTTGTCTGGGCATTTTATTTACCTGAGGGCTTGAGAGTTTTTGGTGCTCTTTAAGTTTTCAGGTGACTTGCTCTTCCAATTGTAAGCACAGCTAACGTTCTAAGTGGTCTTGTCAAATTAGTCATTTATGTAAGAATTAAAGGTTACATTTCCCCTTCCTAAAGATTACATTTTGTGCATGTAAGGCAGCTAATAACCCTGTATCCTATGGATTCATGGAATTGCTATACATTAATGTCAGTTTTGCCCTAAAACTTGCTTCCCAGAGGAAATGTTCCTGTTTTGACTGTTTCATAGCACTGTACTGTACTGAAATTCTTGTTTTAAGTGAGTGTAAAGTAGCAGCCCCTTTCTTTTCAGGGTCACGGCACTTCAGTTAGAAAACATCACTTTTAACACTGCAATTATGGCTTGTCTCTTTTTGAAGTAATGCACAATTTTTAATTTAGTTCCCAAAAATCATTGTTATTCTAAATGTGTTTAGTATGCTGTATAGACCATAAAAATGGGTTTGTATGCTAATGATTTGTTTACCTAATGTGCACTGAACATCTTACATTAATACTGTACCATTTTACATTAATACTGCATGCTTTTCTATGTGAATTGAATAAAACATGTTAGAAGCACTGTAATCCTTGATGTTGCCTCAAATATTGAATTAGCAAAAAAAAAAACTTTTTTTCCTAATTTGGAAAATACATATCTGTTTCGTAAAGCATAAACCTGAGCTTATTCACCAAAAAAGAACCCCTCCCTTCCTCCTCCTTGTTAGACATACTACCATTCCAGTGTCAGCATCGATACAGTTGATGGAAATGGCTTTCAGCCTCTCTGGAGGTGACTCTTCCATAAAGTATTGCATAGGTCAACATTATGTGATGGCCTGCTACAGGCAGGAGACCTAATTAAGCAGCAGAGCAAAATTGGTTTCTTTGCATTATTGTGTTTTAAGTTTTTCTAAGGCCATATTTAATTACAAGATGCAGGGGTTTTTTTCTTCTGTGTAGGCCTCTGATGGCATTTCTTAGAAACAGACGTCCTCGCTTCATCAATACCTATGATATGAAAAATCCATATACTGCCTTTTGTCCCTTTTCAAAGAGTGATAGCCACTTGGAAAATTTCAATATTGTAGAAGGCTCATCTTGTAAAGTTCTGTAAGCTGTTTGAACAAGAACTACACTTCCCATTGTAATGTGAGCATGCATTTGTGTAGTTGGAATGTTCATTCTGAACTGGGATTTTTCTTTTTTGAGCTTTACCAAAAAATCAACATTGAAGCCATACATGCAAGAACCATTTCGTGGTGACAGGCAGGATGGCATTGTGCTTGCCTATGCTGCTTTCAGTATACCACCTGAGTTTAATCTTCACAGAAAAATCTAGTTGTTCAATTTTAATATATTTTTCAGAAATTAGGGAGCTCTCAAAACCGTCTGGAAATTACCTGTTACTTGATTTGACAAGTTTTACTAAAAGTCAAAAAAATGCTGCCTTGCTTCAACTCTGGGAGAAGAGACAAACACTTTTAAAACATCCTTGTTCTACACAGTAATCACAAACACAGAAAGTGCTGTATGTTGTGGGTTTGTTTCATTGTGATGTGGAGGAAGTGAATTTTTGGGCTTCATTTTATACTTTGATTTTTCACGTTTCACTTCCCATTACAGAGGCATGAATAGAACTGGTGTCATGCCTGAAATCAAACTAGACTAAAGGAGTTAGGGTTTTTTTTCATGTTACTTGTCCTTTGAGCAGGAACATGACATGCAGGCTTGCTTTTCAATACAGATATTTTGACCATACGTGTCTTGCAGCTTGAATGGATAGAAGAGCCAAGCCTCAGGTTAAAAAGCCTGCATTCCTCTTGGCTTAAAGTTCATTGATGTGATCAGTACAATATCAACTCCAAAATTTCTATATGTAGAATATATATGTAATGACTGGGGTTTCTTCAGATATGAATTTCTGAGTTGTTCATGGGGTTTCAGTTCTCCAGGCTGTGTTCTGTCAATGCCTTGCTTGCCTAATCTCTTTCTGGACTTGATAAAATGGCCTAAACTAGAGTTCATTGCAGTTAATTTTTTATGGTAGTTACCTAGTTATGTAGTAATGTAGAACTGATCTACAAGATCTACAACTTTACTATTAGAATTTTTATTAAGACAATAGACATTTCCAAGTGATATACAGAGATATATGATGTTTAATGATATTTAATAGCTCATAAAATTTTTACTTCATCTAGCAATACCTACTGTACGAAATGCAGGGCAATTTGCAGGTTTTAACACATGAGAATGCTCTCCAGGACTGTAAGTAGCTCAGGAAAGTGAGTTTGCTACCAGTCTAAGTTTGTTAGTGAAATCTGACAAGTGACCTGCTTACTCACCATTCCCTGTAGACCTTGTGAGAGTCCATTTCTGCTTGGTATTGTTTCCCTGGCTGAGGGGCTACCAGAATAGCTGTGCCTGCAAGTTCCAGGTACTGACTTGGGCTGTGTTTCGTTTTAAATGTGCTCTATTGTATCTTCTTGAAGAACCTTTAAAAAGAGGGCAAGGGGGACAATGTGCAGTTTCTATATGCAGTACAAGGTGTGCTAGTTTGGTCTCTCATCCTTCAACCTTCTTCATTTCTCACCTGTTTCCCTCAACCAATAATGCCCTTTCGAGGCAGTTTAAACTGAGTATGATCCTAATTCTTGCACAGCATCCAAGTCATGCCTCTGACTCCCAACAACTGTAGGCTTGAAATATAGTCTTTACTCTTTTGTGCTGTGTTTATGGTACGGGTTTTGCAAACTGTGGATGCTCCTTCTTTGCTCCTTTTTGGCATAAGAGCATCCCCATGTAAATGGACTGAGGCTCCTACGCTTCTTCCTTCCCAGGTCTGGACCAAGGAAAAGCAGCTCTGGGGGTTTCAGTAACTCATAACTCAGTATGGGGGTTCATGGTTATTCCAAGGATTTCCCCTCTGGCTACTAATCCAGGTCCAGCCTTCCCTGTGCCTTGATCACTTGCAGCAGACCTCTACTGCTGTGACAAGCTGCCTGCTTGTCCGGCCTGGCCTAAAGGGGTGGCCTGGCTATCCTGTTGTGGCCCAGCATTGCATTACTACCTCAGTGCCCTCAGCCCTAACAGGAAAAGCCATCTTCACTAGCTGAAGGGTGGAGGGAAAAGCACAGCTCACGTAGGAGCAAGCTTGTCTGTGCTTTGACAGCTGTGGGAGTGGTGAGAGAGAATGGGAGAGTAAAACTGGGGTGTAGAACAAATGAAGTCGAGTATTCATGGTTTTTTCAGCTTTTCTAGGTAGAAAGCATTATCTCCTCCCTAAAGCTCTTACAGGCTGTGTGGGTGCTGGTTTTCAGAGAAGCTAGGAGGACAAGTGGCCAAGCTACTCCTACACAATGCTCATGGGGCCATCGGGTGCCCGTTCCAAGCCAACAGAAAGTGCCGGGGGAACCCAGGGACCGGATGAGCAGAGAGTCCCTGTCCCTTCCCCAGGTCACTCTCCCCTTGGTAACATGCTTGGAAAAGCAGGAGGGACCAGCCGCAGCGCTGGGCGGCTCCGCGGCCACCCGGATCTCTCAGAAAGCGCTGTCGGGGGTGCTTTTTATCCTGGCCGTCTTAGAGCTTTGGGGAGAGACGTGTTTGCGCTGGCTGCCACCCAGGAAAGCGGCACGGAGCCCTTACGCCCTGCTCAGAGGGTATCGTGGGGCTGCCCCTGCCCCATCCCTTCCCTCCCGGGACTCGACGCCCCTCTGCTCACACAGGATTACGGTCCCCAGCTGTGAAGAAAAGCCGGGGGAGGTCGAGGTGTCCCCTGTCCGTGGGCCACTCCTCCCCCGGTGCTGTCCTCCCCTGGTTCCCCCGCCCCGCACAAACGCTCTTTGCGTTTTTTTTCTTCCCACCTTCGCTGTTAACAAAACGCGGTGATTAAGACTCGAAACTAACAAAGAGTTTTTCTTCCACCTTAACCTTGCACACAATCCTTTAACAAATTAATTAATCCTAATGAATTAACACTTCATTTATTTAAACGCGCTACAGTTCATGAATTAAATTTTCATGCAGTGATTAAAGGCTGTTAAAATATGCATGATTTCGTTAAAATTTTATAATAAATCAGGGCAATGTGTTACATGACAAGGCAACTACTTCCCAGCCCCTCGGAAGGTGCTTTGATTGGCGCGGGGGGGGCGGGGGGAGCTGAGCGCTCCGCTCCCCGTTTGGGCAGCCGGAGCGCGGTGAGACGCGGCTGGCGACCGACCCCTGTCCCCTCGGAGCGCCCTTCGTGCCTCTCTTGGGGGGGGAAAGCTGCGTTCTCCGGCTGCCCCATGGAAACGTGGCACCCGCGCTGCGCCAGCGATCGCGGGCGCGGGTGAACGCCAGCAGCCGGTGTGCCCACGGAGCGGGACTGCAGGGGAGCAGGGTCTGGGGTGTTTTGCTGGAAGGGCTTCTCGGTTTGCTTTTCTATTCCCCCGCATCACTCGAAAGAAAGAGAAACTTCACTACCTTCAGGACCTGTAGTGTTTTCCATCGGACCTCTGCCTAGCTCCGGTCTCTCCTTTCCCGAAAGGGGACGTTGTGAGCTACCTTGGGACTTAAATCACCATCAAGCGTTTCAATTTTTAATATGACAACATTCTACACTTTGGCTGCAAAAGCAATTATTGCGGCTCGTACATCAGTAATTAGCAGGTCTTTGCTGATGTCAGGAAAGTCCTCATTAGGACAAGGAAATACTTTTTGTGCATTCACCCAAAGGGTTGGTTGTGTTTTGTTGTGGGTTTTGGTTTTTTCTTCTGAAGGTTAATTTTGATAATTTTAAAGGGAAAATAGCTTTTACTTTAAATGGGATATTGACTTTCTGTGAACTTCACCAAATAACACATGTACTGTAGGTTTTGTCTCTGTGCCCCCAGTGACACTCAGGGTAGGACAAATACCGCGGCTACAAAGTGTAAAGCTAACATGTGCAGAAATGAAAATATCCAGAGGGTTTAGAGTGAGTGGTGGGGTCCACATTAGCTATTTTTTTTTAACTCGGGAAATATAGCAAACTATGATCAGACGTTAATGGTTAATATCATAAGCGTTAGTATATTCATCTTTGGGGAATCCTAAAAAGAGAAATCAAATACAATGGGTTACAGTAATTAATTTATAAATCGTTTCTCTGTGGGAATAAGGGGTTACTTTATTGCTTCCTCGAGATAGGCAGTTCAGTCAATTAAGGAATTCTGCCTATTTCCTGCATTTGAAGCCGGAGAAAACTACGGGATACAAGTAAATGTGTGTGTATATATATATATATATATATATATGTGCCTCCCTTGCTTTATTGAGCATCTCGGGCTATAAAGGTAGGGCTACAGAATGGTCGCGTCGCCAAAGAACTCGCTCCTCAAAGCCTGCGAGTTTATTGCCATCAGTATTCATGAGGCTGGACGTACCCACGAGGAATAGAAATAACAGCCAACACTAAAATAGAATCTCTATTACCAGGCCCGCGCGATCCTGAGCCTGGCTCAAGCCGTGTGCCCGGGGAGCTGGCAGTGCGTGGCGGGGAGAGGGGGGCCACCGGGGGCTGGTGACAAGGGGTGCTGGTTCCCGGCGGGTCCCGGGGAGCCCCCTCGGGCAGCAGCCTCTGCACTCGGTGAGGCCAAGCAAGCAGCAGGGCAGCGGCGGCGCCGGGACCGGCTGCAGCACCCCAGTAGCGGGAGGTACGGTCTGGCTGCAGTTTTAAGCGTTGCTTCAAAAGTTAGCCTGAAGTTAGCACTTTTAGTTCTTAAAAATAAATAAATAAATAAATAAATAAATAAATAAATAAATAAATAAATA